>JAJQQW010000015.1:56893308-58093308 GCA_025583905.1 Ia io
GGATAGAAACAGGTTGAATTTTTTCTTAAATTCCAGCTTAAAGCAACTTTGTTGTTTTAAAATTTAATCAGTTGCCAGGGAAACTGAAAAAGGGACTATTAAGTTGTAAATGAAAATCGATATTGTAAAATACAGTACATCAAATGGAGTTGTAAGCCATTAGATAACTTCAGAGGCAAGAAGATGTGTAAAAGCCTAAGGGAAGGATGGAAGCCTTAAAAACTGATATTTCGATGGAGATCCTATGCCACCTTCATCACAAATCACTGGTATTTTTGTGGGCATTCATCTTATTGGCATGTTGGGAAGTATATTGATAAAGAGGGTGAGTAAACCTGCAAGAAAAGCCAGGGTCTTCTTGGATCAATAACATAATTAGAGGAAAGATCATTGGACCAAGAATTAGAACCATGTTCCAAACCAGGTCCAGCTGTGAATTTAGGAAAGTTAGTTCCCCTCTCCGGTCCTCAATTGAAACATCTGGGTAATGAAGCATATGAGATCCTTCTAGCTGTAATAATCTAATCTATGATTGGCAGATAGCTGAATGGGACCTCAGGAAGTAGAGAAGGATAATATACTTAACACAAAGGAAATTGCAGTGATGAGATAAACTGTCAAGATTTGGAAGCCAAGTTTAATTTAAGCACAGAAGCAAAGAAAAAATTGAAAGAAAATTTAAGTAAGAGTTACTTATGTAACCCCTATCTTTCAGTTATCTGCCATATATAACACTTTTCATTTTGTATTCAATTGCATAATACTTTTACTTTTGTGTCATTTATTGTTCAAATTCACTATATGTAACCATTTATTTAAAGATATTTTAAAAATATACAAGGGAATTTGCAAACAATTCTAAAATCTTACAGTCCTATCTTTCGGAATGATCAAAACCACTTATCTCCTCCTGGTACCATATAAAAAAGGCAAGGGAAAAATTCTAGCTCATTAGACCTGACACCAATAGCATCTCGTTGTCTATTAGAATAGCTAATATACTAAATATTTCACCAGTTCTAGAAATTCTTTTATATAGTCATCCTTATTGTAATTTCTATGCTGTAATAATATAAAAGCATTTGCTTCTTCCCAAATATACTTGATGTTTTTGTTCCCTCATGTCATATACCACTCCTTTGGCCTACAATGTACTTCTTTCCTTGTGTTTCTACCCAAACCTTCCATACTCTTTAAGGTTTAGTTAGTACCATACACCAGATGAAGCCTTAGTTGAATCGTTAAAATCACTAAGTTCTAAAATGAATTCAGTCCACAGTTATTTATTGACCACCTTTTATGAGGCAGAAAATTCTAAGTGTTCCTCCAGACCTTCAATGTTGGTTTTGCATTAAAATTCATTTTCCCATCTATCTACCCATTAATTTACTCAAAATATGTGATTCATGTTATTTGAAGAGATATACCAACACACGTTACTGTACTTATCAATGTATGTCACTGGTTTTCCCAACAAAATAAGAATTCTTTGAGAACCTAGATTTTGTCTTACTCATTTTTATTGAATAAACAAAAGGGTACACATTAAATTATTCTATATGTTATTCTCTAGTAGCCACTATAACCAGAAAAAAGATGGCTCCATGATAAACCTTATCATTTGTGATTTGTAACTTTAGATGAATCATGAAACTTTTCTCTTTTAAACTATAAAATATCACTAGGAGAAAACATGTAAAAACATTTTAAAAGAAACAGATAAGGTTAGGTGTACATGACATATAGACACACACTATGGGAGGACAGGATGCCTAGGATGGAAGAGAGACAAAAAGCATGAAGTAGAAATGAGGAATACAGACAATGAGTAGGGCATCTTAGGCAGCAGATGGAATGATTTGCAGGTAGGGATGACATGTTGCACTTTGGAAAGGTCAAGTTGGAGCATTTAGAAGCAGGAATGAACACAGCAAATGATAGGTTTAGAGAGGATGGCAAGTGCTTAGATAATGAAGAGCTTTAAATGAAATAACAGATAATTTAAATTTTGTCTGGTAGGCCACGGGAACAGAAGAATTAATGTTTATAAAGCTCACTAGCAGCAATGAGAAAGATGAATTGCAAGGGAGGTAGAGGACCAAATGCAGAAAGACCAAATGGAAACAGTTGCAGATGCAAGCAATGACAGAGGTCTGAAAGCAGTGGCATGTGAATGCAGAGGAATGAACAAAAGTACAGGAAAGAAGTATTTAGTCATCAATTAGACTTGAGGGTTAATCTTTTAAAAGATGATTCTACAATGACTCTCATTTTTCAAGATTGATAAGCTAAGGAAGAGAGCAGGATAGGCTTTAGATAGTAAGATAATGACTCTCTTATTCTAGCCAAATTTGAGGTGCCTATGAGAAATTCATTGGAAATGTCATATAAGCAGCTAAATATGTATGTGGGTGAGAAGTTTAGGAAAGAATTTTGGCTTTAAAACATAGATATGGGGGAATATAATATGCTTAAAAAGAACAAATTTTTTCCAATTTTCTCTGTATTCTCAATTTCAAACCTAAGGCCTGGAACCATCAACAAATGCTGAGCTGCCACCATTAATGTTGACCTGATACCAATACCAACCTCCAATACCCCTTGATTAGGTAGATAACAGATACAAATTACCTGTCACAAAGAAAGGGTTCAAAAAATGGACATTACATTGATAACTTAGATAGTTTTATTCCTTTAACATGTCTCAGGATTAGAAATTATCAATACATACTAGATGGTCAACATTACAATAAATACTGAAACATATGGGAGAACAGCACTATTAAGTAAAAAAGGTTTAAGTATTTTAAAGCATTATATCACTATTTTGAAAGTTTACGATTTTATGGCATAAGTCAGAAATGAAACGGATGCCAATTCATGTTAAAACTCTGGCCCCAAGTTTGTATTCCTCCCTTTAATAGACATTTACTCTGTACTCTGTAAACTCAATCATTTTTCACTGGGCTTTTATGTCACTTGCTTCCTATTCCATGATTTGTAACATCCATTTTTAGCTTAACTGAAAGAAGAGTAACACGAATTTTAAGGCACTGATCAGCACGCTACCTAGGCATGTGTTAAGCTAGGCAGAAAGAGAACTTGGAAATTAAAGAAAGCTAGGAGAGCAAGGCAGATAAAATGTAGAATCCCAGGAATAAGACTTTCAACCTTTAGGCTGCTTCATCTAGCACCAATTTTATCAGCTGTAATATGAGTTTTTAAATTCTTGTGGTAGCATTTGAGAGGTGAACTCCACAATCAAATCAACAGCACTATTTACTTAGTGACCAATCTCACAGATATTTTTGCTCTAGAAATAGTCCATCTCATGCTTAGATGAGTCTGCATGTATAAATACCTGGGTAAAGTCACTTATGGGGAACATGAGGTTCCATTATTCTAATGTGCACTACTCCAGGCCAGAAGTAGCACAACTAGTGCCAAATATTGAAGCAGAAAAGAATTAAACAAATGTGGTGGTCAGGGAAACTACTTTTAATGAGCTATCATTAAGATACTGCATTCAAAAAAAGAAAAAAATGTTTATAACAGAACTTCTGTGATTTCTGGTTCTGAACGGATGACAGTGACATTGAAAATAAGGAGAATTTCTAGAGTGATAAAGCTTTAACCCTTTGCACTCGCTTGCTTTTTTCTTGATTCCTTTATTCTAATGCTAATGGTGTTGAGTCACACTCGACATCCGAATGCAAAAGGTTAACTTACATCTCTGTTGTAAGAAGGAAATTTTAAAGAGGAATTTCTAACAATAACTCAATCAATATGAGAAATTTTAAAGAGGAATTTCTATCAATAACTCAATCAACATTGCCAGCCCCATTTAATATACGTTGGTGCCTTGAAATAGATAAGAAAAGTATGACATGTTTTTTTATCATAAATTACTGCCATCTAATAGTGTTTCCTTGAAAAACAATTTCTTATAGGAGATCATACCATTCCCTATTCTCATAGACTTAAGAATATGTGCATGTATATTTTTGAATTCCTTAAAAATAACGAAGTGTCAGTTGTGATATGCAGATAACAATTAGAATGGATTTATTTTTAAAAACATTTTAATTGAATTTATTGGGGTGATATTGGTTAATAAAATTATATAGGTTTGAGGTGTAAAATTCTTTAATACATCATCTGTATATTATGTGTTAACCACCCTGAGTCAAGTCTCTCTCTATCATCATTTATCCCCTCTGTATCTTCTTCTACCTACCCTCCCAACCACAATTCTCCTGGTAATAAGAAAGCAAAATATTTCATAGTTGCACGTGTCCCTATTGCAAGAAGGTCTCTAGAGAAACAGACATTTCAGAAACTTTGTTGGTCAAAAACAAAACCAATTAGCCAATCCTCTGGACTGTTACCTATTTAATTAAATGTGTTAGTAATTTGAAATGGACTGCAATGAATTACTCAGAGAAAATGGGTTCATCTCAAGGATATAATTAAATTGCCTAGTGTACTATTACTACTAGAATAAACATGGTTACTGATCTTCAGGACTGCTTGCATTTGCAGTATAATTAAAAATAAGTAGTGGAAAAAATAATATCCATGAACAAAATGTGGTTCAAGCAATCAGTCACGTGGTTAGCTAAAGAAAGCAAAGCAAGGTCAGCCTTTGAATTGTTTCCAGAATTTGGATTTTCTACTATAGGTTTTTGTTCTTAGGAATCACCCATTTAAAATAACCATTAAACTCCAAGTTTTTTAAAGGCCATTATCATTCTTGTTTAAGACCATACTTCTAGGTTCTCGTATGTCGTGTGGAACTAAATATATGTTGAATAAGTTAAATCAATTTTTATAAAAAGTATCCATTTTCTTCCAAATTTTGGAAGATGCAATATAAAAGACATACATAGCACACACCACATGGTTTAGTAAATTGGAGCTATTCTCTATCATGCCGATGATAGAGAATTGGATCAGAGTTCCACAAACAACATCAATCAAAATTGTTACTTCTTGATGATAAAATTCATGATGATAAAAAAAGCCAGTTAATAAATAGTAAGGCATAGTAATCATCTGTGAAGTGCCAGAGTATTTTCATGCCAGATTTCCTTTATGCACTAAAGGTCATGAAAGAGTGACCGACCACATCTGCCATGCGTCCTGCATTATACACGCCTGACTCATAACCTAAAGAATGATTTGAAATTAGTAAATAAATAACAATATTCTTTAGAACTCAGTTAGGGACATATGTGTTTTGTCTTTGCCACAAGTTACCTTCTTTGAGGGCCATAAAGTAATATTTCTCTCTAGGGGAGATGCAGAAAAAAGTGGCACCTGCATAATTTTTCCTGACACCATAGGTGGGGGTTAATAAACACATGTTAGGAAAACAGGGGCATAATATTATTACACTTTCAGAACTTGGATTATTTCCTGGTACACAGTTGGTGACCAAGAAACACTTGCTATTTAATTAATAAATGTCATATTAAATCCAGTGACTGTGCAGGCATGGGCACCATCTCTGTGAAACTCAGGTGTTCAACATGAAAAGATGATGATCATTATCAAGTCAGGTTTTTTTTTTTTTTTTTTTTTTTAACAAATGCAAATCAAAGAACTAGTGCCTGAGATGTGCCAAATAGAATATCCATGTCTTTAGTGATTTAAGCAATAGCTCAGAGGGGTTAACCATTAAATCTTCCAAGGTTTGCTTGTGACCATACAAAATACACTGTGTACCACTGGAACAAAAATTTAATAGGTCCAGCAACATTAATTTCACAATGCTGATAATAGCCTTTTCCTTTTGCTTTTTACAGTGAGTTCTAAATTTTCTGGATTCTCCTACCTATCACAATATATGATCCTTGGTGGTGTAAGATAATTGAGCTAGGTGTTAGGATACTCATATTTCTCTCTCAATTTTGAAAATATAATTTACTATATGAATTTAAATAAAATTTTTTATGAATTGCTATTGTTAAAAATGAACATTAAAGACCAAGCTAGCATGCCCTCCTCTCCTCACGCCCCATCTCCACTTGTCTTTAAATTTAATTTGAGACATGACATGAACATAAAAAATAATAAACCTTAGAATGTTATGAAGTGAGACAAAATAGTGTATTTTTTTCTTCTATGAATTTTGTGATGCTTTTCTTTAATTCCTGTGTTTTGCTTTCACTGACTAGAATCCCATTTTCTCTCTTCTCTTGCCAAATAACAAACTCCTATTTAGGCTTTATCCCAGATCAAGTATAAATTTCTTGTGGTAGCATTTGAGAGGTGAACTCCACAATCTAATATCTCTGGATGTTTCTTTGAACAATTTTCTAGGTATATATTTATAGAAATGGCATTCCTGGTTCAAAATGTATGCATGTTTAGAATTTAGATCCAATGAGAATACATCAATTTATTCTCCCACAAGTGAGAAATTTTCCTTTAAAAATTCATATTGTTTAAATTTTATGGGTAATAAAGACATTTAACTTTTCTCTTACTTTTTTCTTTTAAGTAATGAATGAGCCTGGCTGGCATGGCTCAGTGATTGAATGTCGACCTATGAACCAGGAGGTCACAGTTCAATTCCCAATCAGGGTACATGCCCAGGTTGCAGGCTTGATCCCTAGTAGAGGGCATGCAGGAGGCAGCCGATCAATGATTCTCCCTCATCATTAATGGTTCTATCTCTCTCTCCATTTCCCTTCATCTCTGAAATCAATATATATATATATATATATATATATATATATATATATAAATAATAATGAGTGATATTGAGCATCTCAAAGAGTTTGTTTTATAAATGTTACTGATATTAGATACCTTTCCATTATTTTCTTTTTCTGCCTTTTTATTAAAATTATCAGGGTGACACTGGTTAACAAAAGTATACAGGTTTCAAGTGCACAATTCTAAAGTATTCATTTCTGATGGAATCTTTTTCTGAGACAAAATGCTTTCCTCCCACATAAATAAGTGTTAGGTGGCATTCAACTCTGCTCTCCATCTTATCATTTTGGATATGATGTCATTTAATTAACTTTTTTTTTATCCTGTCCTCTCCACTTGTCTGAAAAATTCATTGAAGGCAGGTACTATGGCATCTTTCATATACCCATTCTAAAAATGTTTATTAAATATTTGTTATGTAAATAGCACTGTATTTGATGCTGGGAATTCTTGATCCTAAGTTCAGTATATTAGATAGAAATAGTTCTGTGGAATGAATGAATGGGAACTTATAGTAAGTCAAAGAAATTTTAAAAGGTAGCTCATTTTAACGGAAAAATTTGGAATGGAAAGTTGGCCATTGTGGGGTAGCTGTCTAGGCAGAGCACAAAACCATCATCATCTCACATCATTAAATTTATAATCCTCTGTTTAACAAAAGTGAACTTTTTCTCTTTTAATGTCATGGCTATCTTTTCTATGGTTTTAGCAACATTGGTATGTAAGTTTTTGAAAAGATTATGATATTGTACAAAGTTATTATTATGTGCATAACTATTGTTTTATAGATTAAATGTTTGGGATAGTTGGGATTTAAAATCCTGGCTGTGGAGTCAAATTGATCTTTATTAACCTTAAAAAAGCATGAAAAGCTATGATAGTTAAACCTATTTTATATGAAAAACTGGAGAAGGCGTCAAACATGCAACCTCGGTACTTGTCCTAAGAGCTCTGCATGTATACCAATGAGAATGTATAGATTTTTTTAAATGCTATTGTTTTTCTAAATTTAATCTCTGTTTAGTCTCTAATGTTGAAAAATATGTGAAAAACAGGGACTTGTGTCCTTTTTTCAGGACAAATTGGTAATATGCATTAAGATTTCCAAAAAGTACCTGACATTTAATTCAGAAAGTTCATTTTTAAAAATTGGTTTTAAAAATGTACCCACATCTTTTCATAGGGAATTTTTCATTGAATTTCTGTATGTAATAGTGAAAATTTGATTAAACTTAAAATTTAATTATTGATTTTTAAAATAATTTATAAATATTAAAAATATTTAAAACTAACAATTAAACAAGGAAATTTATCAGAAATAATTAAGTTAGGAAATACAAAGCAGTATGTGTAGTGTGCTCTCATTTTTGTAAAAGTATAAAGGAATGTATAATTCAAGAGAATTATATATTACTAGAGGCCTGGTGCATGAAATTCGTGCACAGGGGGAGGTGGTGTGTTCCTCAGCCAGGCCTGCACCTTCTCCAATCTGGGACCCCTCGAGGGATGTCTGATTGCCCATTTAGGCCCGATCTGGCAGTCGGACATCCCTCTCACAATCCAGGACTGTGAGAGGGATGTCCCAAATGCAGGTGACTCCCCAATGCTCACCTGCCTGCCTTCCTGATTGCCCCTAACCGCTTCTGCCTGCCAGCCTGATCACCCCCTAAACACTCCCCTGCCAGCCTGATTGATGCCTAACTGCTCCCCTGCCAGCCTGTTTGCCCCTAACTGCCCTCCCCTGAAGGCCTGGTCACCCCTAACTGCCCTCCCCTGCAGGCTTGATCACCCCCAACTGCCCTCCCTTGCAGGCCTGGTCCCTCTCAACTGCCCTTCCCTGCTGGCCATCTTGTGGTGGCCATCTTGTGTCCACATGGGGGCAAGATCTTTGACCACATGGGGGCAGCTATCTTGTGTGTTGGAGTGATGGTCAGTCTGCATATTACTCTTTTATTAGATAGGATAGAGGCCTGGTGCACGGATGGGGGCCAGCTGGTTTGCCCTGAAGGGTGTTCCGGATCAGGGTGGGGGTTCCCTTGGGGCATGGGGTGGCCTGGGCAAGGGGCCTGTGGTGGTTTGCAGGCCAGCCACGCCCCCCCCGGCAACCCAAGCTGAGGCCCTGGTATTTGGGATTTATTTATCTTCTACAATTGAAATGTTGTAGCCTGGAGCAGAGCCAAGCCTCCTGCTCGCTCAGTGGCTGCAGCCATTTCTGTTGGAATTTATTTATCTTCTATAATTGAAACTTGGTATCCTTGAGTGGAGGCCTGGGCCTGCCAGGGTGTGTGGAAAGCTTGGCTTCCTCCATCGCTGGGGACACCCAAGGCTCCCTCCTGCTTGCTCCGTGGCTGTAGCCATCTTGGTTGGGGTTAATTTGCATACTTGCTCCTGATTGGCTGGTAGGTGTGGCTTGTGGGTATAACAGAGTGATGATTAATTTGCATATTACTCTTTTATTAGATAGGATTATATATATGTTATGATGCATGTATATTTCAAGAGAATTTTATATTATATATATATGCTATATTATGCTATATGCATGTACAAACATAGAAAAGTTTTAAAGGATTTGCACCAAATTATTAGTCCTATTTATTTTGAGGGCATTGAGGATATGCATAATATGAATACACAGACAATGAAATAAATAATACAAAGAAGAAGAATTGCATACTACAAAGATATTCCAAATTTAATACACCACATTCAGCAACTTTAATGGAAAGCAGATATGACTTCAGCCTAAATTTGCATATGGACATACATGGCCACCTGTCCTGGTTTCTCTGGAGCAATGTTGGCTTTCTTTTGTACCTGTGGTCACAACAACTGTAGGATAATAAAGGTTAAAAGATCTTTCCACCTACATTTTCCTATCCTTCGCCTCCAGAAATGAGGAAGGCATAAATACTTTAGAAAGAGCCTAGTTCAAACCAAATGCTGGATCATGCGGAAGCACACACATACCAATGATTCCAATGGAAACAGCCTGGGCTTTGGTCCCAGACTTCCTGGCCAACAACAGACTGCAGGGCCCAAACACAATTGAAGTTAGAACCAATCTCCTAGTGAAAAGAGAAACTGACATCATGCATGAGTTCCTAACTCGAAAAACACCTAAGAAGCAATTTCTGAAAACAGCCCTTCAGGGAGTTTATGCACATCTGTAAGAAAAGTAAAAAGAGTAAAATAAAAAAACCTCAAGGCTGGAAAGGAATTTAGCTCAATTCTTTCATTTCACAGATGAAGAAATTGAGGCACAAGAAGGGAAAAAGTTGCCAAAGTCACTCTCTAAATTAGTTCTTTAAAATCAAATCTCCTGATTCTCAACTCAGTGCAAAACCACCACTGTTTCTGCGGGCTATGTAATTCTCTGAAAAACAGGAGATTATGTCAGATCAAACCCTTTTCTGATCATTCCAGGCAGAGTTATGTAATATCTCATGGTTACATAGCACTCTTTTTTAAAACCTCAATAAAATTAACTGCAAAACAGTATCAAATTTTTAAAATATAGCTCCCATAACAAATTATGCCTTCCTTGAGGACAATAATCATATTTTATTTCACCTCAAATCCTCAGTGCCAATTACACTGTCCATAATACAGCAGGCACTCAGTAAATACTTCATAAATGAATAAATTATTTCTTTACTATTATAACTGGTGATGAGAGGCACTTTTGATGGAATAGCCAAAGGACATCATGATATGATAGAGTTGGCTCTGATAATTAAGAGCCTTGAATTTCAGTCGCATCAGTATCAGTTCCTAAATGCAAGCCTAGGCAAGACCTTTAAGCATGCTGAACAGCATTCCCCTTATCCATAAATCTGAGGAAATAATATCTGCTATTCCATCTCCTATTCTGGCCACGAGGATCAAATGTGATATATATGGAAGTAATTTTATGAATAGCAAATTTTTACACAAATGGAAGGGATATGTGTGCAGGGAAAGGACTTTTAACCATGATCTGAATTTTTCCAATAAGAGCATTTCACTCAAATAAAATGCCTGTTATAATAAAACTAGTGGCCCGATGCAAAAATGAAGATTCGTGCAAGAATGGGCCTTCATTCCCCTCGCTGCCAGCACTGCCTTTGCTCTGGCTGGAGCTGCCTTTTTGCTCTGACCCAGAGCGGCCTTTCTGCCTTCCACACTGCCCAGAGGCCAGGAGCGGCTGGGGTGGTGCGGAATGCTGTGTCATCGATGGCAACGACACAAGCATCCCGCCCTGTCCCTGGCTTCTCTGCACCCATGTATGCAAATTAACATGCCATCTTTGTTGGGTTAATCTGCATACCCACTCCTGATTGGCTGGTGGGCGTCGCAAAGGTAGTCAATTAGCATGTTACTCTTTTATTAGGTAGATACAATAAGTAGGGCGATTGCTACTGTAATATGATACATGTCTCAGGTATACTCTGTTGAGAAATCCAAAGTCAATGGCTACAGAATCCTAAGACCATGGCAGTTCAGAGGCCTATCAGTAGACCTCTGGCACTTGAGAATAATACAGCCACAGATTTGGGGAATTCCCATAAACTTGAAATAATTTAAATTCCTTAGTTTTCTCCTAAAATGCACAAATAATTGCAAGTGGAGGATAAGGAAGCATTTTGCCATGCAGGTATGTGGCAATATGTTTCTGCATTGGAGATTCCTAATGTGTCTCAATAAAGCAATAAACTACTACATGGCACAGGCTGCTGGATTCCCTTTTGTATAGAAACATTGCAAATGTTTAATTCAAGAATGCCAACATCCTGCTATAACTGCACAGAGCAATGTAATTCTTTGAGGAAAAGAAATCCATTGTAAATAATCATCCCTCCAAGTCCCCTTGGAAGAAAATGTAGGAACATCTGATCCTCTAAGTATACCAACCAGCATGAATTCTGTGATTTGGTCTCTACAGCTTAATTCGCTCTTTCTTAAGGAGTATAGCAAGAGGACAAGGAGGGAAAGGTGAGGTATAGGTGAGAAACTCATATGATAGGAACAATAGATTTCTTTCACACAGATAGTCAGTGTAGTGAAAGAGAAGGCCCATTGGAGTCAGTCACTTCTAAGTCTGGATTTTAATTCTGGTCCTGCCACTTACTAAATATACTGTCTCAGTCAAATTTTATAACCTATATGAGGAGAAAAGCTTATATAGGCCATGCTGATAAGAGCCAGAGAATTTGTCAATGTTTAATCCTTTCCTGGTTGCTCCCAAATGGATGATATGAAGGAGCACGAATATTCCCAAGCTACAGGAAACCTCTTCCCTTGACTGGCCAATCAGGGGCAAGTGTTGGGTAACGACATGTGCAGAGGTGAGAGGTGCTTCAGGATAGTTTTTCCAAGCTTCAGGGAGACAGATTCTCTCTTTTTTCCTTGATTTCCTTGATTATGTGATTCATTTAAAAATCTTGCAATGAAAGTGATAAGAGCTCCTGGGGCCAGATTTAAGAGTAAGGATGTAGAGAAAAGAACCAAGAATAACATTTCTTCTGCATTTGGTCCAGGCTTTATGACTCTAGGAAGTCCAGCTCAGCTCACAAAATAAACAAAGAAAACCAATCCAAAACATTTTTAATTGGATTGTCTGTCTTCCTGGTGTTGAATTGTACATGTTTTTCATATATTTTGGAGGTTAACCCCTTATCCAATGCATCATTAGCAAATATGTTCTCCCATACAGTGGGTTCCCTACATGGGCTTAGAGGTTACTATGCTAAGTGAAATAAGACTTCCAAGAAAGGCAAATTCCATGCCATCTCACTTGTATGTGGAATCTAATGAACAAAATAAACTGACAAACAAAATAGAAATAGAGGCATGAATACATGGAACAGGCTGGCAGCACTCATAGGGGAGGGACATTGGGAAATTGAATGAAAGAAGGCGAAGTTATTAGCCAAAGAACATACATGCATAGACACAGACAATAGTGTGGTGATGGCCAGAGGAAAAGTGGGGAGGCAGGTGCTGGGTGAAGGTGGGCAAAGTTGGGGAAAATGGGGACATCTGTAATAGTCTCAACAATGAAAATTAAGTAAAAAAAAATCCCAAACAAACAAACCCCCAGATATTGCAAATAGAAGTTGATTTGTAATGAATTCAATTGTAAAGCTCAATTTTAATGAATTCAGTGATTTTTGTCTAGTGTCTCTTTTGTAAATGTACCTATTAGTGACCTAATGGTGATCATTACAACCAATAGTAGGTGGCCTGTTAAGGAACGGAATTGGAGGTTCTACTGTATCTCACAAGCTTTCACGTGTATCAGCTCATGTGTGCTGGCATTTTTCTGTAGAATTATAGAAAACAGAAAATACTGATTAATTTAATATACTTAATATACTCAATGTTGGTTTCCATAAAAGTAGGGCAGGTTAACCCACTCACATAACTTTATTAATGCAAGAGAGACTTCAATGAAAATTGAACATTATTGATCTGATTATGAGTCTTCAATCTTCTAGTCAAAATACTTTAAAAAATTCTAAAACCCCAGAGAGTAAAACCTAGGCTTCATCATTTGTCCTCTCCTTTCTCTTCTTCTCAGTAATTAGCATATCATAAATGCTCAATAATGTTTATTCAATGAGGGAATTCATCAGCCTCAAAAAGCATAAAAACATATCTATAATTTTTTTTGTTCTAGTTGAGGATCATTTGATCTTTGGGGAGTAGTCTCTTATCTATACTTTCTTCCTCAATGACACTGCCATTTTTAATTTCTGATGGGGACTTTATTCTGCTTTGGTTTGTTAATTCTTCCACATGTGTCCAGAGGTCAAGCCCTTCAGAGGCAGCTGTTAAGTGCTGCTAAGAGTGTTGGAAAAGATAATAACAATTCAAATCTCAGCTCTATGCCATTGCTAGCTGTACGGCCTTGAACAGTATGCTTAATTTCTCTGAGTCTCAATTTCCTCATCTGTGTAGTGTAAAGAATGAATTTTAACTGTGGTTCTTCACCAGGAATACACACTGAAATCACCTGTGGAACTCCTTACTATAGAAGCCCAGGTCCATTCATAGAGATTCTGTAGGTTTGATGAGAGTGAGGCAGCATAAACATCTGCATTTCTAAGAGGATCCATAAGTTTCTTTCAAACGTAAGTTTGAAATCCTAGTACTTTCAGAATTCTCAATCATTTATTCAACAAGAATTTACTAAACAAGAATGGTATACTCTGGCCCGGCCGGCATGGCTTAGTGGTTGAGTGTCAACCTAAGAACCAGGAGGTCATGGTTCAATTCCCGGTCAGGGCATAAGCCTGGATTGTGGGCTTGATCCCCAGTGTGGAGTGTGCAGGAGGCAGCCGATCAATAATTCTCTCTTATCATTGATGTTTCTATCTCTCTCTTCCTTCTTCTCTGAAATAAAAAAAAAAATGTATTTAAAAAAAAAAGAATGCTGTGCTCTGTATTATTCCAAATCCTCTAGAGGAAATGCACTGAATGTTTCAACATTAATCTGAGCATTAATTTTAATTATTCTCTTAATTATTAATTTAATTATTTGCAGTTTATAGGTTTCTCAAAAAGAAGACAGACCATCAGTCACTCCTGATTCAGGAGGCCAAGTGGCTGAGTGTTTACCAGAGAAGTGGTATTCTCTGGACAGAGGAGAGCAAGGAGAGGACCCACATATTCCCCAGGTACTTAGCACAGCACACAGGAAGATAGTCATGAGACGGTGGTTCTGTGAAACATCTCCCTGCTCTGCTAAGGCTCAATGTGACGTTCACCATTGATCCCACCTCTGTCCAGAGAATACCACCCCTATGATAAGCACTCACGGCTGGGCTTCCATCTTTTTGAGAAACCTATAAACCACAAGTAATTATTCTCCATCAGGCTGTTAAGCAGGTCTGTCACCAAAAGAGAGATCTGATATGCAATTTGCATTTAGTGTTTCCCAAAACAATTAGAGAATAAGCAGGAAGAGTCATTTCATAGGAACTATTGTTTCTTAAATGATCTGTAAGTTAAGGAATGCAACTTCCAAGTAAGACTTTTTCAAATTATTTGACTACACTGTGCTAAGAAATTTAGTTGTATCTACTATCCAATTAACAAGCTGTTTCTCACTTGCCAGGCAGTTTTTATAACACTTTAGAACATTTTCTTCTCAGTATTTATTATCACTTATAGAATGCTAATTTCAATAAAAAAATAAGCACATTGGACATTTTATACCATATATCTTGGTAAAATACTCAATTATGAATTTCTACATTTTGGTCATTTATTCTATAATATGCATGTGTACAAATAACACTGTATAATGTCTACTATTTAATCATGGTATGTTATAGGATATATACTGGCAATTATTTAGAGCATAGACATATTTTACATAATATACACATGGAATACATTTGTTCATGTGTATTAAAGCCTTCTTACTTAATATCTCATATTTGAATTTTCTACTGGGAAATAAATTTTGGAATGACATCACCTTCCCAATTCCTCACTAGTTAAAGCACTACAAAAATATTGCATGCTATAAGAAAATCTGGTTCTCTTTAGACACTGTTATAATATACTTTACAGTCATAGAATTTAGATTCAACATGCAGAGTGTTTACTATGCAAAGTGCATTTTTAAAAGAATATGTAAGCACACAAAGAAAACACACTAACACTCTATGCTGTATCTCCAATGCTATCTTTAATTTCTCCACTATAAAAGGGAAAGAAGAGCAGAGACTAGCATTGATCTCGACAGTTAACTTGTGAAAAACAGCTCTTGTGAAGTGAAAGAGTAAATTTCCCTAGACTCTATTTAGAGGTGACCAATTCCTCAAAACACATTTCAACACACTGACCATGGAAAATGCCACTCTTAGGTGTCAGCATAATACATTGGAATCTAAAATATCACCGTAACAGTAATAGTAATGGCATCAAACATAGCTATTTTAACAGCTCCTCTTTTCAATCTTTCAGTCTTCCTAGATGAACTGCTGCCTTGGCGGGAATCTCTGACTTCCGCTCGTCCGTGTCCATGAATACTAATCATGTACCTGGAAATATGGACTCTGAGCATGAATTCCTTCTGCTCCCCAGGACATATGTTTATTTTACACATCTCACAAAAATTTATGAGACAGTTCTTTGGCATGTGTTGGCATGAGTGTTTCACTAACTGATATTCTTAAACATCTACGGAGGAGAATGGACACAGACTTACAATCTGCTTCTTTTATCTCTGAAGAGTGTGTTTGCTCCTGTATGGAGACTATTAAATAGTTTCCTTAAAAAGCTTTTCTGTTTGGATTTTTAAAAAATTCTAAAGTCACTGAGAGAAAACACAGAGCAACTGATCCAAATCAAGATCATTACCTCATCTATTTATTAAAATCTTATATTTCTTATAACAATTGAAATGCCCCTCCGGAAGATAGGGGACCATCCAAGGGAAGGAGAGAAGGTAATGAGTAAGTGTATTTCTTAAGCTGTAACATGATGATTCATGTTTAAGCTCCTCCTGTCCCATGCATTTGCTATGTGATATTAAGCAAGCTAAGTAGGTTGATGGCAGAGGAGAGTAGAGGTTATATAGGTTCATCTGGTTATTTGTTTTCTTTTATCTTTCAGGGAATTTACTTTATGTCTTTTATCCCATTTAATCTTTGTAACCATTCATCAAAGTAGATATGATTAACTGTACGTTATATCCTAGATAATGGAAACACAGATATATCAAAAAACCAAGTAAATAGTGGTAAAGATAGTAATCACACACTTGGGTAACTTTGAAGAATAAATAAGGGAATAAATGTGCTTTGGAAACAGTATGGCATTACAGATGTGTAAGGTACTGCATCATACAGACTGACATATCCCAGAGGGGATGGGGGGAGATGGGAAGAGATTAACCAAAGAGAAAAAAAAAAAAAAAATATATATATATATATATATATATATATATATATATATATATATATATATATTTATATATCTATAATAGTGTAGTGAAGGCCTGGGTGGGACAGGGGCTGGGAGGAGGGGCATAAAGGGGGGAAATTGAGGGACATCTGTAATTCTGTCAATAATAAAATAAAAAAATTTTTAAACAAAGGACACTAAGTCAAGATTGATTGCAATCAGTATCATGCTGTTAATGTGTCAAAAAAGTTGGGGGAATTCCTTAGGGATAGGGTTTCCAGATTTAGGATTATCAGTTAAATTTGAATTTCATCAAAACAATTAGTATTTTTGGCATAAGTATTTCCCTGAAATTTTTGGCATAGTTGGTATTAAATAACTGCTTTCTCACTTTCAAATTTAACTGGGTGTCTTTTGTTTTGTCTCATAGCTCTATTCAGGATATTTCACCTACAAGAAATATAGGCTAGAGAGATCTTTGCTAGTGAGGCTAGAAACCACTGGAGGAGCTTGTACAATAACATTTCTGTGTTTTGGTTAGACCTGATATGATGAGGCCCCAAGTATGAGCAAGACTTCAGAGCAAAATGGATAAATCTGAAGTATAGATCAGGGAGTTTTAGTTAATAGAATACCATGTGTAGTAGTCTTGTTGAAATCTAGGAAAGCCAGTAATTATGAGATATGGATAGTTGAGAAAAGCTATGATAAGAAAAACTTGGGTAAACTATTGAATGATGAGTAGATTTGGGAATATAAAAAGTAATATAAGAGGGCCAGTCTCTCTGGTGGCATTAGCAAAAATAAGTAGATGAGACTCAGTCTTTACTAAACATCAGTTCTGTGTTAATATTATCTATATATCTATAAGCATTATAGGAAGAAACAGCTAAAATGAGAATAAATGCCCAAATATAAGATAAGCAAGTTAAAGTGGACTCTTGGAAACCAGGAAGTGAATTAGGACAGAAGATACCGCAGCTCAATTCAGGGGCTGTTAGAATAAGCATGCTGCAGAAGGCATCTATTTACCACCCACCATGTCCAAGGAGGAAGTCAATATTGGAACATGGTCTCCTTGCCCTCAAAGAGTTTTCCAAATTTATCTCAGCATTTGGGATAAACAGAACTGGAGTCAAGAAACCTGCTTCTGCTATTAACAGAGTTTATTCACTTGTAAAATGGGGACCAGGCGACCTGCCTTAGGAAAAGATCATGAAGATTAAATTAGAGGTCTGGGTATAAACTATATTAGCTTTAATAGCCTAGGCTCCTTGCTTTGAAAAAAGCCATTAATCTAGAAATACCCTTTTTGTCATTGTCATTCTCAAAATATTATGATTCTCTGAGAGATTAGAAGGACAACTTAGAAGTTACAACACTTGGACAACAATTCAATTATTTAAATATGTCTCTAGCAGGATGTGGGCTAAGATGGTGTCATCGAGGACAAGTAAATAAAGATATTTTATGAAAACCATTCTGAAGGTGTTTAATAGACTTTATGACAGATTGTAGAAAGGGGAGAGAAAGAATAAAAGGCTTAAAATGAAATCTAAAATATAAAGAAACAAAGACTTTGATGAGCTGAATAAGGAATCAAAAACTCAGTTTTGAATGTTTTATAACAAACTAGAGGCCCGGTGCACGAAATTCATGCACGGGGGTGTGTGTCCCTCAGCCCAGCCTGCACCCTCTCCAATCTGGGACCCCTAGAGGGATGTCCGACTGCCCGTAGGATTGGGCCTAAACAGGCAGTCAGATATCCCTCTTACAATCCAGGACTGCTGGCTCCCAACTGCTCGCCTGCCTGCCTTCCTGATTGCCCCTAACCGCTTCTGCCTGCCAGCCTGATCACCCCCTAACCACTCTCCTGCCAGCCTGATTGATGCCTAACTGCTCCCCTGCCAGCCTGTTTGCCCCTAACTGCTCTCCCCTGCAGGCCTGGGTACCCCCAACTGCCCTTCCCTGCAGGCTTGATCGCCCCCAACTGCCCTCCCTTGCAGGCCTGGTCCCTCCCAACTGCCCTCCCCTGCAGGCCTGATCCCTCCCAACTGCCATCCCCTGCTGGCCATCTTGTGGTGGCCATCTTGTGTCCATATGGGGCAGCCATCTTTGACCATGGGGGCAGCCATCTTGTGTGATGGAGTGATGGTCAATTTGCATATTACTCTTTTATTAGATAGGATAAGACCTTTTATGCAGCCCATAGAATCCCCTAGTATTCTGCACAGGTAGAGACATTCTGGCCCTTGGTCCTTGCAGACAGAGGAAGAAAAGGGTTCCTGGAGGTCTCTCTGAGATAAAGAAAATGGTTTTGTCTGACAACAGTCTTGGTGCACTTTTGGAGGTTGAAGGGGCCTATTATGTCCTGAGTTGTGAGGTGGAATGGATTTTTTCAGAATTAGAGAGGTTGACCTCTGTGATGTAATGCCTGTAAGACAAAACCCAGGTTCACAAGATGGGGAAGAAATGATACCAACTGTATGTACTGTCCTGTGTATGAAATGAGCTTTCTTATATAAAGCATACCACAGGCACACAATGAATGGTCATTTCCTTCCTTCTCCCATCAAATATGCCCTTCCAAGCCCAATGCCTGCCCCCTGCTAGGGGTATAACATGCACACAAAAAAAGCCAGCCTCCAGTGGTACAAATTTACAATATATAGCAGAGATCATGGCCAAGAAGAGCATGAAACTTCCCCTGAAGAAAGTCTTTTTTTCCAGAGTGGAGAGGAGAATCAGGTCAGTTATATAAGACTCACAGTAAATGAGCACACTCTAGGCCACTTTGCTAATGTTACTGCCTACAATTGGTAACAAGAGGAAGGTGAAGTTAATTTCCCTTTAGAAGTTATATGTTTTATAAGTCTGAAGGGTGCAATACTATAATGATAACCTACATACAATATTAACCATTTTCTGCCAAAAAACACACTATATCTTAATAGTAATTTCATAAATATCCAAGAGAAAGTGTCCCAATATTCATATATATTGCAGTTGGCTCAGCAGGAAAAGCCATTTCAGTTATGAGACTCTAAAGAGCCCCCACAAACTTCAGATAATTACATGTGATACATCAACAACCAAAAGCATATTGGCTGCTTAATTATGTATGAATAAGGATCTAAGGATTGTAGAATGCTCTAGCTGAATAGGATCTTTTCTAATGCATGTATTGTAAAGATAAGCCAACTAACACTTGGAGATTATACTTGTCCCTTGGTAACAGTTCGGGATTGGTTCCAGGATCCCCATGGATACAAAAATTGTGGATACTCAAGTCCTGATATAAAATGGCTTAGTATTGCATACAACTTATGCACATCCTGCCATATACTTTAACTCACCTCTAGATTACTTATAATACCTAATACACTATAAATGCCATGTAAATAATTGTTATGTTCTATTGTTTAGGGAATAACTACAAAAAAAAAAAACCCCAGTCTGTACATATTTAGTATGGATGCAAACATAGATCAGCAAAGACATAGCATTAAAAAAATATGTTTGATCCGTGGTGGGATGAAGCTGTAGATGAAGGGCTGTTTGTATTTGCTTATGATTGCCCAGTAAGTGGAAGAAATGGTCCAGCTCTTTGGACTTAAATTCTTTCCATCAATAAACTATTATCATTGATACAAGTATGGCTACAGTTTGTCGCAATCTTGGTGATTTCTTTCTATTGAATAAATTTTCCGTGTAACACTGTGTAAGTTTAAGGTGTACAATGTATTACTTTGATACATTTATAAATGGTAATATGATTGCTGATGTGATATTTATCATATTACATCATCATAGAGAATGATTACTGTTTATATTAGTATACTGTGTGTTAGATCTCTATGGCTTATTTACCACTTATTACAATTTTGTACCCTTAAACACCATCACTCTTAGCCCTCTCCTATCATCCTTTGGTACTCATCATTTTACTGATTTTTACAGGTTTAACTTTTTTAGATTTCACAAATAAGTGATATGGTATAGTACTTGTCTTTCTCTGTCTGACTTATGTTAGTGTCATGTGCTCAAATTCCATGCATGCTGTTGCAAATGGGAGGATATCTTCCTTTCTTATGGCTAAATAATACTTTATTGAGTAAATGTACCATGTCTTTTTTATTCATTTATTCGTTGAAGGGCATTTGGGTTGTTTCCATACTGTGGCTATTGTGAATAATGCTGTGATGAACACAGGAGTGCATATATCTCATCAAAATCCTATTTTCATTTCCTTTGGGTATATACTCAGAAATGGAATTGCTGGATTGTGTGGCAGATCTATTTTTAATTTCTGAGGAACCACCATATTATTTATTACAGTGGTTAGGCCAATTTACATTCTCACCAACAATGTGTAAGGGTTCCCTTTTCACCACATTTCACCAGCACCTATTGTCTGTTGTTTTCTTGATGGTAGCCAGGTATGAGGTAATATTTTATTGTGGTATGAGTGAGTTGTCCACTTTCACTGTTCATGTGTTTCTCCAGTTTCTTCAGCACAATTTGTTAAAGAGACTAGCCTTTCCCCATTGGGTAGTCTTGACTCACCACCTTGAGGGTCTTTATAAAGAGATGTAAAGAAACTAAAATCCTCTCAATAAAGAAAAAATATAATTACACTAGAGGGCCAATGCATGAAATTCTTGCAAGAGTAGGCCTTCCTTCCCCCAGCTGCCAGCACCGGCTTCCCTCTGGCACCCAGGACCTGGGCTTCCTTCGCAGCCTGTGTTTCACTTAAAAGTCATCTAGAAGGACATCTGGAAGGATGTCCAGTCTAATTAGCATATTATGCTTTCATTATTATAGATAATTTCCTCCAAATCTTGGTTTTAGCACAGAAAGCTTTGAGCTCTAGGAATTTTGAAGCTAGAACGAAATAATACACACCCAGTTTTACATGTGGGAAAATGGAAACACTAATGTTTTGAACATGGTTTCACAGTGAGAAAACGACTTAAATCTAAGGCCTCTAAATCTCAGTCTGTGCATTTTTCCATTCATCTTTTACACACTTCCTTAACTAATGCTGGTAAAACCTGGCTGTTATTTTTTTGTCCCACTCTCTCATCCTTCCCACTATATTTATATTTGACTTTTGGTTTTAACTTCAGTGTAAATTTTTTAAGTCATTTTATTTTATCTTTTTTTTCTTATTTCAGTACATTGCTTTAGCATGCTATAGCTTACAAAATCCTAGATTTCTTTTTACCCAAGAAATTGGTGATTTTTACCAGGTTTTCAACCCTCATAAAGGTATTAAACCCTTTCTTTCAGTCCTCTAATAAGTTGCTGCTGTTTTACTCATCTGTGTGTTCCCTGTGACTTGCAAGTAGGGAGTACTAAATACCACCTGCTAAGTGCATGAGCAACTAACGAGTCAGCACAAAGGACAGCGCCCCAGGCCACGTTTTAGTCTCCCTATCCTTTTGCTGAGATCTTTTAATCAGCATATTTTAGGTGTCAATTTACAACCTGCTTCAGTGCAACTTTCTCTACCACCAACTACTTCACTTCAATTTTCTACAACTCATTTAAAAAATGTCAAAAAAAAATGCCATATAAACATTTCAAGTTGGTATTGTTGGTAGAATGTCTTCTTTTTCCTCATCTACTTCTACTGCAAGTTTTCTGAATATACTTTGACAAGTCATAGTTTTATATCATAACTGATTCATAATAAATTGAAGATTACAAACCTTTTGAATTAATCTATAATATCTTTATAAATTAAGCAAATCAGATACACAAATGTGTGCACACACATTTCCACATGCACTATATGTATGATTCATGTAAAACTTGGGATTATCGAGATAATCCCATGTTTAGGCAACAGTGTACAATGCTGACTAAAGTAGCTCAAAAAAGATTTGGGAAATAAATACGCACTCTTTATTACACTTTTTTGTTGTTGTTGTTTGTTAATTCTCACTGAGGTTTTTGTTTGTTTGTTTTTTCCAGAGTGGAAGGGAGGAAGAAAGACAGAAAAACATTGATGTGAAAGAAACACATTGATTGGTTGCCTCCCGTATGTGCACTGATAAGGGCAGGGTATTGAGTCTGCAATCAAGGTATGTGCCCTTGACTGGAATCGAACCCGGGACCCTTCAATCCATGGGCGGACACTCTATCCACTGCGCCAAACATAATATGGTAGGGTTATTTTTATTCTATTTCAATAGACTCTATCTCTCTACCATAAATAGAATCTTTATAATAATATTTACTCTCTTATTTAACCATTAATCCAAAAGACAAAGAAAAGCAAGACTTGGTTTTCCAAGTTCCAGTTCCTTCTAGGATGTAATAGTACTTTCTATTAGTAATGATTCAAAAATTAGTGCCATTGGAATCTAACTTCAAGATGCTGTAACAGAGATCAGAATTACCATTTCATCTAAAATAGCAAAAAAATGGCCTAGTCGGTATGGCTCAGTGGTTGAGCATCAACCCATGCACCAAGAGGTCACCAGTTCAATTCCCAGTCAGGGCACATGTCCAGGTTGTGGGCTCAATCCCCAGTAGCGGTATACAAGAGGCAGCCAATTGATATTTCTCTCTCATTGAAGTTTCCATCGCTCTCTCCTGCTCCCTCCCCCCTCTCAAATCAATAAGAACATATTTAAAAGTGAATAAAATAGTGAAAAATTGGACAATATATATAATTTTTTAAGAAACTGTATATCAAACAATAAAGGGCAGTTATCAATAAGAGCTAAGAACTAAAAACAGTGTTGTTGTACTTTGAAGTCTGTTTTCTAGCTACCATGTTACAATACTTCCTTAAGTCTGTTCCTTTCATGGATAGTCTCACCTAGTCCAACTTAGAAGTAGCAAGTACTCACAGAAAGCTTATTAAACAATGAGCAATTCACTCACTGACATTTCCATTATTTAAACTGATCAAAACCTCAGTTCCTTTTTGATTTGAATAATAGGGTAGCTTATGAAACATAAACATACAAAAACATAAAGCCACCTCCATTATAAAAAAGAAAAAATGAAAATGAACTAATAATCTAAGAATCTATGACAACCCCATTCCGATGATCCCTGGGAAGAAATCCTACAGTTATAAACTGAAATAGTACATTTGGTTTACCTGCCACCATCACTTCTGGCTTTATTTCGTAATAGGTTGTATTCATGATTGTGACAGAAAAATAAATCAGCCTTTAGCATTCTATAAATGCCTCTATTATGTGCAAGAGTATAAGGCCGATCTATATTTTGAAATTATGTTCATGAATGATGAATACATCTTTCAAATATAATTAAGTCATGCTCTTTCTGGTAGCAAGATTAGATTTACAAACGTATGGCTGCTTAGATATTCATGTAGTTTTCTCATTTTTGTTTTTAAACATTCAGAACATAAGAATTACTGGTTTGTAAATTATAACAGAATTACATATTCACTTAGTTTGTATACAGTAGGCATTATTCAAACATAAGTCATTCTACCTCAAGTTCTCAGTTATTCTTCTCACAATAGCTGCAATCAATGAGTTAATTTGCAGAACAAAGCTGACTAATAAACATATTATATGTCTCTGAATCATGGTTTTCTATATAAACATGCAATAAAACCATATAGGAGATATCAAAGATAAATGCAGATTTCAATTCTATCAAACAGGAAAGGAAAGAAAAAGAAAGCATTAATTATTGTGTAAAAGATTCACATAGTTCTACAGGATCTCCAAGATCACTGAATCCACTAATTAAACCTACTTGCTAGATTTCAACTTTCTAGTCTAAGTTCAACTTTCTGTGTAAATTCAACTTTCATCAGGAAGCTTTTTCTTCTGATTTTCCTACTGCTATCAGTCACATTCGTTGAAACTTCCAGCTCTGTGTGAAGGACAAATTTGATAAGCAACACTTTTGTGAGTTCATACAAATCACTAACAAAAAATGTTTCCAAGGAAAGAAAGGCAGTCTAAATAGAGTGGAGGGAACATAGATCTTGGGATCAGAATAACTAGGTTTGAAGCTTGATGCCATCACTTCTGAGCTTGTGACCTTGGGCAAACCTGATAACACTGTGAGTCATAGCTTTTTCCTCTGAAGCAAAAATAATGTACAAAAATAAAAAAGTACCTTGCAAAGTTCAAATGACTATATAAATGTACAAATGGTGTCCACATTGTACAGTAGCTATGTCACTAAAGACATCTTTTAAGTTGATATTAATGTATAAACATTATTTAAGTGATGAATCCATCAAATTAACATTTAGCTATCTACTTAATTCCCATTTTTATATCATCCTGTGTAATATCTGCACAGATTTTTATTAGATATCTTGATAAATTCAGTATCTAAATTGCCATTAAAAAAACAACAACAACACCTGAGTAATACTTGTTGTTATTGGCAATGATTTGCCCTTCATTCCTATTAAAAATGGGGAAAAGACCACTTTTTAAAAAATTATTTTAAGTGAATCCATGTGATTCCTGTAGATAACAGAATTTCTTTTTTAATAAATTCTACACCAAAAATTTAAAAAAATAAGCTGATATAAATATAATCATCAAAATTAATGTTCCTGTTATTTCTATCCTTCTCTCCCCAGCCACATACTTTTTGAAAATGAGGCATTCATTGATCAATTGATTCATGTACAGTTAGATAATAGGAAAAAGAACTTTGGAGTTTGAAAAACTATGATTTGAACCTGGCTCAGACAGTTATTAACTATGCCATTAGCCTGTATTCCCTGAGCATTGGCTTATTCATACATAGAAATGCATCAGATAATTCTTAATTGCCAGTTTATTATGAAAACTAAATAAAATGAAATGTGCACAGTATTTAGTCAATGTCTGACCCACAAAAAAATGTTATCCCCAATACATTCTCTCCTCTCACCATTCCCATTTCTCTCTGAAAGAGAATGAAATATTTCCAGGTGGCATAGATTCATAAATATATATTCTAACTAGGAAATATAATGAACACTAAGACAATGGCTTCTCTAAAATTTATATAAGCCAACATAAACACCCAAATTGGTTCTTTCAACAGACCTTTTCATTGGGGTACAAGACAATTTAATCTCACATAGGAAAGGCAAAATTCTCTTTATTTAGACTTGTAGGATCTCATTTTAGAAATATATAGAAATAAAGGCCACTGCCTTCAGATACGCATCACTGAAATTAGGAAGTTTGTCAGCAAAGGTAATGATCCGATGGCCTCAGCTGAGTTCCAGAAAGGTCTCCACATCAGTGTTAAAATGCCCATAAACAACAAGATAATTAAGCATCTGTCCTGAGAATCCATTTTAAAAGAGCTGTTCTAAGTTTCTGAGAGTAAGTCATTAAAAAGAATGATGGAAAAGCAGAGTTTGGGCTTCTCAAATTCACCTGCTTCCCGTTTCCTACTTCAAAAGATGCTTATAAATCTTTTGAATTGTCTGCATTTTTGGAAAATTTCCTAAGGAGCCACCCCCCCCCCCAAAAAAAAATGGGAAGAATAAGATAGGATGAGAAGGGGCCTTGGTCTAGAATGTTGTCTTCCTGAGCAGAGAACCCTTCCTTCTGGGACCAGCCCCACAGAGGCAGAGGCTCAGTTTTCACTGCCACCTTCCTCTGTTCTTCCCCTATTACCACGTTCCTTCAGCCTCTTAGCAGCTCCTGAATTATTGCAACCATATCCCAGCTGATCTTCCTTGACTCTAGTCTGATTCTTCTGTTGATCCACTTCCATTTTACTCCAGGGCAGGCGTCCTCAAACTACGGCCCATGGGCCACATGCGGGTGTTTTTGACGTTTTGTTTTTTTACTTCAAAATAAGATATGTTCAGTGTGCATAAGAATTTGTTCATAGTTTTTTTAAAACTATAGTCCGGCCCTCCAACTGTCTGAGGGACAGTGAACTGGCCCCCTGTTTAAAAAGTTTGAGGACCCCTGCTCCAGAGTAACCCTTATTAAGGACACTGAACCTACCCCTGCACTTCTGCATAGACTGTTCCAGAAGGCCATTGCCTATAAGATAGTTTAGCTTGGAAAAAAATCCTTCAAGTTTTGAACCTAGTATTATGTTTGCAGATTCTTCTTCAGCCGTAGGGAATTTGGACTTGAAAAGATGGTAGGTATTGTGGAGAGGAGCAAAGGTGCTAGTGTTCCTGGTGAAAACAGTAATGGAAGCAAGAATGAGCAGCAAAACTCCCTGTCTTCAAGAGACAGTGAGCTTGACCTGAGAAGATTTAACTTTTAGAATGGCTTTTAAGGTTAAAGGGATTATATTAACCAAGATGACTGGTGAGAAAATGTCACCACATGAGGAAAGTTTAGTTATGACTCTGTGAAAGCAGGCGACAGGTGCGGTCTGCATGAGCTGCCCATAATGTTTGCCCACACACTTCACCTCTTCCCCACCATGAACTCACTTGTCCCTCTTGGGACAGACACATGGTAGGTCTACAACAAATACTTGATGGTGAATGAATTATCCAAGATTAGATTCGCCTTATTTGCTACACAAATTTTATTATGAATCGGCTTGTGTCCATCACTTAAGAGTGGATCTTCTCCTTTTGATGCCTCTTTTCATGGGAAATCATTTTGGTGCAAGTTGTTACTCAAGTATCTTTTGATATTTCCTCTCTTAGACTTTTGTTTGGAGCAAATATTTTGGTGACTTTGCATAACATCTATTTTGTAGGCAACTACTAAATGATAGGCACTGAGAATACAATGGTAAACAAAACAGATATAATCTATGCCTCCATGAAATTGATGTCTTAATTGGAAAAAGAATTATAAAAATAGGTAATTTCAACATAGGATAACTCATAATTTGATAGTGAAATACCATGTTCTAGCCCCTATAAAAATACTAATTCAGATATAATTATAAATTACATAAGTGCAATAATTTAAGAATGCATGATAATGCAACAGGAATAAAGTTATTTTAGCTAATAAAGGGAGAACTCACTGAGGAAGTGACATCTACACTGATACTTGATGGATGAGCTAAAATCTGTAAGAGCATTCAGATTGAAAGAAAAACATTAGCAAGTACTCTGACACAGAGAAAGGTTTGGTATATTGTAAGAACTCAAACAAACAGCTTTAGCTGGTACATGATGAGAATGTAGAAAGTGTAAAGAAAGTAGTAATGCTGGGCTGAGTAGAATTGACATCTTAAGAATATTGGAATAGTCTGAGGAGGATAGGTTTCAGTACTTTGAATGTTTGGTAAAACTCCCCTGTGAAACCATCTGGCCCAGGGCTTTTGTTTGCTGGAAGTTTTTTGATTACTGCTTCAATTTCCTCCATAGTTATCAGCCTATTCAGATTTTTTTGATTTTTCATGATTGTGTTTTGGAAGGTCATATTTTTCTAGGAATATATCCATTTCTTCTAGGTTGACCAGTTTGTTGGAATAGAGTTGTTCATAGTATTTTAACATAAACTGATGAACAAAAATAGATCCAGAGACAGAGAAGCATCGAACAGACCAGCATATTTCAAAGGAAGGCAGGAGAGGGGTGTATAAAAGATCAACCAAAGGACTTGTATGCATGCATATAAGCATAACCAATGGGCACAGACACTAGGGGTGAGAGGGCATGTGCTGGGCGGGGGTAGGGGTGGCCGGGGAGAGGTCAATGGGGGAAAAGGGAGACATATGTAATACTATATGTAATACTTTTAAACAATAATTTAAAAAAGGATATTGACTCTTCTTATCCCTTAATGTGGTACATCTCATTTATTTAAGTATTTTTAAATACTTCTAAGTCATATTGATTCATAATCCTTTTAATTCTTCTCTTCCTTTCCTTTCTCTTCCCTTCCCTTCCCTTCTCTTCTTTTCTTCCCACCCTCATCTTCTCACTCTGGAAATTTAATATATCTTATCTTTTTCTCATTATTAAAAATTTGGTAAAAATGGGTCTCAATCTGGTGGGGATTTCCACCCATTGATGTATTCAGAAGGCTATTTTAATATTGAAATTCATGGTCTTCCGTTATGGGAAATTTTTCTAAAATATGGTTCTAATGATTAATTTCCTTTATTTTCTCTACTCTTTCTCAAACTCTTCTTATTTAAATGTTCAGGCATCCTGAATTAGTTATCTAGTAACATCTTATATTTTATCCCCTATATACTATTCCTTTGCATTTTTAATTTTTCATATATTTTATCAATTTTTTTCTTCATATCCTTATAGTAAATGTTTTATTTCCATTATTATATATGTTTTTCATGTCTAAATCTTCTTCTTATTCTATACCTTTGTGCAATGTTTGCTTCTATTTTCAAGGATGCAATATCTTATCATGTTTTAGGAAATATTACTGTTCGTTCTTTATTTAAACTTTTCATCTCCCTAAAGAGTCTGTTTCCTCCAAAGAGCCTTTAATGTTGGCTGCCAGGATCTGGGGGAAGGGGAAATGGGGAGATGTTTCTCAGTGGGTATAAAGTTTCAGCTATGAAAAAATGAATAAATTCTAGAGATCTGTTGTACAACACAGAACCTGCAAGTAACAGTGACATTTTTTCACTTTAAAACACATTAGGAAGATAGAGCTCATGCTATGTTCTTACCAACACACACACACACACACACACACACACACACACACACACACACACACACACAGGAAGACAGGACATTTTTGAAAGTGATATGTTTAGTACCTTTGTTGTGGTGAGGATATCACAGATTAGGCATATATCCAAGCTAATCAAGATATATACATTAAATGTGTACAATATTTTACATATCAATTATACCACAATAAAGCTAAAAAACATCTAATTAAAATTAAATACTTGGTTCTTATTTTTTTGTCTACTTAGACTTTAGCTCCAGGGTTACATGAGTCATTTTGCTGCATTATATTCAGTGTATGGTGCCTGCAATATGGGTAGTATCAAATAAATACTTGTTGAAGCAATAAATAAATGAAAAAAATTATTTTCAAAATAAGGGCACACAGCAACTATACACAGAAACACAAAGGCATGCACATATACAGGCAATGGTTTGCTTAATTTAGCTTTGGACCTTTGAAACTTTCATTAATGCTTTCTAAGACATTTATTTAGTAGCCATTAGTATTGTGTTTATTTGGGTGGCTGATATTTATTTTCAGCCATCTGGACATATTTTCACTGATGACTATCTTGCAGTTACTGGACAAGGAGGATTAAATGGCATAATGTACATAAAAGCATTGGTAATCTTTAAAGCACTATAGAAATATAAGGTATTAGCACTGCATAGTTATGATATTGCCTCAAAATGAATAGTAGCAAATTTAAGCTAAAATAAATCTTCCTTCTCTACTTAGAAATCACAAGATTATATAGCAATTTTAGGAATGAAATTTTCCCACAGGAGTTTTCACCACTGCCTTTTTCAATTGTTTTGCCACACAATCCAGCCTGCTGCAAACACTGCAGAAATGTAAAAGTGGAATTGTCAAGCCATAACAGTCTCTTGAGGCTACCATATAAATGTAGATACATCTTAAAAATTTTTGGCATATCGTCAGAACTCAGATTATATTGTATGAGACTAAAGGTTTATTTTTAATGGATTTTTTTTGGAGGAAATAATGTTCCCTTCTCAGGCTGAACAAATGATTGGTACATTTGACAAATGTCTTTTTATTTGCAACTAGAGGCCTGGTGTATGAAATTCATGCATGAGGGGCGGGGTCCCTCAGCCCAACCTGCACCCTCTCCAATCTGGGAGCCCTCAGGGGATGTCCTACTGATGACTTAGGCCACAGTCTGGCTTCCCTCTGCAGGAGGTGACCAGGCTGATCAGGGGAAGGCGCCACACCTCTCACCCCACTGCTGCTGCCACTGCTGGCCACTGCAGCCACCAAGGTGTTTTCATCAACACAGACTCCTTCACCACAAAACGATGACAACTTTCTTTAGGCATCATCAAGATGTCTCTTTCATAGGATATAACCTTTCTCTCTCTCTCTTTCTCTTTCTTTCTTTCTTTCTTTCTTTCTTTCTTTCTTTCTTTCTTTCTTTCTTTCTTTCTTTCTTTCTTTCTTTCTTCTTTCTTTCCTTCTTTCCTCACCTGAGGATATTTTTCCATTGATTTTTAGAGAGCATGGAAGAGAGAAAGACAGAGAAACATCAATGTGAGAGGGACACTTTGATTGGTTGCCTCCTGCATGAGCCCTGACGTGGGCCCTGGCCAGGGAGGACCCTGCAACCTAGGTACATGCCCTTGACCAGAATCGAACCCAAACCCTGCGGTTGGCAGGCTGAGGCTCTATCCACTGAGCCAAACCGGCTAGGGCAGGATATGACATTTCTTAGCCCTCCAGCAGTGGACCTTTGTTTTTTCATCCAGGAGTGAGGTGGAAAATCCCTAGATCACCATCTTGGATTCTTATTACCCAAGTTACCAAGAACACTGTGCAAGTGGTGTATGAGGAACTTAGCCAATGAGCAGTCAGAAAAGGTGTTTCCTCTGCAGCTCATGCGCAGAGGCGGGACTGCCGGCGTGCTGCAGCTGGCAGGCCCTGCTGTCTGTCTTTGGGCCCCAGTGCCTGGCAGCCAGGCCCTGCTCTCTGTGCCTGCCTTGCCCCGCCCACCAGGCCTCCAGCCTTGCTGTGATAGGAGCCTGTGGGCCGCAGGGGCGGGACCCAGAGGTAATCCATGCACTTCCTGGTGACCTTTTGACCATCTGGTTGTGACAGCCCTAGGCTATTATTAGTATAGATATGAGGACATCTGAACACTAAAAACAAAGAAACCCCTAGCAAATTTAACATTTACGTAGACAGCTTATCAGTGAGCCAATTGGCAGTATCATTCACTTCGACATTAATTCAGTCATCCTATCCTAGGGCAGTGGTCGGCAAACTCATTAGTCAACAGAGCCAAATATCAACAGTACAACGATTGAAATTTCTTTTGAGAGCCGAAAACCGACTTCCGCACATGGGCCACGAAGTTTCAATCTCACTGTACGTGAGTGCCCGCATGTGGTATTTTGTGGAAGAGCCACACTCCAGGGGCCAAAGAGCCGCATGTGACTTGTGAGCCGCAGTTTGCCGACCACTGTCCTAGGGCCATATCCCAGGCCAAGACTCTGTTTAGCACTGCTCCACACCAGTGTTGTTGCATTTTTACACTCTAATCTCATCGCTCTAGGTCTCACATAACTTGTCCCCACATGCATCCTCACATTTCATGAAAATCTCTAGAACTCTTAGCTTTGATTATTTTCTGAATATACAGGGCCCCTCTTTCTATTGAAGGGTTTGTTTGAGGACAAAGGAATAGTCAGCTTTATAGAAAAGCTGGTGAGAGCCAAGGAAGAAGCTCATCTGTTCTAAGATTGTAAAAATACTACTTAGCACTTGGCCGGCACGGCTAAGTGGTTAAGCATCAACCTATGAAACAGGAGATCACAGTTTGATTCCTAGTCAGTGCACATGCCTGGTTTGTGGGCTGGATCCCCAGTGTGGGGAGTGCAGGAGACAGCTAATCAATGATTCTCTCTCATCATTGATGTTTCTATCTCTCTCCCTTTCCCTTCCTCTCTGAAATCAATAAAAATATATTAAAAAAATACTCTTGGCTGGCAATGTAAAACTCACTTCTTCTCCCATAACTGCTATCTCTGATCCCAGGTTTCTCACCAGAAAACTGTAAAAATTAGGCCAGCCAAAATATGGTTTAAAGGTTCTCCAGTTTAAAATGATTTTGTTAGGTTTTTATTCTGTACCAACCAGGTGGTTTTCCAAGGACAGATGATAGAGCAGTGAACAAAATGGATAAAAATCCCTGCCATCCGGGAGCTTATCTTCTAGCACAGACTAGAGAGATAATAAACCAAGTGAGTAGGAAAACGACATGGCGTATTAGAAGGGAATAAGTGCTGTTGAGGAATGTAAAGTGGGTTGGGAGTGGGAAGTGTGGGTGGCAGAGCATGTTTCAAGTTCAAATACAGTGATCAGGGGAGTTGTACTGGGAAGATAACATTTGAGTGAAAGCTTCAAATAAAGAATTCAGTGGAAGACTGTATCAGGAAGAGGGAACAAACAGTAAATGCGTAGGCCCCGAGTTGGAAATGGGGCTAGGATTTTTGGAAAACAATAATAACATCACTGTGGGGAGAAGGAAAGAGAAAAGGAGCAATAGGAGGGGGAAGAGAGACGTGGGGGCCTGCAAAATACTATAAAAAGTGTGGCTTTTACTCTTAATAAAATGGCAAGTCAGTTCAATGGATTTTGAGGCAGGAGGAAGGGTCAACTTGTGCATGTAGGTTGCCACTTGAACCCGTGGACAAAAAGGGGCCATATGTTAACCTGGCAAGCTCAGGGAAGGCTTGTGTGGAGGCCTAGCAAATGCAGAGACCTAAAGTAATCACAAAGGATGGTCTGAAGTTAAAACTTAAAAAATAAAGCAGTTTATGGTGGGTAGTCATATCCTTGGCTGGTATCTTCCCTGACAAAGTTAGATCTTTACTTTAACTGAGCCTATTGTCGTTTTGCACCTACGAGAATATATCCTTGGAATGTCAAAGTATTTTCCTTTTTCTAGACCCCTCAGAGCACAGGCACTGCTCCACAGAGACCACAGACACTCATTGTTATTGAGTTAATTGTTGACTGTTAACTCTCCTGCACCCACTTAAGTAAAAGACGTATGTGTCTATCATTTTTTTTTCAATTTTTTTAATTAAGGTATTACATATCTTATAATGGTAAGATATGTACACCTTTTATTAAGGTGTACATATCTTACCATTGCACCCCCCACCCCACTCCCATATATGCCCTCACCCCCCCGAGTTTTGCATCCATTGGTTATGCTTACATGCATGCATACAAGTCCTTCGGTTGATCTCTTATCTTCCCCACCTCTCCCTAACCTTCCTGCTGTAATTTGACAGACTGTTTGATGCTTTACTGCCTCTGTATCTATCTTTTTGTTCAACAGTTTATAATGTTCTTTATTATCCATAAATGAGTGAGATCATGTGGTATTTTTCTTTCATTGACTGGCTTATTTCACTCAGCATAATGTTCTCCAATTCCATCCAGGTTGCTGCAAATGGTAAGAATTCCTTCTTTTTTATGGCAGCATAGTATTCCATTGTGTAGATGTACCATAGTTTTCTGATTCAGTCATCTGCTGATGGGCACCTAGGCTGTTTCCAGATCTTAGCTATTGTAAATTCTGCTGCTATGAACATAGGGGTGCATATATCCTTTCTTATTGGTGTTCCCAGTTTCTTAGAATATATTCTTAGGAGTGGGATTACTGAGTCAAATGGGAGTTCCATTTTCAGTTTTTTGAGGAAACTCCATACTATTCTCCACAGTGGCTGCACCAGTCTGCATTCCCACCGGTCTGCAGTGCACGAGGGTTCCTTTTTCTCCGCATCCTCGCCAACACTTGTCATTTGTTGATTTGTTGATGATAGCCATTCTGACAGGTGTGAGATGGTACCGCATTGTTGTTTTGATTTGCATCTCTCAGATAATTAGTGATGTTGAGCATGTTTTCATGTGTCTCTTGGCCTTCCTTCAGTCTTCTTTTGAAAAGATTCTATTTAGGTCTGTTGCCCATTTTTTTATTGGATCATTTGTCTTCCTTTTATTAAGTTGTATAAGCTGCCTGTAGATGTTGGAGATTAAACCTTTATCAGTGATACCATTTGCAAATATGTTCTCCCATGCAGTGGGCTTTCTTGTTGTTTTGTTGATAGTTTCTTTTGCTGTAAAAAAGCTTTTTATTTTGATGTAGTCCCATTTGTTTATTTTCTCTTTAGCTTCCATTGCCCTAGGGGCAGTATCGGTGAAGAAGTTCTTTTGGCATATGTCTGAGATTTTGCTGCCTGTGGGTTCCTCTAGTATTTTTATGGTTTCCCATCTTATGTTTAAGTCCTGTATCCATTTTGAGTTTATTTTTGTGTATGGTGTAAGTTGGTGATCTAGCTTCATTTTTTTGCATGTATCTCTCCAATTTTCCCAACACCATTTATTGAAGAGACTGTCTTGATTCTATTGTATGTTCATGCCTCCTTTGTCAAATATTAATTGAGCATAGTGGTTTGAGTCAATATCTGGATTCTCTATTCTATTCCATTGATCTATATGTCTGTTCTTGTGCCAGTATCAGGCTGTTTTGAGAATAGTGGCTTTGTAATACAGCTTGAAATCTGGTATTGAGATCCCTCCTACTTTATTCTTCTTCCTCAGGATTGCTGTGGCTATTCGGGGTCTTTTTTTATTCCAGATGAATTTTTGGAGAGTTCTTTCAAGGTCTGTGAAATATGCCGTTGGTATTTTAATGGGGAGTGCATTGAATATATAGATTGCTTTGAGTAGTATGGACATTTTAATGATGTTGATTCTACCAATCCATGAACATAGTATGTTCTTCCATCTGTTTACATCTTCCTCTCTTTTTTCAGTGTCCTGTAGTTTTCTGCGTATAGGTCTTTTACCTCCTTAGTTAAGTTTATTCCTAGGTATCTTAATTTTTTTGGTGTGATGGTAAATGGGATTGCCTTTTTAGTCTCTCTTTCTGTAAGTTCACTATTGGTGTATAGAAAGGCCATAGATTTCTTGGCCTTAATTTTGTATCCTGCTACATTGCCGAATTCATTTATTAAGTCTATTAGTTTTTTGACGGAGTCTTTCGGATTTTTTATGTATAATATCATGTCATCTGCAAATAAAGACAGCTTTACTTGTTCTTTTCCAATTTGGATGCCTTTTATTTCTCCTTCTTGTCTAATTGCAATGGTTAATACTTGTGTAATTGCAATGGCTAATACTTCCAGTACTATGTCAAACAGGAGTGGTGAGAGTGGGCATCCCTGTCTTGTTCCTGTTCTTAGGGAAAATGTTTTTAGTTTTTGTCCATTGAGTATGATGTTTGCTGTGGGTTTATCATATATCGCTTTTATTATGTTGAGGTATGAGCCTTCTATTCCCACCTTGTTGAGAGTTTTTATCAAAAAAGGGTGTTGGATTTTGTCAAACGCTTTTTCTGCATCAATTGATATGACTATGTGATTTTTATCTCTCATTTTGTTTATGTGATGTATCACGTTTATTGATTTGCAGATATTGTACCATCCTTGCATTCCTGGGATAAATCCTACTTGGTCATGGTGTATGATCTTTCTGATGTACTGCTGGAGCCGATTTGCTAGAATTTTGTTGAGGATTTTGGCATCTATGTTCATGAGGGATATTGGTCTGTAATTCTCTTTCATTGTGTTGTCTTTATCTGATTTTGGTATTAGGGTGATGCTGGCTTCATAGAAGGAGCTTGGAAGTGTTCCTTCCTCTTGAATTTTTTGGAATAGTCTGAGGAGGATAGGTTTTAGTTCTTCCTTGAATGTTTGGTAAAACTCTCCTGTGAAGCTGTCAGGCCCCGGGCTTTTGTTGGCTGGAAGCTTTTTGATGATTGCTTCAATTTCATCCATAGTTACTGGCCTATTGAGCTGTTTAGATTCTTCCTGATTGAGTTTTGGAAGGTTATATTTTTTCTAGGAATATGTCCATTTCCTCCAGGTTGTCCAGTTTGTTGGAATAGAGTTGTTCGTAGTATTTTATTACAATCCTTTGTATCTCAGTGGGGTCTGTTGTTATTTCACCTCTTTCATTTCTGATTTTGTTTATTTGGGTCCTCTCTCTTTGCTTCTTGGTGAGCCTGGCTAGAAGTTCATCAATCTTGTTTATCCTTTCAAAGAACCAGCTCTTGGTTTTGTTGATCTTTTGTATTGTTTCTTTGGTCTCTATGTCGTTTATCTCCGCTCTGATCTTTGTTATTTCCTTCCTTCTGGTTACACTGGGCTTTTCTTGCTGCTCTTTTTCTAACTCTTTGAGTTGTAGGGTTAGGTAATTTATTATCATTGTATCTTGTTTTTTAAAATAGGCTTGTAGAGCTATGAACTTCCCTCTCAAGACTGCTTTCGCTGTGTCCCATAGATTTTGGATTGTTCTGTTTTCATTGTCATTTGTTGCCATGATGTTTTTTATTTCTTCCTTGATCTCTCTGGTGACCCAGTCCTTGTTTAATAGCATGCTATTTAGTCTCCATGTATTTGATTTCTTTGGATTGTATTTATTGTAGTTGACTTCCAGTTTTATGCCACTGTGATCTGAGAAGATGCTTGATATAATTTCTATCTTCTTGAATTTGAAGAGACTTTGCCTGTGACCCAGCATACGGTCTATCTTTGAAAATGACCCATGTGCACTTGAGAAGAATGTATATTCTGTGGCTTTGGGGTGAAATATTCTGAAGATGTCAATTAATTCCATCTGGTCTAGTGAGTCATTTAGGATTGATGTTTCTTTGCTGATTTTTTTGTTTAGAGGATTTGTCCAATGGTGATAGTGGAGTATTAAAGTCTCCTACTATGATTGTATTGCTATTAATCTCTCCCTTGATATCCTCCAAGAGTTTTTTTTTATGTATTTAGGTGCTCCTATATTGGGTGCGTATATGTTTACCAGAATTATTTCTTGTTGGATTTCTCCCTTTAGTATTATGAAGTGGCCTTCCTTATCTCTTGTTATGGCATTGACTTTGAGGTCTATTTTGTCAGATATAAGTATTGCTACCCCAGCTTTTTTTTCATTTCCATTTGCCTGAAAGATATTTTTCCATCCCTTCACTTTCAATCTGTGTGAGTCTCTTGTTCTGAGGTGGGTCTCTTGTAGACAGCATATATATGGGTCATGTTTTTTTTTATCCATTCAGCCACTCGATGTCTTTTGATTGGAGCATTTAGTCCGTTTACATTTAAAGTTATTACTGAAAGGTATTTGTTTGTAGCCATATCTAGTTTTGTGTCTGTATTCCTTCTTACCTGTTTATTTCTTCTTTTTACAGTATTCCCTTTAGCATTTCTTGCATTGCTGGTTTGGTGGTGATAAACTCCCTGAGCCTTTTTTTGTCTTCAAAGCACCTGATTTCCCCTTCAATTTTGATTGATAGCCTTGCTGGATATAGTATTCTTGGATTCAGTCCTTTGCTTTGCAACACTTTGTATACCTCCTTCCATTCTCTTCTAGCTTGTTGTGTTTCTGTTGAGTAATCATTTGACAATCTGATGGGTGTCCCTTTGTAGGTAACTCTCTGTCTCTCTCTTGCCGCCTTTAAGATTCTCTCTTTATCATTTATATTTGCCATTGAAATTATGACATGTCTTGGTGTAGGTCTTTTGGGGTTGATCCTGCTTGGGACTCTCTGTACTTGTGTAACTTTTATCTTTCCCATATCCGGGAAGTTTTCTGTCATTATTTCTTCAAATAGATTTTCTAATCCCTGCTGCTCTTCTTGTCCTTCTGGCAGCCCTATTATATGCATGTTACTTTGTTTCATGTTGTCCTGAAGCTCCCTTAGGCTTTCCTCCTGCTTTTTAATTTTTTTCTCCAATTGCTGTTCAGATTGAGCTTGTTTCTGTACCTGATCTTCTAACTCACTAATTCGGTCCTCTGGTTCTTGTAGTCTACTGTTGAAACTTTCCATGGTGTTTTTGATTGTAGCTATATCACTTTTCATTTCTTCCTGATTCTTGCATAAGTTGTTGATTTTCTCATCCATTCGATGTATAAATTCCACGACCATTACTCTGAACTCTTTTTTGGTCATGTTGCAAGCTTCAGTTTCACTAATTTCCTTTCTTGGCGACGCCTCATTTTCTTTCCTCTGTGAATTGTTTCGTCTCCCCATTCTGACTATCACCAGAAAGCTCAAGCTTCAGTTTGCATGGACCTGGGCCGTGTGCTGTGGGGACTTTGCTCCAGCCGAGTTTCACTGAAGTGCTCTGATACTAGGACGTGTGGCTGCCATTGGTTGGTGGGAACCAGGCTTGCCCAGGGTCAGTGTCCCCGGTGTTCCGTGTGGTCTCGTGTGCACACTTAGAATCAGGGGCCCTGTCTGTACCACACTGTTGGTATGTGCCGAAAATGAGATCCTTAGCATGTGCCAGGAGTCAGAGTTTCCCTGTATCTGCAACAAGAATCGAGTGTCAGAGTCTCTGCTGCCTTGTGCAGTTTCTCGTTGAGAATCCGGGTCCCTGTATGTGCATGCACCAGCAATTGGAGTCACTGGCTCTTAGTGTGAATGTGCTGTGAGTCAGGGATCCCAGGCAGCTGTGTCCAGCGTGCCAAATTCCCTGAAGTGGAGCTGCGTCCTGTGTGTGCTCTCTCTACTGAGCCAAATGGCTAGGGCTTCGCACACTCTCAAATTCCTGAAGGGGAGCTGCCTCCGTGCACTCTCCCAGATACCCTGAAGGGGGGCGGAGTCCATCCTGCGCGCCAAATTCCCCAAAGGGGAGCCCCTCTGTGCGCGCTCTAAGATTCCCCGAAGGGGGGCTGTGTCCCGCAAGCCAAATTCCCCCAAATCTCCCAAAGGGGAGCCCTCTGTGCGCGCTGCCAGATTTCCCCAAAGGGGAGCTGCGTCTGTCCCGTGCGCCAAATTCCCTAAAGGGGAGCACGTCCATGCTCGGGCGCTCTGCAGCTTGGGTGAGGGGCAGGTCTATCAGTTACTATGGTGCTATCCGTGAGCCTGTGGGGAGGGGGATAGGCTCTTGAACACACGGAAATCTGCTGCTGGGAAGTCTGGATTCTTGTTGTCTGTTTGTCTGAAGCTGTGATAGCAGTTCTCTGTCCCCAGTGGCTGCAGGGTCCTAATTTTGTGTCTGAAACCAGGATCCTAGTCTCAGGCAGCTCTGTTTCTCAAGATGGCCTGGTCTCCATGTCCGCACCAGCCGCCGAGAAGTGTCCGCTTTGTGCACGGGGCTCCGCCGTCTAGGACTGCCTGGTTAGGCATCCCCTTGGAAGGCCTGCAGAATCTAACTGACCGTAGCTCATACACACACACACACACCACAGACATCTACACTCTCCTCTACCATTTTACTTCTTATCCAATCCCAGAGGTTTCCCCACTTTGCTTTCTCCCATCTCCCTAATCTATCACTAATGGATTTTGTGTAACCCACTTAGGTCTCCTCTTTTGATTGAAATGTATAAAACAAGGTGCAAAACTGCCATTCTCAGCAGCATAATCTCAATCCATTGAGATTCTGCTTCCCAGCAACTGTCCCACAGTTTGCCTCAAATAAGCTCACAAAATTTCATCACAGGTTTGAATGTTTCTTAAGTTAAAAAACCAGGTCCAAATAAAAATTTTTAAAAGTATTCTTTGAGATAGAGCAAATTTAAAATTATAAAGTTAGGCTCCTAATTTCACATTTATTTTATTTTTTTTAAATATATTTTTATTGATTTCAGAGAGGAAGGAAGAGGGAGAGAGAGATAGAAACATCAATGTTGAGAGAGAATCATTGATCAGCTGCCTCCTGCATGCCGCCTACTGGGGATTGAGCCCGCAACCTGGGACCAGAATCAAACCAGGACCCGGCAGTCTGAAGACTGACGCTCTATCCACTGAGCCAGACCAGCTAGGGCTCACATCTATTTTAGTTCGTTCTTATTTGAGATTGTGAGTGTGTGAGAGTGTGTGTGTGTGTGTGTGTGTGTTTAATTTATGCTTTTGGATTTGAAGAGATGAGCATCCAGGATTACTACAATGACAATCTAAAAAGAAGAAAGTAAATGTGATAAAGACAAAAATATAAAAGTTTATTCTAAATAGTAAAATAACATATTCTTATCAAAATTAAGTATAGAAAAGGTTAATTGTTATCACTATTACCAGTATAAACCAGAGTTTTGAGATTTTACTGAATGTGGTAAATTGAGAAAATGACATAATTATTATGACTAATGGAGAGGAAGTGACTCAATTATTTTGATAAAATTTTTGCATATTTAGAAAATTCAGCTTCTGGAAATAGCTACAAATATTAAAAAAGGAATTTGAATTATACAAACATGGCATTGCTTTTCTATATACTTGTAATAATTAGCTGTAAATTAAAAATATGCTAACAAAAACTATACAGCACAATAATTCAACAAAAATATAAAATCTTAAAATAATCTATCTTTATGGAAGGATGTAAAAATGTGAATAAAATTTATTTCCTATTTTGGGATCAGAATGCCTAATATTACTAAGTTTTCAATCCTCTAAAAATTAATATTTGAAACCTAACTTTATAATTAGAAAAATAATCTTAAAATTTTTATGGACCAACAATATTTAAAAAAATAATAAAATTATGGAAATAGGAATAATGTTTCACCAGTTATTAAAGTATACAAGAGAGATAGTGTAATAAACACTATGCTACTAGCAAAAACATAAAAGACAAATAAAAAATGGTAAAAAAAAGAGAATCTAAAATTATATCTGAGTATACAGAAAATATGTACTGTTAAACATGTAAATTTAATATATGAAGTATTATTGTTATTTCAGTGGGAAAGAATGATTTATTTAGTAAACCTGCAGGCACATTTCAGCATCTACTTTAAAGAAAATAATGCTGGCCCTGGCTGGTTTGGCTCAATGGATAGAGCATCGACTTGTGGACTGAAGGGTCCCAGGTTCAATTCCAGTCAAGGGCACATGCCTGGGTTGCGGGCTCCATCCCCAGTCGGGGGCGTGCAGGAGGAAGCCAATCGATGATTCTCTCTCATCATTGATGTTTCTATCTCTCTCTCCCTCTCCCTTCCTCTCTGAAATCAATAAAAATCTATTTTTAAAAAGAGAAAATAATGTTAGAGTTATCACTGCATAGATTTAACTTAAAAATTCTGGTTGTATTAAATGAATACATGTAAAAAACAAAATACTTTTCTGGCTTGGAGAAACCTTTTTGATGACAAAAGTAAATTGAGAACTACAAAAGAAGCAAATTTGATTGTTTACATAAATAAAATGACAGAATTTTAAATAATCAGAGTAAAAATAAACAAAAAATGGGGGGAATGTGTGTTGATGATTATAAGAACAAGAAGGAATGTAAGGAACAAAACAGCTGAGTTTTTCATATTGATTATTTGAGGAAAGGAAAGGAGTGAGGAAGGGTTTGAAGGAATAGGTAAGGAAAAAAATAAAAATAAAAGAGGTAATGGAAATATGCATTAGCCTAATGTCTACTGTATTAGCATATTATTAAAATATGTTAGGGCACTTCCTGGGCCCACTTTTTAATTTTATTGTTTGTTTTCCTGGTGTTCATTTGTATGAATTCTTCATAAATTTTGAATATTAACTACTTACTGGATGTATCATTGGTGAATATCTTCTATTTAGTAGGCTGTCTCTTCATTTTTTCAATGTCTTGATCAGATAGTAGAAGACAGTAATGTTTTCAAGTGTTCTGGACAAATAAACCATTTCTGATCATCATTTACCTTCTTAGTTGGCAAGTCTAACATAAGGTCAAAGTACTGAAGAAACTAAACCTGTTTTCTTTCCCTTTGAAAGAACCTGAAACCTTTGAAGCAGCACAGGCATGTGTCCAAACATGCTCATGGAATTTCTTGTCCCACCATCTTACTAATCATTTGACTTTTCCTACTGCAAGTGATTGATGAGTTGAATACAAAGTGTGTCCTCAGGAATGAACTCTGCCCTCTACCATGGGCTCTTATTTGGCTTCCTGACAGAGCAGCACGCATTTATTCTGCTTTTCTAGTCTGCAAGGGCCTAAGAAACCTGTCTTTTACTCAGGCTGACTCGAGTTGGAGAGAACCTTTTTCTACTTTTTCCTCTGTAGTCACGACCATTCTCAAGTCTGTATAATATGTTAGGTACCGGAGGCACAAAGATTAATAAACTTTTACCCGCACTTCTAGGTGCTCATCTTCTACTGGAAGAGAGGAAGAAGAAAACACAAAACTATAAAAGAAAAGTCACTGGGGCTTTAAGGGATCTCTGTAAGTCCTACTAGAGTTCAGGACATCTTTGAAACTGTGGAGGAATGTTTTACATGATGAACTTGGGTTTAATTTGTGAAAAACAGGGAGGTCATTCTAAGGAGAAGACAGTGTGGGTGATACTGTGAACCAGGTATCTCTGGGGAATTAGGAGAATCCTCTCCAATAAAGGAGTAATATGCAAATTAACCATCACTCTGCTACATAAGCCATGCCCACCAGCCAAGCCACGCCCACCGGCCAATCAGGGCGTGTATGCAAATTAACCTCAACCAAGATGGCTACCAGAAGGGAGGCTTGGGTTTCCCTGGTAACAGAGGAAGCCAAGCTTTCCACACACTCTGGCAGGCCCAGGCCTCCACTCAAGGATACAAAGTTTCAATTATAGAAGATACATCAATCCCAAGAGAAATGGCTGCCAGCCATAGGAGCGAGCAGGAGGCTTGGCTCCACTCCAGGCTACAAAGTTTCAATTGTAGAATGTAAATAAATTCCAGATACCAGGGCCTCTGCTTGGGTTGTCAGAGGCGTGGCTGGCCTGCAAACCACCACAGGCCCCTCGCCCAGGCCTCTCCACACCCCAAGGGAACCACACCCTGATCCAGGACACCCTTCAGGGCAAACCAGCTGGTCCCCACCCATGCACCAGGCCTCTATCCTATGTAATAAAAGAGTAATATGCAGACTGACCATCACTCCAACACACAAGATCAAGATAGCTGCCCCTATGTGGTCAAAGATCCTGCCCCCATGTGGACACAAGATGGCCACCACAAGATGGCCAGCAGAGGAGGGCAGTTGGGAGGGACCAGGCCTGCAACGGAAGGCAGTTGGAGGCGATCAACCCTGCAGAGGAGGGCAGTTAAGGGTGACCAGGCCGGCAGAGGAGGAAAGTTGGGGGCAAACAGGCTGGCAGGGGAGCAGTTAGACATCAATCAGGCTGGCAGGAGAGTGGTTAGGGGGTGATCAGGCTGGCAGGCAGAAGCGGTTAGGGGAAATCAGGAAGGCAGGCAGGTGAGCAGTTGCGAGCCAGCAGTCCTGGATTGTGAGAGGGATGTCCGACTGCCAGTGGGATCGGGCCTAAACGGGCAATCGGACATCCCTTGAGGGGTCTCAGATTGGAGAAGGTGCAAGCTGGGCTGAGGGACACCCCCCCCTGGAACACCCCCTTGCCCCCATGCATGAATTTCGTGCACCGGGCCTCTAGTTTCGATATAAGAAAGGTGAAGGCTTGGAAATGGTAGAAGAGGGGTTGAAGTGTATCAGTTCAGATACTTAGGTGGTTATAGATTTCACCTGTTTTAATTACACACATTTTACTAGTTGCATAAATATCTGGCATTTTAAATCTCACCTCTGAGTATAATGGGAAATCATTGTCAAGTCTGGCCATATGTTGAACCACCATGCATGTCAAATTTGAGATTTGAATATGAAAGAAAAAGGGAGTGAACTAAGATTATTATGCAGAAGGATTAAATAATTAAATTAGTGGGGGGTTTTTTAAAGAAAAATAACTCTCAGGAAAATGGAGAAGATGGATGGAGGGAGAAAGATAGGATGACTTTTTAATCCATGCCCATCAGTTCAATTTAGCAAGTGAGAGAAGAAAAAAAAAAACTTTATTAGAAAGATGAATATTTACACATAAACAGTATACTCCTTACTAAATTTAGCACACTCCCTTATTTTAGAAAAAAAATTAATCATTCAGGACTAAGGAGGCATTGCAAACGTACTGTATGTTCCAATTACTTTGAACATTATGTTCCAGTATGCTAAAATCATAAAACGCTCCTTTGTTCTTGGTCTCCTCTCCACTGATAAACACAACACTCAAACCTGCAGCCCTAACTTCAACCTACACCCCTAGAACTGTCTGATCTAATGACCCAATAGGAGCCTTAAAACCTTTAGGAGAAATGAAAAGAAAGTGGAGTTTATGTGCAAATCATGACTACTGCTGAGTAAATATTCAAAGCATAATTCTAATATGTTGTGTAAGTTGAGCCATAGTCACATATAAAAAAATAATCTAGGTCAGGGGTCAACAAACCTTTTTTTAAAAAGACCAGATAGTAAATATTTTGGGATTTATGAGACATATGGTCTCTGTTCCAACTTCTACTCACTTCTACCATTATATCCCAAAGGCAGTCACAGACATTTTACAATAAAACTTTATTTAAAAAAACAGTGAGTGAGCTGGAGTTGGCCTATGAGCCTTAGCTTGTCAGCACTGCTTTTAGAATGATTTATCACAATGTTCTCCAACTTATAGAAACATGTATATAAGACATTCATGCCATCAAATCATACTCGTCTTCCAGAAAACAATGAAAGAACAAATGAATTTCACACAGAACAATATTTTGTGTTTGCCTTTGTTTCTTCACAGATGTTTGATCATTCTTCTAAAGCAACTTTTAAGTTTTCTCTTTCCTGAAACCTAAATTTTATCGGAGTGTTTTCAGGGAAAATAATAATGCAGATTGACTAATTTATCTCATCATTGAATTTTTCTGATTTACACAATGTTGGATTTCTTCAGGTTTTATTTATCTTACTTTAAAAAAAGAAATCTCTCTTTCAGAATCATCTTTAATTACTATTTTCCTTTACTAAGGATTGTCTATTTTAGTAATATATAAAAATTGATATTTTATGCCATAAGGATCTAATTTATTATCGAAATTAAGGATTATGAAAAATGTAATTGACCATAGTGTTTAAAATACAGGCTATCTTCCAATGCCTTCTCTGCCATTTACTGACTGTGTAATCTTGAGTAATTAAGTTGTCCTTTTGTGCCTCTGTTGCCTCAGCAATAAAATGAGGTTATAATAACAGCTTTCAAATAGAATTGCTATAGAAAAATCAATGAATTAATACATAAAAACCCACCACTTAGGACAGTGCTTGCTGCACAAAGAAAATAATACCTATTATTATCATCCATTTGTTTTCACATTTTATCTAAACAAATATTAGAAGTGCAATCAGTCTTAAAGCTACCAGAAGCCTTTGAGATGCAATGCCTCTAAAACACAAACCCCAGTACTAGAAGAGGCCCTTGATGTCATCTGTGGGTTTCATCTCTCACACAGGAAACCTTCTCTGTCCAATACCATCCAGGCCCTTGGTTCTTCTTCTGGGCATTTCCACTTGTCATTCAAAGCAACCGGTTTCACTTAAATTTCAGCAGCACATCTGGTGAGCATGGTGACACTGATGAGAGAAGTAATGTCTCTAAGCTTCATGGTCTTCATTGGTAAATTCAAGTTAATATTATCTATGTGCTTCAGAAGGGACTTGTGAGAAACAGAATATATCTTATTCATCACATTTTATAGGGAGAGTTTCAGAGATTTCCACTCTCCAGGAGGGAAAAGCATGAAAAGAAAACACATAACTTTTCTCCACTATTTACCTCCCTCACCTCCTAGGAATGAGTGACTTATCTGTCTGGTAACACCAGGGAGTTGAGCATGTGTGACTCAGCTTCTACTTTAACAGAGCATTCTGCCCTCTGAACTTAAGACTTTTCCTATTGTCATTCTGAAAGCCAACTTAGAAAGCAGTAAAGTCCTGCTGTTGCCCAGCCCTACCTATCACTCTGGGGTTGGGGGCAGCATTTGGGTCACAGATCAAAGACTCTGATAGTGGGTATGCATTAATCTCCTTGACTCACTTTTTCTGTTTTTTTTTTTTGTGTGTGTGTGTGTGTGTGTGTGTGTGTGTGTGTGTGTGTGTGTGTTTGAGAACATGGCTGTTTAATCAACCTTTAAAACCCTAACAACATAATGGCCTGGGTCAATTTCTGGGTTCTCTGTTCTGTTCTTCCATTGGTCTATATGTCTGTTCCTGTGCCAGTACGAGGTAATTTTGAGAACAGCGGCTTTGTAATATAGTTTGATATCTGGTATTGTGACCCTCCAAGTTTGTTCTTCTTTCTCAGGATTGCTGCAGCTCTTTGGGGTCTGTTTTTTATTCCAAATGAATTTTTGGAGAGTTTGTTCTAGGTCTGTGAAATATGCCATTGGTATTTTACTGGCGATTGCATTGAATCTATAGATTGATTTGGGTAGTATGGACATTTTAATGATGTTGATTCTACCAATCCATGAACACTGTACATTCTTCATTTGTTTGTTTCTTCCTCTATTTCTTTTTTCAATGTCCTGTAGTTTTCCGAGTACAGGTCTTTTACCTCCTTAGTTAAGTTTATTCCTAGGTATCTTATTTTTGTTGTAGTTGCAATGATAAATGGGATTGTTTTGTTAGTTTATTTTTCTGTGAGTTCATTTTTGGTGTCTAAAAATGCTATAGATTTCTGGGTGTTAATTTTGTATCCTGCTACATTGCTGAATTCATTTATTAAGTCTAATAGTTTTTTGATGGAGTCTTTAGGGTTTTCTATATACAATATCAAGTTACCTGTGAATAATGACAGTTTTAATTCTTCTTTTCCAATGCCTTTGGATGCCTTTTATTTCTTCTTGTCTGATCGCTATGGCTAGCACTTCCACTACTATGTTGAAAAGGAGTGATGAGAGTGGACATCCCTGTCTTGTTCTTGCTCTTAGGGGAAATGGTTTTAGTTTTTGCCCATTGAGTATGATATTGGCTGTTATATAAGGCTTTTATTATGTTGAGGTATGATCCCTCTATATTCCCACTTTTCTGAGATTTTTTTTTTAATTAAGAAAGGGTGTTGGATTTTGTCAAATGCTTTTTCTGTATCAATTGATATGATTATGTGATTTTTGTTTCTCAATTTGTTTATGTGATGTATCATGTTTATTGATTTGCAGATATTGTACCAGCGTTTCATACCCAGAATAAATCTCACTTGGTCATGGTGTATGATCTTTCTAATGTAATGCTGGATCTGATTTGCTAGAAAGGAGGAAAGAGCATACAATGAACTCAAGACAGTCTCTTTAATAAATGGTGTTGAGAACATTGGATACATGCAAAAAAAATAAAACTAGAACACTAATTTACACCATACACAAAAATAAGCTCAAAATGGATAAAGGACTTAAATGTAAGATGGGAAACCATAAAAATATTAGAAGAATCCATAGGCAGCAAAATATCAGACATATGTTATAACAATATCTTTACTGATACAGCTCCTAGGACAATGAAAACCAAGGAGAAAATAAACAAATAGGACTACACCAAAATAAAAAGCTTCTGCACAGCAAAAGAAAACATCAACAAAACAACGAGAGAGCCCACTGCATAGGAGAACATATTTGCCAATGTTATCTCCAATAAGGGTTTAATCTCCAAAATTTATAGGGAACTCATACAACTTAAAAAAAGGAAGATAAATAATCCAATCAAAAATGGACAAAGGATCTAACAGACACTTTTTGAAAGAGGACATAACGAAGGCAAAGAGACATGTGAAAACTTGCTCAAAGTCACCAATCATCTAAGAGATGCAAATGAAAATGACAATGAGGTACCATTTTACACCTGTCAGAATGGCTATCATCAACAAATCAACAAATGACAAGTGCTGATGAGGATGTGGAGAAAAAGAAACCCTTGTGCACTGCTGTTGGGAATGCACACCGGTGCAGCCACTGTGGAAAACAGTAGGGAGTTTCTTTAAAAAATTAAAAATGGAACTCCCATTTGACCCAGTAATCCCACTTCAGGAATATATCCCAAGAAATCAGAAACACCAATTAGGGAGGATATATGCACCCCTATGTTCATAGCAGCATGATTTACAATAACTAGGATTTGGAAACAGCCCAAGTGCCCATCATCAGGGGAGTGGATTAAAAACAGTGGTACATCTACACAATGGAATACTACACTGCTGTAAAAAAGAAAGAACTCTTACCATTTGCAACAGCATCGATGGACCTGGAGAGCGTTATGCTAAGCGAAATAAGCCAGTTGGAGAAAGATAAACATCACATTATCTCACTCATTTGTGGAATATAATGAACAAAAATAGATCCAGAGACACAGAAGCATCTCAACCTACCACCTCCTCACCTCCTGCAATACACAAACACACACACATACATACACACACACACACACCCGCCCTTCTTGCCTCAAAATTTACAAAGAAACAAGGGACTATCAAGTGAGCTTCCCATTTAACCCTTTGCACTCGCTTTTTTCTTGATTCCTTTATTCTAACGCTAACCGTGTCGAGTCACACTCGACATCCGAGTGCAAAACATATCTACCTTCGCCCCTGGTATATTTTTTATTTTGTTCCAATTCTGGAGTTGACTTCCTCAGCTTGTTTCCTCCACATATGCTTTGCCACCCATTCCCACATTTGGGGGGAGGGATTATACTATTAATTATCCCCCCTCATTTATTAAATTTTTCTATCCTACCTGGATCTTAAAATTAAAGAACCAATTAAAAAAACCTCTGTGGTTGGCTTCTACTTGCAATATACAAATCCTATAAGTCATTAAAGAAAAATGTGAAGAAAATAACTAAAAGATAAAGTTTGGCATTGTTCAAAATGCCATAATTAAAATTAAATGACAGGAGGAAAAATATTTGTTACACATGTCAATGAACTACTTTTCTTAAGTTATAAAGTGCTTTTATGAAAACCAGCAATTTTTACCTGATGTGCAACAAGAATCTTTTTAATATATATTCTTATTGATTTCAGAGAGAAAGAGAGACAGAGAGACAGATAGAAACATCAATGATGAGAGAGGATCATCAGTTGCCTCCTGCACACCGCCTACTGGGGATTGAGCCCACATCCCGGGCATGTGCCCTGACTGGGAATCAAACTGTGACCTCCTCGCTCCTAGATCACTGCTCAACTGCTGAGCCACACTAGCCAGGCTGCCACAAGAATTTTTAAAATATGCAATATCTGACTATTTAGTCATGGGCACTGACTCTTTTCCCTTAGGTTGTCAAATAAAAAAATGACAACAGCCAACACAACAATAACCATCCAGTGTGAATAAAAATTACACCTATTTTTGTCAGATTGGCGAAAAATATATTTTTTGGTGTGCCATAGAATTTTAGTAATTAATTTATGTATGCCATGAGATTAAAAAGTTGATAATCACTGAGGTAAATCACTAAGAAAAATAACCACAAAAATGGACTAAATGCATGATTTGGTAGCTTGTAGAAAATATGCAAATATATCACTTATTGATAAATGAAAGATACACAATTTCAATCATGAATGAAGAACTACAAATTAAAAACTGATGCCAATTTCACCTGTAAGATTAGAAAATGCCAAATAATTTAATAATACCCTGTTAATACAGATGTGGAAGTATACATGCTTTTCATTTTATAACTTGTTTCTCATTTAAATTATTTCTTTACTATCATAAATTACATTTTTGGGGAAAAATAAAAATATTATGTTAAGAAATCTTTCTCTTGACCTGATTTTTCCTCAAGATAAAGTTTTATCATTCTCCATCCCTTATTAGATTGATGTCACAAAACAGTGGCTTATATGCCATGAGTTCATTTCGACCTGTACTCACCTATAGCTACTTTATACTAGCTACTTTATACTGAATCTGCTTTTATTTCTCCATACAGCCATCTCTTGCTAAATCATTAATTACTTCCAGTTAAATAAATGCAAAGACCTATTCAGTATTATTTCCACTTACTCTCCTAGAATCATTTGACAGTGGTTTTCTCACCTTTAATCACTCTCTCCCATTGGCTGGATGACAGGGCACTCTCTGAGTTTTCCTTCTGTATCTCCAGATTTGCCTCTTCCTCTCTTCTTTTCATAGTTAATCTTTTCTCCAACCATTAAGTATTGAGGTTCCTCAAAGCTAAGTTCTTCAACTTTCTCTCTTTTAATTCTACACACCTATGTCTTCCCTTAGTACATCTGAAATACCAAGATAACTCATTAATTTTTTTTTACAGCCTATATATCTCTTTTGAGCTCCAGATTCACATATTCTCCTACTTTATTGACTATTTTTATATTTAAAGTGCACATTAGGTCAACTTATCCAAAACTGATCTTATATCTCCTGTCTACCTCATACATTATTTTCCCCCAATTGTCTTTATTTCACTAAGGGCACCATCATTCATGCTGTCATACAGCATAAGAAACTAGGAGTCATCCTTGACATTTCCCCCTCCTCGTCCACAGTATCAACATATCAGCAGCTCCCACATTTATTCTTTCAACTTAAATTATACATAATATGCAATAAGTTGAACATATTTAATGTATACATTTTGATGAGTTTGAATAAACCCCTAATACTATCTCCACAAACAAGGTAATAAGCATATTTTCATTAATAAGTAGTTCCTGGTCTGCCACCTTTTCATCACCCACCGTGTCTTAGTCAATAGCATAATTTTTGTTAGGGACAATGATCCCCTGTATCTGCCTTAACTCTTCTATCCATAATCCATATCCCAGAATTATCTTTTGGAAAATCACAGCTATATTTTTAGCCCCCCAAAATAAATTCTTACCCAATAATGGAATAAGTATCAAAATACTGTAAGGCTGAAAATATTGTCTCCTAGGCCCCTATCCAAATTTTTCACCCATGCTCTCCTTACTCTGTGCTCAACCCATATGGTTCAGAAAATTTTGCATATCTTTCTAGGCATATATATCTAAACAACTGCCATTTTATAGGATGATCATTATGTAAGTAGTCTGTTCTTTCTAACTCACTGTAGAGAAGCAATAAGACAATTCCAGGCAAAATGGGCATGGTTTGGCTGACTTATTTGCATTATGAATTCATCACAAAAATCTCAACAATTTTCAAGGCATTTACTAGGCTCATTTAATTTTCAAAAATAACCTAACACAGAAAAAACAAAAATAAAAGTAAACTGAGCTTATCCTAAGTGTGAAAACATTTATGTTGCTAAAAACTATCTCTTATTTATGAATATATATTCTTTTCTCATAGCTTGACGTCTAGTTTCTAAAAAACATCCATCCAAGTGAAATTGGGGGTGGGGATAAGAAACTGGCATGGTCTTGCCCAGTCAGTCATTTACCCTCTTTGAGTCTCAATTTTCTCCCCTATAAAATGGGGATATTAATATCAAGCTCAAAGTCATCTAAAACTTGATATATCCAGTATTGCTCAGAGCATTTAAATAGTGTCTTTCTGTCTCTGTCTCTCCTCACTTTCTCTCCTTTCATTTCCTCTCATCTCCTCTCATCATCACCTCTTCTTACTTCCTCCCTTACTCTCATTCCCTCCCTCCTTGTCTCCCCACATATATAAGAATTCAAGGAAATAACTTTGTTTTACATAACAATTAAATGATACTGAGTGGCCCGATGGAACACAAGTATACTTGTTTTCGAATTGCTTTAATGTGAAATAAATACTCTGGCACTATACAACAATAAAGACTAATGTCTACTTCTGGTTAGTAGTTACTATCATAGTTTTACTAGAACAATTATTTGTAATTCTACCAACAAATATATTCATTACAGTAAGCTCTTGTCCTTTCCATTTTGAGAAATATTGATGTAGCATGACCTCCTACTAAGAAATACCAGGTATAATTCCCAAGTATATTTGAAATTTAAGTATATTTTCTCTTATGGCTTGGTAACAATCATCAAATTAAATAACAGAGAATCTTCATTCAAATAGATAAACACTTTCAGTTAATCTTAGACAAGAAAAAGTGATCTTTACGTAGTTAATTTGCTAAAAATTGGTCCTTTTTTCCAAGTTCATATTCAAGTCTACAGTTCATAAATAATATATCTCAAATAACATTTTCTGAGGTCAATAACTAAAACACTGTATCCATTCTAAAAAAAATAAGTCCCTTTAGAAATGTCATTTTTGTTTAGATTATTGATCCTATCCTGTTGTCAGAGCCAAAGTGTTTAGCAAGACTATTTCAGGGACGTGGAAACGATGCTTTTATTGGCAGTGAGACAGCAGATTACCCAGATCTCAAATGAGAAGACACAGTGGCCAGGTCTACATCACTCCAACGTTTGATTGATGTGCAGCACAGATGGTGAGATATATTGATGGATGAGGTTGTCTTGAGCAGTAGAGTTATCTTACTCCGGCCAAACATTTTAGTTGAATGACCTATTAAAACTGGCTGTGCCAAGGCCACTGGAGAGATTTATAAGCAAGTAAATTCATTAAATGTCAGATTCTCTAAAAATTTATGAACATATATTCTTTTCTCATAGCTTGACTTCTAGTTTCTAAGAAACATCCATCCAAGTGAAATTGGGAGTGAGGAAGTACAGAGATTGGGAGAATATATGCAAACAAAATGATCTCAAAATACTAAGAGGAATTTTTTTAAGGGGAACATTAATTTAAAAAGGCTAAGTTAAATTTGAATTATGTAGGATAGTTTCCTTATACATCAGGATCTATGAAGAACTGAAAATTTTCTAACAGTTTATAATGTCTCCCCTATATATATTCTATAGGAGACAGGCTAATACAGAAAAACACTGGATTAAGGGTCATGGTAATTGGGTTCTTGTATAACCTTCACCATGGCATCGAAACTTTTGGAATACCAGTTTTCTCAACTTATAAAATGAGAGTTAGTAGATGGTCTAAATTCTTTCTTACAACTACTAAATTTTGCTTTTCAGCTCACTACCCCAGACCTCCAATTTTATGATCAGGAATACTTTAAATTTACTGAGAAGCGATAAAACACAATGCTAAATACTCAGTCTCTAGAGTTACACAGACTTATTTTAATTTTATCTTTATCACATACATATATATGGCCTTCTTCATATCATTATTACTCAATATTTATTGAGTTTTGAGGTCACTGTCTATGAAATGGAGATGATAATAGTACTCAACATACAAGTTGTTCTTAGATTTATTTTGTTTTAATTGCACTCATTATCTTTTATTTAACTTGTAAGAGTAGTGATTGTTTTCTGTTTTAGTCACTGTTGTATCCCAGTATCTTAACAGAGTAAAGGCACTCAATATTTATCAAATGAATAATTAAACAAAACAATGCATATAAACTGCTTAGCATAATAATGGGCATATAGCATTTGATAAATGATCCTACAAATGGTCTTATTAATACCTGAGTGCCACTTCACTATGAAGAAGCAGAAATGAAAGAAGTAAAAAGGCTTCAAAGAGAAGATGAAGGGGACTGAGGACCATACTGTTGTTTCCAATTATTTGAAAGAGTATCGTATGTTACTTTCCAAAAAAATAATATGATTCAATGGGTGGAAACTTCAGGGAGTTATTTATTAATTCAGAGTAAGGAAGGCTTTCTAAAAAAAATTGCTCAAAGATGGAATGAACTGGTGCTCAAGTCAATGTTCAATTATTATTAGCCAATCAATTAATGTATTAAGAAATCTAATTAAAGGTTATCAAACTATCACCATATGCATTAAATAATTTGAAGAGAAGTTGTTATAAATAGCATATACAGAATAAATTTTAAAAACATACGAAATACTGAATTATTTCCTTACTGGTGCTGTTGACAATAAAAATACAGATGGAAAGTAACAAGTAAAGTATCAATCAATTTTCTTTGTGTACATGCAATCAAAAAACATTCAGTCATTGACAAATTAGGGCTAAAAACAAATGCTACTGATTTGTCTTATTGATGTTGGCCAAAAAGCAGATAGGGGGCACAAAATCCCTTATTCCCTATCAGAAAGGCAGGATTGTTTAAGGCCAGCTTTTTCTTTCCTGTTCTTTTACCCCAGTTGCAACACTGCAATTTGGAATTTTAAAATATTGGCAGTGGAAATGCTCCTGGGTTGTAGAGAACTAACTGGTGCATCACTCTTGCCAACTGGGAATGATTTTAGATAAAATGCATGACACTGATGAAAAAGGAATTTCACTCAATATCACTTTTATGAAGGATAGTAGCCTCACATTAAAATAGTACCATCAATCTACTGCCATCAGGTCAGACAGAAAAGAATTAGGTACATAAAATACCTATCATAAAATATAGCCAAGCAGGAGCTATGTCTGATCACAGAAGGTCATTTAAGCATTTGGAAAACAAAGGAACCATGTTGTTTTTTATTGATTTTTTGTTGTTGTTGTTGTTTTGAGAGAGAGAGAGAGAGAGAGAGAGAGAGAGAGAGAGAGAGAGAGAGAAACATCAATTGGCTGCCTCCTCCAAGCCTCCTATTGAGGATCAAACCCAAAAGTAGAAACTTGAGCTTGTGCCCCGACTGGTAATCGAACCAGCAACCTTCCTTTCAGTGCACAGGATGACACAGAACCAACTAAGTCACACTAGCCAGGGCCATGTTTTCTGTTTTATTATTTTTAAGTGAGCTATCAAAAATTAGTAACAAGTGAGCTGGCATTCTATTTTGGACAGTCATATTGAGGAAGGTGCAATGGTTCTGAAGGTTTTCAATAATCTTTAAATTGGTTGCCTACTGAGAAAATATATGTGATCACATGATAACTTTTTCAAGGTATAAAACAATGAACTGCACTCACACATTCAAGCTATGGTGTCATCTTACTGATGGCAATAGTTAATTTTATGTGACAACTTGACTGGGCCATGAGGTGTCCAGACATTTATTTGGCCAAACATTATTCTGGGTGTGTCTATGAGGGTGTTTCTAGATGATATTGACATTTGTATTCATAGACTGAATAATGCAGATTGTTCTCCCTAATGTGAGTGGGCCTCATCCAACCAATCGAAGATCTGAATGAAACAAAAATGCCGAGTCAGAGGAAACTCTGCCTGTGTGCCCGCATGAATTGGGACATTGGTCTTTTCTGTTCTTCATACATGAACTGAAACATTGTCTCTGCTTGTTCTCAGGGCTGCCAGCTTTTGGACCAAAACTACATTATTGGCTTTCCTAGGTCTTGTGATATATATATATATTCACACTATCATTTCTGTTTCTCTGGAGAACCCTAACAAATACACTGATTCAACATCAGCAGGGAATGAACTGAGTTGTGCCAATCAAGTGGATTATCCAGCTAATTCAAGTCAATCCTATAGAAATTAATCTTTTAGAAACTTGTCTGGGTGATCAGGCAATGTAGTAACACTTTTGTTATATAAAATAATGAGCCATTTTTCCAATGCTTCTAAATATTAGTTTTGAAAGCAATTCCTCGCTTTCAAACCCAAAATTCTATGATGCTATTATTATAAGACAAGCTTATGTAGCCATTCTCAAAATCAATTTCAAAAGCAACAGCAAAAAGTTTCAAATGTCTTTACTTCCCAAGGGAATTATGCAAGCATTTAGGAATCCATCTCGTTTCCTTACAGTCATTTTTTGAAGGACTTAAGTACTCATTGTCTTTATGTGTTTATTCCTGTTATCCTCATTAATCAGCACATGGCATATCTACTTATTTTACATGATTATTTCCAGGCTCTGGTGTTTTATATTTAAACTCTACTTTTACTACACAGATTAAGCTTCCAAAGCAACTATCCTTGTGCATCTAAAGATAAACTTTGATGCTGCCAAATTCCTGGTATTACCTCCATGTGAATTTTCTTATTGTCACTCACCTGCCCAGAAGCAGAAATTCTCCAGCGAGACCCAGGCGCCTCATAGCCATCAACAGTCCTCGCACAGTCATGCCCTCACAGAAGCAGGCTACAACCCGGGCCTTGGGCAAGTGACTCCTGAGCTTCTTCAGCAGCTTATCAAAGCTCTGCTCCCCCGCGTTGCTGTAGATTTTGTAAGAGTGAGCAATGCAGATTCCTTCCTTGGCTGACATATCTTTGAAAGCTTCCATCCCACTTTCTCCGTAGTTGCCTGTGTAAAGACAGATAAGCAGAAGGGTAGTGAAATGGGAGTGTTGGATTCGTTGGTACAATTAGAAGGCAGAAGCTTGAAGGTTACTTGGTAGTCTTGGATTTGTAACCTGAAGACCTGAATGAGTTTTTGCTCTTTTACTGACTTGCTCATTTGGGGCAATTTACAATAAAACCACATTATACATATATTCATTGAACTTTTTCTAAATCCTCACTCGAAGATATGCTTTTATTAAGAGATAGAGATAGAGACAGATGAGAGAGAGAGAGAGAGAGAGAGAGAGAGAGAGAGAGAGAGAGAGAGAGAGAGAGAGAGAGAGAGAGAGAGAAGTGTGAGAGAAACATCAATTAATTGCCTCCTGTATGCGCCCTGAGTGGGGATCAAACCCACAGTCTGAGTATGTGCCCTGATCAGAATTTGAACTTGAAACCTTTTAATGTAAAGGACAATGCTCTAACCAACTGAGTCACTCGACCAGGGCTGCATTGAACTTTTAAAAAATTTTCATTGAGATAGAGAATAATATTAAAAGTACAAGTAATTCAGCTCCCCTTTGATTCAAAAAAGCTTATATTCTAGTGTGAGATGATGAGAGAGATTTATCAACATTTTTCTTCTATCTTACTATCCTTTGCTTCTTGTATGACCATCTCACCCCACTGATTTAGATTTTTATATTTAAAGATATAGTATATATGTATATATATATAGTATATATGTGTATATATATAGTATATATGATGTACAAATATCTTATGGAATATTATATTTTAGAATATTATGCATATTTTATTAATAATCATGAGAATTTGTGGTTTTGTCCCAACTGAAAAATTCAGATCCTGGAGATTTTAGTAATGTGACAGTTAAATGTATAAGCTTATGAAAAGCATTTGAAGTTTCATTCTATAAAACCATAGGAAAGTTAATTATATTAGGGAATAATTGAAAATTTCTGAAAAATTTAGGGGCTAAGGATTGGTGGCAGTCTTTTAAAATTAACAGAAAATGGGGATCAATATTGACAATTAACTGTTTGCTAGGAAGTGTAAGACCTTTGTATATGTGATTGCATTTTACTTTCACATTAATACTTTGAGATATGCATACGATCACCATGCTACAGATTTAAAAACAGGTGAGGCAGTTAGGTTTGTACTCGCCCAGGGTTTCACGTGCAGTAGGTGGAAGGCTGCACTCCATTTACAGATCTAAGAGTGAAGATTCTGCTCCCTGCATTCTTCTATGGCTGAATTATAAGAGAGTCAGAAACCCAATTATATCTGCATTTCTCCTTCCCATTTAAATGCCATTATGCTTCAATTTTAGATACTTTTTTGAGCCTTTTAAGGCTCTATAACTCATACTCGGCTCATTTTCTGACTTTTCAAAAAATTAGACGGGTCAGGGGCATTGATTTGAAGAATACCGGAGACTATTATGTGACCTGAGGGAAGTATAAAGATGTAACTGGCCTAAAAATCAACCACACCTAGGAACTGGAATTTCATCGGAAGTAGATATCAAATGAATAAGAGAGTACAAGGCATTCACTATATGACTATATTAGATATAACTTATAAATAACTATACCTGTACAACATTTTAAATTTTGGGAAGTCAGTTCATATACATTACCTCACTGCTCCACACACCAAGTCTGTGGTAAAGGTAATACTATTTTTCCTTCACAGCAGATACATTTGAAGTCACATTTAGCAAGTAGGTGGCAGAGTCTTGGTTTGAACATATATCTTCTCCCTCCTAGCCTTATATGTGCTCCACAGGTACCTCTGCTAAGGAGACACTTGACATTGAGGTTGGATTTTTGTGCAGTTTTAAAGGGCAAAGTAGAGCAGGCTATCTTAAATCCCAGCTAAAAATGCAAGTGGGCCAGCTGCACCTTTCCTTCTCCAGAAATAAAGCAACAAGGACTCTCTATGATGATGGCAGGTGGGCAATGTAGTTATTTTGCAATTAAGAAAGTTTAAAGGGCTCTCTCTGAAAAATGTGCCAAGGGGCCTAAATTACGAGTTTTACACTAATCTGATTAACCTATTTTCTGATTTATTTTTTAGACAATTCTGTTTTCAACTATCTTGAACTTAATGTTTTGAGTAATGCTGGGGCATTTGCATAAATCCAGTTAGATGTATAGCAATGGTGTTTACATTAATGAAAATTCTCAATATATTCACAGTTAAAACAAGAAACTATACCAGACAAATTCATAATCTTTATCTCCTCTGCTAACAGCTTTATTTTAACATTGTTTTCTTTAGTCAGTAAGTTATATGGAAGCAGCTTGTATATAGGGAGGGAATTTAGTTATTAGAAAGATCTGAGTTCTAATTCAGCTTGAACAGTCTCTCTAAATCTCTGTTTTCTCACCTGAAAATCAGAGATAACACTGCTTAATAATATGGGCATTTTGTGTATTACATTTAACACTTGTAAAATAGCTGACAGGTAGCCTGAACCCAATCAATTGCACCCATTGGGATTATAAAAAATATATATATATTCTAGGCATAGTTAAGCTGCTCTCTCTTGGAACATCTAAAACAAATATGGCAAGTGGCATTAGTACTGAACATTAGACTAAAGAATAAGCTTACTAGGAAACATGATTTTATCTGATCAAAGCCCAAGTAGTACACTTTAAAATTTAAATGGGAAACAATCTTAACAGATGTGAGACATAAAAATTCTGCAGAGTAATATTTTTAATTTAATAAAAGAAGCCCATTGAATGCTGGGGATTAAAAATAGGAATATATGTTTTCTAATAAAATTGGGAAGACTGAAGTGTTGAGATTTTCAGTAGTTGCTAAAATGACTGTATTCTGGAATTGCACAATTTAAAAAAGGAGAAACTAAAAAATAAAGTTCATAGGCTTCTCAAAGGAAATGAAACAGATTTCAAGCAAGGTACAGAATGAGGACAAATCTGAGAAAGCAAAGATTTATTTTTTTTCAACAGCGAAACAAAAATTATTGAGAAAGAAAGATACAGGGTAGAATATCAAACTAGTCTATGGCTTCATTTTAAACAACTGGTAAAAGTAAGAAGGAACCCATCAGACATTCCTCTTTAAGTAGTAGAGGGTCAGTGACTTAGTATTATAACAAGAAATGTAATCATACCCTGACTTGACTTAGCTCACACTATAGTTGCAATGATGCAAATTTCAAATATTGATTTATTTTCATTTTTGTTAATCCTCACTTGAAGATATTTTTTTTTTTCCATTGAGAGAGAGAGAGTGGAAGGGAGGGAGATGGAGATGGAGATATATATATATATATATATATATATATATATATATATATATATATGTATGTATATATATGTATATACATACATATATATATACATACATATATATATACATACATACATATATATATATATATATATATATATATATATATATATATATATATATTGATGTGAGGCACACTGATTGGTTACCTCCTGCACGAGTCCTGACCAAGGCTGGGGAGTGAACCCACAACCCAGCTACATGCTCTTAACCAGAAATTGAAGCCATAACTCTTTGGTTCATAGGCCGACACTCTAACCACTTAGCAACACCAAACTAGGCTCAAATACTGTTTTTTAACTTTTATAAATCCACAAATGAAAAACTCATTATACAATAGAATATGTATATGATCAATATTTACTATGAAAATTAAAGAGTAAGATGATAGCTTGAGAAGTAGGGTCAGGAAGAGCTGGTGGAAAGGGGGAGGGTATTAAAATCCTCTGCTCCTGATTTGGAAGTAATATACAGGAAACAAAAGAGAGATGATTAAGGGGATTATTTCAAGCTAAAAAAAATAAGAAGGAACTAATCTAATATTATTAAGAGAAGAAATGAGAAGATGTGCGAATCAAGAGATGTCTATTGTTAATAAATTTAAAAGGTAGGCATTTAAAATGTAGTATATTCATACTATTTAGAAATAGAAAGATAAAAACATAAAATTTGTTTTTTGCTTGAAGCCCTTCTACACTATTTGACTTTGAAAAATATGAAAGTACAAGTTTGATGGAAAAATTTAAATAACATAGTTGAAGCTGTTAATACTGGAGAGTAAATATGGATAATTTTAAATGAAGTGACAAGTGAACATCAACGAATAAAGAAATTTATCATGTTGATATTGAGGACAAAATTTTCCTATAGTATCCTTGAATCAAATGTAAAAAGTAAATATTAATTTATAACTTTTAGATATCCTTATATGTTTCTGGTGAGATATACCAACATGGAATTTTTCTTATATTATCTCTGGGAGTTTTCAGTAATTTTGTAAATCACATTATTATAGAGCAAATTTAATCAAATATTATTTCAAACAATTGCTGAGATATCACTTTGTTTTGGTTCTGAGTTTCTATCACATCAGTTGGTTTTGGCTATAGTGTTTTTCAAAGATGCATAATTTTTTATCTCACTTCAGCCACAGAGTGAAAGCCTAATGCATGAAAATGTAAATCAGGACCAGGATTATTTTTTTTCTTATATTATGAAACACAGTAATCCTGAACCCATGACAGCATGATTAATTCACATTTATTCCAAGAGTAGATGCTCTAACTTAAGACTACATGAGTCATTTCTAGTATACCAGAAACTTTAGAAATGAGGTGATATCCACAAGATGTCACAGATCTAAATAAATGAAAAATAAATAAAAATAAAGCAAAGTCCAGTTAATTTTTCTTCCTCCTGTCAAATGACCATCTACTTACTGATTCTTCAATATCAAGCTCAAGGGATTTCTCTGCAAAGTCTTCCCTAACCCTCCTATGCATCCCCTCCTTTGTGCCTCATTTGATCTTACAATGGACTACTGCCTTTACTTCTCTGTGTTCCTACTAGACTGTATATACCTTCAGAATATGAATGTTATTTACTTTTGTATTCCCAATGCCTCACAGGGACCTGGAAGATAATTAACACAAGTTGAATAAAGAAAAAAATGAATGAATGAAGAGTGCAAAGTAATCAACACCTACTGAGAATTTTCCTGATGAAAATAACTGTTGAAGTGATTATCTGACCTACAATCAGAATTGCATCATTTGTGTCTTGGGTGTATCACTCTAATGAGTGATTAGATAACATTTCACTTAAAACATGAAGAAAGAGTTGTTCAATAGTCAACACATCTAAATTTTTTTCCTGAGGGTTTCAGTGTTCCCTTGGATACAAAGATTCTAATATCTCAACCTCAAATATTATTTAAAGGTAGGTGCTCTCACTAGTGCTAGTTGACCTCTACTGTGTTAGCTGGGATCTGGATGTACCTGCCTCTACTTAAGCCTAAGAGTACACATTGAAAGTCAGACTTCTTAAGGAATAACTTTAAATCTTTCTCCTAACCAAAGAGAGATTACTTATTTGAACTTTATGCTTAAAAGCACCAACAACTCTTTAGTATGCAATATATAACCATAGACAACTGCTATTTTTGATGGTACCAATTCACTATCAGTAACTGCTGTGCTTTTGTGGCTTAAACATACTTTTGGATAAAGATAACGAAGTATGGTAACATAAATAGAATACCTACTAAGTGAAATATTTTTCTGGTAATATACCCATTGGAGATATGGTTCATATTTATAAACCTTATGTGTGTTGGGGAACATGGTCATAAGAATAAAAAATAATAGAATCATCATAAAAACACACAAGTAATTTTCTTTTCTCTAACAATAGTTTCCATTTTTCCATTGTACTTCTACTTCTCCCACCCTAATTAGACCCTCATTATTTCTTGCATAATCTCTTACCATCTCCTATCTTTCGTTCTTTCACACCATACATACCATTATTTGGGGGGTATTATTTCTAACTATGCTCTTTCATATGTACCTTAGATACCCCACATGTTACCAATTATTACTTTTATTCAGGATGTTCTTTCCACTTGGAATACCCTTTTCCCATTTCTCCATGCTGAAATCTTACCCATTCTTTCTGGCTTAGCTCAAATATCCAGACTATAAACTTATTTAGGCTGAAGACCATATCTCCATAGGGCCACCCAGCAAATACTTGTGTAACTACACTTAACTGCTCCACCATGCTTTTTAAGGATCTCCCTAGAGGGATAGTGTAACCTAGTTACTCATTTGATAGATATTAACTAAATATAGGTATAATACTAAGCACATGGTAGACTACACATATTTACAAATTTTAGCCTATTGATTTTATAATACTGAAGAACATAATTTTGTTACTTATAATTGCTAGAAACATTTAACAATGGTTCATTTACATTTATGAAAAGGCTGATTATGCTGATGATTTAATATTGAGAACTTGGTTAAAAATACAATCTACAATATTGACATATTTTTTCCTTTATAAACCCACTTTATATTATTTGTTTCATCATGAGATTTCCCTGAGTCAGATGACAAGTTATGGTGCTATTATACTTTATTATATTATGAACATATATTTATATATTACATGCTGTATATGTTTATGTATTATGTTTTAAATACATTTATATATTCTACTTTCCAAACTGTAAGCCACTTGAAGGTAGTAAGTACACTTGTTTGACCATATTTATCATCACATAGTTGGTAATCAGGGTTTTCTTGAACAGAAAAGGTGGTACAGAAAGGTAGGAAAAAGTAAAATTTTAGAAAGGTAAATTTATTTGTTCAAAAATGATGATCAAGTAGATGCTAAATATTTAAAAACGATTCTTTCAGAAAGTATTTCCTTTAGAAATATTAATTCACTTCAAAGAAAAGTATTAAACTTGGCCTTCCATATTAGAATTTCTTTTTCCTTTTAGTTGGACCAAATTATCTTTTGTCAAAAAGGAAATAAGATTGTCAATATAAACAGTAATTTAAAAATATATTCCAAATGGCTTTTACTACTAATATCCTGTTGCTATTATAAACAATGTATTCCATTAACAACTACTAGTAAAGAAAAATGCTACCATTTCTCATACCATCCCCCCAAAATATGTGTGGGCAGGATCAATAAATCAGTATTCAATCCCCCAATTACCACTTCCTGCCCTTTAATGTGGCCAAAAATGTTCATCAGGGTATCTTAGTCAAACCTGCCCATATTGAATGGGCTGTGTTTTAGTTATACTGGTGGTTAACAAAAACGCCAGAAGGAAGAAGAACCAGAACGACAAACACCTGTTCTCATTTTATTAATATCTCTTTTATGTGAATGTTCTGTTCCTCTCTTTTAAAAATATATGTATTTCCCCATTCTAGCCATATGTGCAAAGAGTATAGCAATTTCAAACTCTGTTGGATTAATTTGTTTATGTTTATCTCCAGCTACCAGATAATAATGTTCTTCAAGGTAGATATTTCTATCCTTACAACAAAAACAATGTACCGTATATACATTTTTGTTGAATGGGGAGGGGGGAGGAAGAAGGAAGTTAAGGGCCTAATGAAAATTCCTAAACAGGGCCATTGAACTTCAGAGCTAGGTATTTTAGATGCTGGAGATTTAAAGCATTGGAGTAAAACGTTATCATCAATCATGTACCTCATCAAGATTCCATGAGTTATTATAAATGCCTTTCCCATAAAACCTTTGCTAACAAATAGATTTCAAAGTTTTGTCCAATTATTTCAAATCCTACCCTGGAGTCTTTCTATGACATTACCCATATAGCATAACATTGAACATAATGGCAGGATATTATTGGATCTGATCCAGGCTGTTTTAACATTGGAAGTACTAGAAGCATCTCATTTAGCAAATTCACTTTAGGCAATACTCTAGACATGGATTACGTAAGCAACATTTGAGCAATACTTCAATAGTAAATTCAGCAGAAAAACATGCTAGTATAATATAACTTAGTAACTTGGATTTTGAGCTATATGTATAAAATGTTATTTATGGGAATACTAACCAGGGCTACAGGATACTGTCAGAAAAAGTATATGTCAAGTGGTTTGTTGAGTGGTAATCTAAGGTGGTGAATTTTTCTTCTGGCTACCAGGAGTGAAACTAGAAAAATAAGTTTGATCTTAAGAGAAAGGGTACAAGTTGAACACACTAAGTCTTATGCAGCAGAGGCCCTGAGACAGGTTCGATGAAAGATATATGCATGACAGTTATACCTGTCACACATGTGAAGCACAAGTCTGAGTTTCATCTCTGGTTCTGTTCTGTAGGTTTCTGAGCCCTGGAATGAAAAGTTGTGATATCTACTCCCTTCAGTGCCTCTAGTTCTTGTAATTGGGTTGAACTAAGAGAGAGAAAACTGAAAGAGAACCAAATGTAGAAAAAAATAAGATAAAGTCTTAGAATTTATTTTTAAATTTCTGTGAAATAGCCAATTAGAAATATCACGCCGGAAACTGAGTAAGGACATCTGGCTCAGAGACTAGAAGTCTAAGTTGGAACTGTTGGAGAGTCATCGACATATGGATAGTAACAGTAATAGATGAATGTGTAGGATGTGAAGGTAAGAAGAGTTCTGACTATACCCTAAATAATTCAAATATTTATGCATTAATTAAGAAGGAAAAGCTCACAAAAACAATGAAAAACAAGAGAAATCAAGACAATGTATTATGGAAATCAATACAGCAAAGGGCTTTTATTTCTTCGTATAATTAACCTTGTGAATATTAAAATAATATGAATAGTTAAAAAAATTACTGATTTGGTAACAATAGTAAGAAGCCATATAAGAGCAGGCTGTGTGATCATCATCATCAACACTATCAACATTTATCTAGATCCTGTGGAATTAATTGGTAAAAAAAAAAATCACTGCACTAGTCACTTCAAATAATGATAATAATAATTCAAACCAAACAATCCTATGCAGTGGCTATTATTTCCCACACTTATAAATAAAGCATTTATGCTGAGAGAATTTGCCAAATAATAAATAGCTATTTTGTGGAATTTCAACCTCCATCTGTTAAGTTTCAAAGCCTGTACTCTTTCCCTGCTGTATATTATGACCCTTAAAGCACTGAGAATTGTTGATAGTTCTGTGGTTCTTCCAAAGGCACTTACGCACTGCTAAATGGTTCATTTGAAACCCATTCTGGATACTACCAAATTAAATTCATTTCAGCAAACATATATTATTTAACAAATAACTTTTTGCCTAATTACGAGAAACATTATAGGCATACTAGAGGCCTGGTGCATGAAATTCATGCATGGGTAGGGTCCCTAGGCCTGGCCAGCGATCAAGGCCAATCTGTGGGGTGACTGGCGGGGTGATCGGGGCGGGGTGGGGGGCCTACTGGCACCCACCTTGGCTAGCCTGGGGCCTATAGGCTGGGGGCAGTTGCTGAGTTGAGCATCTGCCCCTTGGTGGTCAGTGTGTGTCATAGAGACTGGTCGTTCTGCTGGTTGTTCTACAGTTTGGTCAATTTGCATATTAGGCTTTTGTTATATAGGCTATGATTTAGCACTAAGTGATCCCATCCATATGACTGCTGAGAATTGGTGTTTCAGTATCAATGCCTTCCTACAAAATATACAATGCTTTATTATAGCTTTCTATAGGCTAAGGCCTTTAAAATTAGAGGAGGCTTTTGGAACTAGACACACGTTATTAGCTACTTAATTAAATCTTTGCTGGAGAGGGAAAAAGGACTTTTGAGGGACAAAGGAAAGGGAAACATTGATTTTGATATTAAAAATGCTTACAGTATTTTAATTAGTAGCTGTTAATATAGCTTAAATTGAGATTTGCAAAATTAACAAAAGTCACTTTACCAATCTTTGCAAAATTAACAAAGTTTTTCACTTGTTTGATTTTCTGACTATTCTTCCTAGAGGAAAACAACAAAAAAAAGTTTGACCCAGATTCCCAGTCTAACCCTCCAGACTTCAACTTCCTTCTGCTTTCTTTACAAGCTGTCAACCTCACAGCCGAAGCCTGTAGTGCATGTCTCATTAAGAGGGATTCCATTTCCACAGAAAGGACAAACCTCTCCATGGAGCTGTGTGCCAGTGGTTCCGCAGGGCGGGGGAGTTATTCATTGTGACTCTGTTTTAGCTCACTAGTCACCTCTGATCCGCTATTCTAACTGGATCTAATGACAACTCAGACATTCTCCCATCACCAGCTGAAGGCACAAAATTCTCTGCAGCACAGCCAAAGCTGCTCAAGCTTGACAGCCTTTTCTGACAGCAGCTCCCTGGCCTGCCGCCCCCTTCTCCAGTTCAGATCTGCTCTGTTTAGGTTCTGTGGCTGCTCCATTCCCTCTGGAAAGACTCAGTGACTCCCACAACATTGAGTGGACTCAGTTTACTTTCCTTTACTTGAAGATTTAGAAATAAGTAGAAAGAATTGAAATGTAGTGCAATGCCAACCTGTTGTTGTTGCCAAACTCTGAGCTTCATTCGGGAGTGGGTGAAATATGCTGTGTTCAGGGATTATGGCCTTGGGGGCTATTGCCTGTAGTTTAGACCTGTGCTGTCCAATGTGGTGACTGAGTGTGTTTGTGGCTATTTGATATGTGGCTAAGCCAAATATTTTGTTGCCATAAAACAAAAGCTAGTATGAAAAAAAATGTAAAATACCTCATTAATACTTTATAAAAATTATTACATGTGGAAATGATAAAATTTTGGATGCACTGAGTTAAATGTATATTTTAAATTAATTTCATCTGTTTCTACCCCCACTTTTTTGACAGAGAGAGAGAGAGAGAGAGAGAGAGAGAGAGAGAGAGAAAGAGAAACATCAATGTGAGAGAAAAACATAAAGCAGCTGCCTCCCACATGCCCCTACTGGGGATTCAGCCTGCAACCCAGGCATGTGCCCTGACAAGAAATCCAACTGGCAACCTTTCGGTACATAGGACAATGCCCAACCAATTGAACTACATCAGCCTGGACTTACCCTTTCTTAAAATTGCATACCTGGATGCATTGTGTCTTGATTAGAGAGTATTGAATTACTACTGTGCTCTCACTGTCCAACCCACTGCAACATCATATTTTATTGTAATTATTTGTCTTTATGACTCCATAAAGGACTGAGAGCTAATCAGCAAAAGGCTTTACATTTTAGTTACTTTTTTCTCCAGCGCCTAGGCTGCCTAAGTATTTGTTGAATAAATTCATTTGAAAAAATAAGTATTAGCTTATCCAAGATTTGTTGAGATATAATTGACATGTAACAGTCTGTAAACTTCAGGTGTAAATGTGATGACTTGATATACATATATTGTGAAATTGTTAGCACAATAAAGTGAGTTAACATACACATAAGCTCTCATAGTTACCTTATTTTTGGTGAGGATATTTAAGATTTACTCTCCTTAGCAACTTGTAAGTATGCAATACAGTATTGTTGACTACAATCTCTATGTTGCATATTAGATCCTCAGAATTATTCATCTTAAAGTTTGTACCCTTTGACCATTATCTCCCCATCCCTAGTCCCTGGCAACCGCCAATTTATTCTTTGTTTCTATGAGTTTGGCTTTTTTTAGATTCCACATATAAGATCATGCAGTGTTTGTGTTTCTCTGCTTGACTTATTTTACTTAGTATAATGCCCTCAAGGCTCATCAGCTTTTCATTAATAAATTATTATTAAGCATCTACTGTGAACAGCTGTGCACAGCAGCTGTGGTATCAAAGCCACTCTGTGTTCACTGTAATCCAGAGAGACTGAGTTAGACTGAGACAGGGCCTCTGATGAAGGGCAGCGCAGTTAGTAACCTGTGCCTTATGAGGAGCAGAGAGTGTCTGAAATCTTCTTTAACTTATCACCTGCAGGGTCTTCGAGAAACCATGTGGCTTTTCTTGTGAATTTGTCTCCTTATCCATAAAATGATCGCTCTAAGGATCCTTAGAGAGTGGGATTTTAGATCTGCGTCCTACATTGTTTTATTATAATAATTATGAAAAAATTTTAGCCATTTTCTGCATTCCTCTTACACATGCTTGCTCCCAGTTCCATTTTCCATTTCTCAATATATATTCTGAGCCTTGTGGATAATTTCTAAGCTAGGTTTGCTTTGTATGTATTTAAATATGTTTCAAGAGTCAGAAATTCTCCTCAATGCAGAGTTACTGAAAAGGTGTCTGGTAGCATGTCTCTGGTAACATAAAGAAAACAGTCTTCACTGAAGTTGGAAAATTTGTAATTTATGTCACTAATCTTTAGTCAAGCATCTGTTCTACCTATAAGTCCCAGACATTATATCAAGTATTATTGAGCCTTTTGAGATGTCCCACCCTATTGAGAGCTGCTTAGTATCATCAAAATAAATTTCTCCTGAATGTACTCATCTCATTTGTTAAAGGATGCCAACAACAGCAGTAACTTTCCACCAGGCACAAGACATGCATTTTCTCCAATGTATCAAACCAAGAGAGGACAAAACTCACTAAATATATTTCTAAATAAATAAATTGTTTGCTGATAAATTAGTAGAAACCTGTAGGGAAGAAATGTACATTTTCTTCTAAGTCAGATATACCAGTTCTGTGTGTGTGTGTGTGTGTGTGTGTGTGTGTGTGTGTGTGTGTGTGTGTTTTAATACTAAAAAATCCCCCGAAGTTTATGTTCTAAGGCAATGGCAAAACCTTCTGAACTAGAACCAGAAAAGTTGTGATTTTAGTTTTTCTGTAGAAGGAAGCCCAATTTCAAGCATTATGAGGTTGACCCCTGGTTGTATATGCTTATAGAAGCCACTAAAAAATGGGGATAATGGAGGAAGGCTGATCAAGTTTACTAGTTTTTTGTTGTTTTTTCAAATCTTGGGTCGTTTCCACAGATCCCAGATTTAATATCTTCAAGAGGATAGGTTCCATCTCAGTTAATATCTAAGCATTCAGTGAAATAAATTAAAATTAAAAACTAGATATTAAATAAGGCTGGAGGGGAGCCAGCTACATAAATAAATATCTGTTACTTAATACGTTAATAAGCACATAGAGGGCTGATATAAAATTATATATATAATGACAGACATTCTTATATGTGAGCATGTATACTAGTATATCTATACATAAACCAATATTCATATAGATATGTGATCTATATACATTTATATGTATCATTTACATATATATGAATATACCATAACAGAGGTACAAAGTACAGCATTGGATATAAGTGGTAGAGTTCGAAGAAATGAGAGATTACTTCTAATTCAACACATCAGATGATAAGACATATACACATCCCTTTGCTATTTCTGTTTCTCCCTTGTTATTACTGGGTAATTTTAATTTTTGTATTTGCCATGGTAAATAGCTTAGCTCTGCCCTATTTCCAAGGACTAGTTTAGTCACATGAAATAGATGTTATCAAACTTTTCTCCATTTGCCTCACATGATTATGGGAAGTAGGTCAGCCTGGGTCTGAATAACTCAGGGCTGAGGGAAACCAAGATTGCTACAGCGAAGGAGAGGAAGCCAATACAAGAGTGGATCCCAGAGGCTATTTGATTGCTCATTTCATGAGCTGATCTATGCAGAGGCCCTATAAAGGCTGCTTTTCAAAAACTGTATTGAGGAGGAAGGGAGACAAGAATGTCCACCGTCTCCCATTTGCCAGTGGTTAAAGATGACCTCCCTAGGGCATTATTTTCCCTTTCTTATCATGAATTGGCTCCAAGCAGTCTACTTGAGCAGAGCAAGGGAGCTCCTAAGTAGAAGGTCAGAGGTGTGCAGAACAGACCTGAGGCCAGGCACTCAGGGGCAATTATTTCAAGTCCAGCAAGTTTTGTCACTGTTTTGCTGGCTGTGAGTGAAACGAAGAACAAAGGTCTGGAAACAGGAGAAGCCAAGAAGATTTAAAGTGGTATTTTAAGTGGTATCTGATACAGGAGAGGCAAAATATTGAGGTTATTTAAACTATTTGCAAGTGCCTCTGTTTCTTGGATTTTGACAAGGAGTTCGCTTGACTCCCATGACATGCAGGAATATCTGGTGGTAAATATTTAACAGCTACCTTTCTACAGGGGTATGTGTGTGTGTGTGTCCACGTGTGTGTGTGTGTGTTTACAAATTTTACTTATTATAAAATAAATGTAGCACACAATTTAGAAATAACAAAATACACAATGCTTTTTATTATAAATTTCATATAGCTAATTAACTCAAAAAATGGCAAAATCTTGCATCTATAGCCAATGTATGATTGCAATTTACTAATTAAGAGTTTTCTGACATGAATATTGACTGAAATTTTTATATATGTTATTTGATGAAAGTGAAACCAAATAAGTTGTATGTCAGAACATTTGCTCACCAATCAATGGCACAAGTACCTTTTCTGAATCAGAAAATAGTTTCAAGTACTGGAAGTATATTTCTTTATATATTGTGCTATTCACAATATGATGGCTACAGATATTACATACTTTTGAATCTAATCCTGTTAACATTTTCTTCATTACATTCTAGAAGTCTAGACAATAAAAATAAAGCCCTGATTTTTAGTGTGCTAATTTCCGTGGTGTAAATGTTCCCACCACAATGAATTTCAAGCTACTAATGTTAGGTCATTGAACATGGTGTTGGAAGGAGATGCAGAGTAGTACACCAATATTTACTATATTGACCAGATATCTGTAAATAGCCCAAAAAGTATAAAAACAGTAAAATAATTAGTAATATTTTATTTTTAACTAGAATTTGCTGGTATTTTACATTTCAAAAATAATTTAATTTTATATTTCTGTAATTTAATTTTAATAATTAAACAATAAGCTATTAAAAATTTAGCAATTCCCTTGTGCATACCTCTATGAGCTATTGTCAGTGAAACACTGGACTAATCAATAAAATCTCCTAAGATTCTGGGCCAATGGTTTCTATCACATTTTCAGTTACTCTAAGACTTTGAAAGGGCCACTGAGGTTACAGTGGCTGCAGTAAAGACTCATTTTGTCAAAAGATCCAATATAGTAAAGGTGAAAGTTTAATGGGGAAGAACAGGAGATTCTATCATGTCTGATTGGGTATGTCATGAAAATGTCTGCTCATGAAGTGGAATTTAAGTTGGATCTTGCAGAAGGAGTGGATTTGGGGACTACTTTGATGGTGTTCCAGATGGAGCAAACAGAATAAGCACAGGCAGGTTGAGGCGGGTCAATGTGTGGTGAAGATCCAGTCTTCCCACTGCAGAGTCTACAAGAAAGGAGAACCCAAAGCAGCCTAGGGTCACAGTGGGAAGAGCTCTAACTTGGGGCACAACAGAAGGGGTTTGACAGGGCAGATGACATTATTGGAACTGCACTTAAAGAATACTCCAGCAATAATGAGACAAGAAAGCAGAGTTGTGGTCCAGAGAGAAAAACAGAGTATTGCAATTATAAGAGCTTAGAATTAATAAGGGAAAAAAGACATAAGAGTATAGAGGGCCACTTTGTAGTATAACTTGGAGGGTGTTGGCATCCACAGAATACAAAATAAATGATGATTTTTAGAACTGTGCTATGTGGTCTTCTAAGGAAAAACACTGACAAATTATTATTTCATCTGAGATTAGATAAGAGAGAAAGCAAGAAGCTTACTTAGGAGGTTAATGCAGTAGTCCAGGCGAGAAATGATGGTAACTTGAAAGTGTTGGCAAGGGGACATTAGAGCCTACTTGAGCTGTTTAGTTTGTTTCATATGCCCAGAGCACTGTTTGCCTTGCTGTGAGCTAAACTGTGTATCCCCAAAATTCATGTATTAAAACCCTAACCCGTAAAACGTTAAAATGTTACTGTATTTGGAGACAGGAACTTTGAAGGGTCAATTAAGGTAAAATGAGGTCAAATGGGTCTCAAATGGAATATGACTGGTAGAGGAGATTGGGAAGCAGATATGCTGAAAGGGGAGGTCATTGAGAACACAGGGAGAGGGTGGTCATCAAAAAGCCAATGAGTAAGGCCCTAAGAAGGAGCCAACCCTGGTATACACTGAGTTTACACTTAAAGCCTTCAGAACCACAAAGAAGTAAATTGTTGTTTAAGCCACCCACTTTATAGTTCTTTGTTATGGCTGCTCTCGCAAATGAAAATAGACCTCAGCAGCTGGTCAAAATGTCCTGTCACGAAAGGTACCCAAATCCTTGGGCAAGATAAAAATTAATATAATTATGTTGTCAGAGACATCATGATATTCGGAAAGCACACAGGACTTTGTAATATATAGACCGAGTTTAATTCTTTCATATGAAATGTCCTAGATACACTGGCCTAGACCAGTGGTAGGCAAAATCATTAGAGCGACAAGCCGCGTGTGGCTTGCGAGCCGCGGTTTGCCGACCACTGGCCCAGACAAGTTATTTGAATGCCTCTGAGCTCCAGTTTCCTAAATCACATCCAATATGGGAGGACAACCACCAGTTCAATGTCTGGCACAAAATAGCTTCTCAATAAACGTTAGTCCCTGTCTTAGCTTTCTCATAGCTTTCTCTTCCTAATAGGCAGTCACAAAATAGGCCTTAAGAAAATGGATCTAAAGTTAGACTAAGTTTAAATCTCAATTTAATCAAACCTAGGTTCAAATCCTGACCCTGTCACTTACTAATTTTGGTGTTTGGGCAAGTGACTTATCTCTCTAAGCCTTTGTTTCCTCATCCATAAAATTCTCATAAAGTACTTATGAAGATTGAATGTGATTTTTGCAGGTGAAATGTTTAGAACAAAGTCTGGCATATAAAAATAGCTCAACAAATACTGCTATTCTTAATCATACAGAGTTTTATAAGTTCTTTTTCTATAAGTTTTTCTTTCCCTTAGATGCTGGTATTTGGCATCACTGACTTTGACCAGCTCCTCTTAATAGAAACTTTCCCTACATTGTTGCCTCTATTATCAATGCTTCAGTTAACACCCACAGTTCCCAATTTCTATCTCCTGTTAATTCCACTATTACTGAGTATTCTTCCAAGAAATTGAAAACTAAAGCTGTTCATTAGATATGGTGGTGCACTGCATGTTCAGTAGTGCTGCCACAAAACACATTTTAGTGTTTCTTAAAAACATGATCCCTATCCCTGTTGCCTATGTAGACACCTCACAAAGCAAATTAGAACAGACATAACCTCTGTCATCAGGGAACTTAAAAGCTAAAGAATCTTGATTGGATTCACCTAGTGTTTTAATAAAATCACTCATGGTCCAATTCTTTTGTCCTCGATTTGCCACTGATGAAATCCCAGGAAGATACCGAAGTGTTGGCTTTTTACATTCTGCTGCACTAATGTCTGCTCTTCTCTCCACACTCTAATCCTTCAATCATGCCTTTGGGATAATAGAGTGTATTAAACCATTTGGGATCATCTAACACACAGGAATAGCAAGTTATTCTCTGAAGCATATGGAGGCTGCCAGTGTGGCTTAGTTCTTCCCTCTCCCTCAAGGTATCTTTGATTCTTCCCATGTCTCCAAGGGGCACTTCTGGTTGAGAGAAATCCCTGATGTGGGAGTCTTATCTATTCCTAACTTTGCAGCAAAACAAAACATGATTCTGTTTTAAAAATAATCCTATGAATTAGGACTATGTTGGACCATGTGCTCATGGAATTATACACCAGCCACAAAAAAAAGAAAATGACTGTGGTCATGCTCTAAATTTAATAAGAACTCATTTGTATTGATATAAACATGGTAACTGTAGCTTCCAAGAAGTGCCTCAGTGCCATGTCTGCACATAATTTCTTTGTCTGGCAGTAGAGGCCCCTGCCTCTCTGTTGAATTAAGATGAGTATATGATTCACTTTACACTTACAGCTCTGTAGCCTTAGTGATGGACCTAATAGGGAGAGTTATGGCTGAAACTGGTTATCAGGACTTTTGCTTGGATTTTTTTCAAACTCAAGCTAACATAGGGAATCTCTTTATTCTCTGCAAAAACTCTTCATTCTCTACGAAAAGTGAGCCAAGAGTAGTCAGGAGTATGGTTCTAGACTCATGAGGAGATGAAAAGAGAGAACAAGAACAATGCCCCCATGAAAAGGAGAGGAATTAAGCAGTGGGGAGAGTAAATTTGTCATTATTGGGCTCTTGGTTGTTATTTATTAGTTTCTCCTACTCCATTCCTGACTTTCACCTATTCTATATAATAAAGAGTTAATATGCAAATTGACCATCACTCCAACACACAAGAGGGCTGCCCCCATGTAGACACAATATGGCCGCCACAAGATGGCCACCAGGGGAGGGCAGTTGTGGGTGATCAGGCCAGCAGGGGAGGGCAGTTGGGAGGGACCAGGCATGAAAGGGAGGGAAGTTGTGGGTGATCAGGCCTGCAGGGGAGGGCAGGTAGGGGGGACCCAGGCCTGCAGGGGAAGGCAGTTGGGGGGGGACCAGGCCTGTAGGGGAGGACAGTTGGGGGTGACCAGGCCAGGAGGGGAGGGCAATTAGGGGTGACTGGGCCAGCAGGGGAGGGCAGTTGGAGGTGGCCAGGCCTGCAGGGGAGGACAGTTAGTGGTGACCAGGCTGGCAGGGGAGGGCAGTTATGTCCAATCAGGCCAGCGGGGGAATAGTTAGGCATCAATCAGGCTGGCAGGGGAGTGGTTAGGGAGTGATCAGGCTGGCAGGCAGAAGCAGTTAGGGGCTATCAGGCAGGAAGGCAGGCGAGTGGTTGGGAGCCAGAAGTTCTGGATTGTGAGAGGAATCCCAGATTGGAGAGGGTGCAGGCTAGGCTGAGGGATATATCCCCCCCGCCCCCCGCACGAATTTTGTGCACTGGGCCTCTAGTATAATAAAAGGCTAATATGCTAAGTGTCCGACTGGTAGCTATGACATGCACTGACCACCAGGGGGCAGATGCTCAATGCAGGAGCTGCCGAGCTGCAGTGACTTGGCAGTGGTAGTTCTCGGGTGATGCACCCCAAAATCAGAGAGGAGAGAGCCCGATTCCTCGCGGGGCCATGCAATTCCACCTTTGGCTGTGGGTTATGTTGTTACTGGAGCACTGTCAGTCCCAAATCTGGTTTACTGCACACTTGCTTTTGCGTTCCACACCCTGTATGAAAGCAACTTTACTGTGTGCCCTCTCCCACTCTGGGACCCCTCTGAGGATATCAGAGAGCCAGTTTTGGCCCCGTCCCCGTAGGCCAGACCAAGCCACCCCACCTGCCAGAGGGACCCGACTCATTCCACAAAAGCCCTTCAAGTGGCGCATCCGGGGCGGGACCCCGGGAGGTTGGCTCCAGGGCGTGTCTGGCCCTTCTTGCCCAGTCCTGCCCCACTGGCCACCTTCTAATTAATTTCCTTTCAATGTGCACAAATCTGTGCATCTGGTCACTAGTGATTACATAAATAAATAAATCATCTTTTTTGCTTAACTTAGCTTGATTTCAATTTCTATTACCTACAGTGAGTGTCCTGAGTGTTATTCCAATTAAAGTAACAATCAAGTGTAAGACAGAGAAAGAAATTACTCCATAGAGATGTTAGAATGTTAGTTAAGCTACAAAGGCAGGGTAGAAATAATACAAAGTGTCCCCCCAAAAAATGTATACACACTTCAACAGCTGATAACTCACTTGATTTTCACTCATATTTAGGTTTAACTCATTTGAAATAATGGGTGAAGCCAGACTGAGCTTTGAATAAAGAACATTTATCCACTAGAATTTTTATGGGGATACATAAAAGGTAAAGTTTACTGAACAAGCCCTAGTTGGTTTGGCTGAGTGGATAGAGCTTCGGCCTGCAGACTGCAGGGTCCCAGATTTGATTCCGGCCAAGGGCACATGCCCGGGTTATAGGCTTGATCCCCAGTAGGGGGTGTGCAAGAGGCAGCCGATCAATGATTCTCTCTCATCATTGATGTTTCTGTCTCGCTCTTCCTCTCCCTTCCTCTCTGAAATCAATAAAGAAATATATTTTTAAAAAATTTACAGAAGAAAACCAGTAACAGTTGATTGAATTGAGGACTTACAAATACCAAACAAAATGATTCTCAATGTTTGTGATTCCATTGTTGCATGTTATCAGCAGTGCCTGGACCAGAACAGTCATCAGTTTGAAAATAGCATTGACAAAAAAATTAGTCATTTCTGTAGATTCTTTTACATTTTGAAAATTAACTGTATGTTAATAAACACTGACTTATAAACATTAAAATTGTGTGTACATTTTGGGGGCACACCCTATACTTTAGTAGACAGCAAAGAATTCCAGGTATGGGACAGAACCCTATATGGGGTTGAAGGAGGGTATATTGGATATGAATTATGTTTGTGGTTGTCATCAAATTTTTCTGAATCACAGGGTCCACGTGGGTTAGCAATGTGAGAAAGCACTGAAATACAGAGAGGTTTTAAGACCAGATGGAGAGTGTTAATCTAATATGTTGGACAATAACACCATTTTATGTTTCAAGCAGGAAAGTTATAGAATGAAAATAGTTATTAAAAAATATTTTTCTGGAAGTGATTTCTTGTGATGATTGGAGTCAAGAATGATGAGAGATACCATGAGAAACTACTACAGGAATCCAATTGTGAGATGACAAGAGCTTGATATGGGGCACAGGCAGCAGAAATAGAGAAGAAAGAGTTAACCGTAAAGGCACTTATAAGAAAAAATGATGCTTGGCATTATATGGAGCAATGGAATGTAGATCAGACTTCAGTACAAAGGAAAGATGAGAAATAGAAGGTGCAGAGGGAGTGTATAGATTTCAAATTCAGAGTATGGACATGATAGGAAGGAGTTGGCCAATCTAAATCAGGTTAACCAACATTAGCAAGACAGGCACTAGTATATCAGGAAAGCTTTCATTCATGCAATATTTTCATTCTTCAGAGTAATATAAAGTGCAAGGAATGAACATATTAAATCAATGGATATAAGTTAAAGTAATGACTTCAACTGCATTTTATTGTCAGTTAAATATAACTCCATAATAACCATGGGAGGATGAGTTAGAGGTGATTATACCCAACATACAGATAAATAAACTAAAGTTCAGAAGGCTTCAGTAACTTGCTGAAGATCACAAAATAATAAATGTTAGGAATAGAAACTAAATGTCTGGAATTTATCAAGTGCTCTTTCCATTATACCACATAGAAACTTATAAATCCAAGTATCATTTTGCTATTAAGAAAAACTACATTTTCATTAGAAGAAAAATGAGGACAGAAAGGAAGACATTAACATTATTTAGCATTGTCAGGGTATTCCTGGAAATCTCTGTGAGACTAATGAAAGCTACATGTTCCAGAAGATATTATATTATCATATATGCAAAGAATAATGAGAAATAGAATTAATAGCCAAGGGGAAAAAAAAGCATGACAAGATAATAGGAAACAATGCACAAACAGAATATGATGAGATGCATTCAATCATCCAAGAATTGTAATACAGAGAAATGATGGAAATCAGGGATAATTTTAAATTTACATTTTATTGAAATGAGCCTTATAAAGGGTAAATCCATATTAATTCAAGATGAAGCTGAAATTTTTCCTCCTTCAAGAACTCTGTATTTTAAATGGGGGAATCTTTTAGAATAGATCACAAAATTTTCATATGTTAATGATATTGTGAATATCAATGAAAGCAAAATAGATGATATAAAATATTCTAAGCTTATAAATTATTTCATAGAGATGTTGTAACTTTAGTTAAGCTACAAAGGCAGGGTAGAAATAATACAGGGTGTCCCCTAAAAAATGTATATAAACTGCAACAGCTGATAACTCACTTGACCTTTACAAGAAAAGAAATACTATTACAGTTTTTAATCCAAAAGACTCTCGTTAAATGACAATAAGCTGAAGGATGGAAAGATAAAAAATTAAACAGTAAATATTTACTGGGCATTTACATTGGGAGGCCTTGGGCAATATATACAGAAGGCTGAGATAGTGCATGTCTGTGAGAAGGGTACATCACAGTAAAACGATATTCACTGAAAAAAAGAAAATAACAATGATATATATATCTCAAGACTAAATTTTGGATACTATTTCATAAGACCTGAAGTTCAAGAAGGAAGGCATTTCAAGTGAAAGGAGAAAGACACAGGGATGAGAGTGTGAGATAAGTTTCAGTCAATAGTATAAAATCCAGTTGGGCTTGGAGTAGAATAATCCCATAGTATAAAATAAAGTCATTGGCTTGAAAACATAATTTAAAGGCAAGTTATAGAGTATATTGAATGTGTGTTGAGTAAAGCTGAGAATCTTTTGCTCTAATAACCACCTGTCATTTATTTTTACAGGGATCATACAGAAAAGAGGTGTTTCCGTTGCATTTCTTGTTCTAATTCACACTTACAGGGTTTCCTATCTGGTCTCCATGGCCTCAAAGGTTCTATGGACAGAATTCATAGCTTTCATGAATTTGGTTAGGAAAAAGTAAAATGGAACATACCCAAATTTGTGGAATGCAGTATGCTAATGCTTAGAGGAAAATGATAGCATTAACTGCTTAAATTTTAGATGAAAGAGGTATTAAATCAATAATTTAAAATTCAACTTTAATATGAGGAAAAAAAGCTAATTAAATCCAAAGGAGGGAAGGAAATCACACAGACGCATGCACACACACACACACACACACACACACACACCCCAGGACAGATATTGATAAAATCTAAAATAGAAAAACAATTGAGAAAATTAATCAAACCAAAAGCTAAACTACTAATCATATTTATCAAAATTAAAAGAGATATCACAAATATCAGGAATGAAATAGGACATTACTAGATAGCCTACTTTATCCATAGATTCAACACAATTCCCATCAAAATTATAAGAGAATATTTTTGTAGATAATAATAAGTTTATATTATAATTTATATGGAAAGACAAAGGAACCAGAATAACCAAAACAATTTAAAAAAAAAAAACAAATGTGGAGTACTCATATAGCCTGATATCAAGGCTTATTATGAAGTTACATGATCAAACTGTTTTGGTGAAAGTATACACACATAGAACAAGAGGGTAGAAAATAAAGTCTAGAAATAGACCCAAAGACATATGGTAAATTAGTGTTTAAACCTCGACACTAAATAGTGTTTAACTAAACCTTGACACTATTGACATTTGGGGCCAGATAATGCTTTGTTTGTTACAGGGGTTGGGGGGACGGTTTCTCTCCTTTGCATTTTAGGTTAACATCAACCTCTGACTCAACCCACTTGGTGTCACTAGCATTCCTTCCAATTATGACCATCAAAAATGTCTGCAATTTTCAAATGTCCTTAGAGGAGCAAATTCTACTTTTGGGGAGTCCCCCATTGAGAAGCACTGCCCTAAAGCAGTGCTGCTGATGCTCACCTGGCAATAGTATTACAGGCAAAATTCATTTCATGATTATTTCATATTAATAAATTACTTCATAATTTATTACCTGATTAGTAGTTGCCTGAATCATGGTATGTAAAAGGACTATTTGACTTTTCACAGATTAGACGGGGGATATGATTCATTAATCATATTTGTCATGGGCCCTGGAGGGAAAATCATGTGCTTTCCTGTGTAAGTATTGACTTCCAGCTGGAAGTTCTAGGCAGAAGGAAAGGACTGAACCCTTTGTATCTTGGTTTCAAAATTTCAACATTGGCGAGAGTTAACTCATTGAATTACATATTTCAACTGTCTGTTCAGTATTTCAAATAAATATGAATTTCCTTTCGCAGTTTTGCCATTTTGATAAGGTTGTTTTCTTCCAGAGATGAAGATAATCTTTAAAGAATTGTTTAGCTTTAGCCATAATAATTGAACATATGTCACATCCTAGGTTTTAGCAGCACTAGTTGGTTAGTTGATCAAGGCATGGTGTACTGGAGGTCAGATCTCCATACAAGGCCTTTTCCTTTTATAATGCCCAGGGAGGTTTAAACTACTTCTTTGAAAATTGTCTCATTCTTTTAGGTATGCTAGTGGTTAGATAAACAAATGTTAGAGACAGATAAGCTTAGAATGGAACTGTGGCTCACCATCTAAAAGTTGTAGATGGTGATCAAATTCCTTAAACTCTCTGAATTGTAACTTCATCTATGACGTTGGAATAGTTGTTATGTAAGTGACAGACTATGTACCATATTCCCAGTACATTGTGGCTACTCTCTAATATACATAGATAATAATATATTTTGGAAGGTCTTTGCCCATTTTTTTTTTTTTTTTTTTGGCCTGAAGAATTTCAATTCCCCCTTCAAGTCAAATTCAAATGTTACCCTAATGTTTCTCAATTTTAGTGCTGTTTCTTTTATGAGATTTTGAATAAGGCATACCTTTTTTTACCTCTATATCCCCAGAACCAAACATGTGCTGACACATAGAAGACACAATAAATATTTGTTAAGTTACATTTGATCACGCAGACTTCCTACATATGGTTTTTATAATAGACTAGAGGCCCAGTGCATGAAATTTGTGCATGGGGGGGGGGGTCCCCTCAGCCCAGCCTGCACCCTCTCCAATCCGGGACTCCTCAGGGGATGTCTGACTGCCTGTTTAGGCCTGATCCCCCAACTCCCCCCCAACGCCAACCTGGCTGCTCCTCACTGTCCCCCTCTGCCAGCCTGGTCACCCCTCACTGCCCCCTCCCAGTCTGGTCACCCCCAACTGCCCCCCCTGAGGGCCTGGTCGCCCCACTCAGCCTGCTGCTTAGTCGTTTGGTCACCCCTCACTAACCCTCCTGCCAGCCTGGTCGCCCCACGCAGCCTGTTCGGTCGTCCATTCGGTTGCGATGGTCACTTAGGCTTTTATATATATAGATGTGAGATATATATTACTATATAGTACATGTCAGTGAGCAGCGAACATTTTCACAGCAAAGACAATTTATAATAGTTCAGAGGTTGACATTATTATTAATTAAAGATTAGCAGAGATGTCAAGAAAGCAAGCAATATATATATATACACTGGTTCCTCAGATTTGTCTCTGTACATTTTTGCCTTGAATAATAGGAAAAGCTACCTATGGAAAAATAATAATAATGGATAGTAACATTTTATACACTTTATAACTCAAAAATATTTTTACAACACAGTCATTATAGCCTACATTTATTGTTACCCATGCAAAATTTTTTAATGTATTATTCTATTTAATCTTCATGGAATAACTAAGGGAGATATGGCTATTAGCCCTTCCTTACAATGAAAGAAATAGCCTTACAAAGGTTAAGTGATATGCTCAAGGTTATAAAGCTGCATGTTGGGATTTCAAATTCCAGTTTGCCTGGAGCCAAAGCTGATTCATGTCATCATCCCTATAACCAAGCTGAAAAGTTGTTTTCAGGATTAACTCCACTCTTCGGATGATGAAAGTGTGTATTAGAAACTACTGTTATGTAATTCTGTGTTACAAATGACCCCAATCTAAAACAACTGGCATCTACAAAGAATAAATCAACTCAGTCTTTCTTATAGTTATTTTTTAGTGGGTCCTTTAGGGCTTACAATATATATCTCAACTCATCAAAATCTAATTCAAATTTATAGTAACTTAATTTATAGTATGATATAGAAATTTTACACCAGAGTTAACATTATTGTCTACATTTATATACCTTTCAAATAAATATCATTTTACCTCAACTTTTGTTTGTTTTCTGAGATTTCACAACACAGATCATAGAAATTATAAAAAAAAATTTAACCTGTATATTTGAGTTGGCATTTGAATCTGTTTTCTGCCTGTGAAAGGCAGAATAAGGGTCCTTGAATATGTAATGAAGATTATCCTATAATAGAGGCCTGGTGCACAAAATTTGTGCATCGGGGGTGCTGGAGGGGTGTCCCTCAGCCTGGCCTGCAATGACACCAGCATCCCTCACCCCGGCCTCTAGCCAGAGGCTCCTCCCCTCCTTCTGCGCAGCCTCTGGGAAGATGCTTGTCCTGGGGACTCTTCAGGGCCCCGGCCCACAACACCTGGCAGCTCGGGTACTTGGGGGCTTGGGCTCTCAGGCCCAGCTTCCCCAACTGGTGTGGTGCACATCAGCTGCCATAGGAGCCGCGCCTCAGGAGTCACCCCCTTGGATGATACTGCTTGCGAGTGTGTGTGTGTGTGGGGGGCGGCTATGGCAGCAGTGATTTTGTGCCCACCAGACACCCCCCCACCATGGCGCCACGCTGGCTGCCTCCGCACTGTGGGCAGGGGGCTTCCAGTCTGCGACTGGGGCTCCCACGCTGTGACTGGGGGCTGCAGGCGGAGGACCTTGGCACCCATAGGGCTCCGTCAGCATCAGGAACTGGAAAGATCCATTTTTTCTGGGTCCTCCCCTCTCTCCATGTGGCTGGGGCAGGGATACCAGGCTCGCGTCCCCAGAGGCCACTCCCCACCCTCTGCACATAGCAGCCAGGGCACGGATGCTGAGCTCGCGTCACCCCTGGCAATGCGAGCCTAACGTCCCGCTCCCAGTCCTCTGGCCAGAGGCTCCTCCCTGCCCTCCGAGGCCAAGGAGCAGATGCTGGGCTCGCATTGTCGGGGAGATGCCGCCAGCATCTGCTATGGGAGCTGCCATTTTGTTGCAGAATGATGGTTAATTTGGATATTACTCTTTTAGACAGGATAATAAAAGCCTAATATGCTAAGTGTCCAACCATTTGTTTGACCATTCAACCAGTTGCTATTACATGCACTGACCACAAGGGGGCATTCACTCTGACCAGTAGGTTAGGTTGCTGCTGGGGTCCGGCAGATTGGGACTGGGCGAGATGGGCCAGACACACCCTGGAGCCATCCTGCGGTCCCTCCCTGGCTGGCCAATTTCCCACGGTCCTTCCCCAGCCTCTAAAATATTTCTTCTAATTAATTTCCTTTCAATGTGCATGAATTCATGCACTGGGCCTCTAGTTAAATTATAAAAAGGAGTTGTCATTTTTTCTATAAAATAGAAAGATAATATAAAGATAAAACTTTAGTCTCCAAATATTAATAAAAACAATATAATTAAGTTGTCTTTTTTTGTAGGGTAAAATATTAAAATATGTTACTTATAATTGTAAAAGAACAGTAACTACAAGGATAATAAGAGGGGAGTTTGTGATAAGTTCCTCATTTATAAATTTATTTCTATATTAATTCAGTATGGATATTTGGATTTTAAAGAAAGACTTCCTTAAAAATAAATAAAAATACCAAGACATATTTTTATGGTGGTTTTTTCCTTTTTTTTTTTTTTTTTTTCAATATAAGGTATAGTATCAGAGCAATGTTTGGGACCTGAGATTGTGCTTGTGTGTTTTTTATACATAATTCTTGAAACATATACTTCATGTGATCTCATAGAAGTTTTTTTTTGTCTTCCTTAATACATGATTGTAATTTTTTATTTTTATTTTTGAATATAAAACTGAATAGAAGCATTTTGCTTTCCCCAATTATTAACAGGGCAAAAAAAGGAAGACATTCTTCTTCCTTTCCTTGGAACAATAAACTTAACATTATATCTATTTCAGGACATTGAGCACATCATTGCACTGATGATAAAATCTTGCTAGACTACTTGCCATACAATCAAGGTGGTTTTTAGATTTTACTGTGCTGGACTCTGAATTGAATAAAATGTGGATAGAAAACTAGATATATCCATTTTCTTTTTTAAAAAAATATTTTTTTATTTATTTCAGAGAGGAAGGGAGAGAGAGAAACATCAATGATGAGAGAGAATCATTGATTGGCTGCCTCCTGCATCCCCCCTATTGGGGATTGAGCATGCAACCTGGGCATGTGCCCTTGTCCAGAATCGAACCCAGGACCCTTTAGTCTGCAGGCTGATGCTCTATCCACTGAGCAAAACCAGCAAGGGCAAGCTTTAGCATTCCACCTACCAAAAAGCTGAGTCCCTATCTTCAGGAATTGAAAAACAAACACAACAGCTCTAGGGACTAACAGCAATGTTAACAACTGGTTCAATTTAAACTGGGATCCTTGGGAATCCTTAAGATAGAGCTGATTTAACAGTGAAGTTATGTGTCAGGGTCTTTAGAATTAGCCTGAACTCAACAGAGTTTTCAAAGGCACTTTCCTTACTTTTCTACCTGAAACTCACTCTTCAAGAGTTGGGTAAAAGTCACTTCCTTTGTGTAGGAGGAAACATGTGGGCTTTGGAACCAGAAAAGGAAGGTTGTGAGTCACTACTTACTGGCCTTCTGTTTTTGACGAACTTTGTAAGTTTCCTAGGCTGACATAAGGAAGTACCACAAAATGGGTGACTTAGTACAAGAGAAAGTTTTTGTCTCCCAGTTCTGGATGCTAGAAGTCCACAATGCCAGAGCCACAGTTCACTGAGACCTGTTGGAAAATCCTTCTCTACCTATTTCTAGCTTCGGTGGTCTGACAGCAATCTCTGGCATTCCTTGTCTTATGAATACATCACTCCAACCCTCCACTTTATATGGCATTCTCCATGTGTGTCTTCCCTCTGTGCATGTCATCTCTGTGTTCAAATTTCTCCTTTTATAAGAATATCAGTCATATTGAATTGGGGCCCACCATAACAGTCTACTTTCTTTTCTTTTTTTAAATCTTCACTCAAGGATATTTTTCCATTGATTTTAGAGAGAACGGAAGAGAGAGAGAGAGAGAGAGAGAGAGAGAGAGAGAGAGAGAGAGAGAGAGAGAGATGAAAGAAACACATTGATTGGTTGCCTCCTGCACATGCCCCGATCAGGGCCCTGGTGGAGGAGGAGCCTGCAACCTAGGTATGTGCCCTTGACTGGAATCAAACCCAGGACCCTTCAATCTACAGGCCAGTCCTCTATCCACTGAGCCAAACTGGTAGGGCAACAGTCTACTTTTTGATTAGATTACCTCTATAAAGACACAATTTCCAAAAAAGGTGATATTGTGAGGTACTTGGAATTAGAACTTCAGCATATCTTGAAAAGAATATGATTCAACCCAAATGCCAACTTAATTTCCCTAAGCTTCAGTTTCTTCATCTGTGAAATGCAAATAATAATGTCTGGAGTATTATTGAGAAGACTAAAAGAAATAAGCTATGGAAAACCAACTAGCATAGCAGCTGGTGTATCACAGGTGTTCAAATATATATTTTCCCTTTTCATTTGCATTTCTTCCAGATATTTATATCTCCTTGGTGTTCACACAAAACATGATGCAATTTTCCTTCCATTTATGACATTATATTCAAACTGTGTATCTATTTGTTTGCTACTATTTTTGAGATCAGAGACTGTTGCAGTAATTTGTAGATGCCCAATACATAACTTAGCTTATTAATTTAAGAATTTATTGATTAAAAGAAGGAGGATTGAACAAATGAATGGATAAAAATCACCTGCACTTTAGCAAAAATATTCCCTTTAAACCTCAATTTCTCTTCGTGGGTAAGGTAGTATCAGAAGTAATCTAAGAAATATACATAATTTGCTTTGTTATGTCTTTGTTTGTATTCTTGTTTTTGTCACTTGATAGTCTCTAAGTTATCTGATTGTGAGGTTTAGATCTTTTCATTCCTCTACAAACTTCGATTTTTAAACTCCTAATGGTATCTGCTACAGTTTTCCACAAGTTTCTTTTTAGAATATATGTCAAAATAATTCATTGTTCTCTCAGGTTATTTCATCTTCAAAAACAGCAACATTCTTCCCAGGATGGAATATGAGGAGAAATCTCATCAGTAAAGATGCTGCTTATAATTGAGAAATCTATCAATCACAGTTAGATGTTATCTCATTCTCTGAGATGGCCAAGATATGGAACCGATTTACCTTCTGCTATAAAAATTATTTCTTTCCCATTTATTATATTTGGAAGAAAAACCTAGTAGCTTCATTGATTTATTTATGAGAGGAAAAAAACTGTGAACATTATTTAAATAGAATTTTTAACACACCCATATTTTTGAATACTTCCACCCTCAAGTAATGACCAAGGAAATGAACTAATTTATAACCAAAGATTGCTTTATAATAATGACCGGCATTTTATATCCAGGCTTAATTTAGAGACAAAAAACAATTATTCATAGTATAGGAATAGCCTGAAATAATCTTTTATTATCCTTAATATAAATCTGAAGTTAAGGGGGAAAACCTGCCCTTTTTCTATGTACAGGTGTCTACAGCCATCTCAGCCATTCTTTTTCCAGAACAATCTGAAGAACAGCCTTAACTCCACATTTCTCTGGCCAAATAAATAAGGCAAAGAAGAGGTTTGGCCAGCTGATTAAATTTATCTGCACTTTTAGCAATATCATTGCTTTTTAGTTCCACAAAGAACTAAAAAGCATTTTGGGGGTGTTTGTTATGTATACAAACAACTCTGTTGGAATTATGTGAGTAGCTAGGTGGTGCAAAGAATGAAGTGGAGCCAGAAAACTAGATGTGGTTTGCCTTAGATACATGCAGACATGAATGTAGAACTACACAAATTATAGTAAATCGAGAGTCATATTCAGTGATATACTGGTAAATGTACAACCACCTCATCTGTGGAAAATAAAACTCCCTGATACACAGCATCTGCTGATTTCCATGACATAAACATTCCCACCATTGCCAATTTCAATCTACCTAAATGAAGCTGCTGAACATGGAGTTGGGAAGATATACACACAACAGGACCTTGTGAGTTGGTCTGAGCAAACTGCCACACACCACTGTTTAGATATAAACATGTAGAGTGAATGATTGTCTTGCCAGATGTAATATTAAAGAACCCGTGTGAAATTTTAACTAACATAGAAAATCATATGCATCCAAAAGAATGCATACTCATCTTCATAATACTGATATTATTAAAACACAGTAATGACTTTCTGTATAGGGCTCATTAATCACAATAAACTACTATTAGATTATGTTAACTATTACAGCATACCTACTAGGTGTTAGACACCATGCTATAAGCAAGTAATTCTGAGATACGTAGGGTGTCGCAGCTGCCCTCTCGTTCTAGAGAGGGCCACTAACCAGGTAATTTCTATAGGTAATGAACATCTGGTAGGATGCGGAAAAGCACCTGCCCTGCAGTACAGAGAAGGGATATTTAGCCCAATCCAGTCCAGGCTGGCTTCCTGGGAAATTGGTGCTACCAGAGCCACTTGATGAAACACTATTCTGTTACTTTAGAGTCATTCTAGTTTGCCAACCACATCACACCCCCCATATTTGAAATGATCTCTGAAAGTTTCACTTGAAGATGAAGCAGGCCCATGATTTTATGAGGATGGTAAACAGAGGCTGAAATCAGAAATTTTGGAAAAGAGATATCTTCAATGCAATGTAAAGCTATTTGGTGGTGATAGTGCGGTGGAGAGCGGTGGAGAGCCCTGTGGTAGGCTGAAGGAACATATAATTAGTGAGTTCCATGTGTGAGCTTAGTCAAGTCCTTTTCCCATATCTGTTTCCTTATCAATGAAATAAATGGCTTTGGCTGGATAATAACAAAATAGCAGCTATTGTTTATTGTGTGACTTCAATGTTATGTTCTTTCACATACATTAATTCCATTAATTCTCACCACAAACCTATAAAGTTAGGCCTTTCTTTCCCTCTTTATATTCAAAAAATTTGAGGGGTGATTTGTAAGCTCCATAAAATCCCGAAGTTAAGAAGAGACAGAGGTAGAATTCCATCCTGGTTCTTCCAGACTCTGATCTCTCAGACATCTCCTGAGGTAACTCCAAGCCTTAATGTTCTTTGATCTCTGAGCCATCTTGGAATATTTCCTTAATTGCTATATTGTCAATGCAGCAAAGCCAGGGGAAACCAAGGATCCAGGCTATGCCCCTTCATGAATAGCATCCTTTTGGATGAGCTCTGAAATGGCAGGAATGTTGCCATGAATTCTTCACAATGACTTTTCTGTAATATTCCCCAGTTTACCAATTAGGAGGGAGGTCCACTTTTCCTTGGACAGTGATCATTTGCTTGATCACTCTCAACAAAGATCTTCCCATGGCCTCTGATATTTTCTTTTCATATCTTCTGGGGTGTTTATTTTTAATTAACATTTTTGAAGCCTCCTCTTTTGAATTCATCTGGAGCCTAGGGCTAAGTAAGCCAAATGCTTCAATTTCATTCCCCTACTTTCTAAGCAAAAAGTCCAAATGAATTCCACAATGAGCCATGAATTTTTACAACTCTGGTATTCCATGGGCTGTCCCACTTCTGGGAGTGGTACCATCCTTTCTTTTCTTCCATGGCAAAATTCTCCTTCTTTTTTATGATTTAGACAATCCTCTGAGAAGTTCCCAAAGTGTCCCCTACCTTAACTCTGTTATAGCTCTCATGCCATTGTATCACTGCTGCTTTTCTCTTCTACTCAGAAAGTATAGGCTGCCTAAAAGCAGAGTGTTTAGTAATCAGTTTCTCTCTTGCACTTGGGGCAATTGTTGTACAACCTAATGTACAGGAGCTTTGGTCTGTAGTTAGGATATCTAAGGTTAAAACGTGCTGTATAGCTGTGTGGCCTTTGAAAAAATTCTTAATTTCTCTCAGCCTCATTTATTCATCTGTGAAGAGTAAATAATAAGGCAATTTACCTCAAAAGGTTTTCGTGAGGATTAAAATGAATTGTGTGGAATATTTACTGGCACATACTGATAATCCAACAAATGTTATTACATGGGTGGGAATAAGTAAGTTTTTAGCTGCAATACAAATAAATAATATAACTAATGTGTTTTACATACTCACAACTGTAAACCTACTTTTGCCCACCCCTATAATATTAGGTGCTCAAATGTTGAATGCAGAATAAATAAATATATGCATTCATTCAGAAAACTGCCTATTGAGGTTTACTCCATCCCAGGCACATTTGTAAGATGTGAGAAAGCAGCAGTGAGTCTACTCGTGCCACTCCCTGGTTTTATAGAGCTTGTATTCTCTTAAAGAGAGACAGACTCCAAACATAAAATTAAACCAAATACGCTATGTTTGGAAATAAATCATAGTAAGAGAATAGGAAGTAGCAAAGGAAGTGTTATTTTAAAGGAGGGATACCCACTAGGTCATGATCAGACTTATTCATGCACCTGAATGAAGAAGAGGATACATCTATGTCTCCAACTGGGGGAAGAGCAAATGCAAAGGCCTGAAGCTTGAGGGGTCCTGACATCTTCAAGGAAACGCAAGTAAGTAGCTTTTTTGTAGAAGGAGCACGATTGGAGGGGAGTTTAGGTGGGTAATGTTAGGAGAGGGTGAGCATGACAGTGGAACAGACCTTTAGGGCTTGTTGGCCAGGTTAAAACTATGAATTTTATTCTGAGTCACATGGAAAGCCATTTCAGAGTTTGAAATGAGATTTCAATTATGGCCAGAACTAATGATGCTTCAACTGAGAATAAAATAAATAATTGGGAAGAGCAGCAGCTTCAAATAGACCACCAAGTGTCTAGTGGCCAGCTGATGAAAAGAATGCACTAAGAGAGACAAAGTTCAGGAGAGGGCCAGGAATAGAAAAATGAGATATTAAAAGTAAAACTAGACTGACATTGTGAAAAGCAAAATTAAGACAAACACATTGTGGTTGGTGCAAGACTTTGAGTGCATGTATGTATGTCTGAGTCTAATTATCAAGCCTCCACCACCTAGAAAAACCTTTGACCGTTTATTTTCCTCCTAGAGCCCCTACTTTGAAACATTTTTCACCAAAAATAATTTATAATGAATTCATGCTGCCATATTCACTAACACCTTAATTAATGATCAATCTGACCTCCTGATTGGTGAGAGCAAACTAACACCATCCTCTCCCAGAGTCATCATTCTAGCCGAGAGCAAATGGACTTCTGATTTTCATCAACCTGTGCCACTTTATGGCAAGTATCATACGCTATCTCTTAGGTTCTTTAAAATACTGGAAATAACTTTTATATTTTCATTACATCTATGGTGGAATTCTAGGAATCTACAGACCGTAAGTTTGAGACTAAATACTCATGTAAACCTGCAAATATAAAATGTGTCTTATGTAATGCACTATATATGCATTAAATCATAGTATCCATACAATACACTGTACTTCTAGAATATATGTACATGTTTCATATGTAATGCTCCTAAATGAGATCACATTTATTGTTTTTGCGGTGAGGGATCAGGATGTGCATGTGTCTTTTGAGGGACCACCATTCAACTTACTACCTATATAAAGCTGGATTGGAGAGCTATCAAACCTCATCATCTGTTCAGTATCTAGGATTATTGTGTTAATATAAAGGACAATAAATAAAAGCCCTTGTTATCCTGTCAAAGAGAATTGTCATTTTTTATTGGTGTATAATTATGCGACTGACTCATGGGTTCCATTGGGAGCATGAATGTATCAAACATCTATATCCAATCCGAAGATACAGGCCAACTGTGTTTATATGTTTTATCTGTTGATCTTTCAAAAACTTTGTGGGGAAAGAGAAATGTTACCCTTTCAGGTAAATAATTCTTAGTGAGGGGAAGGTTGTGAGACAGGAAGAGTGGGAAAATAAAGCATGGCTATATATTCCCAAAGACTGGGCAGTATTTATGAGGGGCCCAAAAGCAGGAGCTTGCCAGAGAGCAGAAGACATGCCTGCAAGAACCAAGAGGATACGTGATGAAAGAGGCCGGGTCTTCTGCAGGACTGGCTGAGTGATATCTGACTTGGAGTTCAGGGCTCTCTCTTTAGCTCTCTAAAGCTCATTCCAAAAGGCATTTATTAAGCACCTACTACATACCAGACACAGAGATGTGCAAATGAACAAAAGAGAGTCCCTGTCTCCGGGGAACATGAAGCTGGGAGAAGGGCAGGGCTCGAGTGGGTTTTCGGGCCAAGGGAAGAAACATACACATTCAAATCACATTTTTTCCAGAAAAATCAAATAATGGTGGGGAGGAATGGTAGAGACAATGAGCAAAATCTAAAGTCTACTAAGAACTTTAAAAATATATTAAAAATCCTTGACGTACCCTTAAGTCTACTAATATATGAGAGTAGAAATTGAATTATATGGGTTGTCCATGTTTGGTAAACAGAAATTACTTTATTTTATCCTCACCCAAAGATATGCTTATTGATTTGAGAGAGAGAGAGAGAGGAAGAGAGAAACAGAAAGAAACAAGCCTGGATGTGAGAGAGAAACATCAATAGGCTGCCTCCCATACACACTCCAACCAGGGATCAAACCCACAGCCTTTTCATGTATGGGAGGACATTCCAACTGAGCCACCAAGCCAGGGCAGGAATTAAAATTTAAACATCTTTCTAAGACAGATAAAAACACTGGCAAGTGTTGACAAGTAAAATAAAAAAGCATTTACAGTCACTGGCTTGTTAATTTCAGCTTGTCTTGCCTCGAACATTGGAGAGTTTTTAGTATTGGGCTATTTTGATGAAAGACAATATACAAGTCAGCTGAAACAAGAGTGTCTCTCAAGTGACTTTTCTAGGAGATGAGACATACTTGATTACTTTATTAGCTTTCCTGGAAATGTGAGGATATTTACACATAAATCCAATAGTTATTTTCAAGAGATTATCTCACTAGAAATCTCACCAGGGTATAAGAAGCATCATAGAAGTAATGCTTTCTATATGAATGAAAACAATTTCTTACAACCCAGCATTATTTTTGTCTGTTTTTTAACATATATTTTCATTAATTTCAGAGAGGAAGGGAGAGGGAGAGATAGAAACATCAATGATGAAAAAGAATGATTGATCAGCTGCCTCCTGTACACTCCACACTGGGGATCCAGCCCGCAACCTGGACATGTGCCCTGACCAGGATTCGAACTGTGACCTCCTGGTTCATAGGTTGACTCAACCACTGAGCCACACCGGCTGGGCTTGTCTATTTTCATTTTACTTTCTAGGCAGAGGCAAATCTAATAAATAGATGTGGGTAAGTTTCAGAAAATTAAATATATGCCACAATATTGGAAATTACCTGTATTTAAAAATAAGCATAATCATGGTATAATGAAGGTAATAGTTGACTTGGAATTGGGAAATGTGACATACATTCTGAGCTTTGTCACATATTATCTTTGTGACCTTGTGCAAAGCACTTAATCCTACTTAAATACATCTTCCTCTGCTAAAAATTGGGTGACTTCACATGGAACAGTTAAATAAATTAACACACACTGCCATGTTTGAAAGTGGGAAGCTATCCACACCAGCCTAAAGTAGAGGATAATCGTTACTACTATTAACAAAAAGAAATAGTACGTAATTCCAGGTGCTAATTACTATTTTGAACACCTACAATGGCCAGTAATAACCTTTATTTTGTTTGGCTGTTTTAGTAATATAAGAGTTACTTCGAGAATTTGAGGTAGTTCAGCTAATGGGCAAAGAATATTGGCTTGGCAGCAGATGCCAGAGTTCACATTCCAGCTGTTTAATTTTTTCAGCTGTGAGAGCTCGCAGAGGTTATTCGGCTTCTCTATGCCAGTGTCCTCACCTGCGTAATCGGAACATTTATGAGAATAAAGTAACTACATGTGAAGTACCTAGCGGCTTGTCAGGCATATAGAGCTGATCCCATTAGTGGTAGCTAATAGCAGTCATTGTGGATTTAGGCTGACAGGCTGCTAACAGCCAGGAGTCACAGCTGGTCACATTCCAGCCTCCCACAAAAGCCGCACAGGAGCCTCCTCTGGCTCTCTGCCCCACTCTGGCTCTGTCCAGACCTGTTACCAGTGTCATTGCCTGGTCATAAAAAGAGACTGGGAGCAAGACAGAGAGAAGACTAGTTAAAAGAATGGTGGATGTAGAATACAAGACTATTCCATCATGACACAATCAATAGACTTGAGAAGGCAGAGGGCTGGGCCACAACTCAAGGTCTGACTGCCAGCATTGTATCTTTTCACTAATGATTTGTATGATTTTAAAATGTCTCAGCCTTCCTGCAGCTGTTTTTGCATATCTGTACATTTTACATTATCGTAATTACACAGAACATTTGATACGGTTTTACGATTTACAAGGGAGAAGGGCAAAATAACTTGATAGCTTTGGAATCAAGCAGATATGGATTGAATCTCAGATCTGCCATTTACTACCTTTGTAATCTGGGCAATTCGCCTAACTTCTCTATGTGTCTGTGTCTTAATGTGAAGAATAGTAATTAAGACATATTTGTCATGGAATTATTAAACACTTAAATAAAATTTTATAAGCACCTACACACAGCTATAGAACCTCAGCAGAAAACTGGGCAGAGGTGGTGTTCATAAATACCAGCTTTATTTATTTTTTAAATACATTTTTATTGATTTCAGAGAAGGGAGAGGGAAAGAGAGCTAAAAACATCAACGATGAGAGAGAATCATTGATCGGCTGCTTCCTGCATGCCCCACACTGGGGATTGAGCCCAAAATACCAGGCCTGTGCACTGACTGGGAATCGAACTATGACCTCCTGATTCATGGGTTGATGCTCAACCACTGAGCCATGCCGGCTAGGACATAAATACTAGCTTTAAAAACATAAATGTGATCTCTGTTGTACGTGATCCATACCATTTGCACATGATACCCCCATGACTAGAAACGATACTATCAGAGGGGACTAAAAACCATAGACAACACTAGTGAAAGTGCAGTATAAAGCAATGTCACAAAATAGGATACAGAAATATGTACTCAAATACTGTTATCAAAATTAGATCAAACTCAGGGCAAAGTTTCTTATTCATCCATTTCCATATGTTATCATTTTCTGCAAATATGATAGTTCATGTTTACACAAATAGTATGAGCAAATGGAAATAATTCTGAGTAGAGTGCCATGTGAACACTGCCTGTCTTGGAGTGCTGTTCAGAGTTAATACACCTGCTGTCCCTGTCATTTGATACCTGCAAAAGGGAATATTGCTCCTGAAAAGCCCAGGATTGCAAGATAGGTTTCTGAAAATAATAGTCATGTCTCATCATCTGTTATTACATGATGAAAAGAAAACGAATTATTAGACTCTTTTCTAGGAATATGAATAAATATCATCTCGGGTCTGGTCAGTAGTGATTGCATCCTTACTATCATTCTCGTTATAGTCTAGTCTCTTCTGCAAGTCATCTTTCACATATACCAGCTCATATCAGGTGACTATTTTCCTGTGAACTTGAAAATGATTGCCCTAAGCATAAACATTAGAAACTAATTTGGGGAGCCTATTTTCAAAAATAATATGGCCTTAAATCCCACTTTCAGCTTCTTATCCCATTATACCTTCTGTTATTACTGTATTTTATTTTCTAGGTATATTGGAACACAATCCCCAAACCTTTGGTTCATTTTCTGTCTCTGACTAGCATGCGTAATTATCCCTTTATTATGTGCCTGTGAGAATCCTGTTCATATCCCAACTGAACATGCCACCAAAGAGTAGATTTTAAACTGATTGGTCAGATTTTAGGATGTCCACTTACTGGGTTGCATAACAAAAAAAAATGAGGTCACCCAAATGCATGTGGCTACTACTTATTTTCTCCACTCCCCAAGGAAGCCATCCACCTTGCTTTCTTGGTTGCCTTTCTTTGGTGCACAGCAATTCTCACAACTTTGAACTTGGCAGCAAGCTACTGGTAAGATTTAGATTTGCAGGGAGGAAGCTTTTCTTAAGAATATTGAATCCAATTCACATACTCCAATCCAGCTTTTCCAAAAAGTTTCATTGGCAGTTACAGGCACTAGCCCAACTAAAATTGAAATGAAACTTTGATTTCTCATTTATCATTGTTCATTGAGCATATAATTGCCTTGGAAGCCTCAAGAAAAATAGATAATTTATTAGACATGGTTTTAGCAATTCTGGGTTCCTCTGGCCAAATACTATTTAATCACAATTTGAAACTCATCTTACATTTATACTTAACGTATTAGCGAAGCTAGCATCTTGTTCTAGCTCATCTTCTGTGTGGCTGGTGTGTGAGGTAAACTGGGTCCCAAGGCGTGCTCATATTATTCTTTCTTTTTTACATGACACTACCCTGGGGCAGAATGGCTGGATTGACCTGCCATCCTTATTTCCTCTGGCTTGGTATATGCTTTGATTTTTCTCTTCACTCTAAGTCGTATATTTCTTTTAAAAAAATATTTTTAATTGATTTCAGAGAGGAAGAGAGAGGGACAGTTAGAAACATCAATAATGAGAGAGAATCATTGATTGGCTACCCCCTGCACGCCCCACTGGGGATTGAGCCCGAAATCCAGGCAGGTGCCCTGACCAGGATTCGAACAGTGACCTCCTGGTTCATAGGTTGATGCTCAACCAATGAGCCATGGCAGCTGGGCTAAATCTTATGTTTCTTTAGAAAGAGGGTCCTCCCCCACCCCACCTCTACCTCATACGCATGTAAACATACACAGGCTCTATTTCAGTCCCTGGTTTCCTTCCTTCAAGGCAGATATTACAATTACAGTTTTCTTTGTCTGTTTTTTTGATGTTTCTCAGCCTTCCCCACGGGCATATAAGCTCCAAGAAGGCAGCAGGTGTATCTATCTTACTCACCTCTGGATCCACAGTTCTCACAGCAGTGTGTAGCATAGATAAGGAGGAAATAACAATAAATACGTTCTCGCTTGATATCATGTGCCCAGATCCCTGGAGTGCGCAGGCCTAGCTATCCTATATAATAAAGAGGTAATATGCAAATTAACACTCACACCCTCACAAGATGGCTGCCTACGAACAGGCTGGCATGGGGGTTAATGAGGGACGACCAAACGACTAAACTAGCAGGCTGCATGGGGCGACCAGGCCAGCAAGGGGGTTAGTGAGGGTCGACCAAAGGACTGAACAGCAGGCTGCATGGGGTGACCAGGACGGTTGGGGGGCTGTGAGGAGCGACCAGGCTGGCAGGGGAGGGGCAGTTGGGGGCTACCAGACTGGCAGGGGGCAGTTGGGAGTGATTAGGCTGGCAGGGGGGCAGTGAGGGATAACTAGGCCAGTGGGGAGAGCAGTTGGGGGCGACCAGGCCGGCAGAGGGGGCAGTTAGGGGCAATCAGGCCAGCACATAGAGGCAGTGAGGGGCGATCAAGCCGGCAGAGGGAGGGCAGTTAGGGGCGACCAGGCAGGCAGGCAGGTGAGCGATTAGGAGCCAGTGGTCCAAGACTGTGAGAGGGATGTCCGACTGCCGGTTTAGGCCTGATCCCAGGGATGTCCGACTGCCGGTTTAGGCCTGATCCCTGAGGGTCCCAGATTGGAGAGGGTGCAGGCTGGGCTGAGGGGACCTCCCGCCGCCATGCATGAAATTTGTGCACCAGGCCTCTAGTTTATCTATAGTTATTTTGAGGTCAAATAAGATTTTTCCTTCTCTTTGTCTTTCTTTTTCCTCTACAAAGGGTGGGTGTACTTCATTCCTTTTTTTTAATTGTGGTAAAATATAACATAACAAAAATTTCCATTTTAACCATTTTTAAGTGAAAACTTCAGTGGCATTAATTATATTTATAGGGTTGTACAACCATTATCACTATCTCCAAAACTGTTTTACTCCAAACAGAAACTCTTAAACAATAACTTCTCATTCCACATTTCCTCAGTCCTTGGTACCCTCTAATCTCCTTCCTGTCTCTATCAATATACTATTGTAGATAGTTCATATAAGCAGAATCATAAAATATTTGACAATTTGTGTCTAGCTTATTCAGCTTAGCATAAGTTTTCAAGATTCATCCATGTTGTAGCATATACCAGAACTTCATTTTTTCAATAGCTGAAGAATATTCCATTGTATAGATATACCACATTTGGTTTACCCATTCATTTGTCCATGGATACTTGCTTAGCTATTATAAAATAATGCTTTTATAAACAGTGCTGTTTTACTCCCTGTTTTCAGTACTTTTGGGTATATATGTAGAGGTAGAATTTTTGGGTCACATGGTAACTCTGTTTAACTTTTTAAATTACTGCCAAAATGTTTTCCACCACAGCTGCACTGTCCATCTTACATTCTTGTGGATGTAGTTGAGATGGGCTTTTCCTTCTATTGAGATTCAGAGGATGGGATGGATTAAACAAAAGCTTGAAACAATTCCTCATAAATAAGTCTAAAATTGAGTAACGGTTAGACAGAGGGAAACATTATCACCTATGCCATTTGAATCAGTGGCAGTTATAAACAAAAACATGACCAACCAGCAGAGGTCATTTCAAGCAAGAATCCAGTAACTGAATCTCTATGCACTAAAACACGTGGCCACATAAATGGGCTCAACCCTTTAAAACACAAAACGTAGGGCATATTTTAATTCAGTTTCAAATATAAGTCCTGAAGTCCCATGCAGACTGAAATATAAGAAAGATTTGGGCCGAAACCGGTTTGGCTCAGTGGATAGAGCGTCGGCCTGCGGTCAAGGGCATGTACCTTGGTTGCGGGCACATCCCCAGTGGGAGGTGTGCAAGAGGCAGCTGATCGATGTTTCTCTCTCATCAATGTTTCTAACTCTCTATCCCTCTCTCTTCCTCTTTGTAAAAAATCAATAAAATATATTTAAAAAAAAAAAGAAAGAAAGATTTGGTATTCCTGATATCTGTCCTTTTTGGTAGCTAGGGAATGGGGAGAGAAAAAGAAATTCAAAGGCCTTCTGACTCTTAAGGATTAAATCTTATACTGGAATGAGCACATATCCCAAAATAACAAGTAAACAGCTCATATCATATTTGGAACAAAATGGTTTCTTTGTAAATAGAAACACTTTTTTTTTCCTAGCCACTTCTTGAATTTTCCATATGACTCATCTACTCTCAAAAAGATAAAAAAAAAAGATTAAAATCCACCATCTAGAGTCTATAATGAAAAGGGACTGTCCTGATTGTATGCACAGCTCAGTTTCAGGCACAGAGATAACTGGCTGGACTCTCTGAGGAGTCCTAAGGAAAAAGGTCTTATTTTAACAAGCCCTTCACCTACACAGCACTGTAACTGCATAGCTTGTGCGGGTGCCTGTACCTTTATCGATCTCATGTTTCTTGCTCATTTTCTACTGAAAAGTATAATAATAAAATAAGCCAGGTGACATTAAACAAACTTGAAAGCGTGTAGATTTTTGGACTCAAGGGTAAAGTTAGAATTCTCTAAACTTTTCTGTACACATGGTTGTAGGTAGTTCATCCATATGCCAACAGGACTTTATTTAGTCCGGGTAGCATACTGTGCTTAAAAAGTATTGAGGTTCAGAGCCTTAGTTTTTATCCTGGCTCTACTTTTTGTTGTTGTTGTTGTTAATCCTCACCCGAGGATATTTTTTCCGTTGACTTTTAGAGAGAATAGAAAGGAGGGGGAGAGACAGAGAGAAACATCGATGAGAGAGAGACACATCAATTGGTTACCTCCTGCATGCGCCCTCACCTGGGCCAGGAATCGAGCCCACAATCATGGTACATGCGCTTGATGGGAATCACACCCCAGAACCTTCAGTCCTTGGGCTGATGCTCTCACCACTGAGAAAACCCGGCTACAGCTTGGCTTTAATTCTAATAAGCTGTTAAATGAGCAACCAAATCTATGTGGGCTGTGTCTCCTTATTTGTAAATTGAGGAGGTTGAACTAGATTGTTGGTTTACACATTGTGCCATCTTAGAAGTTAAAATTATATGTGAGGGGTTGGTAAATGGGTGGGGCTCTGGGTTCCTTATGCTCACTTCAAGCACAATGATTTTTACCTGCATCTTTTTATGCTTCTTGGGTCTGTGCACAGCTTTGTTTGGGGAGAAGACAAAGTTCTCCAGTAAGAACTTAGTGGTGGGGAAAAAACAGATATGCATTATTGAATAACAGTAAATTCCTTGTTATCTAAATATAAACTTCATTTATCTTCTTAATATAATCTAGCTAAACTGACAGCATCTACCAGTCGCAGATGCAAACCTGTAAGTGTCGGTAAGGCTCAGAGGAGCATACGTCTATGTAACTTCCCAAAAGGACCAAAATGAAGAATAACAGAGTGCCCAAAAGTTGAGATCATGAAGTACAAGTCACAATTCTATTCTTCCATAGATGTTTTTTGTTGTTGTTGCTGTTGTTGTTATTGTTGTTTTTGTATCAACACATATTAAACTATAAACTTCCTTAGGTATAAAAAATAATGTAATGCTGTATTGACAAGTTACTGTCATCCAACAAATCCATGTTTATTATTCTCATAAAGGGTCTTACTTATTCTAAGAAACTCTTCACTTCCTCCCACTTCATGGCAATAACTTTAGGCTGGAAATCAAGATGCCCTGATTCTGGTCATGGGCTCCAAAATTCACTCTACAAAGACTGGCATTTTCCCGCTAAGCATCTCTTCTATGTTTTCTGTACATTGTCACATTTTTGGCATAGTGTTATATAATTATAACAAATTAAAACATTAATAATAATAATGTGAATGTAAATGTCTAAAATTTGGGCATCATGGCTAAGAAAAAATCCTATAAAACCTCTCTATAAGAAAAATACCATATATATCATTTCTGGTTAATTTGTCTATTATTAAGGATAATATATCATCTTCTGATGATAAATTTATCAAAAAATCTTACATTTACTAGTAAAATCCTTAGAGTTGAAAATATCCATATTGTTCATTTTCTCCAACATCTTGCTTAACATGAAATCCTTTCCATAGCATCTCTGACAGATTATTGCTAAATTCAGCACAAACAATTCCAGCTATGGGAAAGATATTATGTTATCAAACAGATCAAATTGTTAAAAAAAAAAACAAAAAAAAAACAACAACACCCACAAACAAACAAGGAAAGAAGAATTGATAAAATGCCCTTCCTTAGATGTGGTTTTTAGTATCTTAAGACACAGGCTAAGTTTTATCTATTGACCCCATCATCCACATTCCAGTCCTTTAAATGTTTATGCTTGACATGTTCCCAGGGCTGCCTATATGGGCATGCAACCTGGAGTGTGACCTAGGTGGCAGCATCCTTGGTTACTCCTCCACTGTCACTGACCTGACTTTTGAACAGTGCTCTCACATCTTCATTTTGCAGTGGCCTTGCAAATTATGTAGTCAGTTCTGTATGTTCTGTTAAATAGTGTATTCTCAAGCTTAAAAATCCCAGTTCCTACATTCACAATTGTATTTAAATAATGTGTCTCCTTTTGTCTGTCAATGATCTTGTTAGGAGGTGGTGCCCAGAATTAAGCATTGTCACCGAGGTGTGGTCTGATCAGTAAGGAAATCAGAGGTATAATTATGTCCTATGTTGATTATCCCTTATGTCTCCCTTTCTTCATACCTCCAAATTCAGTCTCTATAGTTCTCTGCCCTGCTTTGTGCCCAAGAAGGCTAACACTGAGGGCAGAAATTGGGATCCCTTCTTGCCTGGCTTCCAGCTGGGTTTGGTGAATGGCTAGCCATAGGGATGAAGGGTATGGAAGAGAGAGGTCAGGGTGTTGTTTTTTTTCTCTCCTTCATTCCCATCTTAGAACTGTACCTCTAATAGGATCTGGATGCATCCCTTACATGAGTTCCCACTGCTTGGACCCACTTTTACAATTCCATACCTCACTGGGCTTATAATACAATTTCTCTCCTTGTTCCATCAGCTCTGTGTATCAAGCATTCTTTCAAGAGATGGGGATATAGTAGTGACCGAGCACATACAATTTGCTATCCTAATGGAGCCTATTTTCTTGTGAGGGGTGACAGGTGATAAAACAGAGGACATTGAGCAGCTAAAGGACATAACTGACAATTTAGAAGGATCACTCTGGCTGCTGTATTGAGAATACACTGCCAGAAGCTAGAGACAGACACGGGGAGAATAATTATATTAATCCAGGTGAGAGGTTATGGCAGTTCAGGCCAAGGTAGTAGCAGTGGGGATGCTAAGCTAATTCTGGGTCTCAGTGCACATCTGTTCACCCTATTCCATTGAATCCCAAGACAGGATTCATAACCCTCCTGCACTTTACTGATTTACTTCAAACATGGTGTGAAAATCTGCAGAATGAATTTTAAAAGGTCAGTAATACTAATCTCAGAAGGAAACAGGAAGTATTTTTTCTTTTTCTTAGAAAGATGTATTACTTTTTCTTTTCTCAAACTTTAAAAATACGAAATTATAACAAGTTGTCTAGGACTCATGACAAAATTCAAAATAAAAGACAAATAAAAACCTATTATTGCCCTGACCAGGTAGGCCAGTTGGTTAGAGTATCATCTGGATATGCCAAGGTTGTGGGTTTGATCTTTGGTCAGGGAACATACAAGATTACCAGAGGCAAAGTGGGGTGAAGGTAGCAAAGGGTAAAGAGGGTCAAATATATGATGAAGGAAGGAGAGTTGGTTTTGGTTGGTAAACACACAATGCAATATACAGATAATATATCATAGAATTATACATTTGAAACCTATCAAATGTTATTAACCAACATCACCCCAATAAATTTAATTTAAAACAGCTAAGATTTCAAAACAGTCTAAGTGCTCATCAGCAGATGAGTGGATCAAAAAACTGTGGTATATCTACACAATGGAATACTATGCTGCAGTAAAAAAGAAAGAACTCACAACAGCATGGATGGATCTGAAGAGCATTATGCTAAGTGAAATAAGCCAGTCAGAGAAAGATAAATATCACATGATCTCACTCATTTGTGGAATATAATGAACAACATAAACTGATGAACAAAAATAGATCCAGAGACAGAGAAGCATCAAATAGACAACCCACCTCAGAGGGAAGGCAGCGGGGGTGGGGGGTGGGGGAGTAAGAGATCAACCAAAGGACTTGTATTCATGTACATAAGCATAACAAATGGACACAGACACTAGGGGGCTGAGGGCATTTGCTGGGGAGTAGGAGTGCCAGGGAGAGGTCAATGGGGGAGGGGGGAAGAGTCATATGTAATACTTCAAACAATAAAGAATTAAAGAAAAAAATATATATATATAAATCACAAACAAAACCTTTTATTGAATTGTTCATTGAAAATTGTCTAAAATGAAAAAGGAGAGGATTATCACCTTTAATTGGTCTTAATGTTCAGGTAAAGATAAGAAAATATTCAGATAATCAAGGTTTCCTCAAATAAGATTTAGAACTGCTTTTAAAAAAAACTAATGTTTATTAAAAAGAGAATGTCTACATTTTCCAAAAGATAGAATAATTGATAATTCTCATATTTAGAGCACTAGTTATGGCTCTCACCTTCTAATCTTGATAGAATAAAAAATCTTATTCTCTAATTATATTGAGATCAAAAGCAATGTAGCAATTAGAGAGGGAGAAAAAGGAGAAGGAGGGGGAGAAGGAAGAAGACAGGAATTATCAACAGCTATCCTCTGAAGCAGTTGTTATATACATATTATTGATTTCAGAGAGGAAGGGAGAGGGAGAGAGAGATTGAAACATCAATGATGAGAGAGAATCATTGATTGACTGCCTCCTGCACACCCCCTACTGGGGATCGAGCCTACAACCCAATCACGTGCCCTTGGCTGGATTCGAACCTGGGGTCTTTCAGTCTACAGGCTGATGCTCTATCCACTGAGCCAAACTGGCTAAGACTGAAGCAGTTTTTCAAGCTGTCCTATATAGCTTTTCCAAAGTAACATAAGGCTGTGGGTTTACACATAAATACTAGAGCAATCTACTCCTTCAAGGACCTTAGTCTAGAACCCACCAAAATATAAGTCCCATGAGGGCAGCTCCACGCTCTGTTCATTGCTGATCCCATGCCTAGAATAGTTCTTTGCCCATGGTAGTTACTCAGCAAAATACTGTCCAATGAATAAATGACTTTTCTATTTTAAATTGATAAATTAATAAAATATTTAGCAATTACCTTTCAACTATTTAATATTTAATTAGTTAAATATTCATGATTCAACTATTTATACATTTAAACATCCATACTAAAATGCTATGATTCATTTCTTATGGTCTTTTGTTTAGCCTTTCTTCTCAGAAGGCTAAAACTTTAACTATATTAATTTGTTGTCAGCCTCATGATGGATAAAATCCTCTTTATCCCTCAGTGGTTTGGAAGAGCTTAGCTGAGTGCACCAGGACTGAAAATGCACCAAAAGGAAAGAAGTCACTATACTGTCACCAAAGAAGCTCAGTCCTCCTGTTGCACCCCCCACGCTCCCCCCTTACCCCCCACCCCGAGTTCTACTAGTAGTTATTTGCCACAGCCAAATACCCTGAGATTGAAAATTAAAGCCTTCAGAATTTTTGGCAGAAAGAATGTATTCTAGAAGCAAGACCTCTGTGTTAGATTGTTTTGACTATCTGGGCGAAGGCATAGTTATTTAGAATTTGCAATGTGAATGCTAACTAACCCAAAGAAAGAAAGAGAAGAAGAGGAAAAAAAAAAGAACCTCAATTTGAAAGCTCCATATATCTGTCATTATTTAGAAAGAAGATTGCACTTTAAAAGGTCTACGTATTTTAAATATAAATTTTACTACCACAAAAGGCAGTATTTTATCATAAATATGGCATTTGTTAGACCACTGAACTTAATTTAAATGGGTCAAACTTTGTCTCTTGGCAACCAGAATCCAAAGGCATTGGTAGGCACTGTCTCTGGAGGAGGATCATGCTCCTCCATATTCATGAGCCACATTATTAACTTCCTCGTCGTTTCTCTAGCTAAAGGCTGGCATTACTTTCTAAAACACCACAAAGTTAAGCAGGAAAGATTTTCACTCTCCATTTTCTCTTATTTTGTTTATTTCTTTTGCTTGTGTATGTGTGTCTTCAATTAATTTAGTGAGATTTAGATTTTTTTGCATTTTAAAAAGATATTAGAGATTTAGATTCTAATAACATTCTCCAAAAGCATTATTGATAGCTCAAATAAAGCCTCTACTAAATGTACATGATATCAAGCATTTCCTGTTAAAATTGAGGGAAAAATTAAAGATACGGTCTAAAAACTTCACTGAATCATTAGGATTTCAGATCCGGCTTCTGGACACCCACTCTCACTCTGCCTCCCAGACTACTACTTGGTGTTCAACATAGCAATGAAGATGATCGTTTTGGCAAGTGTTATTATCTGGGACTTGAGAGTGGCCTCTAACAGGTGTATGAAATCTGTTGGGATTATGGAAAACATTTCACGGGATGGGTACAAGCACATTTTTCCAGGCTAACAGTACACCAAATTCTCAAAGGAACCATTAGCAAACATGATGAAAAATGTTAGTGTGGGGGAAAGCATGGAAGACCAAAATTTACAATTCTGGATTCCAATTATTGTAGGGTACTTACAAGTTATATAATGATAACCAAATCACTTCCCTTCTTGGCCATAGTTACTTCAACTCTATAATGAGAATAATAGGCTACTACAGTGGACTGCAAACAACTGTAGCACCAAAAAGAATAGCCGCAAGGAGGCTATGAATCCAGAAGTGTACTAAGGTCCATCTATGTCTTCACAACATATTTCACACAATATGCTTCTAAAGAAAGGTGGTTTTACTGTGATTAAAGCTGGGCAGTGCTGGATGAGAGGTATGTGGATACCCGGAACCACCAGAAAGATGAACAGGTGAGTCCCAGAGCAAACTAAGCCTGAAACATTGCTGAAGGCAAAAATGACAAAACCGAAGCTGGAAGCTGTCCTACTTCGTGCACATCATGAAAAGGCAGGGTTCTTTGGAAAAGACAACAATATTAAAAAAGAAGAAGAGGAGGAAGAAGGAAGCAGGAAAAGCAGAAGACCAAAAACGAGATCGATTGACTCCATAGGAGAAGTCATAGGTATTAGTCTATGGTTGCTGAACAGGACTGTTGAGGACAGGACGTTGGGTGGATATCACTTGTTCACAGGGTTGCCAGGATTTAGAGCCAACTTAATGGCATGTAACACACACAATAGTATACAAAGCACTGAAAAGCCTCCCTCAATTTATTCTATTTTTTGGTCACTACATATTTTCTGAATCAATCATAGTGGGGGGGAAAATGACAACTAAGTGTGGGCTCTGCCAAAACATATAGGAAGGGCTCCTCTAGATAACTGCTACCAAAATGCAGAGACAAAGAAACATGTCATAAATGACAGAACAGAAGAAATATCCAGAAAAAGAACCAAATGAAATGGAAGCAAACAAATTACTAGATACAGAGAAGAGAAAGAAAAAGGAGAAGGAGAAGAAGAAGAAGGAATAAAAAATATGAACAGCCCTAACCAGTTTGGCTCAGTGGATAGAGCGTCGGCCTGTGGACTGAAAGGTCCTGGGTTCGATTCCGGTCAAGGGCATGTACCTTCATTGCAGGCACATCCCCAATAGGAGGTGTGCAAGAGGCAGCTGACTGATGTTTCTCTTTCATCGATGTTTCTAACTCTCGATCCCTCTCCCTTCCTCTCTGCAAAAAAATCAATAAAATATATTTTAAAAAATATAAACAATAAAACGGCAATAAATACACAGCTATCAAAAATTGAATGTAAAAATCAAAATAAATGAACAAGGAATCTAATGAACAAAATAAACTGATGAATAAAATAGAACTAGAGGCATGGAAACATGGAAGAGACTGATGAATCTCAGAGGGAAAGGGGTTGGGGATGAAGAGATTAATCAAAGAACATATGCATATATGCATTACCTATGGACATAAACAATAGAGTGGCGAAGGCCTGGGCTGGGGCTGGAACTGGGTGAAGGGGGATAATGGAGGAAAAAGGGGGGAACATCTATAATATTCTCAATAATAAAGATATTTTTAAAAAATAAAATAATACTCTAACAGGTTAATTACTAATATTAATAGCAGGGTCAAAGGCAAAGATGTGTAAATTCTTAGCACTTCTGTGCCCTGGAACAATTAAATGTAGTCATTATTGTTGCTTTTATCCCCTGAACTGGCTCTACATTATGAGCTGAGAATTACTAGTATATTGTGCATGATGCTATATAACATTTGGAAAATAAATGCCCTTATATCATTTTATACTGTCATTTGTTACATGTATACATATGGAAAGTATGCTAAAATATTTTGAATCTGTTTTATGGTTCACATTTAAACTAGTGATAATACTGTTTAAATATTCCCTTCTGCCTCCAGATATATAACGTTAGGTCTACTGCGAGGCCACCCTACATGGGCCATCGATTAAGATGTCCAAAGATATTAACCCACCTGTCCAGAGAGAGAGTGATCATTCAGTGCCTTCTGGATCAAATAAATCCACCTGGATCAGCTTCAAAGCTAACCAACCTCAATTGTCAGCAAGGATGTATGGAAAGGAATATCATGAATTATTAATGGGAGGGTCCCCTGGCGTGAGATTACTGGGTGATAATTCATCGATCCATATCAAAGCCTTACTGTTAATGGAAAACGTAAATGTTTTGTTTCATGAATTATGCTTCTAACAATTTATCTCAAAGTAATGTTTTAAGGTGCATGAAAGGTTTGATATGAAAAAAAAATCATTTAATATTTATATATGCAGCACAGAATATTTGGGAGTAACATAAATGCCTACCCATAGTTGTTATATAGTCATACAATGTCATATGAATATATTATGCAGACATTTAAAATTACAAATTAAAATATACACATACATTTAATTAGTGACATGGAAACGTTTGTGATATGTGTAAGCAGTGCTTAGCATAGTTTCTTGCATATAGTGATCATGCTTAGCTATTAATATTGTTCTTGTCTATTAGTAATGAAAATTAATATCAACATATAAATAATAAAAAGCAGGTTTTATATCTGTATATACAGGATGGTTGTAGAAAGAGACATAAATAGTTATATATGTAGCAGCATGTTAAGTATTGTTATAGCTAGGTCATGACATTACAGTGATTTAAAAGTGATTCTTTGTTGATAAATAGCTGGTACTCTCCACTTTTTTTCTGAGGTTACCAATATTTTAAAATTACTTCAAATTGAAATTCACTCTAGTAAAAACAGTGTGATGTGAAGTTTCAGTGTCCTGTTGATTCATTAGATCAAAAGTTCTTAAAACCTGATGTTGCCAAAATGCTAAGTAGACTTTCATTAAAGACCACCAAACTGTTAACATTTCATTTGCAATTACTTATCTACTTTCTGACCCACATGTCTCTAAATCAATTTAGAGACCTTTGGACAAATCAATCTTATTTGGAAAAAAACATATTCTTTGAGATTCTTTTAAGTTGCCTCAGAGACAAGCCTTCCAAATGGGCAATTCAGAAAGGTCACTCAAAAATGTTGATTAACATTTAAACTTACTATTAAAATCTATTAAACTTTTTATTTAAAAATAACATACAGTATTTTAGAGATATTCTTAAGTTTAGCCTTAAATTTCTTTAAACTAAACATTCTTATCTTTGGTATCTTGTAATAACTAACCGTTCATGCCCCAGTGCCTGAGGTTCAACCACTGACCTATTCAATTAATAAAATATTTATTCAAATAGGATCATAGTCATGATTATACTTTGCATGGAAACATTTATTCACTTCATAAATGCATAGTTAGTATACTTACTATATTTCCAAAATGAGGATACACACTGGGGTTTTAATGGAAACCAAGTAGACAAAGTATTTTCCTCATAGTGCTTACATTAATGGAGGAAAGGTAGTAAACCAACTGTTATAATGTAGAAATTCAGAGCTGAAGGAAAACCATAACACTGAAGGGAAAACAGCGGGAGGCGTGGGAGTTCCTGGATGAAAGAAGGGGAGCTCCCTCTGGGTAGCGCTCAGATTTAAATTGGAGTCTGATGCCTCACCCATTGTGCTTTTGTTATAAAACCCTAACCGCGGGGGCTAGAGACTGTTGGAACATCTAACAGGGATCTGCACATCAGTCATCAATCCAGGCAGTAAGGAAAGGAGCAAAGCAAGCTGATCTGGGCTTGATGCGTAGTTGGACGCAGAGCTATGTCATTCCAGAAAGAAAGTGGGAAGGTGGCCATGTTTTATTTCCCGTGGCGTGGCCCAATTGAAAGCAATCATTCGTCCTTTTTCCTCCCTTTACACCCTATTTGCACTTGCCTTGCCACTCTTCTTTCTTCTTTGTATTATATTCCTTAGATCCAAATTTTATTTCCCCTTTTATTCTGCTCTTCAATGATTTCCATGATCAACTTTATTCCCTGGAGATCTAATATTTTACACATAACCAGAAACCAATAACTATTTCTTGAATTTATATTTTCTTTTGGATATAAGCCTATTCCTAACAGCGATAATCCAAATAAGGGTGTGTGCGTGTTAGTTGAACAAGGCACGGGGGCCAGAATGGTCTGGGAAATATAGGTTTGCTCCACGTAGTAGTCCAAACCCCTAGGAACTTGGTGAGGTCTTCTAGACTTGGTCCCTGTTACCACCCAGGTTATACCGAAGGTTACAAAGAAAACATAATGATTTCCCCTATGTCAGGTGAATTTCATGAATGTGCAAAAGCAGGAAAATTTTACCAATGTTTCATTCTTTATGGTCATGAGTAAAATTGTGTTTCTCATCATTGTTAGAATTGTGTGGACTGGAATCAGCATGCCATCCTTACCCAAAGCCCTGAAACTGTAGCCATCTGTCTTCAGTGAACCACACTGGGAGTTAATTAAAGAAACCTGCACCTGATTCAAACCGCTGTGAATATCTATTCCTGATTCATTAATTGGGGAATAAAGTTCCTAGTGCTTTGAACCGCAAATATGGGAAGTCAGAATGTTTAAACAAGTAATTTTAAAACTTTTAAAGAAGAAAAGCACCAGTTTTCTTTCTTTCTTGAAAGGAAACCTTATACAGAAGGCTGATACAGAAAAGAGTGGCACTGCTCTGGCTGAGATGGCATTGGGTTGCCCAAAGCCCCTTCCTTTCTCCTCTACCTAACCTTTTGGCCTCCCTCCTCCTCCCACTTTCCCTGAGCCATTTCCAGGGAGTTAAGATTTCTGCTGACCACACTTGGAAAACAAGGGCTGCACAATTTAATGTTCTGGTTCTAGCTCTAGAGCTTAGACCTTAAAATTACAGTTGTTTCCAAAAAGAGAGAGGGAGGAAGAGAGGGGGGGGGGGGGGAGAGAGAGAGAGAGAGAGAGAGAGAGAGAGAGAGAGAGAGAGAGAGAGAGAGAGAGAGAAGCACACATGCAAATTATTTATATTGTTATTGGGAGTTGGGGGAAAGAAGATAGGAGTGAGGTATTTTATATGGAGTAGAATAATTATTCACTAGTTTTTTCTTAACTCTGAAAAGGTTCGTTCAGGAAGAGGAGAGGAGCCCTGGTGATCGCCTCCTCCACCAGTAAAAGCAGGCCTTTTCTTGCATTACAGATAGATGATATTAATGGATTATTCAACCGGAATGACACCCACAGCAGAGTGGGTAGTTACAAAGACTTACAGGAATGATGTTTGCGAGCTGAAGTGGAGCCTTGAATGATGAGTTCACCAGGAAAAAGAGTGTAGAAGGAACAGTAGGATAAGGGACTAAGAATTGCAAGGACACGCAGGTAAAGAAAACACATGATATGTGGCTAAACCCCTGTGGTGTGCATTGGGCGGTAGAGGAGTTGTGTGGAGGTCATGTGTGAGTAACTTGATTATCCCAATGAGGAATTTACATTTATTTCTGTATGGAAGACACTGGCAGGCAAATAAAGATAACTTTGAGGAAGTTGTTTAATCAGTGTTAAGTCAGCAAACATTTTCAACCAAATAAACAAAGGTACTCAAAATAGGGATTTCTACCAACTTTAACATGCAAGAATATAAAAATATGAATTAATGCAGGAGGCGGGATAAAATGGGAAAACTTTATTTAAATCATGCATGAGGCTGTACAGTGATATAATAAAAGGGAATAATTTTTTCATAATTATACTTATAATCTCTCATTTAGTCATCCTACTGTTTTCTAACTCATTTGTTTCCCATTCCTTTGTTTAAAAAATTCAATATGTTTAATTCTTTTTTGAAGCCAAAAAATGCTCTACTGATAGAGTTGTTAGATTTCTCAGTGACTCTATCTGTGCAAAGAATTCCCTGGAGGTAAACATTCTCACTCCAATTAAAGCACAAGAAATAATAAAGCAGTTATTAAGAATGCTCCAGGTGACAACATGTCTGTGGCTGGCATTCCATCAGTGATGTGAATGCCAGTCTGTCCTCATTTTCTCCCAATACCTTGTAGGAAGGCCAGATTGAATAACTAAACTAAAACAATAATAATAAGAATAATATTTAAAAAGGTCATCACAGTTTGGTCTCTGAAATAATTACTTTGTTTGTATGGACAGATCCGGAATAGATAACAGAAAATTTAAGAAAGCCATTGCTCATAAATTTGGTGTTTGCACTTTGTTACCTGATAATTTATTGTTTTTAGGCAGCCTAGTGAATTGCAGTTTTTGTCTTTAGCTCTTGGTAATCCATTGCATTTTCTATCTGGAATCTGGGTCAAAATAGTTCACTCTGAACACATACACAGATGCACACAACTCTGTTACATTTCCTTCTTTTTTAAAAAATATATAAAATATATTTTATTGATTTTTTACAGAGAGGAAAGGAGAGGGATAGAGAGTTAGAAACATCGATGAGAGAGAAACATCAACCAGCTGCCTCCTGCAGCTGGGATGTGCCAGCAACCAAGGTACGTGCCCTTGACCGGAATTGAACCCAGGACCCTTCAGTCCGCAGGCCGACGCTCTATCCACTGAGCCAAACCGGTTTCGGCTATATTTCTTTCTTGCTTATACACCTTCACTGGTTCTCTATAATCCAAATTTCTGAGTTTGTTATAGAAGAAACTCTCTAATCTGGCCTTTCCCTGTCTTCCCAGTTTAAAGGTTAGCATCTTTATCCCTACATTCCTTGCATTTACCAAAGTAAATCTCTTACTTAACCTGTCATAAGACAAGCCCAAAAGCTAAGGTGACCAGATTTCCAGATTTTAACATTGGTAAAGTGGGGTACCATTGATGGGGGGGGGTTCTTGATTAAAAATTTGGTCTATATGGAGCAACAAAAAGTTTCATAGAACGCAAAAATAGTATTGTAATATATTTTTTTAAATTTCAACGTAAGTACAATTTACAAATATAATAAATAAAAAATTATGTATAGTATTATTTTATTCTTTGGCATATTTCTCATTTGAGTGAATTTTTTTTAGTAGATTGCTGTCATTGTTTAAAAAAATTTGCCGTAACGTTAAGTCGTAAGTGTCACTTTCAAGGCCGGCGCTAGACTTTTTGCCGCCACTATAAAATATAAATAATACGAGTACTGTCTGCTAAATTCAAGAAAATTTATGTATTTATGAAATAAATAAATAAATTACTTACCTAAATTACCTGAATAGCTGATTTGTAATGACATCACTTGTTTAACTAGCTTACTAGCACGCAGTACGATGTGTATCGTCTGAGAGACAGTTACAAAATGTTTTCGTCATTGCCAATCCCAAAAAATGCCATTGTTCATTAAGTCCAAACAATGGTGGTCGAATTCTAACAACTGATCAACAATGCGAACTTTGATAAGCAGTTCTTGATAATCAGTTCTCAACAATTATTTGTTATTATTAAAGTTTAACATTATAAAATTAACAAAAATAATATAAAACTCATATCCTGGCTAAATAGCCACATGGCCGCCGAAAACCGTATATTCCCTTCCCATTCTCCCGCCATTCCCTAGCTTGTCGTGCATTCTTTCCAAAAATCGGGACTTTTTTAAAACGCTGCGGGACACGGGACAAATTGTTAAAAATCGGGACTGTCCCGCAAAATGCGGGACGTCTGGTCACCTTACCATAAGAATGAAAAAACTTGTTATGAGATCATAGTAGTGACCAACCAATTTCACCTCCAAGGTGCAGCTCAAATGTATCCTGCTTTAGATCACACAACTTTAGGAACATTTATTCTCTGCCCATCACTATTCAAGTGTCATTTGACATTGATTTCTCATAGTGATTATTCACAGCAAACTCGTCACGTAAGATTTGTCATCTCCATTGTAGAAAGATAAATCTGGCCCAAACCAAGTGAGGACATGTATTCAGTTAAAGATACACTCAGAATTTGAATCCATATCTATAGACACAAAGTCTAAAGAATGGACTTTTGTATTCTAATCCATATCTGTTGACACAAAGTCCAAAGAATGCCTATTGCATTTTAATTTTCACTATAGTATGCTACTTTTCCTGATGGATGAAGGGGGAGGAGTTCCCACAGTTCTGACTTGGAAGCCTGGTGGAACATCACTAATTGATAAAATGATGGAGAAAGAAAAGAAGCTGCCTTGATGGGTGTGGCTCAATGGGTAGACTGTCGGTCTACACACCTAAGGTTCAAGTGTTCAATTCCTGATCAAGAGCACATACCTGGATTGCAGTTTCAAAGCCTGGCCCCAGTTGTTGTGCATGTGGGAGATAACCAATCAATCTCTCTCTCTCTCTCTCTCTCTCTTTTGCACTCCCTCTTTCCCTCCCTCCCTTCCACTCCCTCTAAAAAATAATGGAAGAAACATCCTCAGATGAGGATTAACAAAAAAATAAAGGAAGAAAAGAAGCTATGTTTTTATTTTGAAATGTTATCAAGTGATAGCAATATATTGAGGTGTTTATGTACAATTGAAAATTGGTTATAACCAGTCTGACTGAGACTTTCAAATTTCAGAATCTGTAGCATTTATGTGATAGAAGAAATGGTGGAAATGGATGAAATTATCCCATTGCTGCTAACTCTGAAGCTAATGGATAGAAGAGAGACTCACATCCATTTCATGACAATTTCTAGTTGTCTGGAGAAATTTTTCCAGTATATACTTTTCAAAATGAAAGATTTGATTAAATGACCACTATAAATTTAAAACTGTATGAACATCAAAATATACTGCCTATGTGAGAGAAGAGATAATATTGGTTATAGAGTTCAGGAGTTCTTTACTAAGGACACCTGTGAGAAGCTGTGTTAGAACATCAGTTAATCTCTCTAACCCTCAGAGCAATAACAGTTATTAACGACAACAGCACTAAAGTGCTCACAGGGGACCACTTGTCCCTTGCCTGCTAGGGGGTTGTAAGGATTCACAAAATGGTCCCATATTAATAAATGAGCAATTAGAGTCGCTTGCCTGATACATGTATTGCTCTACAATTTTTGACTTGGGCCTCTAGTTTGCACCCTGCAGTTTATTAGAACAAAAAAAAAAAAAAAAAGAAGAAAAGAAACTGTGATAACAAAGATGTTGAAACCTATTTATCCTATTTGTTGAGGTACTGAAAGAGCAAATGCAATATTATAAAAGTCAATTGAACTCAAACATCAAAGTAATTTCAAAATTCAGTACTGTTGCATCTGCAAGCAGATCAAAAGCTTCTGGCATAAAAATGGGCAGTGAACAGGTTTCCAGAATGAGATCTTTAAAAAGGCCAACCTGTTTCTTTAAATTGCAAAAGGATGTTCTATTATATTTTTCTTCATGAAGACTATATTTGAAGGACTACATGTGTTGAGTAGAAATATAACCTTAATATGTACTCTCTGATGGTCCCTTAAATTCACATATCCTGACCTCTTGGAGGCCATAAGACTATAGGAGCCTGCACCCTCATTTACTTTGTTGTGCCTTGCTATGACACTACTGCTGGTCTCTGTGGGTGTTCTGGCCACTGAATAAATACTGCTCCTTCAGCCTCCTTCTGCCAAGCACAGGAAACACAGAATCCTCCCTACCCACAATGTCAACAATACCTAATTTGGTAATTTGATCCCAATAGCTATGCTTCTTAATCACATAATTTATGGAACAAATGCAAAATGTCACGTTATGGAGAGAAAAATAGGTATGAATTCACAGCAACGCAAAAATTATACAATTGAATATTTTATGCAGCTAAAGGTATTGCACCAGCCATTTGCATACAACTTTGTTGTGTGGTATTCTGCCTTAGAAAGGTTTCAAGAGAAGTATTTCACCTAAATGTGCATGTCCAGAACCACAGAAAGAAACACATTAGGTTTTATGCTAATTTAGTCTTTTGGATCATAACTCGTAGACAAAGTTACTATTCAAAGAAAGGTTATCCACATGCTGTTCAACTGTTAGACAAAGTTACTACTCAAAGAATGGTTATCAACATGTTGTTCAACTGCTGTTAGAGTTGGGTTCACATTCTGGCTATTTCTCAGCAGATTTATTTAATGTTAAATATGGATCCACAATTTAGCTAAAATGCTTTCCCTTCCCAGCTGAAGAGTGAAGAAAGCACAATGTCAAATCGTGTTGGCCCCCTGCATGTAACAGTACCAAAAACGGTCCGCTTAGGATGTAATGATGCAGACCTAAAAGGAAATCAGTGCAGCATTCAAACAAAACCCTGCTGTCAAGCTCATGAGCCCCCCAAAGTGATATAGTGACACCTGACACTTTACAATGATTTTTAGCACAATGTTAAAAAGGGTTTTAGCAAACATTTCATTTGTATGGTCCCTCAGGTAAGTAAGGCCAGAGTTACTATTTTTTATCATAATGTTACATAAAGCAAAATGAGGCCCAGAGAGAATAATTGATGAAAGATTAACAACAGAGTACTGTCGTCAGGTCTAACATTGTCCAGTAGAACTTTATGCCATGATGGAAATGTTCTATGAATCAGAGCAGTCTGATATTGGTGGCTATTGAGCAGTTGAAATGTATAATTAGGACAACTAAGGAAGTGAAATTTTCATTTGTTTAATTTTAATTATTTAAATAGCCAAGTGTGACCAGTAGCTGCCGTCTTGGACTGCACAGTGCTAGCCAATCCCTCATTGCTCTATCTTGTAATCACCTGGTTGACTTGGCTACCACTGTGGGGAGCTCAGTCTACCTGCAATAATGTTTCCTCTAGTCTCATAGCCTAGTGGTGTGCATGCTGGAGACCACACTAGGGATGTGTGAATTGAGGTAAGTTGTAAAAGGCGAAAGATTTATGCGATCTGAAGAGAAACCAGAGTTGAGGTAAGTTGTAACGGCAAAGGCTGAAGGATCAAAATTTAACAGAGTGGATTTTGATCTATTAGGCCTTCCAAAATAATGCAATATATTGGAAGTACTTTCCCATTTACTACATTTTCAAAAAATTATGTGGACCACTTTTCTTCTTTAATTGATTTCAGAGAGGAAGAGAGAGGGAGAGAGAGAAAGATAGAAACATCAATGATGAAAGAGAATTATTGATCGGCTGCCTCCTGCATGCCCCATACTGGGGATCGAGCCTGCAATAGGGCAAGTGCCATGATTGGAAATCAAACAGTGACCTCCTGGTTCATAGGTCAATGCTCAACTATTGAGCCACACTGGCCTTTCTAACACTTTCATTGTATACTAACAATAACAACAACAAAAAGACAACCAGCAAGTAATTTTGTATCATTTTTACAGATATAAACTAAAGCTAAGATAAGGTAATATTCAGTTGCACAACCAGAAGGGATACATTATGATCCTTTAAGAATAGAAAAGATGGAGGCAAATCATTTTAAATCTGCTCTACAAAATATTTCTAACAGTGCTACTTATGTTTTATAGTTGTACGTTGATCACTGCCATGCTTAAATTATAACATTGAAAAATATTATAAGTATTCAGATTTAACAGCAGTTAATGATGAGTATTTATGTTTAAGTATACTATTTTGAAAATCAGTAAATTTTGTATACCATGCACTTTTCCTCTGAATAACTATACATGCATGTAATTATTATATATATATATATATATATATATATATATAAACTGTAAGATTAAGAAAAGTCCACATTTCCCCAGCATATAAAACTACTTTGCCACATTTCTTCCCCCACATTCAACTACTTCATTAGCTTAAATGCCTGTACTCTTTCTATCAAATTCCTTCACATTTCACCTACACTCTAATCACACCTTTGTTTCTCTCCATGTCCCAAATTTACCCTGAACTTTCTCCCTTTACTGCCATTATGCATAAAGTTCTCTTAAAGTGCTCTTCCCACCTGTCCTCCACCTACTAAATCTTACATTGTTCAGTCCCTAGACCCCTGCCTCCCAGGACAGAAAGTCTTTTATCTTATCGGAATTTATCATTCCCTTCTCAGTATTTTCTTAGCAATTCTGACCTTAACACTATGCTTTGCACAATAAGTGTATCACTAAAAACACTTGTTACTAGTCAGTGGTCAAAAAGCTCCTGGAATGAGGACTATCTGGATCCCTCCAGAGTGCCTGCTTATAAAATAGGTTCTTAAAAATTACACTTGAAAGGGATTTTTAAAACATCAAGATGTGAAAACAGCATTTGTGCTTCAGTGTTTTTGTCTTACTGACTCTAGACCAATGAGTTTCACAAAACACCGTTAGAAGGAAACTCACTCCTCTTCTCAGGCACTCCTGAGACTCCTCCTAAGTGAGAACGTGAAAGTGCAAAGCGAAGAGTAGCAGGTTGGCTCAAGATGCCCTCACTTCGATAATTTTGTCAAAGTAAATAATCACCTGACACTTTGCCTTCACAATTTTGCACATAAAAACTGGAGTGTTCAGAGTGCAACTCCCTTAACAGAATTTTTAAGTAAAGCAGTCAGAGAATAAAATGAATCTAAGTGAGGAGTGACATTTATCATTATAAAATGTTTTGTAATTAAGTGAATTATTTTGTTTCCCACTTACCATTCTAAAAATCTATTTTCCTATGATTGGATAAGCAACTTACGCATTTGTTCAAGTATTCATTAAGCACATATTGTATGCTAGGCACTCTGCTAAGCTAGAGATTGATTATAAATATTAAGGTGTCAGGTTCTCAAGAACTCAGTCTGATAAGGGAGGCAGATTATATAATAGTTAAAAACACAACTTTAAGTATACTGACTTTCATTTCTTTCCTTGCTTGATTAATCATTTAACTTTAGGCAGTTCCCTTAGCTTCTCTTGAGCCTATTTCTTCATCTGAAAAATGGGGGACAGTAAAAGAACATTCCTCATTGGGTGGTTGTGAGAATGAAATAACCCAATGTACATAATTCCAGACAATACTTAGTACAATGTTTGGAAGTTAATAAATGCTCTTTAATTATTAGTAATAATTACGGCAATTTAAGGTGAACAGTTCTATGACCAATGAATACTTAGTCTGCTGTGCAAGCATGAAAGGCAAAGGACCTCATTCTGTCAGAGTGAGTTGGAGAAGGATTCCCCGCAGGAGGAATGGGGAAAGTAAGACTTGAAAGATGAATAGGAATTTTCCACATGACACGTGCTGGAGCAGAAAGCATATGGAGGCGAGCCTGTGAAACATGGCAAAGGGATCCAAGAAACATTTGAAACACGAGGGCGATGAATGGATTTCCATTTTATAAAGAGCAGTATGGCTGCAGTTTATAAAACACATTTTAGAGAACTGAAGTTTTAAAAAAGTTGGGAGTCTACTCTCAGTCTTCAAGGCCATAGATGAGAAGACTTTGAACTTAGTTGTGGAATACATGGATGGAGAGGAGGGAAGGATGAGGAACATTTCAATATAATGCAATGATTGGTAATAAGTGTTGTGTTGATACATCACTGTACTATCACACTAAAAGAATGTTCCTCAAATGAGCTATTTTTTTAGCCCTTTGCTGTAATGAAAATGTAAATAGGAATACCTGAATTGCCATTACTAATAACATTATATTTCAATCATTGTTTGAGGTCTAAGTAGATCATATTATAAACAATGGGGAGAATTTAATACAATAAGGTGAGTGCTATCCTAACTAGGTTTCTATGCATGTTGCTGTATGAGAATTTCTTCAATCTACACCAAAAAATTAAGACATATCTCTGGATTACCTGAACTTAAATATTAAAAGGAATAAAATATTAGCTAAGAATACTCAAAGGAAAAGTAAAAATTTTCCCTATGGGGGAAATGATTTTAAAGCATTAAATAATTCTATAATACTCTTTAATCTTCTGATAAGCCCTTATTTAGATCCTATTCATTAATCGAGATAGTTTGGTAGGTGAAAAAAGCATGATTTGGAGACTTGACTATTTTAGGGATTACATGGCCTTTGAGAAAGGTACCAACCCTTTCATTCTATTCATATAGAAAGTGAGGCTAATAATACTGATAGGCTGGGATGGTTGAAAAGGAAAAGTGAACTGCAGATTTAAAGTAATTATCTCAGTCCAGCTGTGTATTATGTGCTAAGTAAATATGAATTCCTCTTCCACTATCATCCTTAATAGTTAGGGAGACCACATAACCAAGAATAAACTCAAAATGAAGACTAACATGTAAGTCACTAAACCATAAATATCCTAGAAGAAAACATAGGCAGTAAAATCTCAGCCATCTCTTGTAGCAATATTTTTGCTGATATATGGCCTAGGGCAGTGATGGGCAACCTTTTGAGCTTGGTGTGTCAAACTTTGCCAAAAAACTGAGCATAACTTGGGTAGTGTGTCACTTTGAGGAAAAAACATTATTTCGCGATATTTATAGTTTAAATAACATAAATGTATAATTGTTATATATAATTGTATTTAATAAACCAAAAACTAAATATTTAACTTACCTGCTTAGTGACTTCTTTGTTCATCTGTCAGTCAGTTTCTTTTGTTGATCTTGATATTATTTAGCTTGTGTGGGGTGCCGTGAACTAAGATAAGTGAGGGGGAGGGGGAATTCTTTAACTAACCTGCCTATTAGTGACTTTTTTGTTGCTGAATTTCATTGGCTAAATCTTCAATTGAAGGTTGGTATTTTGTACACTTCAGGCCCAAGCAAGCGCTACTAACTTCATCTGTCAATCTGTTTCTTTTGTTGGTTTTGATATTATTTAACACTGAGAATAAGGCCTCACAAAAGTATTTAGAGGGAACAATTGTGAGTAAAGCCATTGCTATATTTTTCAGGGTGCTAAAAGTGTCTGATAGTTGGTTCCAGGCACTCCAAATTTCCTGTTCGTAGTGGCACTCCTCTTGATTCTCCAAGAGGCACCTTTCCAGATTCTCAAGCTTTGACCTCAAGTCGACAAACACCTGAGCCCAGATCCTGTCTTGAAATTCTGCAAGTTGCATCTCCAAATCATCAATTTGCATCCATTGGAAACCATTTAATTCCAAACTATTGTAGACTACTACATCAGAATACTTAATTATTTTCATGGTCTGTTCTAGACTTCTAAATTGACTAAATCTATCACTAAACTGGTCAAGTAATGAGTCTAAAACATGCTGGTACTTCATATGCAAGACTTCCATTTCATTTTGTACAGCTGCACTGGCCTTCTCTAAATACTTTGTTACTCGAGGAAAATACTTATAAGTTTTAGTTTCTACATCTCGCTTGAAAATTTTAACTTTACTTTCAAAAGCTTTTATGTATCCAAACATAACGTCAATACTTTTTCCAAAACCTTGTAACTTTAAGTTCGGTTCATTAATATGAACAGAGAGATCTGTAAAAAACATCAGGGTGTTGACCTACTTATCATCATTAAGCTGAGGAAAGTTTCCCAGATCCTTATTGTCAAGAAATACCTTAATTTCTTCAAAGCACTCCACAAAGCTCTCAAGAACTTTGCCTCGGCTCAGCCATCTTGCATTATTGTACATCAGCAGTCCACTGTAGGTGGAATCAACCTCCAGTAAAAGTGGCGAAAATTCTCGCTTGTGAAGGGGGCAAGCAGCTACTAAATTAACTATTTTTGTAACAACTGACATTAAGTCATTTAAGTTGGTGAATCCTGCCTTGGCACATAAAGTTTCCTGATGGATAATACAATGAAAAGGCACAATCGGATGTCCAATAGCTTCTGTAAACAATTTGACAAATCCGACTTTTTCCCCCACCATATTTGGTGCCCCATCTGTCATCACTGACACAACTTTAGAGATATCAATGCTTAGGTCACAAAATGTTTGTATAACAACCTTAAATATTTCGCTTCCTGATTTACTTGTTGGCACTGATACTAACTTTATCAACTCTTCTCTCATTGTGAGACCATCAGAATATCGACCAATAATGGCCAACTGAGCATGTGATGTGACATCAGTAGTTTCATCAAGAGAGATCGAAAAATATTTACACTTCCTTATGTCTCTCTTTAATTGATGTTGTACATTTGTGTTCAGTCTCATTATTCAGTCTTTTATGATATTTCTACTGAGTGGTAACTCCGATATTCTCTTAATAATTGCATCTTTATTCTGCATATCGTGAAATAGAACTGGTGCACATCTTAGGAGAGTTTCTTTAATAAATTCTCCCTCACTGAGCGCTTTTCTATGCTGAGCTATAGAGTGAGCAATGCTCAAACTTGCAGATGTTAAATTTGTAGAGCCTTTCATAAATTTAAGGATGGAATTAGATTGGCTCTTATAAAGGTGTAGCTGCCTGGAAATGTATTCCTTCCTTTCATCCTCACTTTTTTCCAAGAGCTGGGAATTATTAGTTTCAAAATGTCTACTTATATTCCACGTTCTGCTTACTACCATTTCAGTACATAGAACACAAAATGATCTGCCATTTTTTTCTATAAAGCCATACATCTCGGTCCATGTCTCTTGAAAGAGTCGGCCACTGCTACTACCACTTCCTTTACTTAACCTTAGTTTTTATTTTTTGGATTCTCCATCAGGGGTCAGTGACAGAAGATAGAATTATAGATAGCTTGTTAGGCCTGCAGGCAACTAGGGGTTAACTAGCCTAACTAACCACAAAATGGTGCATATAACTGTCTTTCAGGAAAGGGCAGGGTTAATAAGCAGAAATAGGGGTTAATAAGGATGCACAACAGTAATAGTGGTGAAATGGAGTCTGCACTATGGAGCAAGATGGTGTTCCTTATGTGAATTAAAATGGCTGCCGCTATTTCTAATGGCAGGAAATGGCACCCATAGCATGCCACAAACCCTCGCCTCTCCCAGCCTCCCCCTCACTTATCTCAGTAATGATGGATTAGAAATCCATGACACCCCAGAACAGTAGATAATGGTTGCTGTGGTTAACTGTTATTTGGTTACTGGTAACGGCAGGGACCCCAGAGATGCATCCCCCACAGCGTTCCGCTGCTCCCTGCTTTGCCGGCGGAAGTGAGGGCAAAGATCCCGGCTTAACAGGAAGGCCCAGAACTAGACGCTCTGTGCCAGACTTCTGTTGTTTTGGCCTACAGACCTCCGGCACAGAGTGTCTAATAGGGGAGGATGAAACATTTGCGACTAGAGTCTTGGAGTAGACTCCAAGACTCTAGTCGCAAATGTTTCATCCTCAGGAGCAGCAAATGTTTCATCCTCAGCATGTGGCCGCGTGTCATCAGAAATGGCTACGCGTGTCAGTGCTGACACACGTGTCATAGGTTCGCCATCACTGGCCTAGGGAAAGGGAAACAAAGGAAAAAATAAACAAATGGAACTTCTTCAAACCAAAATCTTCTTCACAGCAAAAGAAACTATCAACAAAATGAAAAGGGAACCCACTGTAGGGGAGAATATATTAGCCAATGATACATCTGATAAGAGGTTAATTTCCAAAACAAATTAAGAATGCATACAATTCAATACCAATAAGACAAACAATCCATGGAAAAAAAATGTGAAAACACATGAATAGACATTTCTCCAAAGAGGACATCCAGATGGCCAATAGATATATGAAAAAAATGCTAATTATCACTAATCATCAGAGAGATGCAAATTAAAACTAAAATGAGGTATCACCTCACACCTGTTAGAATGGCTATCACCAATAAGTCAACAAACAACAAGTGCTGGTGAGGATGTGGAGAAAAGAGAACCCTAATGCATTTGTTGGTGGGAATGCAGACTTGTGCAGCCACTGTGGAAAACAGTGTGGAGTGGAGGGGATCAATGGTGGGAAAAAGGGGGGCATCTATAATACTTTCAACAATAAAGATAAATTAAAAATATAAGCACTGAAGATAGTATCACTTACTTTTGTGATGTTAATAAAATTACAATTTTGATGGAGAGATGTCTGAGATTTTACTACCTATCTTTTCTTTGAGGATTTTTATGGTTTTGTGATTTATATTTAATTCTTCATTTTGAGTTTATTCTTGGTGTAAGTTGGTGGTTTAGTTGCTTTTTGCATGTACTTGTCCAGTTTCTCCAAGATCACTTATTGAAGAGACTATCTTTACTCCATTGTATGCTCTTGTCTCCTTTATCAAAGGAGATCATAAAGGCATGGGTTGATTTCTGGGCTGTTCTGTTCCATTGATCTATATGCCTGTTCTTGTGACAGTACCAGGCTATTTTTATTACAATGGCCTTGTAGCATAGTTTAATATCCAGTATTGTGATCTCTCCAACTTTGTTCTTCTTCCTCAAAATTGCTGACATTATTCGGGGTCTATTTTGGTTCCATATAATTTTTGAAATATTTGTTCTAGATCTGTTCAATATACCATTCATATTTTAATAGGAATTGTGTTGAATCTATAGAGAGCTTTGGGTATTATGGAGACTTTAATGATGTTAATTCTTCCAATCCATGAACACGGTATATGCTTCTACTTCTTTGTTTCTTCCTCAATATCTTTCTTCAATATACTACAGTTTTCCTTGTACATGTCTTTTACCTCCTTATTTAAATTTATTCCTAGATAACTTATTTTTTGTTGTTGCAACAATAAATAGGATTGTTTTCTTAGTTTTTTCTTTCTGACAGTTTATTATTGGTGTATAGAAATGCCATTGATTTCTGGATATTGATTTTATATCCTGCTACTTTTCCAAATTCATTTATTATACCTACTAGTTTTTTGGTGGAGTCTTTAGGATTTTCTATATACATATCATGTTAGAATGACTTTTGTTATGTACATGTTATATGTTGATATTTACTTTACTAGTGTCCCGGTGCATGGTGCACATTGAAAGAAAATTAATTAGAAGAAATATTTTAATATCACTATGCACCCTTTCTCTATAACAGAAGTGTTAATCAAATTCACAATCAACAATGACAGATTGAAACACACACATGCGATTGGCACCAGCGAGAACTTTATATATATCACACATGCGTGAGTCAACTTAGCCTTTTATATATGTTGAATAAACTTGCTTAATTAGATCTGCTTTCTGATTTAGCTAAACTTTTTCCAGCCCAGTGAAGCACCCCAACTTCTCTTTCAGGCAATTGTCAGCAACACAGCAGTAAATATCAACACAAAGCAGATGATTATTGTAGATCTCATAGGGAGAACAAAGGGTAAAATATTTAACTGCAGCAGTGTTTGACTATGTTCTGCGCAGTGAGAAAACCTGAAGTCATTTTCAAGTTCCATCATTTCTTACTTCTTTTCAGTTGGGTCAAGTTTCTAAACTTTCTAAATCTCTGTTTTCTGGCTAATGAAAAGAAAATAGGATTCCACCGAGTCTCCTATCTACCTACTCTAGGACTTCTGTGAGGATCAAATAAGATGAAGCATGTGAAAATGCTTCACAAACATTTGGTTAAACTGTAAAATGTTGGCACCTGGCTATAAAGCAAGTCATGTTCCTGGTCTGAAGAAACACCAAGGAGGCTAGTCAGTAGGGAGAGGGAGCCAGGCATTGCTACCTGATGTCATTACCCAGCGCCCACAGCTTCGGTTTCTGGGCTGAGCTGGGCTGTGGGCCACATTTTGTGCCATGGGGTCTTGGCAGCGTTGGCTGCAATTTGGTAGGGTGTCACTCTGGGGTGGTGGCAGGGCCTGTGTCCCACTTGGGAGGAGCCGAGTGTTCATTTGTTGGCACCAGGTCCGTGGTGCCGTTTATTTTTAAATGGCCAGTGGGCATCATGGCAGCTCCTGTGTTGAGCGTCTGCCCCCTGGTGGTCAGTGTACGTCATAGCTACCGGTCAGATGGACAGACACTTAGCTTAATTAGATAAATAGATAAGATAGATAGATAGATAGATAGATAGATTAGAAAGTGAAGATAACTTTGAGGTCTTTACCTTGGTTAAGTCAGACAGAGACACAGAACTCTAACTTAGAACCACTGCCCAGGCACGAAGGAGGAAATGTGATAAGAGGTCAGTGTATTGCTATCAGTCATACTACTGATTTCTATGCTTAGATGAGATGGAACAGAATAGATCATAAAAGCAAACAAAGTCTTTCTAAAAAAGGAAAGGAAAAAACAATACAGCTAGAACTTGGAAAGATTATCTTCTCTTATTTTCCAGAGAACATTTTCAACTTAATTTAAAATATGGTATTCAAAGCAAAGCAAAGTAGCATAGCAGAAGTAGTATGGAAAAGATTACTAAGTTAAAATTTTAGCTGGCTGTATGATGATGCTTTTCCTTTCCTTCCCATTTTTCCCATTTTTAAAAAAGATGGGGCTTACATAGGACATGGACCTAGGGTGATATGACTTATGTATTCTCCACAGAGGTAGAGAAGAACAGCTTGTAAGCCAGTTAAGTGATGGAGAAAGAAAAACACAAGCTTAGGGAACCCTGTGCCTTGTCCCTGAATATTGAGTAGGCCAGTCCTACAAAGACTGAAGCATTGCTCAGGGATCCCGATGCTGTCTCATTGTAACCAGCCATCAAGTAGGGTCCACTCCTTGCTGAGACTTCCCGAGAGTGTGGCCAGCCCACCAGTTATGAAATTGATATTTATAACTCAGATTTCAAAATAAGCTCTGACCAACTCGAGAAAATGTTAAAGTATTATGAAAAATTTGAAAAGTGTATTCTTTTGAGTTTCTAATAAACCTAGTTACCTAATACTTTACAAGATACATGCTGTTCACTAAAGGCTTCACTGATAAGATGACAGCTGGATGAGGAAAAAAGCAAGCCATGCAGACTGCAGGAGTGAGGCATGTTCTATAGGCAGAGGGAACTTCCATTGCAATGGACTGACTTGGACTTGGAGTTTTGGGGGAAGAACAGGTACACCATTTGCCTAAAGTAAAATTCTGGAATGGGTGGAAAGAAGTCATGAGGTCATAGAAATAGTAGGAATCAGAATAGGTAGGTCAGTTTACATTTCCTATGAGTGAGTTTGGGGACTACTGAAAAGGTCATAAACAGAGCAAAACATCAAATAATTAACACATATAATAATCAGTATATATTGGGCAGTTTTCTAAATGCTTTATACAAGATTATATAATCCACTCCCCACAATAACTTTATGAGGTAGGCACATTATAAAGACACATTATTAAATAACTTCAATTTTATATGCTAGGAGAGTAGATCTCATATGCTTTTATCGCACACAAAATGTAACTCTATGTGATGAAATAAAATGCTGATTAGCTTGACTGTAGTATTCCTTTCACTATGTGTACCAAATCATTATGTTGTACACCTTAATTATATATAATTTTATTTAAAAAGGAATGTTAGTACATATTTAAAAAGGCTTTATGGAATTCTCAAAATTGACTTTCTTAATCACCTTTAGACTAAAGGCAAAAGTTTTGTAGGAAGGAACATCCACTACTAAATGAAGTTGATTTCTGGTTAATGCTTCTTACAACAGAACTAATTTCTAATTCAAAAAGATGCCTCTGCACCTGGCTGGTGTGGTTCAGTGGTTGAGTGTCGACCCAGAGACCAAGAGGTTGCTGATTCAATTCCTGGTTAGGGCACTTGCCTGGGTTGCAGGCTGGATCCCTGGTGGGGGGCATGCAGCAGGAAGCCAATTGGGATGTCTCTGTCATTGATGTTTCTATCTCTCTATCCCTCTCCCTTCCTCTCTCTCTAAAGTCCATAAAAATATATTTAAAAGAGAAAAAAAAAAGGATCCCTCTGCATTTTGAGAATAGACAGTAGCACAGTAAATGTGGAATCAGGAAGAAGACTTGGTAAACTCACAATATTCAAGGATTTAGGGATACTCAGGAAAATGTGAGATATGAAGATATTCATCACTGCTAGAGACCTAACAGAGTTAGTTGCATTTGGTAACACAGGGCAAAACAACAGTTAAGGAGTCCAGTAAATGAGAGCACAGATCTGAAACCTAATGAGTGGGTGGGACTGCAGTTCGTATAAGAGTAAACTCAAACTCACCTGATATTTCTGATTCATTGCTGTGTGAGAAAAATATCCTAGATCTACCAAAGTAAACCAACATATATTGGCATTTCAATGATACTGATAAAGATATTGATAAGGCTCAGAGAGATTAGGCCACATACTCTCAGGGACACATAGCTAACGACTGGCAGAGTTTTGATTAGAACCCAACTTGTGTTAGACTTCAGGGCCTAAAATAACTCTAAATTATTCCACTAACCCTTTGATTTATAATTGCTCAGGGGCCTGTGAACCTCTGGGTGATAAATTTTTCAGGAATAACTTAAATATATAAATCAAGTTAATCTGGGAGGCTTGACTGGAGACAGGTGAGGTAAAAGGAGAACATGAAACTAGGCAGCATATATGAACTCACTGTTTTAACTTTGTTCTCAACATCTAGACAGGCAGGTAAACAAACGAGTGTTACAGACTAGCACCTCAACTGTTCCCAGTGATTTACGTTTCTGTTTAAGTCAAAACAACAGCCAGGTTGTCCTCAGAGAAATGTTATAGCATTTAAAAATATTTTGCTTATTTTAAGAATATTGGCAAATCTAGAGAGACAGAGCTGCCAAGAATTGAGGGTGGCATTTGCAACAGTGCCAGGGTCAAAGTCACCGTCTGTCCTTGGGCTAGTCATTCAACTGTTTTGACACCTTATTTTTCTTTTAGAGCTAAATGGAAACCTTGCAAAGTATTCATTTTTACTTTGAGATTCATAAGATAGTTTGCTGTTTAACAGATGTATGAATAACATGCTATGATTTCCTCCCTGCTAACTTAACCTCCTTCTCTTTACCTCTCAAACTCCAACATAGCATTTTAAGACTTGGTTGACCCTTCATGGTCTCTCTCTTTTTTTCAGTTCCTCATCAAGTTATCACCTGACACTGAACATTCCCTTCACTTTAATGATGGTTATCCTATAATGCATATCTCTTATCTACCCAGAGATCCTAGAGGGCAAAGAGCCAAGATTACATATATATTTTCCACATATACCCAGGGATCAGTCAAATGTTGTGCAAGAAATAAGAGTTGGCTGACTATTTGATGATTGTAATAGCAATTACTCTTAATGGAGCATATGCTCACATTAAACTCACATTATAAAATGTCTTATTTTACCCTCACAAACTTGTGAAGTATTTATTATAATTTTATCTTAGAATTGAGGGTATTAAAATGCATTGAGTTTAAGAAACTTGGGAAAATCAGAGAAAAAAATGGCAAAGGTGTGATATAAATCCAGGATATTTTTCTCTCCCAAATGAATGAAATATGGCAGAAGTCTCAATTCAGATATGTTTCTGTAGATTCCATTCACCATTCACTCACCAATATACTTATGCATTCATTTAGCCATCAATTTAATGATTCATCCATTCATCCACCTTCCTTTCTATCTTATACACTCATCTACTTATCCATTCATCTATTCATGCATCTGCCATTAAATCAATCTATTCATCCCTTCACTTACCCATCCAGTCATCTAACCATTCATGCACACTAAACAATCCATTCATTGACCTACTCATTCATCCAATTGTGCCCTAAATAATTTATTAATTTCCTCACTCATCTGTATGTTGAACCCCTTGCCAGTCTGTCCATTTATTCAGTTAGTCACCTATTTATTTACTCATTCTTATTTCATCTATCCATTCATTTACTCACATATGCATTTATTACCATTATTCAGCTCCTTATTTATAGCATACCCTTGCAAGACACTAAAATGAATAAGACATGCCCTAGAATATCTTAAAGCCTGATTTAAAGAATCAGAGGAGAAACCAACTTTGTAATATGGAGAGTAGAGGTGGTTCAATAAAAAATTCTCACAGTACGTGATGAATAGATAAGTTTCAAAGGAAACATGAATTGAAAAGTAGGGAAACATTTCATTTCAGGCAATGAAAACAGGAGAGCAAATGTAAATTTTCATTAAATAACAGCATATATGTAGCAGATTGTTGTTCATCCTTTCCCAATTTCATTATGGCATTCTCTTTGATAGTAATAAAACCACTGATTAGTAGCTAGGCAAATAGTTACCCAAAATAAAATTTACATTTGCTAACCCCCATTGTAGTTAGATATTGCCATTCATATAAAATTTGATTATTGAATGAGCAGGAGTGATGCATATAATATTCTTATCATGTTTTAAATGAAAAAAATCATATCCTCTTTTATCTTGCTTTTGGATTGGAATATCATTGCATTATTGAGCCATCTGGAACTGTATAGATAAAAGTAATCTGCTGAGATGGCAGAGTAATAACCGAAAAATGAAAGGCCTTAATGGCTGTGCTTTTAAACATTCTCTAGCTTGGGCTTTTACCTTCTATTTTATTTAAGTCACTTTTCACTTATTAAGATTCTTAATGGTATGTGAACCTCTATCCTCAACAATTTAGACTTTATTTCCTTAAAATGGGGATTTTTCTCTAATAGAACATAAACCATGTGTCACTGTCTTTGAGGTTGTGGACTGCGTTGTGAAGACACAGATAATACATTTTGAAAAGTGGGTAACTCTTAGTATGTTGTGACAAATATTTGTTAAAACTTTCCTCAACACTTAGAAAGAAGATCACTTCCTGAGAGAGATGCTCAAGAGGCAATGATTAGAATTGTTCAGAATACTGGTATGTATCAGGTCCTTCTTTAATATTTTAGTAAGGTCCCAGGAAAGAAAAGGCATTGAGCTCAAGCTAAACAGTTTGAAGATTGTGGGCTATGCAGATATGCTGAGGCACTTGACACACAGCTTGCAATGTAAATTGATAGAGGTTCTGATAATTCGTAATCTTATGGGTTAAACAGGTGAAATGATTTTTTTAATCTTAGATTGAAACAGTAATATTAGGAAGCTTCCAAAAAAAGTATCTTCATTGGATAAAATAATATGACACCAACATTTTTAAATGTTAGCCTGACATTGGAGCCACTACAGTGGCAAAAATCAAATTAAGGGTACTGTCTTCCCATTCAAACCTGTTGTTTCAGATGACTCCACTATACCTCATTTATTCTGATAGACAGTAGAATAGATAAGATTTAGAGAGGATTTTTTAAAAATTAGATTTTTCTAACTTAAAACTATACTACAATCTATATTTCTCAGGATAAAGGGAGCTATAATGTGCACCAATCTAACAACAGCAAAAAAGCTAGCTAGGCAAACATAAAATTCACAGATGTTGTGGAACACATCAAAGTCCTGTGGTCAAAGGGCAATTAATTGGTCCCAAATTAATAAATGGAGAGATACCTGCAGAGAGAAGTAAAACCAAATACTTTTCCAATATTACTGATGGAAAACAAGCCACAGACCCATGAAGCCCAGAATAACAAGCAGACCCCAAATGCCATATCTAATCCCATCATATTCCAGCTGCTGAGCACCACAGACAATTTCTTCAAGGTAGCCAAAGATAAAGTTAAATTAAATACAGTGGAATAAAAATGGAGGTTATAATAGAGTCCTCTACAGAAATCATACAATATGGAGGACAAGAAAGTGACATCTTTAAAGTGCCAAAAGAAGGAAAAAAATACACCTGAAAATTCCCTTTAAAAATGCATAGTTACATAAGAGTAGTCAGAAAAAGAAAAAAGAAAAAAGAGAAATATAGAACAGATGGAACATATACAAAATACCTAACAGAACTATAGATTTTAATCCAAATATATTAATAACAATATTAAGTGTGAATATTCTGAACACACTAGTTAAAAGAGAGTCAAATTCAATAAAAATCTAATGCATATAATCATATGCTATCTATAGTTCACTTTAAATATCAAGTCTTATATATGGAAAATAAAACACACATTAATCAAAAGGAAGTTAGAGTAGCAATATTAATACCAAACTCAGTAGAATTCAAACCAAGAAATATTTTCAGGCATAAAAAATTACATAATGGGGTCATTTCTCCAGAAGACATAAACAAATCTTAATTGTGTATGCCATGAACAACTAGCCTCAAAATACATAAATCAAAAACTGTTAGTACAGAAAGGATAAATTGACAGGTCCACAGTTATAGTTGGAGACTTCTCAATAAATTATAGAACAAGGAGGCAAAAATTAAGGATGTTTATAGAAGAACTCAAAAACCTCAAACCTCAAAAAGTAACCAACTTGACCTAAGTAACATACCATAGAACACTCCCAAAACAGCAGAATATACATTGTTCTCAAGTATACATGGAACCTTCACCAAGATAAATTATATATATATATATAAATTCAATAAACTTGAAATTTTATAAAAGTAAAAACCATACAAAGTGGATTCTTGGACCATAGTAGAATTTAACTAGAAATAAATAATGGAAAGATATCTGGAAAATCCTCAAATATTTGGAAACTAAGTGACAGACTTCTAAATAATGTAAGGGTCAAAGAGGAAGTCTCCAGGGAAATAATAAAATAAATGAATATATAAATAAGACATCAACATTTGCAAGATGCAGTTATAACTTTTCAAAAGTTATACCTAATGGTACCTTATAAAATAGTATCTTAAATTGATCTCTAAGTTTCAATTTAAGAAATTATTGAAAGAGATAATCAAACTCAAATCAAGCAGAAAGAAAATAAAGTGATGAGCAGAAATCATTGAAACTAAAAATGGCAAAGCAATAGAAATACATTAATTTAACCAAAAACTTCATAGTTGAAAAGAAAACTGATAAAACTCTTGTCAGACTGGCAACTAAAAAAAAAAAAAGACATAAATATCCATATCAGGAATGAAATGTGGCATCATTATGCACCCTCCCAGGCATCCTACCTAATAATAGACAAATATGCAAATTGACCATACCTCCAACACACCCACAAGCCATGTCCACAAGCCATGCCCACCATCCAATCAGAGTGAGTATGCAAATTAACCCAACCAAGATGGCTACAGCCACAGAGAGCAAGGTTTCCTAGGTAACAGAGGAAGCCAAGCTTTCCGCCTGCCTTTGCCAGGCCTAAGCCTCCACTCAAGCTACAAAGTTTCAATTATAGAAGGTAAACAAATTCAAACAGAAATGGCAGCAGAATGGAGCTTGAGAGAGCAGGCCAGGGTTGCTGGCAGCAACAAGGGAAGCAAAGCTTTCCGCACACCCTGTCAGGGCCCAGGCCTCCGCTTAAGGCTACAAAGTTTCAATTATAACCCCAACAGAAATGGCTGCCAGCCATGGAGGGAGCCCCAGGCTTGGCTTAGCTCCAGGCTACAAAGTTTCAATTGTAGAAGGAAAATAAATTCCAGATACCAGGGCCTCTGCTTGGGTTGCCAGGGGGCGTGGCTGGCCTGCAAACCACCACAGGCCCCTCGCTCAGGCCGCCCCACGCCCCAAGGGAACCCCACCCTGATCAGGGACACCCTTCAGGGCAAACCAGCTGGCCCCCACCCCTGTACCAGGCCTCTATCCTATCTAATAAAAGAGTAATATGCAGATTGGTCATCACTGCAACACACAATATAGCTGCCCCCATGTGGTCAAAGATCCTGCCCCCATGTGGACACAAGATGGCCACTACAAGATGGCCAGCAGGAGAGGGCAGTTGGGAGGCACCTGGCCTGCAAGGGAAGGCAGTTGAGAAGGACCAGGCCTCCAAGGGAGGGCAGTTGAGAGGGACCAGGCCTGAAAGGGAGGGCAGTTGGAGCTGATCAACCCTGCAGGAGAGGGCAGTTAGGGGTGACCAGGCTGGCAGAGGAGTGAAGTTGGGGGCAAACAGGCAGGCAGCAGAGTGGTTAGGGGGTGATCAGGCTGGCAGACAGAAGCGGTTAGGGGCAATCAGGAAGGCAGGCAGGCAAGCAGTTGGGAGCCAGCAGTCCTGGATTGTGAGAGGGATGTCCGACTGCCCGTTTAGGCCTGATCCTGGTGGGATCGGGCCTAAACGGGCAGTCGGACATCCCTTGAGGGGTCCCAGATTGGAGAGGGTACAGGCTGGGCTGAGGGACAACCCCCCTCCATGCACGAATTTCATGCACCAGGCCTCTAGTTATAAGTATAATAAGGAAAAGTGCATAACTCAATGCCCATAAATTGACAAGTTGGATGTAAGAGTTACTGGGACTATCCTGTTCCTACTCCAGTGTTGCATTCTGAGTATTTTTTGGATCACTGAATCATAAAGAAGCCTAGCTAGACCTGATATAGGTGAGTATTCATAATCCAGAGACCATGGACCTCATGCCAGAAACAAGTAACTGGATGAGACTTTGAGGCAGTCTCCCTTGAATATGAGATGAATATGTTCTATATGTGGGAGGAAGTGTGCAAAGATGTATCTGTGTGACCTCGGAGCACACTATGGCAGGTAATGCTGGATGTCCTTTAATTTTCAGTATCTTCTTCTCTCATAGAACAAGATCCGTGATTTTCAGGTGTGCACATGAACATACAGAATAAAAATTAGACTCCCCAGCATCTTTTAAAGCTAGCTGTGGCCACCGCTAGGCCAGCAGAAGTGCAAAACTAACATGTGAAATTCAATGCCAATTACTCTATCAGGCATAGCTCACCTATTAAAATGGAGACCAGCCTATGCATTTCAATCAGAAAGGATTTCATAGAATGAATTGCTACACAGTGACAGAAGATCTGAGAAACCAAACAAAGTTACAAATTACCCAAGCTACATATAGTTCTATATCTATTAAAGTTTAATAACATGACATCACTACAACTCATAGGAATAGAGGGATAACAGGAGGAGTTCAGAACCAAAGTTCCCTGTTGATGGCTGCTTGAGAACTGAGAGTGAGAAATGAATCATGGGGCCTTGGAATATCGGTCTGAGGTCAGAGGCACAGAGGAAATGCAGTTCCTGTTGGATGCCACTCAAGGGAGACAGAGGGAAAGGGGAAATACCCTACCTGCCATGGTCATCTACCAGATTCCACAGCAGAACAGGGAAAAGTGAGGCATGCATCTTAAAATATTAAATGAATGACCAACAGATATCTAAATGAGATGGATAATTGGTCTTTCCTTCCCTTTGAGTTGCAATTTGGGTGTGATGGGAAGCCGTCTGTTGTGGTAGAGTGACAGGAGAGAAAGAAGCTGGGCCCCTGACAATTTAATGGAGGCTTTTATGTGAAAAGCCTCAGTTCAGTCTTTTATGAGGAAAAGAAATACACATACGTCTTGCTAAAGTTATATGTTAGTGTTGAATGTCTGACCCAATACTTAAGTCTGTATTACTATAGTATGTTACAATTAGAATTGCATTGCTGCATTGAAGGATCTGAGAGACGGTGTTATGGGGAAAAAAGGGGGGGAGCAGGGGGGTAAAAACTTGAACACTTCCATAGTGAACAACACCTCACTTAACAGGCCAACCCCGTGGTCAGCAAACTGAGCTCGCGAGCTACATGCGGCTCTTTGGCCCCTTGAGTGTGGCTCTTCCACAAAATACCACGGCCTGGGCGAGTCTATTTTGAAGAAGAGGCATTAGAAGAAGTTTAAGTTTAAAACATTTGGTTCTCAAAAGACATTTCAATCATTGTACTGTTGATATTTGGCTCTGTTAACTAACGAGTTTGCCGACCACTGGGCCAACCCATTTAATCATTGGTCAGTCATCTCTCATTTTTGCTTTAATTACTTTGTGAGCCACAATCTGCCTCCCTCCAATTTGTTCCCAAATTTATATCGGTTTTTTAAATATTCATTATCTTTAATCAGTCAGCATCTGCACACGCTCAATGTATGTATTTTAAGTTATAATTACCTAGGAATCAATTTTATTTTCCTCTTCTTGAGGTTCAAATCAATAATCATTAAATAGAATCACTTCAGTTAAAGCATCATTACATTTACCAAATTAACTAATCAAATAGGTGGAACCAACATAACAAATAAGTAATTTCACAAACAGCCCCATGCTAGTTGCAACCTGAATATTCATGCAAAAACCAATGTCGGGCTGTAGCTCTCTGTTCAAATGGAAGCTAGGCACATTATAGTCATAACATTCTTCCATTCTTACCTTCACCGAGGGAAGACGCTATGTGATCTCTATTATATCCACACAGAAACTGAGGTTTTGCAGAAGCACAATTTATTCCTAGAAGTTTGGCTTCAAATCTTAATTTTTCATGCACAGTTTGTTGGAATCAAAATGGGATCAACACCACCATTTTAACAAAGGTGAAAACTGAGGTCTTGATCTGTAAACAATACCTCCCAGAATGCAGTCTTTGTTAAACTTTAATGCCCATATAAATCACCTGGGGCTAATGTTAAACTGTTGCTCCTGATGTAGGTCTAGGCGGAGCCTAAGGTTTTTACATTTCTAACAAGCATCCAGGTGACCCTGACTTGCTGGCTGAGGGCCACACTTTGAGAAAGAGAGTTCAGTTAGAGTTTTGAGATTTAAAGTTCGTCCCAGACTGGCGGCATCAGCGTGATCTGAGACCTTCTGAGAAATTCAGTCTCTCTGGCCTCACTTGAGACCCACTGAGTTAGAATATCTGGGCATGGGCCCTGGAAATCCATGTTTTTACCAACCTTTCAAGTTAATTCATGTTCACACTGAAGTTGGAGACGAATTAACTGATCACAAATGGAATCAGTATCAGAACAAGGGATTATGTCTCCTCATTCTCCTGATCAGTGTCTTTCCAGTGTCCCTGATCGTTTCTCCCAGAGCTGAAATTAACGAAGCATATTGGTCTGTAAATGTTTCTCCTTCAAGATGCCCATCTGATGGCTTTGAAATTATGTCAACAAATCCTCTGATACTCCTCCTTCAATAAACGGTGCTTAGCTACCCACTGCTTGAATGTTGGCTGGACTTAGGGACTCATCTGCAATGAATGGCCTACAGCAGAAGTGGTGATCTGTTACCTGCATGATTAGGATATAAAAAGACGGGCCTCCATTTGGGACATGTTCTATCTCCCTAAAACCAGCTGCTGTATTGTGAGGACATTCAGGTAGTGTTCAAGAGGCCAGTGTGGCTGGTGAACTGAAATCTCCAACCATCCCTGAGGAATTGAGTCCTGCCAGCAAACACTGTGAGAGAGCTTGGGAGAGACTGCTCCCCCCACACCACCCCCCCCACGCCCCCACCGCCAAGCCTTTGTGTGAGACTCACGAGAGACCGTTGGGCCAGAATCACCCAGCTAAGCTGCTTGCACATTTCTGACCTAGAGAATCCGTAGGATTATACATTTTTATTTAAATTGATGAAATCTGGGTTTGTTACACAGCAATAGAAAACTAATACAATTGATTTCCTATGAAGGGATCAAGATATCTCTTAAAACTTTCTATTTTGACTGTTTCTTGAAAAAGCAATCTATAGGATTTCACCTCTCCTTCTGCTTTTATTCTTCACTTTTTATATCAGTAGCCTCAAAAAAATGACCATATTCTAAGAGAAACTGAATGTCTGCAAATAACACTACTAAACTTGACATGATATAAGGATTCAAGAAACACCTGAATCTTATCAAACCACAGAATAAATGAATCAATCACTATTTAAAAGATTATGTAGGTCATCCCAGCCCCAAACATCACATTCACTCCTCAATACATATGCAGGTCCTTCCCAGACTTGGGAGATGGGATTTCAACAGTTAAATGATTTCACAAAATAGGAAATATTCAAATAGTTCAGAATGCTAGAGATGTAAATTTAATATTTATGTGGAAAATATACTCTCTAATTCTACTTCTTCAGTGACTTTGAGCTTCTCTGTGTAGGTTTCATAAATGTAATTAAATGCACGGGCACGTGATGAACTCCATAGTCCCACACAGTTCTCACATACTATTCGTTTCTAGTGAAATGGACCTTGATGACAGTGAAAAGTGGTTGCATAACATCTCAATCTTAGCCCTAGTTAGTCCCCTATAAGTGTATTTTGGACCTTTTATTCCTGAGTATTCAGCCAAATAAGGTTATAAGCCTTTTGTCTAATACTATCATCAAATCAAAGCCACTCACTAGGCAAAACACCCTGCAAATGAGAAACAGCTCTGATACATTAATGAACAGGTACATGGCACTGGATTCATTGCCAGAATAAATCAGCACATTTCCAGGGTACTGAGGAGAGAACTGCGTTCCGAGTCTAACAAGGAACAGTCATAGAGAACAGTTGAACTGGGCTAAGCAGGATCATGCCATTTTGCTCTTTTAAAGTTGAAAGGGAATTTTTCAGGTTATCTCATTTTCTACTTTCTTCTTGTCAGGTGATCACTCAGATTCTGCTTAAATACTCCTAGTGTTAATCATGAAAGGCATCTCATTTCATGTTCATTATCCTTACATCAAAGACCCTGCAAGTTTACATCTAAGGACTGCTTCTCTCCAGTCCCCACAATTGGGTAACAACCACAGAAGATGACCACAGCTTGCGTTAAAGATAGTAAAAGGACAGTGTGTAGTACAGAGCTTTTGCTGTGACAGCCTGGGGACTGTGCAGGATGAGCCAGGAGGGGAGGCTAGCCACAGAAGATAGTTTTGACAAACATCCCAAGTGTAAGCCTTTAAGGGGTCATATCTGAAAAGACACCGAACCCTGGAGGATCTGGCTCATTCTAGATCTAATGTGTTGACAAGACTGAGTCTCATCCAGTAAGGGAATTAGTAACAGTGCTAACGGGAAAGTTAAACACAGCTGATCCTATCTCGGTAGCTGTTTGCTTTCACTTGCCTGCTCCCCAAAGACCTGTATGTTGTTTGGAGAAACTAAGGCTATAGGTAAGATTAGAAAAAATGCTCAAAGGCCTAATAGATTAAGCAGGGGCAGATTACAAATTTACTCTGATGATTCATCTCTTTGAAGAACCAATTATTGAGTCAATGTGATTGGGTTCAAGGGTAATAAAGTCATCAAATGAAATCTAGCAGTTTTCCCAAAATTGTTTCTGTGTTACACAAGATGCAGAGTCATAGCCACTGCCTACAGTATGCATTCTGTTATTCCAATGATAAACGCATCCATGTTTTAAAATAACTCTTATGTAACCTTCCCAGTGTTAGGGTATTGTTGTTCTAGCTGAGATTTTGAAATGATGTCAGATGTTTATCAGGAATTCAAAGAGAAAATCCTTTAGTATTAAAGATGAAAAAAGGATTGCTGTACAAAATTTATATTTTGATAATTCACTGCTTCCCCCCCCCATACCTTTAATCTGGTCAAATAATGTAAATAATTTAAATCTATACATATTTCTGGTATATGAGTGTAAATGTGTGAGTATGTATGTAATATAAACATTGTGTATAAATTTCCAAGAAGGAAAGTAACATGGACTAAGACCATCTCTCCAATACTTATTTACTCTCAAACCTCATATTTTTTTTACAGTCGTCTGATATTTGCTTTAATGCTTCCAGTAATGAGAAGCTTAGTACCTCATATGATAGTTTATCTTAGCCTTGGCCTGTGTGGCTCAATGGGTTGGGCGTGGTCCCATTGAAAGGTTGCCAGTTTGATTCCTGATCAGGGTACACACCTTGGTTTTGGGCTTGATCCCATTAGGGGGTATACAGGAAGCAGCCAATGGATTGATATATTGCCTCACATTGAGGTTTCTCTCTCTCCTGCCCCCTTCCTCTCTCTCTCTAAAAATTAATTTTAAAATATTTAAAATATATATAATTTATTTTAATTCCCCAACTTTTCTTTCTAATGTTAAGCTGAAGTCAACTTATTGATGTTTGGGTGTTAGTCTCACTAGCAGTTCTATAGACACTAGCAAACACCCAATAACAAAAATTTTAAGCCCAATATATGTAGTTTCTTCATCCCTGATTTAGTGGCATAGTACTAAAATCTATTTAGTCACTATTTTCCGAGACGTTTACCAGTGTGTTTGGCTCCTTCTTAAATGAGAGCCCCTGCACCCCAAAGGGCATGCAAATCTATGGGAGTGGGCTGCTCAGTGTAAAGAAATAATAAGAATAATAAAAATAATTACCACCATTTATTAATTGGGCACACAGCCCTAAGGTAGACAGATACATTATAGAATATTTATTAGCATTCCCAGAACCTACAGTTATCTTAAAAATACCACCATATTATTGATTCAGACTTAATTTGCAATAAATTAAAAAGCCTTTTAATTTTTTAAATGAGAGCTTTAGAAAGCCTCTGCTATCTCTTTATATTCATACTAGTGGCCCAGTGCATGAATTCATGCACATTGAAAGGAAATTAATTAGAAGGAAATATTTTAATATCACTACTTGCCCTTTCTCTATAATAGAAGTGTCAGAGATGAAAGAAAATTAGTAAAATGTATATGAAAATAATATATAAATTGATTAATAAAAAATAACAACATGATATAACAACAACAAAGACATGATATAAAAACAACAAAAATATGATATAAAAACATTGATAAAAACAATGACTGATAATTGATTAAACTTATTCTAATAGCTCCCTGTATACCACATTAAGAGTAAAAACACTTTCAGAGTGTTTGAGAAATTTCCCTTTTGATGAAGTATTCAAAACTTTAACGGCACACGCTCTTCAAACTCAAGAGAAAGCAACATATAACTGACCATGTCCGAAAACAGGTTCAGATAGGAATATTCCTACTCTGTCTAGAGTTTGTCCTTGTGATTTATTAATAGTCATTGGTAATGCTGGCATCATGGGAAACTGTCTTCGAATTAATTTAAATGAGAGGCCGGTGTCAGATGGGGACAAATATCATGCATGCACGAGTCAACGTTTATTTTCAGATTGCCAGTGCACGTCATAGGTACAGGCTGGTCGGTCAGTCGGACAATTGAATGAATATGTGGTCAGTCACTTACCCTTTTATTTAGATAGATTCAAGCCGAGTATGTTTTAACCTAAAATAAAAATTTTAATTCATCTCTATGAAATGTTGTCATTAAAGATAGCACAATGTAAGAAAAACTTCTTGAGGTTAGTGTGAGCTAGACCTGTCTTTGATCCCTAGGACTTCTACAAATTGGCTGTGTGACTGAAGGTCATTTTTTGACCTCTCTGTGCCTTAAGTACATTAAATGTAAAATGGGGATAATAATGTTTACCCTTCTGGATTATTGTGAAAATACATAAGAAATGTTTGACTTATAGCAGGACTTGGCAAATGATACATTATGCTTTCATTTTTATTGTCATTATTATGTCTAATATTTTTAATTGACTGATCTCAAAGATTTAAATCTATTCAAATTTTATCAGAGTTCTATCTCTGCAAGATCAATAACACAGATGTCCAGCAGGATGTGGTGAGATTAGAGTTGGTTGTATACCACCAGATAATTTCAGGTTGTCCTAGATTATTTAATCTAAGATAATATCTCTCATGTATTGAATCTTAGTAATTATTTTATAAGTATTCAGTAACAGAGGTACTATAACAATTTTACGAACAAAGAAAGATAAGAAGGAGGGCAATTATGATTCTGAATACAGACTCCAAACTCCTAACCACTATAGAATCTATGTATTTCTTATCATTAGCAAATAAGTTATAAATTTATCTGAATCTTCCATCTCACATTTTGGCATCTTAGATGTTAATCTATTCTAAAAAACTAGAGGCCCGGTGCACGAAAATTCATGCACTGGGTGGGGAGGAGGTCCCTCAGCCCGGCCTGCCCCCTCTCACAGTCCAGGAGCCCTCAGGTGATGTCCTATTGACAGCTTAGCCCCAGTCTGGCCTCCCTCTGTGGGAGGTGACTGGCTGATCAGGGGAAGGCGATGCCCCCATTATGCCTCTGCTGCTGCCACTGCCGGCCGCCATGGCGGCCTGAGCCTTGGCCCAGCCCTCATTGCCTGAGCCTTGGGACCTCGCAGCAGCAGCCACCATCCGTGGCTTGCCTGAGCCTCGGCTGGCCCTGGGCAGTGGCAGCCTCCATCCACGGCTTGCCTGAGCCTCAGGCAGCCGCTGTGTCTTTGTCCGGAAGGACGTCTGGATGGTAGTCCAGAAGACATCCAGTCTAATTAGGATACTTCCCTTTTATTAGTATAGATATGTCTTGTCAAAATCCAGATATATTATGCCTACAGATTTTCATAATTTTATAGTTCTAAAGTTTCAATTAAAAAGAGTATGAGGTTTATTTAAACATTAATATTGTGTTTTTTCTGTTTCCTTTTCAGAGTTCTCAAAATGTCTTGAGTAATAAGCTCTAAACTCTTGTTGAAATGTACTTCAGTCTTATGTGTCTTGTGAATATACTATTTCCTCTCCTTTCTTAAATTCTATTTTTTTTTAAATAGGAATTTGGTAGGCCAAATTCACAAAGATTTTGTGTCTTTATCTAATAAATGGAGATAATAATATCTAATAAATGGGATTGTTGTAAGAAAGCCATTTAAAAATCTAAGCACCGAACTGGGGGCTTAGCCAAAAAAAAAAAAAAAAAAAAAAACACAAAAAAACACAAATCAATAATAGCTGTTGTTATGTAAATTTCACCCACAATAGGTTTGTGAGCAAGTTGATGAGGCTGTTTTTCAACATTGTGTTCTTTATGATTAGGAGCACTCTATTATACATACAAGCAACATTGAGTAATTGTTTGCTGAATTAAGCATTCAGAGTAAGTTTTTATATTGCACCAGTACAATTTTAAAGTAAATTCAATGCATAAGACATTTTTTTAGAGATAAAAATGGAAGTTTTTAGACTGCTAGTGGATTATTCCTACTAATGTTTTCCTATAATATAATAAAAATACTTAGGTATGCTGATTTTTCCTTTAGGATTAGCATATTTCCCCTAAATAATCCTGCTTGGAAAGAGAAAATGAACTATTTCATCTCTAGTACACTAGTCAATACTTGGGCAGAAACTCAAAGTTTGTTCTAATTTCCTTATAGATTGAATGAAATACTACTTCCGGTGTGCACAGAATGAGATTCCAGCAAAATTGTGTTTTTTGAAATAATAGGTTCACTTGAAAATATTAATAAAGACCCTTTGTGTAAATAAAAGAATTTCCCCAATTCTAAATGAACTAGAGAAATTATTCTTAGATGGTTTCAACTTAGGGTACTTTGAAAATCTGATAAGTATTGATAGATAAAGTCTTTAAAAAAACTAGGCTCCATTTAAAAAAATAAATTCCACTCAAAATGTGTTAAGTTTAAATGTCAAGGGACTTACATACTTGCAATCAGATATGAAGATTTGGAATATCTGAAGTGGTGTCATGTGTAAGAGGTTGAGACTTGCTCTAGTAAGTGACCCTAGCAGTAAGAAGCACACTTTCTGCATACTATGTTACCTTCCTTTTTGAAGGAGGGGTCATTTGCTGTGGAGGGAAATTTTGTTTAGGAAGACAGATTCAATATGTATAGAATTCCTTAGAAACTCTCACGCTCTATATTGGCAATTGAAGGGAATGTTATTTGACTTCAATATGCCCTGGTAAAGACAGGTTGAGAGAATTACTTTCTCTTGCACACCAACGTAACTCCATTGCCAAGACAGTTGATCTCATACAAATCTTGCACAGAATTTTTCATTCCCCCTGACATTTATGATTTCTGTTTATAAATCCTCAGGCATGACACCTGCTTTATTTGCCACTGTATAGAAAAGTCTGCACATTTTCATTTACAGTAGTTAATGCAAATCAATCTTCCTCACAATTAGCCTGCTCTAAAATGTTGATCTAGAAGATTGAGATTGCAGAAGCTAAGTAGGGCTTTGAAGACTGGACATTGTGGACACCACTCATTCATAGGGTCCTCAGGAGTAGGAGAACACTAAACAGTACATAACACCCTCAAATGTTGATGTTGGAGAGAAGATGGCAGCTAATGCTTTGAGTGTCTCATATTGAGGCAGGATAGTAAGAAGCTAGGAAAATCCCTTGGCAAGTGGAATGGGGAAACTGAGACAGATAGTTGAAAAAACTGGTTGAGCAATTGACAGCCAAGTAATAAATCACAAGGTCTTATCTTCCTTAACCAAGGACACTTAGAAGCAAATGGTTTACACATTCCAGACCCTGGTCCAGGTCTCTCTTCAGTGACCTTCTTTGAAGGTGAAACCAACCAGAGAATGACCCTGACCCCTCTACATGCTCATTTGGATGAAGCAGCACATTAAAGAGAACACCTGGAAAGCTGATGAATATTCTATTGAGATCCTCCCCTGAGATCTCCACCTTTAGAAAATCCCCACCTTTAGAAAAGAGATTAAAAAATATATCAAGGTAAAAGAAGCCTGCTCATGCTCTCCTTGGACATACCCATCCTCCTCCTTTTCTCAGGTGTGTATTTTTGCTCTTTCTCCTAAACTCTGAGGGTCCCCAGGAGACTTGCAACGAGGGGAGCAGTAGGTAGCAGCAGCTCATCCCAGGCTTACCCCCTGAACCTGTCTCCAAAGCCCCCCTTTCTCTGTTTCCAGTGAGCAAAAGGCAGCCCCAAGTTGGCACACTTCTGTCACTGTGACTTTTATTTCTCAGTGAGTCCATGCCGCCCAGTGTGGCTCACTTCTTTTCTCTAACACTGTAGTGAGCCAAAGCAGCACTGCTTAGGCTCTCTCCAGTTGCTTCTTCTATCCTAAGCCCTTCTTTTCTTTCACTGTCCCCAGCTTTAATTAACGTACTCTCAAAATCACGTGACTCGTACTATGAAATTCTTCCTACATGAAGTCAAGAATCCACACACCGCAGACCAGCCTAAGGCAGACCTGCTTGGGGCCTGGTCCCTTTTTGGTGATTGTATGTGACAGTGACTAACCAAGGAGCTTCATATCTGTTATGTTGTATAATCCTCACATTTTCTATTAGATATGCATAATCTCCATTTTACTGATGAGGAAACAGAGGCTCAGAGAGGGTGGGAAACTTGTCAAAAGACACCAACCCAGTGAATGGAATAGCTGAGATTCAAAGCTTGAATCCTAACTGCAATTTTCATACCTTTAAGGTTGCAAACTCTTTCCTGTGTGAGAGAAGACATACCACATGAGGGTGTCCTCAAGGTCCTTAATTTACCTCCCACTTTCTCTTAACAGTTTCAGTTCTAATAAAAATCCATTTCACAGAGACTCAGAATTCCTTTTCTTGTGGAGCAATGCATTTTTCTCTCTGATACTCCAGTAACTCTTTAGTAATGATAGGAAAATAAGACATTTTTTTTTTTGGGAGGGGGGCTAGAAATCTTAATATATGCCAGTAACCTAATGAACATTTTTGATAACCTATAATTAAGTCACTGCCCCTTTCCCAGAATCTGGTCTTGCAAGACCTGAGGCCATAAACTGAACAATCCACAACTCCTGGAGGGCCCATAGGTGTGGTCTCAAGACCCCATCCCAACACCTGGGGCTTTTTGCAAAGCCCACGAAAGGTCCAAAAGTCCCATTCCACATTTGGGGACAAAGACACCAAAGGGGTATAAAGAAGAGCTTCCACCATATTGGTTTGCTCAGACTTTGAGAGGCAACTCCTCTGAGACCGCCGGTGTAATAAAGCTGTGTAACTCCATTTCTCGAAGCATCTCTTGGGTTTCTTTGGTCTTCTACAACAGTAACCCAAACCTAGTGAAATGGTGGCAAGAGTCACAGGCAGGCAGGTGAAAGGAGAGGAAGAGCCCTGAGGTTCTGTGAGGAAGGCTTTGCTGACCCTGACAGCAGCCAGTCTGTGACAGTACTAGAAACTTCTCGAGTTATGGAGGGTCAAGCTTGTCTCACTACTGTGCTTTCATAGCGCCTGGAAGACTTAACTTTTAATTCCAAAAAGTAAATAAAATAATTCTTATGCACTGGAACCAATCATTTGCTGGAATAAGGAGCTAAACTTTCTTATCTAACAAATATAAATACATATATCAATATATATTATATAATCTGCGAAGTCTGACATAAATGTCCACATCGTTTGAAAACAAACAAACAAGCAATGACCCTTGCTAGGAGAATTTATTAGGGTCTACACTATTTTTTTTATATGTGTCCCAATATTGCTGGTCATTTTTGGAGGGCCCCATGCCATTTGTATTTTCTCAGTGTGCCTTTCCTATGATTGGCAGAACGGCCTTCAGCTTTGCTCAAAGTTTCTTTTAGTCCCTCCGCTTCATACTCTGGTGCTGCCTTTCTCTGTGCTCAGGTCTGATGCTTCTGTATATTTCTATCTGTTACTCTCCTGTTTTGCAGTAGAGAGAAGTCCTTTAAACTCCTTTGTTTGGGAGTACAAACTTCTTTTTATCACTTCCTAATGGGGAGTTGTGCTGAAATCAATGGGTAACTGAGCAGACACATGGAGGCCTATAACAGACATCAACATATTTCCTAATGCTGCTGCAATTCAGTCACAGTCCTTTCTAATACCAACCTTTTACAGTGGAACCCACATTGGCCTACCCATGGCAAAAAGCGCAGACATCAATGGCATCCTATTGCCTGGATCAGTGGTCGGCAAACCACGGCTCTCGAGCCACATGCGGCTCTTTGGCCCTTGGGTGTGGCTCTTCCACAAAATACCACGTGCAGGCGCAGATATACAGTGCGATTGAAGGAGTACCCTAATAAGTTAATAACAATGTACCTACCTATATAGTTTAAGTTTAAAATTTCAATCGTTGTACTGTTGATATTTGGCTCTGTTGACTAATGAGTTTGCCGACCACTGGCCTGGGTCATTCAGTCAATAAAGAACTGTGAAAGTTTAAATGCTGAATGAAGAGCATGGGAGATTTTGTATCATTGTGAGGTGAATGGAGAGAGGCCTTCCTGTGCAGTTGTTTGAATCCTGCACATGTACTGTTCTATCCACTAACTCAGTGGTTGGCAAACTCATTAGTGAACAGAGCGGCAAACCGTGGCTCATGAGCCGCATGTGGCTCGCGAGCCGCGGTTTGCCAACCACTGCACTAACTAAAGCTTCAGTGCACATTTTAATAAGTGCCACATAGTTTTTTACTTGAAAAAAAGCCTGAAAACATTGGAAATATTAGTGACAAATATAATAACTTAAATACCCACTCTTAATTGAAATGGTTAAAAATAAGGATATAAATTTATATAAATATGTTCTGATTAATTAACAAGATATATATATAAGATATATAATTTATATTTATCCAATTTTAAATGTAAAAGTAGGTTCTTACTGACTGCTTTTTTTATATTGAGTAGGGCAGAAAAGTCCTGACATACTCAACTTCAATGGCTACTTATTGTTGGTGAAAAGTGAAGATCTAAAAAACACATCCCAAAAGTATCTATATATATAAAACCCTAATGTGCAAGTAGACCAAAGGGTGGAACAACCAAACAACCGGTTTCTATGACGTGTGCTGACCACCAGGGGGTGTGAGCAGAACATGGCAGGCATCAGCAGCAGGCAGTAGAGCATGGAACATGGTGGGCATCAGCTGCGGCGTGATGGTTGAGCAGGTGAACAGGGGCGCCAGACCAAGGAGGGGTGCCGGTCGCTGTCATCAGGGCAAGCCTCTGGTGGTTACTGAAAATTCTTTGCTCCTGCGCCAGTGCTGGCCACACTCTTACCTGCTGCCAGTACTGGAGCGGCCACTCAGCTGTTGCCCCCATCTCTCCTCAGGGCTTCTCAACCTCCCCATGCTCCTGAGAGGTGATTGGGGCAGCAGCCGCCTCTAGCACCCACTGCCAGTGATAGCCCCACTTACACCTGCTGCTGGCGCTGCCTCTTGCACCCACTGATGGCGCCAGCCCCGCTTGCACCCACAGCCAGTGCCCAGCATTGGTCCTGATTTCTCAGCGCCATCAGTGGGTACAAGTGGCGGCTGCTGGTCCTGATCACCCCTGAGGGCTTCTCCACCTCCCCCTGCTCCTGAGCTCGCACCCTCTGACAGTGCTGGCCCCAATCGCTCCATGCCATCAGCGGGTGTGGCTGGTGCCATCAGTGTGTGGGACCAGCGGTGGTGGGAGCAGGGCTGCCTGCAGACAGGGGACTGGGGTCCGTGGCGGGAGGGGCCAGGTGGGGTTGCAGAGGATGGGCTGGGACCCGCCCCTGTGCCCACCCCAGCCTCATAGCCCACACTTCCTTTCAAAGTGCATGAATTCCTGCACTGGGCCCTTCGTTATGTTAATAAAATAAAAGGATTCTTGCCTTTCCTAGTAGTTCTTACATTGTAAACATAATATACTAGTAGTTTGTTAATAGTATTGTACCATGTTCTTTCATTATTTTACAAATGTAAGATGTTAATATTAGGGAGAAAGGAGTGCAGGGTATATAGGAACTGTATGTACTATCTTTGTAATTTTTCTATAAATGTAAAAATATTACCAAATGAAAAAGTAATTTTTTTAAAAAAAAAATCTATAAGTAGGAGCTATTCCTTACCCATATTCTTACTCAAAATTTATGCTTTTTATCTTGGCCTACAAGGTAGTCTGTGATCTAGCTCCTATGCCTTCTTAGTACCCACTGCCTTTGACTCCAGGTGTTCCTTCTCTGCTATTTAGTTTATTAACATTTTATATATATATATATATATATATATATATATATATATATATATATATATATATATATATATATCATCTCATACAATTTTATGCTGACCTTCTTATCCACTGCATTTTACAGATGAGGATACTAAGGCTCAGTGAGATTAAGTAACTCATCCAATGTGTCATATATTCAATAAAGCATCAAGGTGTGCAAGTCCATGTGACTTTAAATACTAGACTCCAGCTGTCCCTCTTGAAATAGTAATGAACCAATATCTCTTAAAGTTGAATTTTTTAAAGGGCATGTGTTATTCTAGTTAATAGTATTTTTTTTCTTGCAATTTATAGACACAACACTGGAATGGGTTATCAAAGGATTGTTATTCAAACTATAAATCAAGGAGAGACATCATTTGTTCTGAATGATTTAGACATTTATTATTCTCAAACATTGTGCAAAACCAAATCCTTTCTCCAGCCACTGTCCCTTTCCTCCCCCCTCCCCTAGATATATCAGATTTTGATTTTAAGACTATAAAATTGAAAGTGGTGACTGACAACATGTTTAAGTGCAAAGAGCAATAAACTGTAGTTCAAACCCCATCTCTGCCCTTAATTTTAATAGGCAGCTTCTCTAGGCCTCACTTTCTTCATCTGTAGAATTAGGATAATGTCTTATATTACAGAAGGATATAAGGTTAAATAAGATCATGCAAGTGAAGTGCTCAGATAAGAATGGTATGAAGGAGGTCAAATTAAGTTTGAATGTGAGCTAGATCCTAACATTGATCAGCAATGCTAGTTTTTTCTCACCTTTGTATTCTTACAATGCAAGATATGTGGCATTTTCCCCTAAATTTACCATGACGCATTGATCCAAGGTGTAAAATATTTGGAAAAAGCAAATCTTGGTGTTGGTGGTGGGTAACCTTCAAAATCTTGGTGTTGGTGTTGGGTAACCAATATTTTTGCAAGTCATATAAATTATAATTTTTTTGTTTTAGTAAAAATGGTAGGAGGGATACAGATAATAGTGTAGTAAAGGCCTGGGGTGGGGTGGGGATTAGGTAGAGGGGGACAACAGTGGTGGGGGATATCTGTAATATTGTCAACAATAAAAAAATAATAAAGTAAAGTAAAAATTGAAGGAGGATTTATTAGGTGGTCAGCTTGTCATTGAAATTACTTTCTTATGTTCATCATGTGATTTTTGGCAAATAATCCAGGAAGATTTCAAAGAATTTAGTGTAACTGAAATAACAGAACTTCTTCTAACCCAACTCTTTATTTATGTAAACAGTCTTTCATAGCCTCCTTACATTTATAAAATTGAAAAATAGGAAAAAAGTGATATGTTAGTCTTTTGTTAACATAAGACTCAATTCTAACACTAAATAATGTTTATCCATATGTTCATGAATAGGGAACAAAGCTTCATCTATCTGATAAAAAGTTGGCATTTCTAATAAATTATTTTATATGTAATAATTATATTTTATAATGTATTTATGAGAGTCTCAAAATATTTAATACTAAAATGTTTATGAGACTAACTCAATTATGGGTAATTTTTTTAATCACAGGAAAAGGATACACACACACTTTATCTGCATTTTTTTCTTTTAGAAACATATAATAGATAAAAACTAAAAATATATTACATTAAAATAAAATTTTGTGAAGGATATAGAGAAATACAAATTTAAGAGGAACTAGGAACAATGTTAACTTATGGATAATATTAAAAATTCATGCTTGTATTTTTTAACCTTTCGCACTTGGATGTCGAGTGTGACTCGACATGGTTAGCATTAGAATAAAGGAATTGAGAAAAAAGCAAGCGACTGCAAAAGGTTAAATGGCTCAATGCTGAGTATCAAGCCACCATAGTAGTAAGATTTCACTGGTTACATTTAAATCAATGATGTTATGGTTATTTTAAAATGTAAATATAACAGAAATAACATCCTTTGTTACTATACAAACTTATAATTAAACATTTTAGATAACATAAAAAAGTACAAATGTATGTGTGAATGCATTGTGTGTGTGTGTGTGTGTGTAATTTTTTTAGGGTATATGTGAGCAAAGAATTAGAAAACAAGGAGATAGTACTAAATTTTAAGTAGTCAAATAATTAGGAGGTAATTTGGAAGAGCAAAGATTCATGTGCCAATAGGATAAGGACCCTGGGGTTAGAGAATGAACCCACCTTATTTGTTGTTCTATCCCTTGAATAATGCCTCACACATAGTAGAATAAATAAATGTTGAATGAATGAATAATTTATAGTAGAGTACATGTTAATCCCCATTGTTTTAGCTTGAGCCAAAAGACATAATTTCCTACATTTTTATCTGCTGATTTTCTTCTTCCAAAGAAGTTAAAATTTAGGGCTAACCTTCATAATCATGATATAGCCTGCTTTTACAACTTTTCTTTTGCAAGGCATTAACATTTGCATTTTTACTTGTATGCTATAATACTAACTGACAAGTCTTTGCAACATAATCATAATAACCTTTGAGCCCCATTCATTATAAACTTTCTTCCTCACAGCAATTCTCTTGCTATTTTAAATTTATACACAAATAAAACTATTTCCCCCTTGGTTGTTTTGCCAACTTATCTTAATTAGTACCAAAAGCTTCCATGTGCATAACAACTTTATGTATATTATGCAACCAATTATTCTTTTAACTGTAAAAGAGTTATTTCCCTAAATTTAAACAAACAAGGATTATGAAACTTGACTAAATTAAGTTCACTTCACATTTGCAAGAGATACACATTTTTATATCTAAGGGTTTTTAAATCTATGTAATACTCAGATGGTTTATTAAAAACACCAAGAGAAAGCACTTTGTAGGTTATTGACCACTAAGCTATACATCTGAAACTGGTATAAAATAGCATTGAATGTGAATGATAATTGGAAAATAATAATAAAATAAAAAATAAAACAAGAAAAAGAAAGGCTTAGATTTGAATGGCAGTATTAGTCAATAAAACCTAAAAACAGTCATTGGGCACTTTCATTTTACAGGGTATATCATTTGAAAAAAATATTTTATTTATTTAAATTCTAAGAACATTTGCCTGACAATGGAACCTAGAGTTATGCCGAGAACTTTTTCCATGATACCTCATTGTTTCACTTCCTGATTTCTAGAATCAGTAAAAATCATTTGCCTTTTGTATGGATACATAATACAAGAAGAAAATGAAAGTAGTTTTTGCTTTATCTCCTTAAAAATCTATGGCTAATGATATCAAGGTCTACTATTTAAGTTCAGTAATTTCATCAATACAAAATAGTATTGATGGAAAAATAGTTATGTACTTCAATGGAATAGAACACTCAAAAATAAATTCACACAAATATTCCCAACAATTTTTGACAAAACTGCAAGAGCAATTAATTCAATGGAGGAAGAAAGGCCTTTTCAACAATAATTCTGGAGGATTGGACATCCATAGCCATAAAAATGAACCTCAATTGAAACCTCTTGTTTTATACAAAAACCAATTTAAATAGGTAACAGGTTTAAATGTGAAACATCTATACTAATAAAAGCCTAGGTGGTATCACACCCTTGTGCGTGACATCATCACAAATGGCCACCACAAGATGACCACCACAAAGATGGCTGCCACAAAGATGGCCACCACAAGATGACCATGTGCACAGCAGAGGCGGGGCCCAGCGGCCCCTCCACAGAGAGGCCTGGGGGTTCCATGGCTCTGGGCGGTGCAGAGGAGGCTGGTTCCAGCATCTCCGCCACCTTGCACGGAGGAGGAGGGGGATTGTGGCAGGGGAGGGCAGTTGTGGGCAATCGGGCCAGCATAGGAGGGCAGTTGTGGGCGATTGGGCTGGCAGGGGAGCAGTTAGGGGGGGACCAGGCTGGCAGGCAGAAGCAGTTGGGGGCAATCAGACAGGCAGTCAAGCGAGTGGTTAGGAGCCAGAGGTCCCCGATTGTGAGAGGGGTGTCCCTGCGGGATCAGGCCTAAACTGGCAGTTGGACAGACATCCCCTGAGGGGTCCCAGATTGGAGAGGGTGCAGGCCAGGCTGAGGGACACCCCCCCCGCCCCCGTGCATGAATTTTGTGCACTGGGCCTCTAGTAAAACTACAAAACCTTTAGGAAGAAAACAAAAATATAGGAGAAAAATTTTAGTATCTAGAGTTAGACAAATAATTCTTAGATTTGACACCAAAAGCATGATCCATGACATGAAAATTTATAAATAAGAATTTATCAAATTTAAAAGGTCTGCTCTGTGAAAGCCCCTGTGAAGGAAATTAAAAGACAACCTAAAAAGTGGGAGAAAGGATTTGTAAACCACACATCTGATGAAGGACTAGCATCTAGAATATATAAAGAACTTTCAGGACCTGCATTACCACCATTTGTCCACCATCCAGAGCTGAGGGGTCAGTGCCGACATGTACACATAAGGAACTGGTGGACATTGATATTGGGTCTCGAAAGAACTGTTGGTCCAGAAAGAAACTCACTACAGACTGATTCATATGCCTGTCAGCATAACTATTATTGCTCGTCTCACATTCAGTTTTTATAAGTATATCTCTAGTGACACATGATCTCGCTCATCTAGGGGAAATGATGAACAACATAGACTGATGAACAAGAACAGAACCAGAAACAAGGAGGCATCGATCGGACTATCGGGCCTCAGAGGGAGGATAGGGGAGGAGGGGGGAGAGATCAACCAAAGGACTTGTGTGCATGCATATGAGCCTAACCAAAGGTTAAGTTCAACAGGGGGTTGGGGCATCCGTGGGGAGGGGTGTGGGATGGGAATGGGAGGATGAGGACAAATATGTGACACCGTAATCATATAAAAAAAAATAAATAAATAAAATAAAATAAAAATAAAAAAATAAAAAAAAACTTTCAAAACTTAACAGTAAAAAAAAAAAAAAGCAACAAGAAAATAGGGAAAAGATGTGACCAGCTATTTCACTGAAGATGTAATGATAAATAAGCACAGGAAAAGATGTTCAATGCCATCAGCTAACAGGCAATTGCAAATTAAAGCTATAATAAAACATCACTCCATAACTATCAAGATGTCTAAAATAAAAAATGACACCAATCATTCATACATTGCTGATAAAAATGTAAAATGGGAACAAGTTTGGCAATTTCCTCAAAATAAAAAAAAATAAACATTCCACTATCATACAACCCAGCAACTGCACTCCTAAATATTTATCCCAGAAAATGAAAACTCATGTATACGGAAAAATAATGTGTTTACAAATCTTTATAGCATGTTTATTTGTCATAACCAGAAGCAGATGGCCTTCAAATATGGGTGAGTATTTAAATAAACCATATACATGTACTACTAGGCAACAAAATCTCAAAATTATGCTGAGTGTTAAAAACCAACCTCCAAAAGTCACAAATTGAATGGTCCTACTAGTATTTATATAACTAACATTCTTGAGATGACAGAATTATACAAAAGGAGAACAGATCTGTGGTTGACAGGTGTCAAGAAAGAGAAAAAGAGGAGGGAAGTAGTTGTGGCATAAAAGAGAAACATGAGGGACCTGGTAGGGATGGGACTTCTGTTTATTAGCTATTTCAATGTCAATATCCTAACAGTAATATTGTGGTATTGTTTTGTAAGATGTTACCCGTTGGTGGCAACTGAGTCAAGGAGACAGGAGTTTTGTTTGTATTACTTTTTACAACTGCATGTGAATTTACATTTATTACAAAATAAAGAATCTAATTTTTAAAATCTATAAGTAATACTCTTCAAAAACATGCCAAGGCCCTGAAAAATAATATAGGAAATACTGAAAAATGTAAAAAGACTGCAGGTATTCGTACTATTAAGCATTATTAAATGCAACATAATATCCTGAATTGGATCCTGGAACAGAAAAAGGGCCATTACAAGGAAAAATGGTGAAATCAAAATAAAGACTATAATTTAGTTAATGATATTAAACCAATGTTAACTTCTTACTTTTGATAAATGTACCAGACATACATAAAATATTAACATTAGGGGAGGCTAGGTGGGGTATCTGGAAACAGTCTATTCTATCTTTGCAAATTTAAAATTATTCCCAAATAAAGATTTAAAAAAATCTATGGTTAAAAATTGTCCCCTATTCATTGTTTCTAATCAAATACTAAGCATTTAAAAAAAATCTATCTTTATTGTTGAAACTTTCACAGATGTTCCCATTTTTTCCCCATTGACCCCACCCACCCTGCCCTGATCCCACCCCCAGGCCTATACTAAGCATGTTATCTAGGCATACAAGGTACTCTGCAATATAGCTCCTGCTTCCTCTCCAAACTTATTTCCTGACGTTTGTTTCTTGCTCTGAACCTTTATTGGTACAGCCTTGCAGTTATTTTTCTTTCTTCTTTCTTCCTTTCTTTCTTTCTTTCTTTCTTCCTTTCTTCCTTCCTTTCTTTTTCTTTCTTTCTTTCTTTCTTTCTTTCTTTCTTTCTTTCTTTCTTTCTTTCTTTCTTTCTTTCTTTCTTTCTTTCTCTTTCCTTCCTTCCTTCCTTCCTTTCCTTCCTTCCTTCCTTCCCTTCCTTCCTCCCTTCCTTCCTTCCCTCCCCTCCCTCCCTCCCTCCCTCCCTCCCTCTCTCTCTCTCTCTCTCTCTCTCTTTTCTTTCTTTCTTTCTTTCTTTCTTTCTTTTTCTTCTTTCTTTTCTTTCTTTCTTTCTTTCTTTCCTTCCTTCCTTCCTTCCTTCCTTCCTTCCTTCCTTCCTTCCTTCCTTCCTTCCTTCCTTCCCTCCCTCCCTCCCTCCCTCCCTCCCTCTCTCTCTCTCTCTCTCTCTCTCTCTCTTTCTTTCTTTCTTTCTTTCTTTCTTTTTCTCTCTTTTTTTTGAGAGAGAGTGGAAGGGAGGGAGGTGAGAGATAGAAAGAGGGGGCTGGGGGAGAGAAACATTGATGTGAAGAGACTCATCGATTAGTTACCTTTCGAATGTGCCCCAAACTGGGGCGGGGTGGAACCTGCAATCCAGGTACATGCCCTTGACCAGGAATCAAACCCTAGGCCCTTCAGTGCTCTGGCCCACACTCTTACCATTGAGCAACACCAGCCAGGGCCTTGAAGTTCTTGAAAAGTGTTTCACTGAGTTAACACTTTTATTTTTTATACAGACTAGTCATTGTGCTAAAAGTGACCTTCTGTTCTCCCTATTCTTCCTACTTGGTAAAACCTAGTTATCTTTTAAATGTCCAGCACAGACACACACAAAAATTGTAAATATTTTCTTGGCCATCTTCACAACAGTATAGATGTCTCTTTTGCTTCTTTACCTTACACAGTAACAATACTATACTTTCATGTAACTAATGGCTTCTTACCATGGTTTTCTTCTCCACTGAACTTTGATGAAGCAGTAAAGTGATATGGGGGGAAGCACAGGATGTGGATTGATATATACCTGGATTTGAATTTCTCCTTCACTATTTTTTAACTCTGTAACTTGAGATATGACTCTGAGCCTCAATTTCTTCTTTTATTAGAAAAAATAACTATTATTCTTACTTGATAGATTTGCTATGAAATTAAATGAGAGAAAATGCTTAAAGCATCGGTAAGATGCCTGACTCAAAAACTCAATTATATTATTAATTCTATCACTTTAAAGTTATTATCATTATTACATATCATGTTTTTCAATGCTTTAGTATTGCTATGAAAATAATTTTGGCATTGTGGATCTTCTGAAAGGGTCTTTGAGACCCCTCATGTATCCATAGGCATTCTTTGAAAAGTACTGAATTAAAGCATTGTATAAAACAAGGGAACACTCTGTTGCTGTTCCTGGTATGTTTAGAATTTGATTAGAATGAGGATTCGAATTTACTTTGTGTCATAGGCTTTGTTTATTAAACCATTGTTCCAATGGTACATTAAGTTCTGTGGGATCAAGATCCAAGGACTGAGGAGGAGGGGTTCAGCTGAGATCCCCAAAACTGCCTGCTTGCAATGAGTTATGGCTTAAGGTATCTTAATTATCTTAGGAAATTCTTCAGCAATAAATTGCATCATATTTTACACTCAAGATATTCACCCATCTTTTCATTCATTTTCATAACCATTATTAAAATTAAGTCATTTAAAGGATGCTTATTATGTACTTACAATTGCCAGACTAAGAAGAAAATGAGTGATCCTGTTTAGATGTGGGCACCTACCTTTGGGAGTTGTGGGTCTGAGGACAATAAAAAAAAATTCCCCGGAAAAATGACGACAACCAAGATTTAAAAAAAGCATGGAGAGATTTAGGGGTAAGAGAATAGGAGATATTTGACACCCACCTGGGAAAGGACATGAAACAGAAGAACCACGAAGAGATGAGGTGGTTGGATAGAGCAAAGGCTATGTGTGAACATGGGACTAAAAATTAAGGCACTGAGGTATATAGTGCTAGATATAGGAGGGATATATATAGGCTAAATGCTGTAAAAGATGTTTAATGCATTGATGTTGCAGGACAGAGCCTCATGCAAGACAACGAGAGATCCTCAGAACTGGCGTGGTGAAAAACTGTGCTGGTTGCCGAGCTACTGAGATGCACAGGGGCAAATGATTTGACATTTTCTAAATGCAATTTCTTATTTCTAATAATACGATTGGAAAGTAGTATGTAAAAAAAAAGGGGAAGGGCACCAAGCAAGCCCTTGATCTTAAAATTCCAAATGATAAATACAACTGATATATACAAATGTATTATGAATGGTCATAAATTGGAGCCTTGGATAAAGAAGAGGAAACATACGACTGCTTTCTTCACCCAAATTCTTCATCCAGAGGCTTTCTAGAAATTTGCATCTACCAGAGACAGGGTCTTAAAACCAAAGACCCAAAGAAAAAGAAAAGCAAATGAACCTCACAGAACAGAGAGACAATGGAACATAGTTGTTAGTCAAAACCAATATAGTCGTGCGAGAGCTTAAAGACTCATGGTTTTCAGAAAAATTTTAATTATCGCTCAATTTACTAGTTTCACAGTCCAACTTAGCAAAAAAAACCTGTGGGAGAGTTTTACTACAAATCAGCCTATTTTCTATGCACAAAGTTTTATTATAATGATGTCTCTGAAGTCCATGAGAAATGATCTCTCTGTCTGGAATAAAATACTCCGTCTTCAAACACAAGGATAAAAATAATGGTGAACTTCCTGAGGACTTCTTTAAGTACCTCTGAAGAGGAGAAAGGGTGGCATTTGGTGCACGTGGGCTTCAAAGACCATACAAGATAATTCATGTTGAAACAACACACCCTTAACACACACAGACACACATGCATGAATACCATACATGGCTGTAGCTAATTACGAAACAAATTTGAATGGTGATGGATTTCAAATGCCATAAGTAGGTGCTAACTCTCTATTTCCCTTTGAACTTAAAGACAAAAATAATAAAAGAAAGTTTCTACCTTTTGAAACAATCTAAATGCTCCCCCTTTTCTCTCTCTCTCTCTCTCTCTCTCTCTCTCTTTGCTCTCCCTTGTCCATTTTAAGTATGTGGAGAGTGTCTGAGCATAGTGGGACCTGTATCAGGATAGGGCTATACTGAGATACATGGAATGTCAAAAACTAAGAGTGATCATGGGCCGTACAATAAAGCAATGAAGCTAGAAGCAGGAAAGGATTCCACATGGGATCACACCAAAAGGTACCTCCCCAAAGGGTCACATGCTGTATGGGTCCATTTATATAACATTCTTCAAACAACAAAAATTATAAAAATGAAGAACAGATTAGTGGTTGCTAGGAGTCTGGATGTGGATGTACAGAGCGAAGCTGCCTTAAACAGCAAATGAGGGCCCAGCCAGGGTTGCTCAGTGGTTGTGCATTGACCTATGAATCAGGAGGTCACGGTTCGATTCCCGGTCAGGGCACTTGTCCGGGTTGTGGGCTGGATCCCCAGTGTGGGGCGTGCAGCAGGTAGCCAATCAATGATTCTCTCTTATCACTGATGTTTCTACCTCTCTCTCCCTCTCCCTTTCTCTCTGAAATCAATAAAAATATATTAAAAAAAAAAAAAAAAAGGAAAGGCGAGATCCCTGTGGTGAAGGAGCTGTTGTGTATCTTGATTGTATTAATGTCACTATCCTGGTTATGATTTGTACTATAGTTTTGCAACATGTCACCACTGGAGGAAGCTAGGTAATGAGTACATGAGGTATCTTCATATATGTCTTACAACTGCACATAAGTCTATAATTATCTCAAGGTAAAAGTTTATTTTAAAAAGCTCCTGCTTCATTAAAAATAAATCAAAGACTTTAAATAACATCACATTAATCATAATAAAGTCAACAAAACCAAAACACATATATTTTAAGCAGACTGTCATTATTAAAACAAATATTCAAAATCCTACTTGTTCCTAATGCTCTCACTTCCAGGTGATTTTTACTTACATCAAAACCAGAAGCACCTATATATATTTGAACTGGGAGCTATCTTCTCCCCAGGAGAATTCTGGAAGTATGCTGATAATATTTTAGAAGGCATGCGGGCAATAAGCAAGTGCCTTAGCACATCTTGTCTTCTAAATCTCTTGGCTTCAATGCATTGGCTTCTATTTCTAATTTATCTATTTTTAGCTTGTTTTTCTAACTGTATTTAGGTTAAGAAAAAAAATTAAGGTGACAAAGTTGAAGGACAATTAAGAATTCCAAAAGATCACACTTGAAATAAAATCACAACAAGGAACTGGAGGATTTTATTAAAATGTGTAAGTTATTTGCATCAGGGAAAGGGCTGGTGGCTGTATTTAGCCAACCAGATGCATATTAGTCTTGCCATTCAAGAACATTAAATTAATTATGGAGAAAACATTCTGTTTGAAGCCCTTGCATCCTAAAAAAATAAATAAATAAAATGCTAAAAACTGGATTTGTTACCCCTGATTCCCACATAAAGACAGGCTGATTTTGCAATGAGTCCTGGTAGACAATCCCTTGGGAACCATTCATTCAAGTTCATTAACTCCTTTATTCACCAAAAATATAATGAATACATTCAGTGCATATGATCACCAAATATGTATTTTACAACAATGGCAACCTTTGTTTTGCATATGCTCAGCTTCACTAAAATACACTGAACTGACAGAAAGGAGCATTTCATAAAATCGACTGTTGTACATTTTACAACCAGTGTCCCCTCTTGTATTTTCATTTATCTATATATCTTAGCATAAATCAGTATCACACTTCTGTGTGAAACTCTCCAAAGCCTCCCATCCCCAGCCAGCCTTCTACGCTGTTCCTATTTCTCAGAATGCTCTTCCCCAAATAGTCACATTCTCTCTCTCCCTCATTTGCTTGAAATCATTATTCTCAAGTCCCATCCCCAGTGATGCTTGTCTTTACCTAATAGTTGATCTAGCCTACTCCACACTAACAAACTTTAGGGCTCATTTATTATTTTATTGTCAATCTTCACCACTGGCAGATGAGCTCCAAGAAGCAGGGATTTTTATCTTTTTTTGCTCACTGCTTTGTCTTCAGCACTTCCCTCATGACAAGACACAGATTATGTGCTCCAAAAGATTATGTTAAATACATGGAAGTACTTATTTTCTTCCTCGCCATGTTTCCACACACATTGGCTTACTATTTATTATGCTCACAGCATCATGCTAGCACCAAAAAACTGCATGCCTGACACAGCCTTTGATCTCACGGGTCTCAATGTGGAGGGAGAGGCTGGAGCTGGGATAAGGGAAGGATACTGAAAACAGACAGACAGCCCTAGCTGATTTGGCTCGGTGGGAAGAGTGTCAGCCTGTGGACTGAAGGATCCTGGTTCGATTTGGTTCAAGCACACGTGCCTCGGTTGCCACCTCGATCCCAGGCCTGGTTGGTCGGGGATGCATGAGGGAGGCAACCAATCAGTGAGTCTCTCTCACATCGATGTTTCTCTGTCTCCCCTCCTCCTTTCCACTCTCTCTAAAAATCAATGGAAAAATATCCTTGGATGAGGATTAAGAAAGAAAGGAAGGAAGGAAGGAAGGAAGGAAGGAAGGAAGGAAGGAAGGAAGGAAGGAAGGAAGAAAGAAAGAAAGAAAGAAAGAAAGAAAGAAAGAAAGAAAGAAAGAAAGAAAGAAAGAAAGAAAGAAAGAAAGAAAGAAAGAAAGAAAGAAAGAAAGAAAGGAAGGAAGGAAGGAAGGAAGGAAGGAAGGAAGGAAGGAAGGAAGGAAGGAAGGAAGAAAGGAAGGAAGAAAGAAAGAAAACAGACAGGCAACTTCAGTATTTCAGTCCAATATGTGCTAAAGTACCAGGTTTTTTCTTGCTAACCCTTGGGATAGAGAGACAAACAGAACACAACATAGTCTTGAAAATCCTTACCCTGAGAAGGAGGCAGGGAAGAGGGGGGAAAAAGCAATAAACGTGTGCATTTCGATGAATGCCAATGTTGTTGGAGAATGGGGGAAGGACTACCTAAATGGCACGGGACGCTCCAAGAGTAACATTTGAACTGTGTCTCGAAGGGTTAATGACAATTTTCTAACGGTGCTTTGCAAATGAGCTGCAAAGGGAAGCTGCTGAGATACTGCCCTTGAACTTGTTACTTGAATGTATTAGTCAGGGTAGCCACGTAGCACCAAGTCTAAGGGGGGCATTCGCATCACAGTCTCTGTGAAAGCCTCCCTCCCCACTCTCTCCGAGCTGAGTGCAGTGCACCACCTGTGCAGCCAAAGGAACACGGCGTTTCGTGCTCAAATGTTTTATAATTCACAAAACACATTCACGCTCATTATGTCATTCAAATCTCATAATATGGGTAATAGATGCTACTGCCTCTATTTTAAAAGAGAAGGAAATGAGTTTGAAGAGATTTACTTTCACTCACTTCCAAAGTTATATAGTTAAAGATATAGACCTTCTGCCCAACTTTTCTGACAGCAGGTCACACACAGTCATCTGTTTAGCACCTAGCACCCTTATTTGCTGGTACATTCTATAAGGAGAGGAGCCATCCCCCAGGAACATAATTTCTAGGACCCCCATACATGGTTCATGTATTGGACAGAAGGGAAAGTGAAATGCATGGGTAGAATCTCAGGGATCTTGGTGGATCTGTTGGTGAAAGAGTTAAGATCCCTACTGATTTTTCTTTATTTTCTCAGGGAAATAGGAAGAGAGGCCATTATTGAGCATAAAGAATCAGAGAAATATTACAAGTTTCAGAAGAGAGGAGCAGGCATGTAATAGTAATCTAGGACAGTGGGAGAGTGAATTGACTAACAAAATGTAGTTGCAGGTTGACAGGCAGTAAATTGGGGCCGCACAGGGCTTATGAGACTGAATTGAAATAAAAGCCAGTCAGCATCCTTGTGTGCTTGCTCCAAGCCCGTTCAGGGGCTCAGATGCAGGTGGTGAAGAAGGGAAAGTGGAATTAGCCAAAGCTGGAATTGTGCCAGGGAAGTATGTTGGCAGAAACGATGTACAAGGAAAACAGTAAAGCTATTCCAATGAGTGATTATAAAGTTGAACTTTAAAAAGAGGCTGAATGAGATAGTAATGAGGTCTTGAGAAGGATAATGGAGATTAAAAGGTAAGTAAGGTCAATGAGTTGTAGGTCCTCATGAAATCAAAGAATTATTAGAGTTAGGGGTACTAGCAGAACACAATTAGAAAGACAGAAGATAGCAGAGGTCCTGGCAAATTAATAGGTGCCAAATGGTATTTTTTTATGGATGAATGTAACACAACTTTCTCTTAAATGGTGGAGGCTAGAACAAATGATCTCGTATTATCCTCTATGCTAAATTTTAAGACAGTTTCTAAGGCAAGTTTGTCACTTCACTCGGGAAGAAAATATGGTTGGTAGTGTTTTGATGTTTTATTTTATCAGAGATAGATTTTTAGTGTGAAGAAGTGTGAACAAGTCTCTAATACTGACATTTACATTTTGCAATGTAAATAAAATTTAATTTTTTCACATGATTTCACATCTACACTTTTCTTTGTTAAAGATTTCTCACACTTGGGTTGGGGGGCTTTCCTCTCTTTTCCCTTTTAGTAACCATGATTGGGGACCACTCTTGAGGACAGAATAAAGCCACATCATATAAGGAAAGCTTATGGGATCCACACCAAATCAATTATTTGATCTCACACAGAATTGGGTGAAATATGCATGTTTTTGAGACTAGAAGGCTGTCCCCTGTAGGGTGGCTGTGGCAGCCCAGTAGCCATGACAGTGGGTGAGTGCACAGCAGTGGCGAGAGTCCTGCAGGGTCAGTGGCATTCGCAAGGCGGTGGCACAGAGTCCAGCTGGGTCCCCGTTGGGCGCGGGGGGGGGGGGAGGGGTCAGGCTGGGTGCGTGCCAGTCACACGGAGATCCCACCAGTGCCCGCAGCCAGTGCACAGGGTCTGGGCTGTGACCTCTGTGGGCACAAGAGGACCAGGGTGGGGTGCACATGGGGTCGGGCCCAGGACACAATGAGTCCGGGTGGTGGGGAGGCTTGGCGCCTCGCCACTGCCGCTCCCCACAGCCTCCTCGCAAAGAGGACCTTCCAGGGGTCCTCAAACTTTTTAAACAGGGGACCAGTTCACTGTCCCTCAGACCGTTGGAGTGCCGGACTATAGTTTAAAAAAAATTATGAACAAATTCCTATGCACACTGCACATATCTTATTTTGAAGTAAACTGTTAGCTGAACTCCTACACAGTGAGTCTTCTCTTTAGCTTTAGGCCAACAAGTAAGATGCCATAACTATGCCTTTAAAAATATGTTACCATGTCTTATGTTTTAAATGTGTTTCTATAAGGTACAGATTTGAAACAGTTGTTGCCAGAGCTTGCTGAAAGATTAGCCCTCGTTGCAGGAGAAGTGGAATGCGTGTCTTTGTGTACTAGAAGCAGGTTTACATTCCATAAGCGGAAGGAGTCAGAAAGAGCAGAAATAATCGCGGTCAGAAAGACCCACCTGTTTCTGGTGACTTGAGAAGATGTGGAACTTGTCAGTCTAGGTGGGGAAAGTCAGGATGTTATTTCCTATCTCACACCTCACACTGGACAGCCAAAATCAAGCGCAACAGGGATGGATGCATCGAATGCAGGTCAAAGGTCTTTGAATGCAGAATGGTTTAAGCTTAAATTCTGGAGTTGGTGACTTTAGATAACATGTTTAGTTTTCTTGTCCATAATATTGGCATAATAACGTCTATTGCATACAGGCGTTGTGAGTATTAAATACGATAGCATGGCAAGTGTTTAGTTTTGTGCCTGGCACTGAGAAGGTGGGCAGTGATGGATTACCAAGGGTAATGGCAGTTGTCTCCAGGGACCAGTTGCCAGGAACGCTGGACCGACTATCCAAGTTTAGTTTGAGTGTTTGATCTAGAAGATTGCCACGAGCATTCCTTTCATTTAGTTGTTGCTCACCTACTTACACTTGGCAACTTGCTAGGCATTAGGGCTATGAAAATATAACTCTACTCCCTGTGCTTAGAAGCACATGCCCCAGAGGAAGAAATAAGGAAAGAGCAGTAAAACATAATGTGCTATGGAATCCTGGAGGACAGATACTAACAGAGACTGGGATCATGAAGTAGCAGTGGTTGAAGAAAACTTCTAGAGATTTGCTAAATGGAAGAGCATGGCAAGTTCAGGAAGCAGTAACTGAAAGTTTATAGCAACGTGAGAAGCACAACGTGCCACAATACAAAAAGGGAGCCACAGAGTTGAAAGAAAATATGACTGAGATAGAATTCAGAGACCTGGTTTCCTTAGCCTGACTGTTTTGTTACTGTTATTGCTGCCCCAGTGTTATTTCATGGTTAGGGTTTTTATAACTAGAACACACATGCAAGTCGATGATGAAGAAGAAATGATCCTGGGAGAAATAGGAAGGCGATGGATAACTGTCTGCTTTGCTAGGTGAGACCATTTTACCCAGGTGTATAGGAGGAGTAAGTAAAGGGTGAAGTAGAAGAAACCCATGAGCAGCTCAATGCTTAAGAAGCTTCTTATGAGTTTGGGAAAGGTAGGGAGGGAGGGAAGCCAGTAAGAGGCTCTATGTAATCAAAATGAGAAAAGAAGGTGCTGAGCTGGGGTTGTGGGTCCTGAGAATCTCTAATTTCCTGAGTTCGCTGCCGTGTTATTAATAGCTGCACTTGATGGTTAAAGAGGCAACCTTTTGCTTATTATTTGTTTCATCACTCACAATATTAAAACATCTATAATTTCAAATAAAGAAAAGCAGTCTTGGGGACCACTTAGAAAACAGAAATCCAAACCTCAGTATGAGTACTAGGTGCTAAGAAAATATTGATCTTTGGTTTTAGAATAGAAATGTGGAAAAAAATTAGATTCTTCTTCTAATTGAATCTTAATTAAAAATAAACATGTAGAAAGTAGTATTGCATAGAGAAAAAATATTTTTGGATCAAAATTTGTTTTAGATCCTATGTTGCAAAAAAAGCATTTTCTAGTGCTGATAAGTAAACTAAGGGATAAAGTCTATTTGCTATTGCCCTAGCTGGTTTGACTGAAGGGTCCCGGGTTTGATTCCGGTCAAGGGCACATGCCTGAGTTGCAGGCTTGAGGCAGCCGATCAGTGATTCTCTCTTATCAAAGATGTTTTTATCTCTCCCTCTCCCTTTCTCTGAAATCAATAAAAATATATTTTTAAAAGAACATTTACTACTTAAACCATTAATTTTATTAAATAAACTAAGAATCATGGCTAGCTTGATAATTAAACAAATGTTCTGAATATTAAATTTGACTATACTCAGATTACTGAGCATAGTCATAAGTAACACATGACTAAGTAACACAAAAGTAACACATTTTCTTTCTTGTTATTTGTGTCCATTATCCTGTACAATAAAAGGCTAATATGCAAATCGACCAAACAGCAGAACGACTGGTCATTATGATGTGCACTGACCATGAGGGGCAGATGCTAATTGCAGGAGCTTCCCCCTGGTGGTCAGTGCACTCCCACAGGGGGAGTGCTGCTCAGCCAGAAGCCAGGATCATGGCTGGCGAGCTCAGCGGCAGTGGTGGGAGCCTCTCCTGCCTCTGCAGCAGCACTAAGGATGTCCAACTGCTGGCTTAGGCTTAAGCCGTCAGTAGGACATCCTCCGAGGGTTCCTGGACTGCGAGAGGGCACAGGCTGGGCTGAGGGACCCCTCCCTGAGTGCATGAATTTTGTGCACTGGGCCTCTAGTATGTAAATAAACAAGGACTATTTTCCTATAAAATTGTTTTGCTTCACTGTGTATATTTACCCATCTACTTGTTATTCTTCATGGCTAGATTTGCCAAGATTGTAAAAAATTCATTTTGCTAGTAGCATATACTCAAAACTATTGCTAGAATATTTGATAATTGATAAATCACTAATTGCTAGTCTTTTCTATTGTAACTGAACTGAAGGAACACAAGTTTTGTTGTTATTGTTTTTACCCTAATTTTAAGTTCTTTAGTTTCAGACAGTATAAAATTTCATTGTAACTTCTGATGTTGGAGAATATAATTTGACTTATTTTTTTAGTCAAGAACCATATAATTTCACTCATATGTGAATATAAATCTGAAAGCAACAAATGGACAAATAAGAAAAACAAACAAAACTCATAGACACAGACAACAATATGGTAGTTACCCGAGGGAAAAGAGTTAGGGGAAGGTAGTAAAGGATAAAGGGGGGTCAAATATATAGCGACAGCGGAAGGAGACTTGATTTTGAGTGGTGAACACACAATGAAATACACAGATAATGTTATAGAATTGTACACTTGAAATCTATATAATTTTATTAACCAATGTTACCCCAATAAATTTACTAAAATTTAAAAAATAGTTTGGTCTACTTCCTTGCATTTCCTGGTTTAAGTTTAAAGGTATCTCGTATTATTTCTGATTTAAACTCAAGAAAAAAGTTGTTTCTTCATTATATAATAAGTTATGATTTCCAGCTGGTCAAACATAAGTAAAGATTTCATTAAAGAAGTCAAAAGAAAGCACACTTAGAGGACAGAGGGAAAAATAAGTGTAGACAGTTCTTTTAAAATTCCTGCACTTTCACTTGTCTCTGTTATTTTTATAGAGTTTGTTTTCTAATTAAGTGCATTCGGCATAATTTTTATAAAGTAACTGACAAAAAATACCTCTGTTCTCTGCCTTTAGCCATTTTAAACACCATATCAGTGTCTAATCTGCCTGTGCATCTCTTCCTCCTTTGCTATACTCACCAATTTAAAAAGTATGGACAAAATGATTAAAAATAACACTAGTGTTTCTAAGTTAATAAATAAAGTGTATAAAATAAATTAATTTGCCTGGCTAGTGTGGCTCAGTGGATTGAGTGTCATCCCATGCACCAGGAGGTCACTGGTTCGATTCCTGGTCAGGACACATGCCTGGGTTGTGGGCTCAATCCTCAGTGAGGAAGGGTGGTGTGGGAAACGGTTGGTTGATGTTTGGTCCATGTTTCTCTCTCATTGATGTTCCTATCCCTCTCTCCCTCTCCCTTCCCCTTTGTCTAAAATCAATAAAAACATATTAAAAATAAATTAAATTAACTTGTTAAAACAAAGGTAAATTGACATGTGAGAATACACCTATGGAATGGCACTATATTGTAAATCAAATAATTATAGGTTTTATTCTGAACTCTTTTCCCTTCTTTGGTATTCCTTAGACTTTTCAAGTTGAATGAACTAATCTTAATTTTGAAAAAAAATTTTGAAGAGTTAAGGATTAGATCACTATATTCAGCTTCATTTTAATCACTAATTAAACTAAGCTTCTTTGAATGACAAGCAGCAGTTCATTGAGAAAATTAAAGCACAAAGAAATGGAAGAATTTACCCAAGATCATCTAACTAATAAATGACAAAATCAGGATTCAAAGCATAGTCATTGTATACTAGTACGAGGTGATAAATATTTTAATTAACTAGATGGGAGGAATCCTTTCACAACGTGTATGTATATCAAGCCATCAGGATGTACACTTTAAATCTCTTACAATATTAATTGTCAATTATATCTGAATAGAGCTGGAAAAAAAACATAGCCATTGTATCCATTAGATAAAACAATAAAATACATATAAAATGGTAGAGATTATAAAAAATGGTTAAGACCTAAACAAAACAATTATTGTCTCTAAGAACAAAATAAAAACAAAATAAAAATTTACAATTTTAATGAAGTACCTGGAAATTAAAACATATATCAAGTAATTGGCAAAAAATCTCTCTATCTATCTATCTATCTATCTATCTATCTATCTATCTATATATCTTACCTAATAATAGACAAACATGTAAATTGACTGTACCTCTGCTATGCCACCAGCCAATCAGGAGTGATATGCAAATTAACCCAACAAAGATAGCGGTTAATTTGCATACACAGGTGCCAAGTGACAGGGGCAGAACGCTTGCGTCGTCACCATGGTGGCGATGCAGGCGTTCTGCCCCACCCCTGGTGTCTCAGGGCCTCTGGGAAGTGTGTGAAGGCAGGGCCAGAGCCGAAAGAGGCAGCTCCTGGAGTGGAAAGAGGCGGCTCCGGGGCCTGAGTGGAAAGGGGCTGGGCTGGAGTGGAAAGGCGGTGCCGGCAGCCAGGGAAAGGAAAGCCCATTCTAGCATGAATCTTCTATAATGTATATTATATATGTGTATATACTCCTTTGCACATATTAAGGCAACAGAAAAAACAATTTTTTAAAACTCAAAGCTCAAAATTATGAAGATAAAAATAATTTCACATTTTTAGCAACAGAAACTTTTTTTAAATTTGGAATTTGAATGTATTTTAATATGAATGTTATTTTGGGAAGAGCAGTTCTACATAGGGCTTACAAATGACTCATATGGCTTTGATATGTATTATTACTCTAATCTAAAAATTCAGAGCTGCTGCAAGCACACCATATCACACTCTACACCTTGTTTCAAATAGAGAGTGATGATTTAAAGATGATGTGGAATGAGCTGAGAGAAGACCGGGTTGAAAGATGTGAAGGGAGAGAAGGAAGAGGGATGTAGGGGTCATTATTGAAGTGCCTTCTTAGACTTGAGAAGGAATTAATTGCAAGGGATTTAGGTAAATACTGGGCAAATAGTTTTTAAATATAAGTTTTTTTAAGCCTCAGATCCACAAATTATTAGATAAATTATCTATAATAATAAAAGGGTAGTATGCTAATTAGACCGGACGTCCTTCCAGACAACCTTCTAGACAAAGCCGCGGCTGCCAGGGCCGAGGCAAGCCACTGCAGCTGCGAGGGCTGAGCCCCTTGCACAAATTTCATGCATCGGGCCTCTAGTATATAATAAATGCATTCCCACAGAGTACTTTCTCTTAAGATTGAAGAGTGAATACATGATGTAACCAAAATTTCAATTGATATATTTTTGATTCTAAAGTCCAAGATTTCTCCACTATATTATCCTATAAGGATAGCCCAGAGAAAATGTGTATCTTGCCAAAATCTCACAGTAAATCCAAAGGTAGAAGAAGTACAAATGGATATACCCAAGTCCCAGAGTTCAAGTCCCTAGAGCCTTTTCACATACATTTTCCCACTAGATCCTGAAAGTATAAACTATTTTTAAAATTCTTTATTGTTTAAAGTATTACATATAGTATTACATATGTATAAGCTATTTTTTAAATGGCTAATGATCACAGAATTATTCAGTTGTGATAGACAATAGCAATCACCTTGAATATAGGTCCTTAGCTTAAGGTCCATGCAGTTGTAAGAGCTATAGGGTGGCATAGAACTATTGAAACTGTACATAGATTTATTTTGTAAAATTTCCATAGGCCTGACAAGAACACCCATAGATTTCATGGTATTTTCAAAGGAGATTATGATTGAAAATGTTGAAGAACTAGTGATATAAAACAAACAACTTTTATAGATGAAAAAACTAGAAGCCCAGAGAGCTAACGTAACTATGGGGACGATACAGCTGGATAGTGGAAGAACAACTACTAGAACATGGGTATCTAACACTTCAGTATCCTTTCCCACATCATAGGGCCACACATAATACACCACCATGAGTTTGCAAAGTTTAAGCTGGTATCTGCAGAGGATGGCACACAGGAGAAAGTGAGAAGCCTTAGTGGTGTTAAGCATCCTGGTGGACTCGAGGTCCCTCCCTCCTTTGCATTTCCAAACTAATAAGAAAATCTATGTTTAACTTCACATGGTTCAATGTGTAGAGAGAAATAAATTATGCTTTATAAATTATGGTGCAAGGCTAACTGTGGACATTTTCCTAAGAAAACTCAATGACTTAGAACCTGCTAACCTCAGTAAACAAAACCTTAGTGAACTGTAATTAATGGTTCACAGTGCATCTGCTTAATTTTCCTAATGCATTAGTTTCCTTTATTTCTTTTAAAACTCTTGTAATCCTTTATCAGCTTTACTTTCAGTAATTTACAGTCAGGTTTCTTATCTTTTTTTAATATATATTTTATTGAGTTTTTACAGAGAGGAAGGGAGAGGGATAGAGAGTCAGAAACATCGATGAAAGAGAAACATCGATCAGCTGCCTCCTGCATACCCCCCACTGGAGATGTGCCTGAAACCAAGGTACATGCCCTTGACCAGAATCGAACCTGGGACCCTTCAGTCCACAGGCCAATGCTCCATCCACTGAGCCAAATCGGCCAGGGAGGTTTCTTATCTTATTTCAACATTTTAGTGTAATGTTAATTTGGATGTTGTTTTATGAGAGTAGAGGAATGAAAAATAATTTAAAAATAAATACATTTATCAAGGTTTTCAGGCTAACATAGTTGTGGATTTTAAAGAAATAACTTGCCCAGCCAGCATGGTTCAGTGGTTGCAATGCTCAGCATGGCTCATAGCATTAACCTGTGAACCAGGAGGTCACGGTTCGATTCCTGGTCAGGGCACATACCCGGGTTGCGGGCTTGATCCCCAGTGGGGTGCATGCAGGAGACAGCCAATCAAGATTCTCTCCCATCATTAATGTTTCTATATCGCTCTCTCTTCCTCTCCCTTCCTCTCTAAAATCAATAAAAATATACTTAAAAAAGGAAATAACTTATAGGAGATATGACAGTTGTTATGAATTCAGTGGTGTCTAGTTGACTATTTCTCTATTGCAGATAAATTGTCAGGAACTGCTGAGAAATGAATGATAGAGATTGCCATTCTTAATTAATCATAACTGATTACTGAAAACCAGAACTTGAACAAAGTTGCCCTTTCAGTCCTGGGTCAACACTGATGACCTGAACTTTGCAATGCACTTTCACAAGGAACTAGGTATGCTGCTCCTGAAAATACACAATGACCCATCTTTACCTCAGGATCACAAACTGTTAGACCACTGACACCACCACAACCAATATTATCACCAGAGCAACACCACCAGTCACAACATCTAGACCATTCATTGAGCTTTTACTGTGGGTAAGTCTGCAAAATACATTGCTTACATTATTTTACATCATATTCATGACATTGTTGTTAAGTAGATGCTATCAATCCTATTAACATCTACATAATACCAATATCATTTCATAGACGTTTTTATAGGATGAGGAAACTTGAAATTAAGGAGGTCAAATGACTTACCCCTTTCTTCCATAACCAGTAAGAAACAAAATCTAGATTAGAATCCAAATAGCTTTGATTCCAAAGCTAGTTCTTTTAACCAAGTTATTTTGTTTCCCCTGTTACTTATCTGATAGCAATAATGCATAGGTTAATGGATGTACTTTTTTACACTGATTTAAAAAGACAGGAAGGAAGAAAGATTGTTATCATAAGTGTAAAAAAATTAAATGGGAAATCTATGATCAAAGGAGAAGAAATTGAAGATAATAGAAATGGTGCTTTGAGTAAAAGAAGGCAAAGGCAAAATATACCAGCAAGTGAGTGCCGATGGGAGCAGTAGAACTTTAACATGTTGGTTCATATTTCTTAGGTGAGAGCATTCAGATCCAATCCAGCGAGCTCTGGTATCAAATTACCATGAGCACAGCCCAAACCATTTAACCTAGCATGATGTGAGAGTTACTTTGCTGAGAGAGTTAATTTGGTTATCTTGCTTGTTGCAAATGGGGGTCTTTTGGGTACAATCCATGGCAAGTAACAAAGTACAATTTCCTTCTCATTCTACCTTGAGTGTATACATAATTCTAGCTCCAGGGCCAAATCTAAAAGATGCAAAAGCTATTGCTGCACAGAAGCTTCTGACAGCCCACACCCTATAATGAAAAAGGGTAATGCACAGGAGATGAGCACTCAAAGCATGCACAAAATTGTACAAAATTTGAAGACCCTACAGAGACCAAACGTTAAAATGTTAAGAAATCTAAGCCCAAATGGTCAAAAAGCACTAAAACAGTGCTCAAGAACAACATTAAGAAATCATTCCATACCACTTGAATAATTTCATGAATTCACTGGGTTCTCTAGCTATTATTAGCCAAAGCACTGAGAACTTGCTTGCCATTACAGATGGTTTGCATAAAATCAACATCCCATGAAGTCCTGAGAAAAACATATGTTTGCAGATGATTACCCCAAGATAGCACTGGGACATTCATTATTCATTAGCTACATCATTACAATTTTAACATGATCCATTCTCTGTATTTCACTGAATCTAAGTCCCTGTGGACCAAGTCCATGCATGCACTTTTATTTCCCTTTTCAGTTGCGATTAGAAAAGTCTTTGGAATGGCATGTTCGCTCACCTCATGTGAGAGTTTTGTAAATGTGGTAAGTGACAAATGCTGGAAGTAAGACACACAGGCATTATTTTTCTATATTTGTCAATAGCTCTTTTAGCAGAAATTATTTAGGCTCTCCTCACCTGTCTTCCTGCCTTGGCCCACAGAGAACACGTGTCCATAAGTATTTCTCTCTTCTGTGGAGTATTGGAAGGAAGCTTCTATATTTGTCTCTAAATAGTACCAGAGGAGGAAGGGTAGCATTATTCAAGTGTCCAGGTGACACTTGAATAAAGCTGATTTATAGACTTCTGCATTGCACTCTATGGGCATCATGTTTTGGTCAGGATACTGGTGTAGAAGAGAGTGAATTATAAAAGCCAGGCACCAAAAGGCCACTCACCGACAATATACAGATGACCCCAAAAAAATACATATACTTTGACAGCTGATTTCTATTACATTTTGAAAATGAAATGTATTTTAATAAACACTGTCTTTAATTATTCAAAGTGTGTACTGGTATACATTTTGGGGGGACACTCTGTATTCTGAAGTGCTGTCAAATCTTTGTTATTAACAGTAGAATTACCCCAAACTACTTGCAGGCAGACATCTTTTTGCTTCTGATTGCAACAGTAGCTGTGAACTGTGAAAGTTGTTCATCAACCCATGTCAATATCCTTTTCACAATACGGGGTTTGGCCAAATGTCATTTCCACTAAAAAATGGTAGTTACAGCCCATTTCTATACCTAATGTCCCCCCTTCTATGATACTTTAATAATTTATACCCTTTTAGAGTACTTATCACAGTCTGCCAGATGATTACTGAAATTATTGGATTGTGTTCCTTGCTCAATGACTAGAGTATGCATGTCTAATGAGTAGAGACTGATATTGATTTGTGTGTTCTCTCAGTCCTGACAGGGCACATTATATAGGGAGGTATGGACAGATTTAAATCTGTAAGGCTATATATTTTAAATTCTAATTCAGGAAAGACAGTGGCCAACATCAGCAAATCAAGTCTTCTACTGGAGCAATTCACAGGCATAGTCACATATGACAACACTGAAGACATGCATACACATGTATGTGTGTGCCTGCATCACACACACATATACACACATACACACAGAGCAATCCAGGCATCTTCTCTTATCTTTTCACAATTATTGCTAGTAATGCAACCTCTATTTCTTAATCAAAAATGTAGCCTGAAGGAAAGAAAATTGTAAAGGTCATGGACCATTTTTGCAGTATATAGTATCACAACGCATGGTGTAGAAAGCTACTTGTGTTCCTGGTCAATAGTGCTGGCACATCATAAAAGACAAAGGAAGTTTGCTGAACTGATCTGAAATTGGCTTAAAAGTTGTTGCCTAAATTAATTAATTAGTTAATTAATTTTTATTTTTGTAGACTGGGCTGCTTCTTCCTTTTTGCCTCCATTACTCTTGAATGCCTGGTTTTGGCCCTGTCTGCTTCTTGGGATCAGAGTGCCCACTGCAGGTGCTCAGGTGATCTGCACCTACTTATCCTTCATCAAAGATGGTTCTTAGGGTAGCTAGTACCCTATTAAGGACCTAGCTTGTGGCTTACATGGGTCAATGGAATCACACAAAACACAATTTAACATGGTTCCATTGAAAGAGCACAGAACTAGATGTCAAAAGACTTGGGCTTAAATAATATTCCACAACTTAATGTGCATTTGAACTTGGACTGGTCATTTTGATTGCCTAAACTTCAAGTCCTTTATTGGTGAAATAAACACAATTCTAAAATTCCATTAATGCAGTGATTTTCAACTGGTGTGCAGTGGCACACTGGTATGCCATAAGAATTTAAAACATGCAATACCTGACTACTTAGTCAGGGGCACTGACCTCTTTTCCCTTAGATTGTCAAATAAAAAATGACAACAGCCAACACAATAGTTGTCTGGTGTGAATAAATAAAAATTATACCTATTTTTGTCAGATCAGCAAAAAATATATATTTTTGGTATGCTGCAGAATTTTAGTAATTATTTTATGTGTGGGTGAGATTAAAAAGTATGAAAATCACTGCATTAATCCACTTCATGAGATTGCTACATTATATGATTTTATAAACTTAATTATCATACAAATGTCAGTGAGATCAGAGCACACAATTTAATATTTATGAAGAGATCTCTCATTCCTTTTGTTTCCCTTCATGTGAGGTAGCTCATGATATCACTTTTGTGCCAGCACCAAGGGAATGTGTTTCCTGTTTATTTTATTGTGCTTCTCCCTGCCACTCATTGCTCATGAGTGAAATCAACGGGTGTCTGTTGGCAGTATTTAGAAGGTGTATTCTTCAGGTAATATATAGACACTAGTGGCCCGGTGCATGAAATTCATGCACATTAAAAGGGAATTAATTAGAGGAAATATTTTAATATTGCTATTTGCCCTTTCTCTATAATAGAATTGTCAGAGATGAAAGAAAATTAGTAAAATGTATATGAAAATCTCCCTCCTGTCAGAGTCTGGGGTGCGCCACGGGACCCAGAGTCAAGTCCCCGCCCACCCACCCACGCCTCGAAATCGCACAAGACCCAGCCCCACCAGCCCCACCCCCGTCAAGCCCCACTGGGTGGGGAGTGCAGCCTCAGGTATACCGGCCTGGCACTGGGCAGGGGGGTGCTCTCAGGTCCCCTGGCCTGGCCTCAGGTCCCCCGGCCCCGGTGCGAGGGCGCGAGGGCATGAGGGCACGAGGGTGTGATGACCATTTGCATATTAGCTCTTTATCATATAGGATAGTTACTCATGGGCAAACAGAAATTTTTCTGGATCTGAGTCTGCCCTCATGTGGATATCTCAGAGCCCTATTCTTCATCAGGCAATTATCAGTTAATTTTTTTTTTTTTTTTTTTTGGTCTGAATCTAGTAAGTAGCACATGGACACAGGTAGCACTAACTGCAATTTCCCAGTTATATGTTAAGTACTTTGGAGAGTATTCATTGAACTTTCCATTACAAAAGCTTCCCAAATGGATAAAAGTTATTTGATTGTAAAGAGCTTCATGAGCTCTCATTAAAACTTTGAGTGACTACACAGACCATTTTGGAAGAGTACCAGGCAGCACCTGGCTATTGTCACCTTGAGTGTACCATTAGCTAACCATGCAATTTTAGGAACATGCCATTGTCCTCACCACTTTTATCAGTCCCTGCTCTTCTCCAACATCATCTCAGCACAATCGCAGTTCACAGCATCTACGGGCCCTTCAGATATTCATTCATTTAAAAAAAACCTCATCTATTTATTTGAACATCGATTTGTTCACTTTTTACATTTATTCTATTACTTAGTAAGCACTTATATATCATGTGTCCTGAACACTGTGAAAAGCACTAAAATATGGAGATAAAAGAACAAATCCCTGTCCTTAGGGGCATTTAGTCCTGTGAAACAATTGTAGCAAAAGACAGTGTGATACGGGATAGACAGGAGAGGCGAATCCAGTCCCTGCTTGTGGGGAGAAATCAGGTTACAGGATTTCATAAAATGATTTCCACCCTAGCCAGTGTGTCTCAGCTGTTTGAGTGTCATCCCATGTACCAGGAGGTCACAAGTTCTATTCTCGGTGAGGGCATGTGCAGGAAGCAACCGATTAATGTTTCTCCCTCACATCAATGTTTCTCTCTCTCTCCCCCTCCCTTCCTCTCTATCTAAAATCAATAAAAACATATTTTTAAAAATATTTCCTAAAGGAGTGATCTAATTTTTGAAGAATAAAAATGATAATTTTCAGAAAATTTTTAGAATTATTGTACAGATATTACAGAGAATCCCTATATGCTTCATGCCCAATATCTCCTATTGTTAACATCTTGTTTTAGTGTGGTTCATTTGTCACAAATAATGAACTAATATTGATAAATGGTTATTAACTGAAGTCTATACTTTACTCAGATTTCCTTAGTTTTGGCCTCGTTTCCTTTTTGTTTTCTATGGTCCCATCCAGGTTACCATGTTATATATAGTTGTTATGTCTCTTTAGGCTCCTTAAGACTGATTGATTCTCAGCTTTTTCTTCTTTTGGATTATCTTGACCATTTTGAGGGGTATTAATTGATATTTTGTAGCATGTCCTTCAAGTGGTTTTCATCTGATGTTTTTCTCATGGTTAGAGTGGGGTGATATGTTTGTGTGTGAGAGAGAGAGAGAGAGAGAGAGAGAGAGAGAGAGAGAGAGTCATTGATTGGCTGCCTCCTGCCCACCCCATTGGGGTTGAGCCTACAACCTGGACATGAGCCCTGGCAGGGAATAGAACTGTGACCTCTTGGTTCACAGGTTGATGTTCAACCAGTGGGCCATGCCAGCCAGGCACTTACAACTTTTTATGTTGAACTTGATCACTTTGCTGAGGTAGTGTTTGTTAGATTTGTCCACCATGAAGTTGCTCTCTTTCACCCTTTCATATTATATAGGATTAATGCAAAGTGAAGTGCCATCTTAAAAAACATTACCTTTCTTCTTAATTAGTTCCCAAATTTCAGAGCAGAACGATTATTTATGATGCTGAAATCTGCAGACATTTTTCTGCTATAAAATAGAATGATGAATTGGTGCCCTTTGCTTTAACTATTCGTATGAATTAATGAAAGACAATGCACTGCCTGAAAGGAGTGACATGATTCTGGAACCCATCTTAGTATAGTTTCCTTAAAACACACAGAGAGCTGTTTTATGGGCTGCAGCTGCTGCAAGCTTAGGATATGCCTCATAATCTCATCAGTGCTAAATCTAGGCAGGGAGGGGGGTGTCCAGCAGCTGTGTAAGATTTTTGGAAGGAGGTAAGCAAAAGCATTAACAATTGCTAATTTCTCACTTTTGAGGTTTGAATATACACTGTCTTATTTAACGTAACCCACTTAACCCTGGGAGGTGGGCATCACTGGCCCTATTTTATAGCAGAGCCATGTAAGCTCCAGACAATACCAGCTGGTAAGTGGCAGAACTAGAATTTAATCCTAGGTGTTAGGAATCCCAATCCCATGTTTATGGGACTGAAATATATTTTGAGCAGAGAGCTAACTTTAATAATATATTCCATTCTTTTTACCACCACAGAGATTGCCGAGTATGTTCACTTGTAGAAAATGTTTTTGAACTACATAATCATCTCCTGTGAGTGGAGAAAATAACATTCTAAGAGTGTGAACCAGAGGAGAATTTAGTGATAGACTGTTGAAATTTTAAAAGACTAGAGGCCCAGTGCACAAATTTGTGCATCAGTGGGGACCCTCAGCCTGGCCTGCGGAATCAGGCCAAAACCAGCTCTCCAACATCCCCTGAGGGGTCCCAGATTGCAAGAGGGTGCAGGCCAGGCTGAGGGACCACACCGGTGCATGATCAGGGCCAGGGAGGGACATAGGCGGTTGGCCAGCTGGGGAGGGACCATGGGAGGACTCCAGGGTGTGTCCAGCCCATCTCGCTCAATCCTGATTGGCAGGACCCCAGCAGCAAACTAACCTACCGGTTGGAGCATCTGCCCCCTGGTGGTCAGTGCACGTCATAGCGACTGGTCAACCGGTCGACTGCCCCCTGGTGGCCAGTGCATGTCATAGCGAGCAGTTGAGCAGCCTTAGCATATCATTAGCATGTTATGTTTTGATTGGTTGAATGGACGACTGGACACTTAGCATATTAGGCTTTTATTATATAGGATTAGTAGGTATGCCACGTCAGCATGGCCATGGGTGAACCTGAGGGGGGCTAGTGAAGGATTAAAGAAGACAGACATGAGAATAAAGCTGGGGCTAGGTGGGACACTGCCCTCTGATTAGAGAGACAGTGCCATGGCCTGCAAGCCGAGTCTTTATTTTTATAGCCAGATTCCATGAGGTAAAGTAAGGGTGTGGTTAAGATGTTTACAATGTTTTCACGTGTTTCAAATCTCAATTATATGCACCTGAACTCTATCAAGCCCACATCACTCAGCCTCCTGGGACCACAGGTTCGGACCATAAGGTCAAGCTTACAACTATAGCCTTTGGCTATAATTGTGCTGGGACTTGCACATGGCTTTGCCACGAGAGGATCATGCCCTCTCATTAGTCTGAGGCTTGAACCTGTCCAAATGCTGTAGCTGCTCTCCACATTTTCCCCTTCTTTTTCTGTTTATAAACACTTCCATTTACATCATCAAAAGCTCTAGGCACATTATGCAGCATAACCAAAACATCAAAAACAAAACTCTGGCTATTAACAAAACAATAACAAAACAATGCCAATGCAACACATCAATCAGAGAAAAAACAAACTACAGACATTTTAACATTTTCAGGACTATTTCTACAAAATAAAAGTTTCTTTTGTTGCTGGAGTATATTTTACTCAGAGTCCTCAGATTTGGCTGTGCAAGACTTTACAGAAAACTGGCAGCTCACCAACGCTAGCATAGCCAGAAACATGGTTGAGGGAGTAGCTTCTACTTCTTGCTTTTCTACCATGTGCTGGGCCCCAGTCGCTAACTTCTTCAGCTGACCCCATGTTGGCACCTCGGTTTCTTGCATAGCCTTTGTTGTCTTCTTCTTCTGCATCGCTATCATTGGGCAACTCTCAGTCTTTTGAACGAGTGACAAGGAGCTTCTCTGGGTCCCCTGCACCTCCTCCAGCTGCTGGTGCCGCTTCTCCATCTCCTCAATGAGGAGGCCCCATAGCTGCCGCAGGTCAGCGAGCCTCTGCAGGATGGCCTCGGCATTCAGGCTGCTGCTGTTGGTGAAGATGCTCTGGCTCCTCTTGAAGATGCCTTTGATGTGAGGCTGGTGCCCCTGGATTTCCTTCTGGAGGGTCTGATCTTTTTTATAGTCCTCCGATTTGAACAGTCTTAATTTTCCATGTTTTAGGTCATCAACCTCAGACCACAGCAGACAGTCCTTAGACAAAACTTAAGAAATTTAAGAATGCTTCATTGAGCATTGTTTTAGAGATCCCTTTCCTGAGATCCTGAATTTCCCATATTTTACAACTAGCTGCTATTAAACCTCGCTCCCTACCCTATTTTCACTTTCTGCACATGCTTCACGGGAGCATCCTTTCACCCCACAATCATAATTCCCCCATACTCAGGTCCCTGTTTGCCCATACTCAAGTCCCTGTTTGGGCGCCATATGTGCCACGCCAGCATGGCCATGGGTGAACCTGACGGGGGCGGGGGGGGGGGCAGTGAAGGATTAAAGAAGACAGACAAGAGAATAAAGTTGGGACTAGGTGGGACACTGCCCTCTGATTAGAGAGACAGTGCCATGGCCTGCAAGCCGAGTCTTTATTTTATATCCAGATTCCATGAGGCAAAGTAAGGGTGTGGTTAAGATGTTTACAAAGTCCTCATGGGTTTTGAATCTACTCAATTACATGCACCTGAACTCTATCATGCCCACATCACTCAGCCTCCTGGGACCACAGGTTCAAACCATAAGGTCAAGCTTACAACTATAGCCTTTGGCTATAATTGTGCTGGGACTTGCACATGGCTTTGCCCTCTCATTAGTCCAAGGCTTGAACCTGTCCAAACGCTGTAGCCACTCTCCACAAGTAGGTGTTAGTGGTTAGAAAAATCTAACTATAATGCTATTAGCTACAGGAGTAAAACCAAAGCAAAGTATGGCCATGGTGGCCTTCTTTCAATTGGACTAGTATGTAGACTCCTTAAAGACCTCAATATTACATGGCCTACAGGTCTATACACAGAACTGTAGGTAGCATCAATTCCAGCTCCCAGGCTCCAGTCTAGTTTTTGATTAATTACTAATCCATTTCAGCTGAGAGCTCATTCATCACATACATGCCTATGTTAAAATAGTAAGTCCAACACACCTTTATGCAGGAGCTACTATGTGCCAAGTACTGTCCAAGGGCCTTCACAATCATTATCTCACTTAATTATCAGATATCCTTGCCATGTAATCATGATGAATCCCTTTTGGCAAAAAAAGAAAAATAAGGCTTACTGAGGATAAGCTCTTTCTGATGGTGGCAGAACTAGAATTCAGTTTTAGGATAAGCTTCCTACTGAACCCCATTTCCTTTCCAAAGCCCTGTGAGAGCTCCTAGGAAGAAAGAATTGCCTTCTTTCACTATCTAAGTTCCATGTCATCATTATCTTGATACAACCTCATTAGTCCATAGGGAAAAAAAATGAGTTTATTCTTAGAATAATCTGATACTCAATATTTTGAAGCTAATAAGAAAAGGTCAGATTTAAATGTCTATACTATAAAAGAACTAAAATGAATGAGATTCAGTGGATATTTGCAGTTCTGGGAGAAAAAAACAAACAAACAAGAAAAATGCCTTCTGCTTCCCTCAATATCATAAAGAGAAAGAAACATGTTCAGAAAATAGGGAGGAATTATCACAACAAACAAGGTCACCCAGTCACCTGCACAGGCCTCTTTAAAAGCAACCCATGGCCAAGTTTCCTGCTGTCAGTTTACTGGACTGGCAATATATTGGCTAACTGCTTCCTTAATCCCATCTTTCTGCTTTCTTGATTCAGTTCCAGGAAGCTTCCACAAGCTGGGGCTGCAGATACCAAAACTATTGGGAGAGCTAGTTCTATGCAAGCTTGTGGCATTCCTAGGTATTTTAATTCGTAGAAATACTTAATTGCAAAGCTCCCTACCATTTTGTGCAGTTTTCAAGCGCAAGCAATCTGTACTGAGCACTGCAGCCCAAATTCCTGTGTAGGCTTGAAAAATGAGAGACAAATACTAAAGGGGAAAAATCACATGGAGATAGCCAGTGTAGCTAAGAAATACAAGCTTTAGAACTGGAAAGAATTTAGCTTGAATTCTAGGCTTTTTATCTTTTAAGCACTGCCTTTAAATTTTCGGCACCTTTCTTTGTCTATGATGGGGTTTCTGTCTTTCTCACAGTGTTGTTTATCCTTTAAGTCATTCATCCATTCCAAAATATGTAATGAGTAGGTGTTATGTACCAGGGTCTCTTAGGCATTTGGGGATACAGCTGTGAATGTATTGGGCAAAGCTGACTCTGATGGAGTTGGGGGGAGGGGCAGATAATAAGCAGTAGAACAACAACAAAAACACATGAGATTTTGAGATAATGATAAATGTTCTTAAGAAAATAAAAGAGGGTAATATGGTAGATAGTGTCTCAAGGATTTGATTTAGTTTGGGTGTGGCCTGAAATGAATGGGGTGGTATTGAGAAGACTCATGAGACATGAGTAAGGATAGGCTATATGTTTTTAAGGGTAGATGTCATCTTGAATTTTTCCCAGTGTGCCCTGCAAGGCCTGATTTGCAGCAGGTATTCCATATAAATGATTTTAAATGAATATGTACGTGGTCCCCCGAAGGTGCTCACTTCATGATTTTTCTTTCTATTCCTGTGAAAGCTGGTTCTCATGGCCTGTAAGATTCAATGTACATTAAACAGGCTAACCAAAATTTTAAGTATTCTGATATTACAGAACCCTTACTCTATGCAGGGGTGAGGAACTTTTTTTCTGCCAAGGGCCATTTGGATATTTATAACATCATTCTCAGGCCATACAAAATTATCAACTTAAATATTAGCCTGCTATATTTGGTCAAACATTTAATTAACTCACCCCTAATGCCTGGGCAGAACCAGACCAAATGATTTTGTGGGCCTTATATGGCCCACAGGGCCAGACATTCCCCACCTCTACTTATAGTCACCCTTCACCAACTATTTAAATATGATCCATCACAAGCTAGGACAGTGGTCAGCAAACTGTGGCTCACGAGCCACATGCGGCTCTTTGGCCCCTTGAGTGTGGCTCTTCCACAAATACCATGGCCTGGGCGAGTCTATTTTGAAGAAGTAGCGTCAGAAGAAGTTTAAGTTTAAAAAATTTGACTCTCAAAAGAAATTTCAATTGTTGTACTGTTGATATTTGGCTCTGTTGACTAATGAGTTTGCCGACGAGTGAGCTAGGAGATAGGCAACATTTTTAAACAAGAGAGTAAGACAAAGTCATTTTCCTTATTTGTCTGGCCAGAGAGGCACACTGAGTTTAAATAGAACTGGAATACAAGACAGTACCTGAAAAGGTCTCCAAGTGTGGTAACAAATGCTTTCAGTTTGTCAAGATGACCCCTTACTTACGACGGGGCTCCAGGAGGGTGGAAGGAGGAGGTGTGTTTTAACTGTGTCTAGATTTAAAAATGAAAATATAGAAGCAACTGCTTTTCAGGAATTATATTTAAAATGAATTCCCAGAAACTTAATTCAGTACTTCTCAAACATTAGCCTAAATCAGAATGCTTAAAATGAAGATTGCTGGCCTTCCCTCTTGAAGTTTCGTTTTCCCTACATCTGGGGTAGGGCCCAAGAATGTGTATTTCCGACACATTCCCAAGCAATTCTTCACATGAATGTTTCCAGTTACATCTCCCAAATAGCTATGTATGATCTGCCAGGGTGGTATCACTGCACCACTCTGCTCTGTTATGGGTCATGAACAAAATAAATATAAGGGATATGTGGGGTCTTTGTGTGTGTTCACTGTTTGGGTAGATGAAGAATATTGGAATAAATGTGGACAAGGGCCATACTACTCAACCAGGAAAAATGGTGTCCCTTTAATATTTCTCTGCTTTCCATTGTATACATCACTAGAGGCCCGATGCATGAAGATTCGTGCAAGAATGGGCCTTCCTTCCCCTGGTTGTTGGCACCACTTTTGCTCTGGCCCCGGAGCCGCCTTTCCGCCTTCCCACGCTGCCCAGAGGCCCAGAACGGCTGAGGCGGTGCAGAATGCTTGCGTCATCGCCCCCGGCCGCTCGGCACCTGTGTATGCAAATTAACCCACCACCTTTGTTGGGTTAATTTGCATACTCACTCCTGATTGGCTGGTAGACATCGCGAAGGTATGCTCAATTTGCATCTTTCTCTTTTATTAGTGTAGATGGCCCCATTCCCTCCTTTTGTGCCTTTTTCCTTCTACTTCCCAGACTCATCCTACCTAGCATGATGTTAAAGAAACGGAATGATTGCTATGAAATTGGAATTAAGAGCCACTGGGGTCATTAGGAATTCTCCGGTAATACAGACTAACTGGACACATCAGGGTCTTTCCTTGACCAGCATATTGGTTTCGTCAGTCCCTTCAGTGTTACGGTAGGTCCCATAATAAATTTTAAAATATCCAGTTTAACCTTAAGGGTATCCACCTCATACAAGGATATTGAAACATACAAATAAGGCCTCCGGCAGCTAGACCTGCCATGATGGAGATACTGAGAAGGGTATGCTGAATGAGCCCCCAACCGCACCATCACTACTTTAAAATGTCCCCCAGCCTGTCTTTGATTTCAGAATTCTCATTTCACAGGTAATTATGATGCCCTACGAATTAATGAGGAAGCCTATTTCGTAAGTAAATTAATTTTTAACTTCATTGTTTCAAATAATGGATTTCTGTTTTTCAGTTGATGTAGACCTTACTAAACACTGAATGCCAGCAGGCATGTGCCCTCATATCACCATATCACTCTTTTAGCTCAAAGATCTCAAAATCAAAGTAACAGAAAATATTTGTATTCTGTTCCAATATATTAGGGCCAACGATATTGGAAAAACAATGTGTTCTCCTTTGTTCAACTTTGTAATGACACATTTTCAATTGTTGTTTGTATGACTGGAAAGAACAAATCTAATAGCCTGGCTTATAAGCTTGAAATTTATGGATCAAGCCTTGTAACCTAATATTGGGCCCCAACTTTGCTTATAAATTATCCTTCATACTGTTGGCCCATTCCCACATTATAGTAGATTCTCCAATAACCAGAACTGGCTGTCCTACAGATGACCATCTCAAATGACCAGCGATGAAATCAGTTCTACATCATGATTAGACAAGTCTTCCACCAAGAAAGGTTCACTTCTCTCTTCTTGATGTCCTTCTTTAGCCAGAGATCTATAAGATGTTGGCAGGAGAAACTGAAAGTTAAAAACCACGTGTAGTGAAAATGTAATTGAGAATGTTTTATTTATGTTTTGTATGCTTCCATTTTTCCCTTCTGCATCCTGTGATGTGAGGATGTGTGGAGTTGTGAAATACTGGTAAAAGGAATATGAAAAAAACTTTGCTGCTCTAAAGAGAATACCTCCAGTGGTGTTCCTGATTGCCAGGAAAACTTGTAGTTCTGTTCAGTTGATTACATTTTGACTGGATCTGTATTTGTGTGACAATAATTTGTGAGCTCAGTACCTGAAATGGAAATTAATTTATGAATAGTTTTGTCTCATTAGGTAGCTATGACCATGGATTTAATATAATACCTAACATATAATAAGTGTTTAAAAAATTTTTGGCTGCTGTTATTTTGCTTTCTACTTTCAACTTTTTCTAATCACACCTTTTCTAAAATGATGTAATTGAGGCTTCAAAAACTCACCTCATTGTCTACAGCAGATAGTGACATGGCTTCGATTTAAATCCAGGTCTGAACTTAATGTCTGAGCTCTTTCTTAACAACTATTCAGTGCACCCAGTGCTATAACTGTCAGGTCACTTCCAGACCTGACATTTTATCAATATTTGTTAATTACTGATGAGAAATGGGTACGATGTTGGAAAATGGGTTCAACATGTTCCTCCAACCACATCCGGCAATCAAAATCTCACTGTTGTGGGTTTTTATTTAATCCTTACTGAGGATAATTTTCCATTGACATTTAGAAAAAGTGAAAGAGAAGCAGGAGGGAGGGGAGGAGAGAGAGAGAGAGAGAGAGAGAGAGAGAGAGAGAGAGAGAGAGAGAGAGAGAGAGAGAGGTGGGGAGAGAAAGAATGAGAAACACCCATGTGAAAGAGACACATTGACTGGTTTCTTCCTAAACACATGCCAACCAGGATGGGAATGAAGCCCACAATCAAGGTATGTGACCCCTTGGTCCAAGGGCCGATGCTCTAACCACAGAGCAAAGCCAGCCAGCCAGGGCAAAAATCTCATTTTTTTTTTATTGTGAGAGAGATATCATTAATGAAAAGTCTCTTATTAGTATTTTTATTTTCTTCACAGTACTATACTCAGTATCTTGCAAAACCCTACCCCAAGCATATAGCTCTTGGCACACAGCAAGTGTTCACTTAATATTTAATTAATTAGTATACCAGCCAGCACTATATTGAAAAAGTGCACTAACTGATTACTCAGTTGACCATCATAGCAAAGCATCCGTGCAGAGAGTGCAGATACAGCGACGTGTCATGTTGTGAATGGGGATCTGTGTACTGTATTCAGAAAGGTTATGTGAACTGTCCAAGGTCATCCCAAGGTGGGAAATCGACTATCATCTCCAGTGGAATTCCAAAATTAATGCTCTTGCCACTGACCTCAAAATCAAATTCTTCGACCTCTAACTGGATCAGAAGTAAAGTTTTCCATATTGAAGTTCAATCAATTCAGACCAAGTTTCTGTTCTTTTTCAGGAATAGTTAAGACTTATTTCCGTTTCTTTGATTAGGAAATGTGTACAATTCCTAAAAGTCCACTCATGAAGTCTTTAGTGTATTAAAAATGTAAAAGCATATTTTTCTTCCTCATGTTTCTAAATGATATTCTTTTTTTCCTATTGCTGATGTGTGTTATATTCTCCTCAGCCTCTTTAAATCTATTACCAATAGGCAATAACTTGCTTTCTACTGACAGAGTGAAGGTAAAATCAAAGGCATGGCACAGGCTTTGAGGCTAGAAGAGAAATGTCCTGCCAAACAAACCCAAATTACTAGTCTCCATAGTCACAATATAGCACAGCTTTCTTCAAGAAGGGTGCTTTTCAAAAAAGTGAAACCAATTCAGGACAACCATTAATTCCATTGATTACTCAAAAGAACTTGAAAGGAGGGTTTAAAACTCAGAAAGGACCCAGGGAAGAAGAAGGTTGAGAATTTAAGAAAGGCCAATACCAAGAAACATCAAAATCAGAAATAAGTTTGAAATCATGAGTAATATCACTAAATAATGTTAAATTTCTGCCAGGAAAAATGTAGTATGATTAGATGGGATTAAAAGTTTTTAAGTTTTCTTATCATTCCACATAATTACATAATTATCAGAGATCTAAAATTCATAAAAAGAAATGATATCAATTTTAAGCCAGACAATGTCTTAATTACTAGTGATTATGCCTTTTATATTTATTGTTTGAGGCTGTCTGCTATATCCATTAATGAAGGAGATTTAAATCTTAGCTTTTTATTTTAAAACAATACTATTAATGGCATCTATCTCAGACTTCCTATCTGGGATAGAACAATACTTATTAACTTCATACTAGATCAGAAGACATTGAATAGTATAAACAAAAGCATAACTAGGTCACCTGTGGTTCTACATGGCTCCCTGCCATCCTAGAATACTAAGCGGTAGGCAAGTATAGAATCACAGTGTGCTAAACAAAATGACAACATATCGCTTTTTTCTTTTTCTCTTCCAATGAATATCCATTCCTCTTCATCTTAGCCACATAATATCCTGCTTCTGAGATCATGGATCACACTAGTACTGTTTGTTGAGGACTGGTAAGTGAAGAATGTTTTCTTATCAAAAAATATTTAAGCTCTATAATTTTCCAAACTATACTTAACTAGAGGCCCGGTGAACGAAATTCATGCACAGGGGGTTGTGACTTCAGCCCAGCCTGCACCCTCTCCAATCTGGGACCCCTCGATCCCAGTAGGATCAAGACTAAACGGGCAGCCAGACATCCCTCTCACAATCCAGGACTGATGGCTCCCAACTGCTTGCCTGCCTGCCTTCCTGATTTCCCCTAACCGCTTCTGCTTGCCAGTCTGATCACCCCGTAACCACTCCCCTGCCAGCATGATTGATGCCTAATTGCTCCCCTGCCAGCCTGATCGCCCCCAACTGCCCTCCCTTGTAGGCCTGGTCCCTCCCAACTGCCCTCCCCTGCTGGCCTGATCACCCACAACTGCCCTCCCTTGCAGGCCTGGTCCTTCCCAACTACCCTCCCTTGCTGGCCATCTTGTGGTGGCCATCTTGTGCCCACATGGGGACAGCCATCTTGTGTGTTGGAGTGATGGTCAATTTGCATATTACTCTTTCAGTAGATAGGATAGAGGCCTGGTGCACGGATGAGGGCCGGCTGCTTTGCCCTGAAGGGTGTCCTGGATCAGGGTGGGGGTTACCTTGGGGCGTGGGGCGGCCTGGGTGAGGGGCCTGTGGTGGTTTTCAGGCTGGCCACGCCCCCCGGCAACCCAAGCGGAGGCCCTGGTATCTGGGATTTCTTTATCTTCCATAATTGAAACTTTGTAGCCTTGAGCAGAGGCCAGGGCAAGCCAGGGTGGGTGGGAAGCTTGGCTTCCTCCATCGCTGGGGGCAACCCAAACCTCCTGCTCTCTACAGCTTCATGGCTGCCACCATTTTTGTTGGGATTTATTTATCTTCTATAATTGAAACTTTGTAGCCTTGAGTGGAGTCCAGGGCCGGCCAGGATGGGCAGGAAGCTTGCCTTCCTCCATCGCCAGGGGCAACCCAAGCCTCCTGCTCTCTACAGCTCTGTGACTGCTGCCATTTTTGTTGGGTTAATTTGCATACTCGCTCCTGATTAGCTGGTGGGCATGGCTTGTGGATGTAGCAGAGGGATGGTCAATTCGCATGTTTCTCTTTTATTAGATAGGATAAAGACTTCTTTCTTCCAACCTAGTTTCTTAATACAGTTATCCCTTGTCATACTTTGTCATTTTATGAGTTTCTTCTTCCACAAAACTATATTCTCTCTATGAGAGTAAACTTGATATTAATATGAGGCATGGCTTGGTGTATATCTGCGAAAAGATGGACTGGCAAGTGCTTCCATCTCCCTTTTTTCACAGCGTGTACCACAGAGGCTAGTACAGAATATATTCACAGTAAGTATTTTCAAATTAATGAATAAATTAATTCACTTGTTGTAACATCACATAGACCTCAAGCTCAGTGAGGTGTGCTTTTACATGCTATATGTAACTCTACTGAAATAGATTGAACTTTGTAAAAAATGTATTATTTATTTTATGCAGAAAAATTCTCTCAAATCAGTAAAAATGTTACCATAAGTTTTGAGTTATCTTTGTAACTTCATACAAGTTGGCAAATAAAAGTACCATCAAACTCAACTAATTTGGATTTTTTTTTCATTTTGTGTGTGTGTTTGTGTGTGTATACAAATCCAAATAATTATTATTGCCAGCTTAATTCTTCAGTGTATATTACTTAATAAAACTTAGGTTTTTAACATTAAATATAGTAGAAATCAATGCTTTATGTATTTTTATTTCCTCTGAACACAAAAGGAAAACTAATTATGTTTGTGAAGGAGAGATGAGTGTACTAATTTGGGAATTAAAAGCAATCAAATTAAGTTTGATTACAAATAAAATAACCAGATGGAGTGTTATTTTTAGTGTCTTAACACAGTTTTACTGTCTTTTCTCTGTTTACTTTAATAAAACATATTAAGTGACAGCTTCATTTGTAATTTAATTTTTTTTCAAATTCCATGAAATTGAAATTAAACTCAGAGGATGTTTAAATATGTCTTACTTAACTTTTATATTCAGATTATCTAAAGAATAAAAATCTATCATATGACAATGCAATAATACATCCTCAAAGAATTAATGGCTCTCTAACCTCATTAGAGAGGGACACTCAAGGCTTGGAATCCTAACTGAAATCTCATGCAAAGCAGATATATGGCTTCTGAAAAGAAGTTATATAACCAAAAGAATATGATGAAAATTTTTGAATTATTAAAGATACAAATAGTTTTATTCTTAGAGTCTTTGAGAAAAGGAACATAGACATTATTTTTGCTTTATATTATATTTACTTTTTATTTTAGCTGTGGGTAGACTGACTTTCAAATAATATTAACAATTATATACTGATAATAGCACCAAAATATATATTTAATATCACTTTATAGAACAGAAAAAAACTGACAATTTCTGATATCACAGTAAATACTTGATTAAAATAATTCTTATTACTGTCATTGTTATTATTTAATCTATAACAATTTTAAGAAAGCATCAGTTAGTTTTCAATCCAATGTTTTATTTCCTAAGGTCCATATTATTTCCTTTCATTTTATACTCAGGCCTATGGAATGCCTCAATGTACTACAACTCAGCTTAATTAACAAGTTGCAGTTACTGAGTAGTGAAGGTTGGCATGTTCAATTTGAAATTTACAAAGAAGTTATTCATTTTGCTGACTTTTTTATACAAAAGATGCTTGTTATAAAAGTAACTACCTTTCTATCTCCAACCTCCTCTGTTTCCACTCCCTACACACACATACACACAAACACACACATACCCTAGCTCTGGAATTTTCCAGACTTTGCTCATTTTACTACACCATAAGTCCTCTCTGCAATTGGAGAAGTTGTGGGATTGACTTATAACTGTGCTGAAGCACTAGCACGCTGAGTTATATTATACTAGAAGCCCAGTGCATGAAATTCGTGCACTCCAGGGGGTCCATCAGCCCGGCCTGTGCCCTCTCACAGTCCAGGAGCCCTCAGGGGATGTCCAACTGGTGGGGAGCAGGCCTAAGCCAGCAGTCGGACATCCTTAGCGCTTCCGTAGAGGCAGGAGAGGCTCCCACCACTGTCGCTGTGCTTGCCAGGCATGAGCCTGGCTTCTGGCACACTGACCACCAGGAGGCAGCTCCTGCGTTAAGCATCTTCCCCCTGATGGTGAGTGTGTGTCATAGCAACTGGTCATTCAGCTGTTTGGTCATTTTGCATATTAGCCTATTATTATATAGGATTATTATATAGGATGACTGTAAACCTAGCTTCTGAAAGGAAAATTGGTAAGAATCTAAAACTCACTTTTACTAGTCATTTTCCTGACTAATTCTTCACCTCATTTAATAATAACTTTTAACTAAGCAAAAACAGAGTATAATATTATTTACAATGTTTTTCTTTATAAATCATACTAGAGACCCGGTGCACGAAATTCGTGCACTGGGGGTGGGTGTCCCTCAGCCCAGCCTGCACCCTCTCCAATCTGGGACCCCTCGGGGGATGGGGCCTAAACCTGCAGTTGGACATCCCTCTCACAATCCGGGACCACTGGCTCCTAACTGCTCGCCTTCCTGCCTGATTGCCCCCTAACTGCTCCCTTGCCGGCCTGATTGACACCTAACTGCTCCTCTGCTGGCCTGATTGCCCCCAACTACCCTCCCCTGCTGGCCTGATCACCCCCAAGGCTTTTATTAGTATAGATATGACCCTTCACAGAAAATTTTACTAACCCTGCTTTACAATAAGGGCTTGACAATTGAATCATTGGGACCAGACACCAAGATTTCCTTTCTTTGAATAGTGGAGGGAATAATTATCTTGTCTTTAAGTTGCCCTGAAATTAAAATGAGATAATGACTTAGAAAAGTATAAAAGCACCATATAAAGACAACTGTCTTTTTCATGTACTGAAAAGACAATAAAGTGGTAAAATGAAAAACACTATTTTTATTCTCCCCCTTCCTTCCTTTACAGCCTTTATTTAAACTTTGAAATTTATAAAAATTTCACTCCAATTTTCATTTCTTTACATTCAACATTATTTTGTATTGGTTTCAGGTTTTATATTAGTTACAGAATAGTGGTTAGACAATCATATACTTTACAAAGTGTTCCCCGATATTTCCAGTACCCACCTGGCATCATACCATCATTACAACACTATTGACTATATTCCCTATTTAAGTGACAATGGGTTTACAGGTTCCTTCCAGTCTTTCTTTTGTGTTATTCGCCTTTCCTTTTCTTTCTCACTTCATCCCTCATTTTCCTTATACAGTATCTCAATTGGCCATCAAAGCTCAGTGAAGGCACTGGGACAGCTAGTTAGCACTGGGAGCTTCTCTGAATCACGTCAGTCAGTCAGGTACCCTGCAGTGCGGCACCCCTCCACTGAGGTGGCACCGCCCCTCAACCCCTGCATCAGGGCTGCGTGTCCTTGATCCTCTGCCCCGGTGTCCTTCCATGCCCCTTGATCCCTGGCCAGACCCACCCACGTCTTGGGGCCACTGCAGAACCTCTCTCTCTGCAGGCAAGGCAGATCCCTGCCCGCCAGTCCCCTGTCCCAGCCCGAGCCCACTCTGGTGCACCCTGCATCGCCAGGTTTTTGCCTTTGATCTATGTCACAGGTGACAGCACACTCCCAGCAAGCCTGGTACCCAGAGGGGCACAAGGTCAGTTCTTTGCCCAGAATGCTAGAGGTTGCAGTAGCATTTGCAGATGTCTCCCAGAGCCTGCTGGTGAAGGCAGCGCCTGTGTGGGGTGTCCTCATAGAGGGATGGTGAGGCGCTGCTTGGCGCCCCTTGGAACACCCGCCCCCTGGCCAGCTGCTTTGCCAAAGCTGTGGCACTCGCCCTGGAGCCGCCTTCAGGCAGCCCCGCAGTCGGGCCTCGCGCCTCTTCTTCCACATCCGGCCTTCATCCATCCCTCTCTCCTGCAGTGCTTGGGCTCCAGGCCCGAAAGAAAGGGACCAAGGCCAAGAAGGACAAAGCTCAAAGGCAGTGAGTCTTGAACCCCCACATCCCATTCTCTGGATTTCCTCCTGCACCTCCTCTCTGTGTTACATCTTGAATGGGCACCCTGTGGCCCAGCCACCTGGCCACCGGGCGGCCTGGTAGAGTCAGTCTCCACAAAGCTGTGAATCTGTGGCCAGAGGCCCTGTCTGGGCCTCAGCAACCCCATGCCTGCGATGTTCCTGGGGCCCCACGGGAGTGGCTAGGAGGGCCGGCCATGCCTCCCCTGAGCTGCAATGTTCCTGGGGCCCCAGAGGAGTGGCTAAGTAGGCCCACCCACTCCTCCCCAGGGAGGCGATGTTCCCAGGACCCCGCAGGCGTGGCTAGGCAGGCCACTGCCCCTCCCGGGGCCTGTGATGGACCTGGACCCTGTGGGTGGCGTCTGGCGCTGCCCACCCTGCCTCCCAGGGCCCCGATGGACTGGTACCTTGCCAGTGGTGTCTGGCGCTGCCCGCCCCACCTGCGTATGCAAATTTACCCCCATCTTTGATGGGTTAATTTGAATACCTGCTCTGATTGGCTGGTGGGTGTGGCTTGGCATAGCAGAGTGATTATTAATTTGCATGTTTCTCTTTTTTTAGTGTAGATAAAGCCAGGCAAGTTCTTGGCAGGCTAATCTAGAAGGATCTGGTTGAGCTCTTGCTATATGCCAAACTTAGTGATACGTGCTTTATATTTACTTTTCACAACAATCTTATGGGGCAGGTATTATTCTCTCAACTTGAGAAAGAGGAAACCAAATTAAGTGACTTGTCCAAAGTATTTCCACTAGCAAGAATATCATCAGGATTTGCACTCAAACCTGCCTGTGTCCATACCACTACTTAGATAAAATGATTCCAAAGAGATAGGAAACTTAGATTCCTGAGATGTCTTTACAACAAACTGTGAATTTAAGGTCACAGCTCTACTCTAGCTTACTCATTTCATGGAACTATTTTTACTTCTAAAAGTGCTCTCTCATAGCTGACCTCACTTTATCTTACAATTGGTATTTGGCCTGATCTTCACAGTTCTCAAAAGACCTCAAATTTAGACTTGACTATACATCAAATGACATTGTACATGTAATTATTGGGAAACAAAGAGAAAACCAAAAGAAGACTGTCCATTTATATTAAAACTACCTTATTACACAGTACATCATAATGAGTTGCACTATGTTTAGTTTTATTTAACCAGAAATTGTCATATGAATAGCATAAATATATCACATTGTATCTTGTGTGTGTTGTGAGTAGTTAGACATGCTAATTTTTTAATATGTAAAAGTTTCATACCAAATTATAATTATTGTACTTTTACATTTATTTTTAATGTGCTATATTGGGATATTAAAAAATAAAGTGTTCCCAGGCTTATTTGGATCTCTGATAAAAACTGGGCCTGGTAACTTACCTCTAACAACCTGGTCTAGTGTCTTTGCCATTGTCCCATATTGATGCTTATGCAATTTATCAATAATAGGTTAATTATTTATATTTTGTTCAAAGTCTTTACCATTTCCTATCATAGTACTTTGGAATTCTTGATTGTTTTTAATAATAAGACTTAAAACCCACCCATCCAGGAAAGACAAACCAAATGACATTGTAACAGAAGAATGAACTTCTGGTATATGGATTTCATTTCTCTAGCAAAAATAAAAATTAAATTAAATTAAATATTAACAATGTTAAAGAGAAAATTAGAGTAAGTTGCTTTTAAGCATTTTTTTTTTTTTTTTTTTTTTTTTTTTTGCTGTAAGACATAGTAAGAAATACATTTTAAATTATAACCCACCAGAGGCCCGGTGCATGAAATTTGTGTACTCAGGGTGGGTGGCAGCCTCCCTCAGCCCAGCCTGTGCCTTCTCACAGTCCAGGAGCCCTTGGAGGATATCCGACTGCCAAAAGCCTGGCTTCTGGCTGAGTGCCGCTTTCCCTGTTGGAGCACACTGACCACCAGGGGGCAGCTGCTGTATTGAGCGTCTATCCCCTGGTGGTCAGTGCATGTCATAGCAATGGGTAACTTTACAGTTCAGTTGATTTGCATATTAGCCTTTTATTATATAGGACATATGGCTGGCTATGTGCAATTACAATAAAAATTTACAAAACAATACCTACTCTTTCTATCCTATAATACACTCTGATATTTATAATATATTTTATTCCACTTTACTCTATGTTGACTGCTGGTCGCAACCCACTAAATTGGTCTTATAAATAACTTATGGGTTATTATGCATTTTTTAAAAAACAGTGAGTAGATAATCTTATTCTTTTGAAAGCCTGTGTGTGTGAGAATACCTGTATGAATATTGATGCATAAAGTGCATCATTACAGCACAATCTCTTGTTTCAAAGTCCCCCAAAATGAACACATCTGGCTACCACACCTCTTGCCAAAAAGTCTCCTCAACATTTGGTTAAATTGAGAAGTCTTTCTAAAGTATTTGCAAATGTGCCAAAATGAGATGTCATAACTCCTAGTCCTGATGAATTCCAAAGAAGTCTTTCATACATAAGGCTGCAGCATTTAATAATATGTCCTCCAGCTCTTAAAAAATGTGTACCATACTGCTTCCTCCCATAATTGGCATCTGAAGGATGGAGTATGGAGTCTGCAATAGAGATTTGAATAGAAACAGCAAGGTACAGTCTGTACTTATCATCAGACACACAATAGGTCTTCTGTGAGGTCTTGTTGCCACATACGTCCTCCTTAATTTATTTTATTTTTTTCTGTAATTAATTCTTTCCATGGGAACAAGGAAATGTGCTGCTTTCAAAGCCAGATAAAAATACACAGGACATATTAGAGAAAGATTTTCTCTGTGGGGAAACAAATGGTGTTTTCTTGTTTCCTAAGGAAGGGAAAAGAATCAATGGGTGTGCATTCCAGTTTTTCTTCAAGTCACAATTACCTCAATATAAAGACAGGAAGTTTGAACTTAATTAAAAAGAGTTGGCCTTCGGTCCAAATCCTTGTTCTGTCACTAACCAGCTGCAGTTCTGTGGGGGAAACACTTTTTCTATACCTACTCTCTAACCTATAAAATGTAACATTATCAGACTGTGTTATGAAATAAATGAATCAACTAACAAATTCATGAAACATTATAGTATGTATGACCATGTTTTAACTTATAGAATAATAGAATCCCAGTTAAATGACATTTGATTGTCAGTAATGGGAATTATCCAAAACAAGAGCAATAGCCCAATTCCTTTCCTCCCTCTATTGAGGCTTAAGTTCATTTTCCATATCCCCTCCAAGTAGTTGTGTTAGGTCAGATCAAATAATTGAACCAACACCCTCTCCCCTAAGAACTGACCTTTAGACCACTTCACAACTGACATTCCCTTTCCCTTAAACCACATTCCACTTGCTAAGACCACATTCTACTTGATAAAACCAATTTCTTTCCCCCTCTGGATCCACCTAGAGAATTCTCCACCCAGAAAAAAGCCGCCTAGAGTCCTTTAAAATCTCTGGCTCCCTGTCCCTGGTTGCTGGCACCATTTGGGGGCTCAGACCATTTGGTGTACCAGATGACCTAATAAATTCATAATTCTTTATCCCTTTTGGCCTAGTGTGTTCCTCTTTCGGCAACCCTAAAAGGTTGTCTATTTAAGGCTTGTGCACAGGAGTTACAGAAAACTGATCATTATTTCCTTCATTGAACAGTCCTATTAACAAGCAAAAGTATACTTTTTAAAAAGTTGAACTATAATTTGTTACTCTGGCATTTCAGTAATTAGCTCTTTGTCATGCCCCTGGCCTTCTAGAGTGAATCCAGTTCCTCTCCATCTGAATTTTCCAAATACCTAAAAGTAGTGGTCAGTGCCCTGCTGTGCCTTGTCTCCTCTCATCTAGCTTTATTCTTTGAAGACATGTTTTCAAGTCACATAACCATTTTGGTGACTCTCCTTTATTTATCTTATTTTAAATGTGATGCCCAATGTTTCATCCAGGCCAGGTGAGGTCTGTAGAAGCATGTGAAGAGCAGGTGGCATAAAAGGGATCTCTAAAAACATCCTTTCTAGCCCCTTTCATATGACAGGTGAAGGAAGGAGTTGAAGTGAGTTTCTCAGAGTCACATAGGAAAACTCTGATGTCAGTGATATTTACTTTAGTCAAATTAGTTCTTTTAACTATTTTTTCACCTCCAAGATAGCATTAATGTAACCTTCATCTTTTTTCAAACTACTTTAACATTGCTGGTATAATGAGAAGACTATTACTCTTGATCAGACTTTCAGACTTATTAAACAGCCTATAAAATATAAAAATGTTTAGTAACTAAAGAGATGAAGAAAATATAGCAAATAAAAAGAGAGACAGAGAAAGAGAAAAAAGGAAGTGAAAAGATCCTCTTTTTAGAGTTTCGTGGATCTTTGTTTGTTCTTCTTTGCTTGCTTCCTGTGTAATCAGTAGAGTTTGCAGTGCAGAAATTGTTTTGCATTGGAACATAAAGACTTCACACCAGGCCCTCCCATTCCTCAGCTTTCCTCAATCAGAAGCAACATCTGTTACTCATTACTAAACCTTATAAACCTAGCAGCTAATAAGGTTAAGATGACTGAGGAACTGAATCACAAGACCAGTTCTTTAGTAAACAGAAGGAATAGACTTTCTGAATATGCAAACTCCGAAGCTCAGACAATAATGTTATCTCTGTGAGATCGGAATAACAGAGACTAAAGGAGAATACACTATCTGTTCTGCTCCCAACCATAAATTAGATAGGTACCAAACACCCAACAGGCGTACTTACTCAAAGATTATCTTCACATTGAAAGAAGCATTTGATTAATTAGAACTATAGTGCTCATATTTGCACATCACCCCAGGTATTTATTTGTGTGTGTTAGGGGAGCGGTGTAGTGACATCCTCTGAAAAACAAATAAAGTTTCTTCTAATATAGTCATCCCAGGGATGGAGTATTTGGGGGGAAATTCTAGTATTTTCAGCAGTGAATGGATAGCAATGGTACCTGAGAAAGTGTACCTGAGAAAATAACAGGATGTTATTTTATCTCAAGCAGGAGTATTTTATAGGGGAGTCAGAGGCCAAGCCAGAACTTGTATTAATAAACAAGCAAACAAAACATTGAAAACAGGGAAGATCTTGCCCTGGCCACAGCTAGGTATGTCATGAACCCCATTTTTGTTTCCTGAAAGAGACAATAATAACTCTTTTAAGGGCTATCAGCTAAGTCCATAGCTATTCTATTTGGAAGATAAAAAGTAGTACCCCCCTGAACACACTCTCTAGGGCTACCTCTTTTTCCCTTCACTACTGACAATGCAGTTTGGCAATGACATAAATATGAAAAATTGCTTCTTTATTATTACACTAGAGGCCCGGTACACAAAATTTGTGCCCGGTGTGGGGCGGGTCCCTCTGCCTGACCTTCACCCTCTCCAATCCGGGAGCCCTGGGGGATGTCCAACTGCCAGTTTAGGCCTGATCTTGCAGGGATTGGGCCTAAACTGGCAGTTGGACATCCCTCTCGAAATCCGGGACCTCTGGCTCCTATCTGCTCACCTGCCTGCCTGCCCTAACCACTCTGCATGCCTGCCTGATCCCTCGAACTGCCCTCCCCTGCCAGCTTGGTCGCCCCTATTAACTTTGTGTTTTAATCTTATCCCCTTCACACACAATTGTATTTGACTTCCTTATTGGCTTCTCCCTCTCATACAATTTTTCTCTCTCCTTTATGTAACACTTTTTCCTACTGACTCATCATTTATAAACTTTTCTTTCCTCCTTATTTCCTACTTCAGTTCCATCATTCTTCTACCCATCTTTCTCCTATCCTCCCTCCCCACATTCCTTCTTTCCTTTATCTTTATCTCTGCCCTCCCTCCCCTTTTCCTTCCTTCCCACCTTAATTTTTGTCTCCACTTCCTCCCTCGGACCTGCTTTTCTAACCTCCCCTATTTCTTCCTTCTTCCCATTCTCCTTTTAAGCTCTACCTTCTCCCCTTTAAAACATTTCTCCCCTCCCTCTTTCTCTCTCATCCTACCTTTCCCATACATTCGTCTCTACTTACTTCCACTGTTTTAATATCTATCTATGTACCTGCCTAATCATTCCCTATCATTTATCTTTTTTCTTTTCCGACTCCTACTTCTAAAATTTGTCCCCAGTACACAACTATACTTGATTTTCATTATAGCTCCAACAGTTCACTCATACATCCTCTTTCCTTCTTTAACTCTGCTCTCTACTGACTCCTTTATAAAGTTCTTCCCTCCCTTCTTCCCTTCTTAAAGCTTCCGTTCTGGGGGGCATTAACCCCCAGCCCAGAGCTCAGCTCCGGCCCAGGTGTTCGCCACCCCCACTTCCCCGGCCTCCTTGCCCGGCCGGGTGCTGCTGCTGTGCAAAGCAGGAGCGCCTCTGCCCAGAAGGCCTCGAACCATCCACCACTCGGTCCGGACGGGTGAGCGCCTCCCTGTCAATTGTCCACACCGGGGGCCACCGACCTCCTCCTGCATCTGGGCAGGGCTCCAGTCCTGCCCCTCGCCGGGGCATCTGCCCCCCCAGAGTTGCCACCCCCACCCGCCTGCAGCCCCGCGTTTCCTTCCCTTTTCCATTCCTGCATCTTTTTCTTGTTCCCTTTCTGTATTTCTGTTTCTCCTCTCGGCCTGTCTGCATGCAGGCCTACCTTCCTCTCCCTCTCCTTTCTTATCCCCTCCTACATATCCTATCCTATGCTGGGCCTTGCAACTGCCTGAGCAGAGGGCGGGGACACAGCCTGATGATCAGGTCGTGACGTGATGCTGTAAGGGATAATTTGCGTATTTCTCTATTATTAGTATAGATTTTTCACTGAGTCTCATGAATTATGGATTTATGATCTAATGTAATGAAGAATCTATCTAAAAGTCATTGCATCTTCTAGCTTTTAGGTATTGTTTTGTCAGTGATAACCAATATAATTATCCAATCAATCCACACTTACAAAGATTTATGGGTCTAATGTTTTCAGGAAGTTTATAAAGCAAAGAAAAATATTTCAGAGTTTCCTCAAATCTTAATATGACCCAGGCAAAGAAATACTTAATCAAATTTACAGGTCAAGAACAAAGGGACCATATTATTACTCAAAGCTAATTTTTACATGAACCAAGTCATTTGTGGTCCCTGCTACTATTTAAAATGAGCATTAAGAGTTTCAGCAGATTGGCATCATTCAGATGAAGGGAAAAGGAATACAGCAATAAAATGGAGAGGTCATAAAATGGCAAAAATAAAGAACTTCAGTAATTATCTTTAACAATTATGCATAAGCAAAATTCTAGACAGTAATCTTGAGTTCTAAGACCCAAGGCTGTAAAGAATTATGTACCAGTAAGGCCAAATTACTTGTCCCGACTGTCTTTGTTTTCTCAACTGTAAGATTAAATGCTCATCTAAAACCCTTCCAGTGTTAACATTCTAAAAGCTACCAGTAGTTTATGTGTCTGAATTATCATCATGATCATCTCAAAATTCACCTCAACTCTCAGCACTACTTAACCCCTGAAGAAGGAAAATAAAATCTTTTTTAAAAGTACTCAGTAGAGCCCATAATGACATTTTTGTTCTTTCCAACCTAAATTGTTGTTTTGATACAATCACAACAGAAAAGATGTGATGGGAGATATATATTTCCATTTTTTTAGAAGTTAAACTAAGCACATGGACTATGAATCACATTGAAGGTCTTACAACCAAAGCCAGATTGCTATCACATTTTAAAATAATTGATGGAAAACCATATCATAACCTACAAGTGGCACAACATTACAGTATGTAGGCTAGGCTGAAGACAACGTTTTAATGATTGTCACATTACCAGTACAACTTATTGGTACACTTTCCCCCCAAGAGCATCACTGACGTATTTTTTGGCTAGAACGAATTAGCATTCCATTATCATTAGGTGGAATAATAAATTCAAGAGCCAGTGCAAACAAAAAATGGAATGGGGTGTGAATAGCATTTTGCAATTAATCAAGGGAGGCATTTTGGCACCTCATTTTTCTAAAGAAACAAAACTGTGAAAAATTATAAGTGTCTTCTATTTATCCACATGCTATATGTTCATAAACAGTGAGCTAGGTAATATTCTAACACAAATTCATCCATTCAGCAAACAGTCTTTGAGCACTTATTATGTGCTAGGCACTCTGATAGGTCTTGGGGATGTACAGTGAAGTTTCAACTCAAGTCAGCAAAAATTGTGGTTTGAAAATCCTGTATGTCACCTGTAAAGTACATTATTCATGGTTTTGTGTATAAAATACAATCTATTGTTATTTTTCTCAATAAAATTAAGCTAGATCAAAAGGAAGCATGGAATAATGGAATATATGCAAGTGTGTGACTATTCAAAGCATTCGGGCTTTAGGGAATTATCAAATCTCTAGTTACAAAAGTATGAGTGAAGCATTTTAAAATGTTCTTCTTGCCCACAGCATTTATTCATTTTCTTTCACATTTAAATATCAAGACTATTAATGTATGGTAATACATTTTAATTTTTTTTTGAGGTTTAAACACTGTAGCAGTATCCCATTTTGCAGGGAGAATTAAAATTTAAAGTCATTGGGATGAATATGTTTATACTGAAGCTATTTACTGTTGCTTATAAATGTATGGTAAGCTGGGTAATGTTTACAGTTTCAGCTAGGCTTTATTATTTTATTTTAATTTTTTAAAATATACTTTTTATTGATTTGTTTACAGAGAAGAAGGGAGAAGGATAGAAACATTGATCAGCTGCCTCCTGCACACCCTCTACTAGGGATGTGCCTGCAACCAAGGTACATGCCCTTTACCGGAATCGAACCTGGGACTCTTCACTCCATAGGCCGACACTCTATCCACTGAGCCAAGCCGGTTAGGGCTCAGCTGGGCTTTATTGTGTGACTGCAAATAGCTGTGGGCAAGGAAGGCAGTTGTGCTGCTCTTCGTTGGGTGCTCTCACATAGTTGAGGTCAAGTGGCCTAAAATGGTCTCATCCAGAAAACCTGGGTGCTCTTTTCCTTCACATGGTGAGGACAGGGCTCCAAGACAGACAGACTAGGAAGGGAGTCCTCACTTCCGCCAAATTCTATTGACTGAGGCAGACACAGACTAGTGTGGCATGACAGTGGAAGGGAACTATCAAGTTACAAAGCAAAGGGGATCATTAATGGAAGTCATCAAAGCCAAAATGGTCCATCTGCCCACCCCTACGTAGGTGAGCACCACTGATCTTGTGCATTAATGGGCACATGTACCAAGGTTTGCAAAAGTACTGAAGCAAAGAATCCCTTAAATTTTCTTAGAGCAAAGACAGAGTAGAATAACTGACTCCTTTAAAGGAGTGAAAAATAAATAAAAATGAGTCATTGCATGTTCCTTTCCTCCATATAGTTCAAGAGCTAATGTTGTCTGCCCTCAACTTTTTCCTTCTTTTTTGTTTTGTTTTTCTTTTCATACTATTTATCTCTTTACCTAAAACACCTAGGAACAATTTCTGCATAATACAATAAGCCACAGTAAATGCACAGTCTTTTAGCCTTACAAAAATCATAATTCAAGGAAAAAGCAAGTGTAACAGATAAACCTCGAAGCTGAAACCAAAGTCACCTTTTGTTCTCTTCTGAAATTCTGTAATAGCATACTTGTTCTCCAAAAAACATCTTGTGATAGCTAACAAGAGGACTGAGTAACAAGGTACTGACATGGGCAATTTGGGGGATAAAAAGTGTTTGTTTTTTTAAATGGGACAATCTTTTCATAGATCTCAACGCCTTATGTGAAAGCCTTTGAAATTGTCTATGTTCTTGAAGAAAGGGGAATATCAACTGTGCAAAGGATAATTACAAGGACACAGGAATAAATTCGGGATACTGGGACTGAGTGCTCAAGGGCTAGATAGAATGGCTCCAATCCAACCAGAAGAAGGCTCAAGTAGGAACTGACGTCCTGAAGGACCAAACAACAGAATACAAGGCATCACCTAGAAGCTCTATCAGTACGCAGCAGAGTTGTATCTTGTTACTCCAGCACTTTTCTCATCCTGGTGGAGTTTTACCTTGTGAAACTTCCTACCACACTGCTCCTACTCTGATACACCATAAGAAAGAACAGTATATAACCTCATTATCCATATGAGCACTGGATTACAATCAAAACAATATAAATGCTTCTTCACTAAACTACATAAAAACAATAAACCACAGAGTATTCCTTCCAATCTTTAAAAGTTCATATTCAAAATTTGTTTCCTCCTAAATCCTGGTGGTATCATCCAAACATTTTGCCAGAATTGGGCAACAAAATTTCTATTGTCCTATTTTGGCAAAATAATTAAATTTGCCTAAATTTGGTGATAGAATATTTTTGGCTTAGTTTTTGCCCCCCCCCCCCAAAACAAAACAAAACAAAACAAAACCTTGTTTTCTTTTAATTGTTCTGTTGTAATACATAGTTTGTATGTGTAATATATAGCTTTAAGTATTTGCATGTAAAAGTTATATAAGAAAAGTAAGTTCCATTTATTCCACCCTATTCCCTAAACACTTAGATTTCCTCCCCAGAAGGAGCAATTGTTATCAGTTGTGCTCTGCTCTAAGAGCAATTCTATGAATATCCAATCAAGTGTTTTTTATAAACTCAAATAACATACCATACATATAGAACTTCCCCTCACTTTTTTTACTTAAAATGATCTTGGAGATAATTATGATCTCACAATAGAATGCCTCATTAATTTTAATAGATATCTAATAATACAGTGGATGTATCATGATTTATTTATTTTATTGGATTACTATTGGTATACATTTTAGTTAAAAAACAAAACAAAACCAGTTTAAATTAGTAAGAGCCATGATGATGTTTCTTTTTTAAGACAATATCGGATAAGCATCTCCCACATAGTGACCAAGCCCTTCTCTTTGGAATCTAGAGGGAAGTTCCTAAAAAATCTTGATTTTTTTTGAAGCAAACCAAAACATACCTTTATCCTTGTTTTTCCCCAAAAAACCATTATTTTACTTTCTCACCTTCCCTTATTTTCTCATGCTCTTTGCTGAAAATCCACCCTTTCTTAATTTTCACCAATTGTCAGTGTTCTTCCTGTTAAAATTCAACTGTCAAATTCCATTTCATTCTCTAAGATTTCCACCGTGGCCTCCATTACTACAGAGTAGAATGGGATATTTTCTCTTATTCGATTTACTTTAGAGATATTTTAACTCCTTGTCATCTTGAACCATCTCCTTTGCCAGACTGCATGCCCATCTAAGACAGTGATGTATACAACATAGGGCCATCCTTATAAGAACTACCAGAGGACCTTTCATTTATTGGTGCTTAATAAATATGTGTTGTATAAATATATCCTGAGAGTGTGATTCCATTAGATTCTGATAAATTATAATAGGTCACTGAACTATGAGTCGGTAGCTATAAGCCTTACTTCTGGCTCTGATACTGCTATTCGGTACTTATTAGATGAATTATTTGAATTCTTAAAACATTCATACTTTAAAATGGGGGTGGGTGGGAAGAGATTAACCAAAGAACTTATATACTTACATGCATAACCCAAGGACACAGACAGTAATGTGGTGAAGGCCTGGGGTGGGGTAAGGACTGGGTGGAGGGGGCAATTGAGGGTAGGAATGGGGGGCATCTATAATACTGTCAATAGTAAAATATATATGTATATTAAAAACAAAACAGGAATAGAATATCTGAATTATCTATATATCTACTTGTGAGAATCAAATGAAATACTGATTTAATAAAAAAAATCTCATCATTGGACAAAAAAATCAAAGGTCTCCTACTTCAATCACCTATACATTGCTCAAAATCTCTATACATTAACATCTCTGTAAGTAAACTATATATTTATACATGAAAACTTCCAGAGGCATAGAAATCTCAATCAATATAGAAGCCCATTTTATGTTTATGCCATTCTGAATATTAATGAGTGGCTATTCAGTGAAATCCATATTATGCCACTTGATAATAAAAGTTTGCTATATCTACTTGGTGCTTGGATCCCAAGCTCTGTACTAAGATTTCTTTGGTTATTTCATTAATTTCTCAATAATGCAACCCCACATTTTACAGGTTTAGATTGTTTGAACCACACTGATAGTGTTATTGCAGGACTTTTAAATCTAAACTAACCCTCACAATAATCGAAGGAGATAGAAAAAGTATTTTGAACATTTTTGGCCTTCTATAGTGTGTGTAGTATATGCAGTATGTTCTCTTAGATGGAAAGTTGCATAATAAGTGAATCTCACCATTTGGGTTCCTTAAACTCTGTAGGTCAAACCCAAACCATCCCAAACAGCCTTGGGTAAGAACTAACAAATAATGTACACAAAAGCATTTTAAAAACACAATATACAATACAAAAGGGCTAACAGTATTATTAACTGTTATAAAGCCTGTCATATTTTCCTTCTCCACTAAACTTTGAGCATACAGAAGCAATTTAAAACTAAATTATTAAAACTTACATTTTCTAAGTATGTTACATACAAAGATAAAACTAATTCACATGTATCTCCATTTCACATTTAATTATATACTCAGTTGAAAAAATGGTTGTAGGACTAAGCAGTTTGGTATTTTTCTACTACATTATACCTGGGCCAGAACTGGCTGCCTTCACTCCTTCTGTGTATTTATGTGTATCTCATTTTATCATAAATAATATGCAGTTGGAACACCTTTAAAATGTTAAAAACATGAAATGTTCAATGAAGAGCTAAACAACTTTAAAATCTCTAGCAGTTTTATAGCAGAAATGCAAATAATGCAATACATAATCCAAAAAAAAAAAAATTTCCACTTTGCCAAATGGCCACATGACCATTCCTTTATCTTAGATTTTTGTCACTCTATACATATGCCATCCATTTCCTTCTTTATTAATGATATATAACGGGGCAACTCAAAAGATTGCAAACAGTTAAGAATATTTTCACCTTCCAAAACCTGACATTTTAACTGGGAAGCTGCTGAGTGCCTAAGAAGACATATTTCATGAAAGTAAAGAAAACTTACCTTCCGTGTGCACAGCTGACACATAGGTCCAATTGTACCTCTTCACTATGTCCACCATGGCCCGAGCCTGCTGGGCATCTGAAGGCACAACCCTCATGAAGTATTTGAACAGAGTCTTGTCACTCAGATCCATGCTTGTTGCCGAGTAAGCAATCTGAGGTATGTTGAAAAGCTGGAGCAAGTTTTGGACCTGAATGGCCACAGAACTGGAGCCAGGCCCAATGACCCCTACTATGGGCTTCTTGGAGCGAAAGGAGGAAGAGCCATCCACACAGCGTACCAACCCTTCTTCTTCTTCCGAAGAAATGAGGGAGTCCCTTATGAACTCAATGCTCTGTTCTAGGGCCACAGCCGAGTGCCAGCAGGAATCCCTTATCTCACAGCCCAGTGTGATGTTGGGCAGGAGTGTGGGGTCTGCGTTGATCCTTTCCAGGGTGTGCAGCATGGCTTCCACTCTCTGAATGCCATACTGTTCGCGGACTGCCCCACACTTCCTCTCGTGAACTTTGTCCACGGTGGGCTGGTGGTGGACAGAAAACAGAGCTCCAATAATGATGTCACCCGGCATGTGAGCCACCACCCTCCTCTCGCTAGACTGTGCACTCCCACGGACATCTTCTTTCAAAAGCAGCACTGACAAGATCAACAGAAGGACCATTTTAAGAAAGGAGTTCAAGCTAATAAAGACAGCATGGTGGGGAAAACTTAGGAAAGTTCTGATAGAATCAAACAAGGTCCTACGCTGAGTGGCAAACCAAGAAATTAGCCAGTAATTTAGATGTGCTCTCTAAAGGACCACCATGTCCCCAGGTACCGTTTAGTTAGATGAATCCATGTGATCATGATCTTCAAATCCTGAAAAAAAAAAATAGCACAGGTATTAATAGCATAAGTGCCACTAGTTTGGAAAGCTCTGATGGTCTATGCTATTGGGGAAAGAGAGAAGTCTTTGATGATGTAAATAACTTGAAAGCAAAAGGGAATATAAAAATCTTTCTGACTATCCTTTGTCTCCTTTGTGAATTTTGTGATGTGATGAAGCAACTGATGTAGCTTCTTGATCCTTCTTTGCTTAGATTAATATTTTTTTCAATTGTTCATCTGGAGTATAGGAAACAAAGCCTTATGTGTAGCAAGCTTAACCATGTTCTCCCGTGGGGTGAGAGAAAGCATCATAAAAGCAAAACTACGCTACGGACAGAAAACCTTAGGGAGTATGAAACCCCCAAAATTGACCATTGCTGATTAGCTGGGTGGTGGTATATGTTGTTTTAGAAATGCTTTTTGTTTCTTTCCAAATTTTAAGCATTGAGCATGTATTAATTATGCAATTATAAAGATAAAGTTACTTAAAGAAAGCCTACATTACCCTTCGTCAAGTGTAATGTAAAGCAAGTTGAATAATCTTTCCAATAAATAAGCATTGTGTCTAATTTTCATACATGATAGGACAAAGACAACTGTGGATATCTCTAAGTTAAATGTTCTACAGGAGAGAAGGAAGAGGTTTGGGGTATTGCAGAGTAAAATGTCCCACATATCGGCAGCACGCATAGTGACATGAGCACCAATTTTTGGAGAAAATATTCAGGTTAAGATTCCAGTTCTGCTATCAGGAAGTATTAGTAAATTGTTTAACCTCTCAGTACCTGAATTTCCTCATCTGAAAAAATTGGGAGAATATGTGCTAGGCAGTCCTATAGGAATCAACATAAGATACCAACCATGCAAATGTTTTGTATATTGAAAAGGGCTGTACATATATAAGACATGGCCTTTTCTGTTAGTAAATTTCCAAGGGCTAGGAAGTGAGGAACAGAAAATTCTCTGTTAATCCTCTTGGTTCTCCAGAGTCTTCTAAGTAATTACAGAGTCTTGTAATAAAATTCCCAGTAATCAGTCCTCTATCTCTGATCCAGGAAAAAAAAATCCACATCAGGAAGACTCAGTGGGCTGGGAGAATGCATATTTGGACTATCCTTCCAAGTAGAAACTCATTATAGCTATGAAGATTGTCATTATTTCAGTATAAACTCCGGAGAAGAAAAAATTTTCCCAAGTTGCCTACAGAAAATTCTAGCATCGTTTGTAAAAGGGAACTGACAAATTAGTGATTTGGGTTAAAGGATTGTATGAGAGACTTATTTTGTATCTTATCATCTCTGCCAACCAAGGATCTCAAATTGTTTTAAAGTGACTGACTCCCTAAGCACCGCCATTCAAAGACAGGTGATGTTTCTTCAGGAATTCAAGCAATTACATCATGGTTCTTCAAGAGTACTAATAGTTTTCAAAACTCATCAGATCTGCAAAAATTCTAGCCCAGACGCAAAATGAGTATAATCTGAACCACATTTCTAATCACTCTCACCCTCATTTTCATCATTTCTTCTACTGTTTCCTATGGCAACAGAGAAAGGCTCCCTCTGTATAGTGCCAAACACTAAAATAAAATTTAAAAACACCTCAAACAACTAGATGTTCCAGAATAACTAGGTTTTTGGCAATATGTAGAAGAAATTTTTATTTTTTTCATTTGGAAATTATCTGAATATCTCAAGCTTTCCCTGCATTCTACTTAGATCAAAGACCTGGGACCAATGATTATTTTCATGATCATGTGAATTCTACTTCAGAGAATAAGAAAAATCTAAAGTAAAAGAAATTATAATTTCTCATTAAATCCAGAATATTAGTGAGCAATTCAATAACAAAATAGGGCTCATTTTTATTATGTAGAAGCAACAAAGTGATATGAGAGACCAGCCTATCAAACTGATGAAACTAAAATATCAGTACCATGCATTTTATTTATTGGAGCTATTTTAAGCAAGTCCTATATATTGAGACTATATATATATATATATACTAGAGGCCCGGTGCATGAAATTTGTGCACGGGGGTGGGGTGTCCCTCAACCCAGCCTGCAACCTCTCCAATCTGGGACCCCTAGAAGGATGTCCCTGGTAGGATCGGGCCTAAACAGGCAGTCGCAGTTGGACATCCCTCTCACAATCCAGGACTGATGGCTCCCAACTGCTTGCCTGCCTGCCTTCCTGATTGCCCCTAACCACTTCTGCCTGCCAGTCTGATCACCCCCTAACCACTCCCCTGCCAGCCTGATTGCCCCTAACTGCCCTCCTCTGCCGGCCTGGTCACCCCTAACTGCCCTCCCCTGCAGGCTTGATTGCCCCCAACTGCCCTCCCTTGCAGGCCTGGTCCCTCCCAACTGCCCTCCCCTCCTGGCCTGATCGCCCACAACTGCCCTCCCTTGCAAGCCTGGTCCCTTCCAACTGCTCTCCCCTGCTGGCCATCTTGTGGCGGCCATCTTGTGTCCACATGGGGGCAGCAGTCAATTTGAATATTACTCCTTTATTAGATAGGATATATATATATATATATATATATATATATATATATATATATATATATATATATATATATATATATACTAGAAGCCCGGTGCACGAAATTCATGCATGGAGGGGGGTTGTCCCTCAGCCCAGCCTGTACCCTCTTCAATCTGGGACTCCTGGAGGGATGTCTGACTGCCCTAAACGGGCAGTCGGACATCCCTCTCACAATCCAGGACTGCTGGCTCCCAACTGCTTGCCTGCCTGCCTTCCTGATTGCCCCTAACCGCTTCTGCCTGCCAGCCTGATCACCCCCTAACCACTCCGCTGCCAGCCTGGTTGATGATTAACTGCTCCCCTGCCAGCCTGTTTGCCCCCAACTTCCCTCCTCTGCCGGCCTGGTCACCCTTAACTGCCCTCTCCTGCAGGTTTGATCACCTCCAACTGCCCTCCCTTGCAAGCCTGGTCCCTCTCAACTGCCCTCCCTTGCAGGCCTGGTCCCTCACAACTGCCCTCCCTTGCAGGCCGGGTGCCTCCCAACTACCTTCTCCTGCTGGCCATCTTGTGGTGGCCATATTGTGTCCACATGGGGGCAGGATCTTTGACCACATGGGGGCAGACATATTGTGTGTTGGAGTGATGGTCAATATGCATATTACTCTTTTATTAGATAGGATAGAGGCCTGGTGCACGGGTGGGGGCCAGCTGGTTTGCCCTGAAAGGTGTCCCAGATGAGGGTGGGGTTCCCTTGGGGCGTGGGGCAGCCTGAGCGAGGGGCCTGTGGTGGTTTGCAGGCTGGCCACACCCCCTGGCGACCCAAGCATAGGCCCTGGTATCTGGAATTTATTTTCCTTCTACAATTGAAACTTTGTAGCCTGGAGCGGAGCCAAGCCTGCTGCTCCCTCCGGGGTGGCAGCCATTTCTGTGGCAGTTAATTCACCTTCTACAATTGAAACTTTGTAGCCTTAACCGGGTAAGCCCGGCCAGGGTGTGCGGAAAGCTTTGCTTCCCCTGTTGCCGCCGGCAACCCTGGCCTGCTCTCTCAAGCTCCATTCTGCCGCCATTTGTTTGAATTTGTTTACCTTCTATAATTGAAACTTTGTAGCTTGAGTGGAGGCTTAGGCCTGCAACGGCTATGGAACGCTTGGCTTGCTCTGTTACCTGGGAAACCTTGTGCTCTGTGGCTCTAGCCATCTTGGCTGGGGTTAATTTGCATACTCGCCCTGATTTGCTGGTGGGCATGGCTTGGCTGGTGGGCGTGGCTTATGTAGCAGAGTGATCGTTAATTTGCATATTACCATTTTATTAGAGAAGATATATATATGTATATATATGTATATATATGTATATATATATGATTAATAAGACTAGATTAACACTTATATATAATGTTTAACATGTTGCATATACCCACACTGAAATGCTGTCTTCCTATTATAGTGAAATTAATTATTTAACTCACTGTACAAATATCTATTAACTATTGAGTGGGAGACACTAATACTAATATAACAAAGAAGTATAATGATGTACATTGGTAATTACCATCATTATCTTTCATTGAGCACTCATTATACACCAGGAACTTATTCTTTAATTCATTTAACAAACATGTATAACACATCTATGCTATGACTCTCTCCTGAGAATTAAAGAGTTAAGAGAGAACAAGGTATACATGCTCCCTATATTCTTGGGGCTTACAGATCAGTTCTCTAAAGGTGACTTTACCTAGAACCTGATGAGTGCAAAGAACAATAAAATGAAGGATAAAAAGTGTGGTCATGTGAAAGTGTGGCTAGAATGGAAGGGATAGTGGTACAAGATGAGGTTGGAAAGCTAATAAAGGGACAGACCATGTAGAATCCCATAAAATCCAACTTGGATGTTAAGTGCAATAGAAAGCCATTGAGGAGATGTAAACACATTAGTGGCAAAATTCAATGTTAGAAAAGATGTGCTAACTGCTCATTGTTCTGGATAATGGACTGGAGAAATCTGATTAGGAGACTCATGCTAATCTAGGTAAGGATGATAGTGACTCGGCTATAATTGGTAAAAGTAGCTACGGAAAGAAGTTGACACAATCAGATATATTTTGCAAGTAGAATGAACTAGATTTTCCAATAGACTGGATGTGAATAGTAAGGGAGAAAGGAATTAGGGTCCTGGGTTTTGAGAATACAAAACTAGTGTATTTAGGTACCATTAAAAGAAATGGAGCTTGGCTGGTGTGGCTCAGTGATTGAATGTTACCCTATGAACCAGGAGGTCATGGTTCAATTTCTGTCAGGGCATATGCCCAGGTTGTGAGCTCAATCCCCATTAGGGAGCATGCAGGAGGCAGCCCATCAATGATTCTTTCTCATCATTGATGTTTCTATATCTCTTTTCCTCTCTGAAATCAATAAAAATACTTTTAAAAAAAAGAAATGGAATAGACTGGTACAGAAACAGAAAAACTTAATAATTTTCTTTTGAACATGATAAAATTGAGATGTTTTTGAAGCATCCAGGTACAAGTGTTAAATAAGAAGGTATGTATGTAAGGCTGGACCTAGAGGGCAATTCTGGGTTACATATGTTAATTGAGTGTCACCAATATATAAAATCTTTGAGATGAATACATCACCTGAAGAGCAAATATAAAGAAAATGGAGCTAAAAAGTAAGTCCCACAGAGAGGTCAAGTTGTGGGAAAGCCAGCTAAGGAAATGGGGCAACTCAGAAAGTAAGGAGAGAAAGTGAGAACATGTGACATCAGAGAAGCCAAAGGAGAATGTCCTTTAATATTTACAGATCTAGACAAGGCTTTCATGTTGCAGAGAATACAATATATCTCACTCCCCAATTGTGTCTCTGTGTCTGACACCACAAATAGAGACAGCATGTGGAGCTGTCTCTATTTGTGGTGTGTGGATGTCAATAATCCTCATAACAACCCTGAGATGTAGGCATTATTTCATTATCTCTATTTACAGATGGAATGGGTTTTGTAAGCTAAAAACTAGCCAATTACTTAAAAAGTGATGGATCTGGAATTCATGTCGAAGATTAGCATTGTCTCTGCTGCCTTACTACCCTTTCCCTCAAGAGAGGTATTTATAAAGTCCATGGAAAATGAGAGGGGCCACCCAAAGACAATTAGAACTTTCTAGGGATATAGAATTTTATAGGAGTTTCTTTGAAAACTAGAAGAAGAAAAACATTCCAGGAAAGGGATGATTCAGCACATAGGTACAAATATTTATAATTATCTAGCACAACTGTATTTACGTTGTATTTATATTGCCCTGACAGCCCCCACTACATTATGGGCCACCAGATCGTAAAGAAATGACAGCTTCTTAGTCTGCCTTGGATACACATAATAACTATATTTTATTGATATTAGCTATGAAGCTCAGACACCTGAAAAGCATATTCAGAAATAAATTATGACTTACAAATTCAGCAGAACTCAACTTATGGTAAGGTTAAACAATTCATTCCATGTGCTCTCAAAATACAAAAAAAAAAAAAAAATTAATAGAACATAAATTCCAAAGAGACTAGTAGGGTATACACTAGCTCTAATAGCGTCACTCAGTTGTCCAATAAGTGTTTATGGAACTGTTTTGCACCAAGCACTCTTCTAGTTCCTGTGGGTTCAGTTATGGGCAAAGTAGATATAAACTTATGCCCTCATAGAGCCTATAATTTAAGGAGGTTTGTCAGACAATAAATAAGGAAGTAAAGTATTGTATGCTACACAGTAATAAAGGTTAAAGAGAAATAATAAAGCAGGGAAGGAAGGTAGAAAGTGTCAGATATGTAAGAAAAATTTAATAATGTAGCCAAGACTACATTATTTTAAAAAAAGAAATTTTGGATAAATTGCAGGTAAAGGTAAAATCAAATGCAAAGTCCCTGAGGCAGATTTATGCTTAGTGTGTTGAGGAAGATCAAGGAGGCTAATGTGATTGCAGTGAAGTAAAAATGGGGAGAGAGGAAGGAGTGAGGTTCAAGAGATGATATGATGATGTTGAGTCTTTTGAGACTTGAAAAGACTTCGGCTTTAACATTCTATGAGAGAGATTTTCCAGAAGAGTTTCCAATAGGGAATGGACACACATTGACCAACATTTCAATAAGAATAAGGGCACAAAGGCAGAACCAGAGAGCACTGAGGAAACTACTGCAGTAATTCAGGTGGGAAGATGACAGTAACCTGGATCAGGGAGATGGTAGGACAGGTGGCAAGAACTGGTAGAATTCTGAATATATTTTGAAGATAGAGTGAAAGAGTTTGCTGTCGGACCTGACTTGGGATGTGAAGGGAATAGAAGAATCAATGAGGACACTAAGGTTTTCAGCTTGAGCAAATAAAAGATGGTGTCACATTGACTAAGGTGGGAAAATTGCAGGAGTGGATTTGGGTGAGATAACAAATTCAGTTTTGATATATCAATTTTTAGATACTTATTAGGAATTCAAGAAGAGATATGTAATAAGCAGCTGGATATAAGAGTCATCCATATACAGACGTTCTTTTTGATATACCAAAACTGGATGAAATCACAAAGTGGATATGGAAAGGAAACTAGTTCTATGACTGAGCCCCACATAACTGCAATATTTAAATTTGAAGAGATAAGAAGAAACCTACAAGGATATGGAAAAATATTTTTACCCAGAAACTTTCTCTTTTGAAGTGTGTGTGGTGGACTGGGGGGGGGGGGGGTTTAATGTGAATTTTTCATGCTAAATTAAGCAAAAATAAAAAGCAGATATGGTTTTATTTTCACAGGAAAGATTATGAGTGTGTGTATATGCATGCACAAAGTTCAGAAATGTATACAATGACATTAATGGGATGTTCTCTGGGTGGTGGAAATACCACCCAGGCACAATTTTTTACTTCTTTTTTATCTTTATCTGTGTTTTATAAGTTTCTAAATTTACTATCAAAACATATGTATTACTTGTGATTATTTGAAGTGTGAGATTGAGGGATCTGCCTTCTAAAATTCTGCCCCAGTCATTCTTGAAGCCTTATCTCCACTAAGTTTGCTCTTCCTTGGGAGTGTGCTAGTCAGTTAAATATGTTTCCTCCAGGAAAATCCTTTTTTCCAATGGTTTTCTTCATGCTGCTTCTAATCCCTGATACATTCTTAATTCAAAGGCCTTTAAGGTAGAGCTTTAAAGAACTTGGGCTTGGAGAAAAGTAGACCCAGGTTTGAATCCTGGCACTGCCATTTGTTGGCTGTGTGCCCTTGGTCACTTAGCCTCTCTGAGCCTCACTGGAATGAGAATAGTACCTAACTTAAAGAGTTTTAATAAGGATTGAATGAGGTAATATTTTTAAACTAGAGGCCTAGTGCATGAAATTTGTGCACTGGAGGGGTGTCCCTCAGCCCAACCTACACCCTCTCACAATCTAGAACTGCTGGCTCCTAACCACTCACCTGCATGGCTGCCTGATAGCCCCCTAACTGCTACCCTGCCAGCCTGATTAACACTTAGCCACTTCCCTGCCAGCCTGATCACCCCCAACTGCCCTCCCCTGCAGGCCTGGTCACCTCCAACTGCCCTCCCCTGCTGGCCATCTTGTGACGATGTGGGTGTGGCCATCTCATGGTGGCCATCTTGTGATGACATGGGGGCAGCCATCTTGTGATGATGTGGGGGTGGCCATCTTGTGACAATGTGGGGGGTGGCCATCTTGTGATGCAAGGGTGTGAAGGTCAATTTGCATATTACCTCTTTATTATATAGGATAGTCCATTTATAACATCTCCCCAAATCCCTCACCTTGCAGTGTTTGCTCTGTTCTCTGAACTCACATGGCAATTTTATCCATACTTTCTTATAATGTTTATTACTAAGCTAAAATTGTAGCTATTTATACACATGTTTTGTCTTCCAACAGACTTCAAAGCTATTAAAGGTTAAATCTGTGCCATGTACAGCACCTAGTATAATCCTTGAACAAAACAGATGTTCAATAAATTTTGCACGGCAAAAAAAAAATCAACAAGCTGCTTCCACTTGGCTTTCTGGTCAACTACCTAACTGAGGTTCTAAGATAGCACCTCCTGCCCCACCATGGAAAACTAAAAAATAAATAATGAAACTCCCGTTGTCCAATGGGTTCAGGCAACAAAAGACCTCAACAAGAAAAGCAAGAACTGATGAAGCAGCAGGGAGAAACCTTTAGTGCTCTCCATGGGTTTTCAACCTATTAAAGGAGAACAGCAACATAAAACTAGGGAGAGCCCTGTAGATGATTCAGTTTAACTGAAAACCATAGACATTAACTGCATTTTAGCAGGCCTGGGACCAGAAATAGTAAGTCACCCCAAAACGCAGGCTTAATCACTTTCTATAACTTCATATTTTGTCTTTTGTAATTTTCTAAGCATGTAATATTGTATACACAGATATTTTATTTGAATGAAATGTTAGCATGAAATCTATACCATAATATACTTTCTTTCTTTCTATATAATGTATTGTAAAGATTTTTTTCATATTAATTCATTTTGATGAGGAGGACAATGATAAGAACAATTCAAATATACAGAACCCTGGCTGGGTGGCTCAATTGCTTAGAGCATTGTCCTGGTCAGGGCACATACCTAGGTTGCAGGTTCGATTCCCAGTGGGGACATATATAGAAATATAGAAGACTATAGAAGACAACTGATCAATGTTTCTCTCTCATATCAATGTCTCTCTCTCTCTCTCTCTCTCTCTCTCTTTCTCTCTCTCATATCAAGAAGAATATATCCTTGGATGAGCATTAAAAAAAATACACAGAGAGCTTACCATGTTCTAGGTAGTATGCTTAGTCATAATTATGAAATGTCATTTAATTGTCATTAAAAACTATAGGATAAATAATTTTATGCATATGTTACAGGTGGAGGATCAGGATCTAGGGCTCTGAGAAACAGAATAGCTTGGTTAAGATTCCAAAGCAAGTGAGTAGCAGAGCTAAGATTTACACTTAGAAAATTTATTTCTTTTTGACAGTTGCATAGTATTCAATTATATGAGTGAACCTAAATTTAATTAACTATCCCCTATGTTAGATATTTAGATTGTTTATGGATTTTCCTACTTTATAATATAAATAGTGTTTCACTTTATTTACATTTGAGAGTATTTCAATGGGGGTAATGCGAGATATTGCTGGCATAAATGTTTTCACATTTTATAATCTATCAATCTAGATTTTTCAAAAGTGGCATTAACTTCACTCTCAGTACTTTTTCCTTAAATCCATCAATTCTGGGTACCACACAATATTATTTCAATTAGGACCTGCTCTTTCTTGCTCCTGTACAAGTTCATCAGTGAGGACATTTCTCCTTAGCTATCATTTGTTCATTTAATAAGGGTCTGGTATAAAAATAGAGGAGATTCCTAGCTGGTTTTGCTGAGTGGATAGAGCATTGGCCTGTGGACTGACGGGTCCCAGGTTCGATTCTGGTCAAGGGCACATGCCTGGGTTGTGGGCTCAATCCCTAGTATGAGGCATGCAGGAGGCAGCTGATCTATGATTCATTCTCATCATTGATGTGTGTGTGTCTCTCTCTCCCTCTCGCTTCCTCTCTGAAATCAGTAAAATATGTTTTAAAAAAATAGAGGAGAAATAATGATGCTACATTATTTTCAATGTATAGCGTCATTTTCCATTATTAATCCTACTTCAACCTGAAACAAAATTATTGCTAAGAAAGTCTGATTATCCCCATTTTATATACCAGAAAATAGAGTCTCCAAGAGAATAAATTCTTTGCTTTAGGTTATAACTCTGAGGTGGTAGGGGTAATAGATTGGTAGCAACAACAAAAAAATCAGGTTCTTGCTATAGCTAATGGGCAAGAATTAACTAATACAATGACAAAAGCCTTCAAAACATTATAGATCTATATATTAAGAACTTTAATCCAGCCAAAAGTGAAAAGTGATGAGAGTACATAATAGTGCAACTTATATGATATATTGGTTTAGGGTCCTATTTTCAGAATCCCTGAACTGCTTTATTCAGTATTATATTTTTGGGTTCATAGCATAACAAAATTAATCACTAGCCCACTATAGAAAACAAAAGACATATTTAATATGCATAAAAGTATTTTGTCTTAGGTAATAATACAGTCTCATATTGTATCCTAAATGAATCTAAAGAAGAAATATTGGTGGATAGAGTTTTCCATAAGTGACAACTTGCATTGTAACAAGATTCACAAATCATGTTGTCTTTTATTTTCAACAATCTTCTCAGATGCTGGCCATCTTTCTGGCACAGATGTCTCTTATATAACTTAATCCCGACACAAGCAAATCACACAGCTCAGGACATCAACACTAAAATAATTCCTTCTGCCTGAGCAATACCCTCATCATACATAGTCACAGGTGTCAATATTGCATATACCACGGATGCTTTTGATATATTTTCCTGAAAACAAGTGCATACCATAGATAAGAGACCCTCTGTGGTATAATGATATCAAGAGTTTTATAGCCTGAGGAAACCTCCATTGTTGTAGCTATCTAAAGCACACATCTGTGACCTTGTAAACAAGAAAGTCCAGCACCCTCTCTGCTGAGCCCAGGACAAAAAAAAAAAGCCATACTTTAATTGAAAACCCTTGGAACCAAAAAGGGGCCTTAAATAATACTATATTAGAGTTAAATCTGTAATTTCATGCATTAATTAAAAGGTGCTGGCAGTAGAATAAAGCTCACTAAATCATTTAAAAATACTGGTTTAGTAGTCCGTGAAGACCTGAAACAGCTTTCTACAGCAAAGCAATAAAAATGATGTAATCCACTGTTAACTAGTCTCAATTTAATTATCGAGCAGGGATTATAGCCTTTTTCCCATTTTGCAGCCTTCAGCTGCTTTCTTGTTATTTATGGCATGGCTCTAAAGACTTTAAAGCATGATTGTGCATATTATATTACCTATCATCAGGTGCCTGACAATGTGGTTTTGCATTTCTAACTCAACCTCTAGTTACTTACTAACTTCAAAATACTTAGTGAATGCTTCCTTTGTGCTAAATAATGTACTTGTATAAGCATTATTTTAATATAAATTTCCAAACGACCCTGTGAGATTGGTATAATTATTATCCACATTAAATACCTCTAGAAATTGAGGTTTAGAGGTAAAGAATCTTGCCAGAAGTCTCATATCTATAATAAATGGTGGACTCAGGATAAAAACCCAACTCTTGGCTCCAAAGCCCACACTCAACATAATCAACTAATAATCCCTCCCATAGGATCAAATGGGTTATTTAGTTAAACCTTATACATTGATTGCAAAATATGCTGGAGACTCTGCTTTCCATCAAAATTCTTATGTCATGCCAGTCAGCTCTATCCAGAATTCATACAAATAAACCAAATAAATCTAGGTAACTGTTTCCTAGAATCATTAGGTCAGGATTACTCAATCTGAGCTCTGTTGACACTTTAGACAATGCTTTTTTTTTTTTTTTTTTTTGAGGGGGTGGGAGGAGTTAGTGTTCTATACACTCTAGGATGTTTCACAGCATCCCTGGTCTCCAGATGCCAAGAGCACACACCTCCTCTAGTTGTGATGAATAATAATGTCCCCAGACTGTCAAATATCCCTCTGCAGGTCAAAGTCATTCCCAGCTGAAAACCGCTGATTTACATGAAACTCATTCTGGTAAGGTCTACATAATCATCAAAAAAGAACACAACTAAGAGCCAATCATTTGGACATGTCAGCTCCACAAAGCCTTTTCCTGAAACCTCCTAACAATTCTAAGGAAAATAGTTTGAAAAAGGCTTGTCAGATTCCCTTGACTTTGTATCTCCCTTCTGGTTGCATTATCTTTGCTTGCAATTTTAATTTGAGAAATTCAGATTAAACTGTGAGCATTAAGGATGATATTGCCTTACATTAAATAAGCATAGTTCTGATTATCCACAAATTACAATCAATGAATGTGAGAAGAGTGTCCCATGATATATTCCATCATTTCAAAGGCTATTTTTGATAAAAAGTGCAAAGCTCATTGTAATTTTAACAAGATAAAGAATAGCTTTATATAGTAATTTATAAATTGGTTTTCCAAAATCTCATTTTTATTTTTAAAAAAGTAACATAACAGTATATTATTTACTTTTCTTTTGGATCTTTAAAAAGTTCTACTACATTACTGTATATCAGGACAAGTTAATTTAAAAAAAATACTTTCAATTATTCCTCTGTAAATGTATTGTAAATGTAAATAGGCTGGATTATCATTGAAATGCTCATTAGTACCATTATGATTATGAGCCTTTAATTTTTCTCAGAACATTTATGCTCAAAAGTTTAATTACTGGCCTATAGCCAGAGTTATTGTGAAAGCTAATCATTAGGGAATTATTCTTAGGTCTGTTATCTTTACAAGACCAATGGAATCACTTCTACATGAAGCACATTTTTTTGCAACTATGTCTTTCCATTAAATTTTGTAAATAGTTTGACTAAAATAAGAGAAGATATTTGAGAAAGCAATTATGTACCAACCCACAGAGCTGTTGACAAGCCGTAATTACTATTTCTATACTCTTCGCTGTGGGTTGGGCACTTTACTTAAATTTGTGCAATTAATTCATCACAGTCACTCAATGAGGCTAATAGTGTTACAACCTGTTCCCCATTTTAAAAATGAGGAAACGGAGGCAGAGCAATGCTAAGTTAACCTGCCCAAGGTCACATAGCTGATAAACCACCTAACTGGAGTTCAAACTTGGGCAATCTTGTGCACTGCAATCTTACCACAACTCACTGGAAACCACAATGAAACAATTTCATGATGTTTAACCATACCACAGATTAAAGTTATCTAATGCAATAGAAAAAGGGCAAGTTTGAGTTCCAAAAAATAAGTTGTATATATTTTTATCCTTTCCATTCTCTTATGTGATGATGAAAAGAAGAAGAAAAAAACTCTGTTGAACAACACAAAAGAATACACATTGCCTTGATAATTGTTATGAGGATTAAATAACATATCTAGTGCTTGGCATGGTGCCTGATGTGCTCATTAATTGTAGTTATTAGAGCAGGAATGAGCCTGCACTGAGACTTTTGCTTAGTTCCCATTCTGACAGAAGGTACATATTACTCAAATAAGATTAGAACTGGTAAAACTCTAGATTGTTTTCCTGTAAATGTAAAAGAAATGAACGCACAACAATGGCATAACATATTTTAGAACTACGTTTCAACCAACTGAGATAAAGTAATATGGAGGTGGGCAAAGGGAGAGGGGATGGGGGACACCTATAATAGTGTCAACAATTTTAAAAATTAGGAATGATTTTTTTTAAAAAATCATTTACAAATAGTTGAAATTTTAAAATAAAAATTCAAACTTTTTTCTTTGGTTGTACAAGCACATCATCAACTAAAAATTATTCTTTTAGATGCTGCTGTCTTATGTCCTTCTAAGCTCCACTCATTATGGAAAATGATGACTAAATGTTGCCTCATGATGAGGATTAATATTTCTCTAAATATTAAAAATAACACATATTTCTAAATTGTAGAGTGTTCCTGCTTTGTAGTAATACACCTTCAGTATATCCAAACAAACTGACCAGCTTAAGCGTATCATCACATATCAATTCATAAAATAGAAGTTAGTTTATATTCTATCTACTAAAGTAACATGGAAAAATATAAGGAGGAATAGTTAGATGTGTCTCTTTGAGGATGAAAATCCTGAGAGAAAATTGTGTATAAACAAGTACAATATGTTTTATGATTAACTTTATCTTATATTTTCTACCTGCAATTTCATCTACCCTTATTGGCATTTAATTTAGTTTTTCTATTGAAAATGTTCTGACAATTCCATAACAGACAATATGATAACACCCCATAAAATCTTCAATGTGTTTTGAAGAAAAAATTCAGAATTAGAATTAACATCTTTTAGCCATGAAAGTGTATATGAGACAAATTATTGAACTGACAATAATCAGAGTAAAAACTAAAAATTGTACATAGTTACTTAGATATTTTCAAAGTCCGTATATTTTGTGCTGGACATAGTACCTATGAATGAATTTTTCCGTTTTCAGCTTGATGTTTGTCATCATGCAATAATGTGAAGTGATGGTAGAGGCCTGTTTCTATCTGTGGAAATAAAGAACTGGGGAAGTACTTGGGTTATTCAAATACCACTACGCCCAGTCTTCAAATAATCTCAATATTCCCGTTTAATAAATCAACATTGAAGACTTTGATTTGTCTTTGAACATAACCCACAGCCAAAATATTGCCATGTGATAGCAGAGATCTAGGAGGTGCAATAAAATATTTAGATTAAATATTTTGTCAAGCAGGGTGTAATTGACTAAGGAAAGCTTTTCTCTTAAAAGAAGTGGTTATGTAGAGTGTTCTATCAACATTCTTCTCCTAAGAAACCTTGGAGGATCTGTCCGGAGTGCTGAAAAGGTTTAGTCTGGAGAAGGCTGGAGACTTTGTGGCTTGTGCATTAACCTGATGAGTTCAGGGAGCAGTGTTTTCAGGTTCCCAACTAAAGAGTCTTTTAAACAGAAGTCACATCCATAAAGGACAGAAATGGTCACAACTGATTCTTAAATGTGTAACTACATAGATATGAAGGGGAAATTAAAGAAGAAAATATCCTGTGCGTCATGAGGGAAATAAGGAATACAAAACACACTTAACAAGAGGCAGCATGCCCAAACACTCCTGATACTCAAAAGAATGTCTAGAATGTTGTATAACTAAGAGGATTCCACAGAAAACTGCAGCTTATTCCCACTGGGTGAAGGGGATGCACATATTACAAGGCAATGCTTGCTTGGCTGCCTCACATGGCCAGTGGCCAACGTTAAGGATACAGATTAGCTCTAGCTCGTTCTCTAGGGACTCTGAACAATAGAGCAACATGTAGGGAATGAAGAAGAGGGTGGAAGGGAGACTCTGCCTTCCCACCGGCCTGTGCCAATTGCTTAGTGGGAAGTAAAGTGTTGGAGAATCTATCTGCCTGGCGACTCAAGTTTACAGTTCAGCTGAGGCATAACCAACATCGTGCCTAAATAAGCACAAACGCCTGTTAACTTCTCCTCAATTTCCCATCACCACAGCACCTGCTCGGGAGGGAAATGGGGGCTGTAGGAATTCCAGCACCAGTTTTAAGAGCTCTCTAGGCAGACTCTGCACGACCCTTTGGGAGGTCCCAAGCACAGCCTTAGGCTCTGGGCAAGGGCTAACTGCGGGCCTGCCCCAGGTTGGGTTCATTCCCCAAGTCGCTGTAGCCTGGGTGCCCTCCTCACCAGGCCGCTCGAGCTGCCACATTAAGGTAACTAGCAAGCTTTGTGTCGGAAGGGAGAGGTACATCCGTGGGCGTGGGGGAGGGAAAAGCGGGAGGGCGCAGACTGAGGTTTAGAGAGAGGCTCGCTAGCCTGTTTGAAAAAGCTGTGCTTTCAGCACCACCCGCTGTCCCCACTCTTCTGCAGCAGGCGCCCTGGTCGCAGCAGCGACTTTCTTTCCTTCCCCTCTCTACCTGGGCTTCTCTCCATTCCGAGGGATTCCTTGTGTGGTTTGGGGAAGCTCAAGCCTGCATTCTAAACATGCGCGCCTGGCTTTGGGAGCGGGAACTCGGATCTGAAGGCATGCAGAATCCCTTTCTCAACCTTTGCAGTACTTCCCTCCTTTACCCAATCGCTTTCACCTTTTCTCCCAACAGGTTTTAACTAAGGCAGCTGCAAATGGAGCAGACTTCAATCTCGAGGTCTGGCCACCCCTGCTCCCCCCTCCCTACCCCCCCCCCCCCCTCCCCCAAATCAAACTGTAAGTTACCCAGCAAAAGTGACAGCTGCTACATCCTTCCCGCCCCTGGGACTCTTGGGCACAGGGACACTAGCAAGCTTACCCCCCTGTTGGCCACGCGGTGGGCAGTGAGATGCGGTCAAGCTAGCCCCCATAAAGTTGGGCCTTGCGGATCACAGGGGCAGAGCTGGCTTCTCCAGTTTCGCGTTCCCCCCCAAGTAGATCTTAAGCTCATCTCCTGAGCTCAGTGAGCGCCGAACAGCAGAGCTGAGGGCGTTGTGTGCAGCAATGTCCCTGCTACTGAGAAAGGGGGGAAGGGGGAAGGGGAGAGCGCGGAGGAGGGGGGGTGGTAGTTTGTATTTATAGAGAACAGAGTTCTCAGCACAACTTTTTGGTGCCACCAAGTGGCACAGTGAGTTCCTTTAGGAACACAGACTTTGGGTTGAGTCTGGATAAGGTAAACCAGCTCCACTGCCAGATGCTCACATTGGGGGCTTGGGAGGACTCCCCTAGGACTTGAGGTTTCCCATGTGCACCTTCATATCTCGACACCTAGGATGCAGATCTCTAGGTCCTAAGACTGAGCTTGTATTGAGGTGGAAGAGGAGCCTGGGCCCTCTTCAGACACGTGCCAGAGGTGGCAGGAACACTGGGCAGATGCCAGTCCCCGCCGAGGATGCTAGCCACCCTTCTCTCAGAAAGGATACCCATTCCCTTCTCCCTCCTAAACCCTCTGCCCACATTACAGTCTTCTCAGATCTATTTCTAAAACCTTCTTCCTCCACCCTTAGTGCCCAGCCTTTAAAGTAGGGAGCCATTGATTTTCCTTGTGTTAGAATAGATTCCAAATTATTTCCCAAGCCCTCACATTTAAAGAACTTCACAGCTTGCTACCAAACCTCCTTCTTTAATTGCTACCTTTAAAAAAGCATGTGATGTTAGCTCTGTGGGTCTGAACCCCTCCAAACAGCACTCAGAACTCCAGGTTCCCTTGGCTACTGCTAGGTGTCCGATTGTCCTACTCACCCATTTCTACAGACCTCCCAGCACGCATGACACCAACTGCACAACCGGGAGATTGCAAATGCCTTTGACACTTTGAGGGGGAATGCCCTGAAACTTCCATTTTCTGGATTTTCTGGGTGCTCTCCCTTTCCTGTATACAGATCCTCAGCGCCATACAGTCAGTCACAGGCAGACACTACTGCCTGGGACCTTCGTGTCCCAAAACACAGAAGAACATCTACACTTTGCAGATAGAGTAACTGAATACACAAAGGTTAAGGAACTTGTTCAAGGTCACACATTCCCCTTGAGACCAGCCCAGGGACTACCCAGGGGGGAACTGAATGAACACAGAGATACCAAACCTGACTCCAAGCTCCTCTTCCTCCCAACACAGCCCCTTCAGGCATATTCACTCCCTTCTCGTCCCTCTCTCTCCCCATATCCCTCTCTCAGACCCCATCCTTTGCCAAAGTTCCATAAAGGAATCTAGACTAAGGATGCCCTCCTAGCCCCACTTGGAGTACATGAACTTGAGCTCAAAGGGCCAGAGTTGCATGTAAACCCCCTTAAAATGGCCCCCTGCTCTAGAAAACCTCTTTCTCCCCGTAATGTAGTCATGGGAAGTGTCATCTTATAAAGGGAACACTGGCCTTCATACCCACCCAGGTCCCCTGCTTGCTGCCTCTTTTCCGAGGGGAAGCAACCGCAAATGCTTCTGTAATAGCCCCCCCAACACCCAATAGCCTCAAAGATAGCGAAGCCCCCCTCCTTTGATAAATGCACCCCTTTGTGCACATGCATCGGTATGAGAGTGAAAGAGAGAGAGTGTCCAGACGCCTCCTTTGGTTCAGATCTCTATTTTCTTTTCCTCCTCTGATATTTTTTAGGTCGTTTTCTATGGAAACGAGACCACTTGAATCCCTCACTCATGCAAATAAGAGCAAAATGAGCTTCCTAAACCTCTCATTGGAGCGACGCCGCGGCGGCTGGGGCTCCCGACTGGAGATGCAGGTCTGAGCCACAGGGCACACGTCCTTGCAGGGTGACTTTTCTAAACTTGCAGGACCTCCCAGAGTCCCTGGATCCTCCGGTTCTCCACCTGCCCACCACCTGCCCCGCTGGGTCCCTTGCCCGAGCTCCCGCCCCTTGCCTGAATGCTCGCCAGCCCCGCGCTGGGGGAGGGGCTCCGGCGGTATCCTACATCGCCGGAGACTCCAGAGCTGAAAGAAAGAAAGATCGCGCTGTGCTTACCAGATGCGCGCCCTGAGCCGGGCGTCCCCGGCTAGCGGCTCCCCGCGGGCTTCCTGCGCTCGGTTAGCGGCCTCGGCTGCAGCCGGAGCGCTAGCGGCGGCGACGGAGGCGGCGGTGGCAGGAGCGGAGGGCGCGGGGCCCGCGGCGGTGGCGCTCGCTCCTCTCCCGCGCCAGCGCTGGGAGCACGTGCCGCACTCGGGCGGACGCCGCTGGGAGCGCAGCGCAGAGCTGGCTCCCACTCCCGCAGCGCGCCGCGGGGCGCGGTGGGACGACCAGGGCACAGACTCGTTGGGTGACAAGTGTCTGGAAGCCTCCTCGTCTCGGGGTTCGGGCGAGGGGAGCCTCGGGCTCCCTCTGCAGCTCCTCAGCTCCCCTCCAGGAGCCGCGGAAGAAGAGCTGTGTGGGGAGGCGTGGGTGGCGTGTCACTCAGAGAGAAGCTGGGGGAGCAGGTACATAATAGGCTTCTCTCTGGCGGTGGCACTCGAACCCCTGACAGTGTTGGGGAGAAGGGGCGTCACTGCTGGAGGGCAGAGAAAAATCAGGAGGTCCGGAAACCCAGATTCAGAGGTGTGAGTGGTTAGAAAGGACGGTCTCTTCCACGGCATTACTTATTAATAATGCCATTTTGCATGTCTGCACTTCTTACAAACGATGATTCTTTCTACATCCGTTAAAATTTCTTCCTCCAAAGCAGTTAAATATCTTTTACTCCCTCAAATGACTTTGCTTCCCTTCTCCCATCACCCTATAACTCACTAAGACTGTAATAAAATAAATTAATTCTGCTTTTATCTTTAAATTCCAAAACCACTTCATTTCTACCTCTGTAAAAGAGACTGGTATAAATAAGTTGCATGGCTTCATTTAAAGAAAAGAAAGGCATTGCACGACATGATTGTTAGGACACATGTTATATCCCCTTCCTGAATTTGGGGAGCCAGGTGTTGCAGCAGTTGGATGGAAGATTACAAGATGAAGACACTGAAGTTGAGGGCTTGGTCCCAATGAATTCATTACTAATGTAGATTTCCCACCAGACCCTGGAAAACACAGCAAATTGTTCCAGGATAGCTTCGGGATTCAGCAAGAAAAAGAACAAGATATGTATCTATCACACCTTGTTGCTCTTTCCATGGCATCTTCCTTCTCCCCGTTTTCATGTGTACTCTGATGATGGCATTAATTTTGGAGATTCTTTGATTGCAATTCACAAATCGAGCTTTAGTACTTTGTTGGGAGGCCAGCAAAGCTGTTGGTTGATCTTCCTGAATAAGAAAGATGGGAAATATGGTGTACATGAGACAAAAAAAAACAAGTGAGAGTTCTGAGGAAAATAAAAGGGGAACTAATGACAAGATGATTATGGAAATGTAATTAAATCTGATGCATAAAATGCTTTGTTAGCCCAATTGTACAGGGCACCGACAATGTGGACAGGTCACAGATTTGATCCTGGTGTTCGAGTTTTCGTAGGACACACTGAGTTGCCCATCCTTCATCAGTTAGAATTGGCTCAAAGTACACAAGTGAGTGGGCTGAGCTTAAGTCAAAAGGGGTTCTCATGGTGGCCACTCAGTCATTTAAAGTCTTCCAATTCCTACACACATTTCCTTCCCTGCTGTGTCCCAGGGTTATGGAGAGGATGGGCTCAGATAAAACATGTCAAAGCATGTCAGAAATGATAAAGCATTTCATGAAGGTAAAAATGCATTGTTTACCAAGACACATCAACTTCCTATGCTCTAAAAGCTAAAATGTGAAGAATATTCTCTGTGTTGTACAACAATGATATTTTCAGGTGAAAAGGAAAACAAAATTATATAATGTTAAATTGCTCAGTGACATTTACAAGAGAGCTTTACCTCATACTTGTAAAGTGCGGAATTAGGGAAAATTAAAAGGAGCATGGGAACAACTAAGTCCCAAAAGTAAGTTCCAGTTGTAAATTGCTCAAGGTTATGACTTTTGCCTTAGGATGAGCTATTAATAATAAAAATATTGTAATTCCTGTGTAGGATGAAAAGAAGTTATTTATACTTATAATTGATTCATTTTATAACTTGGACTTTTCATTGATTCCTCTCTTTCTCTAACATATGACAATTTATCAAGAAATATTCTTGGGCCCTAGCCGGCTTGGCTCAATGGATAGAGCGTCAGCCTGCAGACTGAAGGGTCCGAGGTTCGATTCTGGCCAAGGGCACATGCCTGGGTTGCAGGCTTGATCCCCAGTGGGGGGCATGCAGGAAGCAGCCAATCAATGATTTCCTCTCATCATTGATGTTTCTATCTCTCTCTTCTTCTCCCTTCCTCTCTGAAAAAAATAAAGAAATACATTTAAAAAAAATGAAATATTATGGGTTCTACCTTCAAAATATATCCAGAATACTACGGCTTCTAACCACCTTCACAGATACCATGTTTAATCAAACCACGTCAGCTTTTACCTAGTTATAGCAATAGCTTCCAACAAGTCTTTCAGCTTCTTCACTTTTCTCTACAGGCTATATTCAACACAGCAGGAAGAGTGTTCTTTGTAAGAAGTTAGCTTAAATCAAAACCCTCCAGCCATGGCCAGGGTGGCTCCGTTGGTTGGGCATCATCCTGTGCACTGAAAAGTTGCCAGTTCAATTCCTGGTCAGGGCACATGCCTGGGTCGTGCTGATCAATGTTTATGTCAGCATATCTCTCTCTCTCTCTCTCTCTCTCTCTCTCTCTCTCTCTCTCTCTCTCTCTCTCTCAAAAATCAATAGGAATAAATATTTACCATAAATAAATCAGTAACCCTCCAATAACTTTCCATTTCACTCAGACTCAAAGCCCAAGTCTTTACTATTACTCTACCCAATCTGCCTCCAGTCCATTACCTTTCTGAACTCATTTCCTAGTACTCTCCCCGCTTTGCTCATTCTACTCCAGTCACCAGGACTCCCTTGCTATTTCTTAAGCATGACCACATGCTTCAATCTAATGACCTGTGAATTAGCTGTTTCTTCTGCATGGTATGCTCTGTTTCCAAGTAATTCTTGGGCTAACTCCTCTCTTCCAAATCTTTGCTAAAATCTTATCTCCCTAATGAGGCCTTCCCAGAGTACCCTACTGTAAACTATTATACCTCATGATCTCAGTGCTCCTGGTCCCCTTTATACAACTCTATTTCCCCCATATCTTTTTTTCAAGTTCTTTTTTTAAAAAATTTATTTTATTGTTTAAAGTATTACAAATAGTAGGACATATGTCTCCTTTTTTCCTCCATTGACCTTCTCCCAGCCTCCCTTACCCCCCCCCCCCCCCCATATGCCCTCACACCCCCCACCCCCAGTGTCTTGCATCCATTGGTTATGCTTATATGCATGCATATAAGTCCTTTGGCTGATCTCTTACCTCGCCCCCACCAATCCTCCTCAGCCTTCCCGCTCTAGTTTGACAGTCTGTTCAATGCTTCTCTGACTCTGTATCTATTTTTTTTCAACAGTTTATAATGTTCTTTATTATCCATAAATGAGTGAGATCATGTGGTATTTTTCTTTCACTGACGGGCTTATTTCACTTAGCATATTGCTCTCCAATTCCATCCATGCTGTTGTAAATGGTAAGAATTGCTTCTTTTTTATAGCAGCATAGTATTCCATTGTGTAGATGTACCACAGTTTTCTAATCCACTTATCTGCTGATGGGCATTTAGGCTGTTTCTAAATCTTAGCTATTGTAAACATAGGGGTGAATATATCCTTTCTGAATGATGTTTCTGTTTTCTTGGGATATATTCCTAGAAGTGGTATTACTGGGTCAAGTGGCAGTTTCATTTTTAATTTTTTGAGGAAATGCCATACTGTGTTCCACAGTGGCTACATTGGTCTGCATTCCCACCAGCAGTGAAGGAGGGTTCCTTTTTCTCAGCATCCTCTCCAGCACTTGTCTCAAAAACTAAAACCATTTCCCCTAAGAACAGGAACAAGACAGGGATGCCCACTCTCACCACTCCTGTTCAACATAGTACTGGAAGTACTAGCCATTGTGATCAGACAAGAAGAAATAAGAGGCATTCAAAATGGAAAAGAAGAAGTAAAACTGTCCTTATTCGCAGATGATATGATATTGTAAATAGAAAACCCCAAAGACTCCATCAAAAAACTACTAGACTAAATAAATGAATTTGGCAATGTAGCAGGATACAAAATTAACACCCAGAAATTTATGGCTTTTCTATACACCAATAATGAACTCACAGAAAGAGAAATTAAAAAAGCAATCCCATTCACCATTGCAACAAAAAAATTAAGATACCTAGGAATAAACTTAACCAAGGAGATAAAGGACCTGTATTCAGAAAATTTTAGGATGCTGAAAAAATAGAGGAAGACATGAACAAATGGAAGAATATACCATGTTCATGGATTGGTATAATCAACATCATTAAAATGTCCATACTACCCAAAGTAATCTATAAATTCAACACAATTCCCATTAAAATACCAATGGCATACTTCAAAGACCTAGAACAAAGTCCCCCATATCTCTTAATGCAGTCCAATATACTTGTGTAATTTATTCATTTGTTATTATTTTTATTGTCTGTCTCTTCCTCTCCCCTCCATTAGAATGTAAATTCCTCAAGGAAAGGAATATTTTTGTTTGTTTGTTTTTCAGTTATATCCCAAATACTCAGAAGAAAATTCTGGCACATAGAAGCTACTCAATAAATATGTTTGAATGTTTAAATATTTGTTAAAATACATGTTACATGCAAGCTGCCCTTCATTTTTCTAGTTGGGGTCACTGACAGTAAATCATATGAATGTTTGCAAGACTCCTGTTTGACAGCATTTTTTCCAGCCTGGACATTCCTACCCAACTATTAAATTCTATTTTTGCGTTTGTGCTTCTTAGACTTAGATAACTCATATTTTAGACTAAAAAAGGCTTATTGCAATATTGAATATTGAATGCAACTATATGACTATCTGGATCCCTCAAACAATAGATTGTATGTGGCTTTTAAAAATTATTTCTCCAAAGAAATTTTTCTTTCATTAATGAATACTCATCATGACATTTTTTTTTGCTAGTTACTAAGCAAGAATTGCAACAGAATGATAAATGAAATAAATATTGGCTTGACTGAGAAAACCTATACTTATTAGATATGAGTGCATATATGTTTATTGATTCAATCATGCTAATTATTAGATATTTATTAAACTACCATATGCCAATCATGGCTAGGTAATGGGGATGCAATGATGAATGAAATAAAGTCAAGCAATGGGCATACAAACAAACATGTCTTGCAATTTTTGGGAGGTGCAATAAAGAATTGAACTAAGTAAGTTATAAAGAAGAACATAGCATTAGAAGAAGTCTAGTTATCTTCTTTATATAGGACAGTAAAAAGCTAAATCTGAGACAGTAATATTTGGTAAAGATCCAAGAGTCAACTATGCAAATAATGTTATGTGTATTTGTTTTGTGTGGGTTGGAGGTGAGAAGAGACAGTTAATTAGACGGGGGTGGTGGGTGTGGGGAGAAAGTAAGGAGGTTTGCAGGGATAGGGAACAACAGCTAGGACTTCTGAAACACTTGCCATGTTTTAGAAACTGAAAAGACATCAATGCCACTGAAGTAGAGCTTGGAAAACCTTCACTGTATCTCAGTTTGCTTAACTGCAAAATAGAGGTTGTTATTTTATGCTATTTTATTTAGTAAATTGAATCTGCCTACTTTCTAAGTGTGAATGAGGCATATATATATATATATATATATATATATATATATATATATATATATATATATTTCCCCTCATATTTCCATATATATATATATATATATATATATATATATATATATATATATATAATTGAAAATAGCAAATGAAAATCATGCTGAAAGAGGTGATGAAAACACAAGTTATTCTGACTAATGTAGTATCTGTGGTCTACCAGAAAACATTTAGTTACGAGAGAAAAATGTCTTACCTAATTACCATTATCTAATACTAGAAGCCCAGTGCATGAAATCCATGAACGGGTAGCGTCCCTAGCAGCTGCCGGCCAGGACCTTCCTTCATTCGGTGCAGCCCCCTGGTGGTCAATGCACATCATAGCAAGCGATCAAACTCCCAGTTGGTCCAACTCCCAAGGGGACACTTTGCATATTAGACTTTTATATATATGGATAAGAAAAGGAGCCCACCCTTAAAAAAAAGAATTTTGTTCTTGCTACTGTTATTAAATGCTAATATTATTACTCAGAAACTTTTATAAATGCCCCTTAAAACTCAATGTCTTAATAAGAATTTTACAGCAAAAATAGAAACCTTTTTCATATTACATGGTTTTGTATAAAACTTCATTCCAGGTTCCAGGCATAACATGGAAATTTAACTCAAAAAGGTTATTTATGGGTCTAGTGTCACTTGTCTTTTTATTATCCAGGCAAAACAGATTCAGAATATGGCCCCGGGAAGTTTTCAATTTGTCATGCTACTGGGTACAAATACCATAATTAAGGACCTTTAGCCTCTCAGTACTTGAGAAACTACAAGTACTTCTCTCAGTGTTTTCCAGGATGAATCCCTGCCCAGCGTGTGCTCTTGGCATATGTGGCAATACAGAGACACTCATCTTTACTCGGTGATTCTTGGTTACGCTGAACACTCTCATCACAATAGGCAAAGCACCTCTCAGATAGCCCAGAGTGAATACTCAAATTCAGTTAGACTTTGAGCACCAACTCCAAGAGTGTATCATAGCACCAAGTGGATTTCAAGCCTAACAGATTGGCATTTGAAAACTGGCTCTTGCTCCTACTTGACTAGGGAACTTAGACAAGCTACTGACCCTCAAAACATCATTTTCTTCTCTGGAAATGGGAAAATGGAAAATACCTAATTCTCTTGGTTATATATAAAGCCACTTTGCAAACTAAAAGTGTATTATAGAGATTGTGGGCAAAACATAGTTGTTGTTTTTTCCTCATAATCTGGCTCTATGATTCCAGTACAATACCATGTATAGGCAAGAATTTTGATAATGACTTTGAATTAATATGGTCATAAATAGCAAAAGAAAACTCCTCCCTGTTTTCATATTGACTATAAACTTCTTGTTTTCCTTCTCTAAAATAGGAATAATGGTATTTGTCTAGAGGGGTTGCTGCTAAGAGAAGCAAGGATGGGTGTGAAGCTATTGTACAGCCTCTGGAATGTAGTAAGTACATGATATTTAGAGATGGTGATGATGGGAATAAAATTAGCATATTTTAATTTCCAGTTATTTACATCATGTATATTGGAATGTGCAAGGCTCTAGATTCGTAGTTTGGGCTTGAGGTATACTCTTTTGGACACTTGAACATTTGAAAACCACCTTCTAATCTGGTAGAGTTCATCTCTTTATAAACTGCAGGGCAAGATTTTATAATTCTTAGTTGATACTTTTGGCAAAGGCAGTGATTTCTTTTTCATCTACAATCAAAATAGATTAAATATAATGGCAACAGCATTCTGTTTTGCATTTAAATGACCAAGTAAGGTTATACAGAGTATTATATCCTTCACATAGAGCCTTGGAATCATTGCTTAATAGAATTCCTGGAGAGTTTGCACTGTATACATAGGAGACAAATATGCTGTGGGTACAGATACAGCTATTGCAATCATTTATAATGCATTTAATTATAAAGAGTCTTAACTCAACCACCTGAAATCTAACATTCACCATAGGAGATTTCTGTTGTTTTCCATTGTTTTATTTTCTTAGTAGTTTATTGAGCTAAAGTCAATAATGTATATAGTAATCAGTGCAATGCCAGAAACTTGAAAATCGATGAACTGATGCCTTTTTTTATATTACTAAATACTTGGTGTTTACATCTCTGCAAAATTTAGCAGGGCTGTTGAGCTGTGCTAGACACCTGGATCTATCAAGAACTCTGACCAATGGACCAAGAACCCATGAGCTACAGCTGAAGTAATACAGCATTCATTTCTGTTTCTCAACTTCCTTACTTAAACTGGGAAAAATACTAGTTCCATAAGTTAGTTGTGAAGACTAAGTAAGTTATAAAGCACAGAGTTTGGCACATTTCAAGCATCCAACACATTGTTAGTTGTAATTATTGCAGATGAAAGCTCTATACCACATCAATCACGGCACAATCTCTGACACGAATCTACATGGATTTAACTCTTGGTTGTGATGCTTACTAGTTGTATATACACTAATTATTTAACCTTTCTGCATCATAGTTTCCTTATCTATAAAGTAGACAGAAAGCAATGGTAACCACTTCATAAGGTCTTTGTTAGTATTAAAGGAGTTAACTACTGTCAAGTCCTTATAAAAGTTACCATGCAATTGATAGCTATTAGTTGCATGTAACAATTTAGTAAGCACTTTAGATCCAGTAATCATTCAACTTAAAAAGCTTCCTATAATTAAACTGAACTTGGTAATCCAAAGAACTATGAAACATTTGGCTTTCTAAATCTTATATTGGAATGGATATCTTTAAGGACACTCAAAAAGAATAAAAGGTCTTGTTACTAATCTCTCTCTCTCTCTCTCTCTCTCTCTCTCTCTCTCTCTCTTCTCTCTCTCTCTCTTTCTCTCTCTCAATTGGTATGTACTCTCATTTCTAAATGCTCATAGAACAGAGTTCAAACTCTGCAGTATGGCATCTGAGCATTCTCCATGTTTGGCCTCATCCTCTTTTCTAACCTCTTCATTACTGGCTTGCCTTTCCCAAACACACTGTGTATTTTTACTATGACTTTGTAAAAAAAAATAGTCTTTTTTAAAGGCTCTTATTTTTATCCTCGTCTTTTCCTAATGCATGCATATTCATCTACTAAGATCAGTTTCAATGAAACACTGCCCAACCCTCCTGAAGGAGTACCCACCATTTCTTTATGCTAGCAGAGAACTTTGTTAAAAGCCTCTGAAAGATGTATAATATTAAATCATTATTCTCCATTTAGGTTCCCACCTACTCTGATATAATGCAAACTTCTGAGGGTAGGCATCCTAGTTTATGCATTCCTTGTACCTAGTTGGTGCCTAGTGCACAGTGGTTACCAAACATATATGTACCAAACACAATGATTCCATAAATTAGTGAATACATTCTATCAATCCAAATTCTCAAATGCTACATTCTAAAACAGGCTTAAATGGGTTCAGATTTTTAGTCTTTCTAGTTTAGGGATTCTGAGCTTGGGCTACGCATTAGAATCATCCAGCAGAGCTTTTAAAATCAGTAACCTGGTGGCGGCCCAGGGAATGAGTATTTTAAAGAGCTCCACAGTTGATTCTAATACACAGCCAGTATTCAGAACCAATGCCCAGACTATTTAAAACATCAGAATCTATTTTAAGTTAATTTGGCATAAATGATATCATAAATAAGAGTGTAGGCACCATGTTGCTAAGCAAAGCATAATTTGAGACCAAAGGAAAATAAGTTCTATGAGATTAATGTTCTGTTAGCCCCTTCTGAAGTATGAAAAATGTTTATTTATTTGTTTGTTTGCTTGTTTGTTTGTTTTATATTCATTGTTAATCCTCACCCGAGGATATTTTCCCATTGATTTTTAGAAAGAGTGGAAGGGAAGGGGAGATTCATTGATTGGTTGCGTACCACAAATGCCCCAACTGGGGCTGGGAATGGAGCTTGCAACTGAAGTCTGTGCCCTTGACCAGAACCGAACCCAGGACCCTTCAGTCCTCAGGCCAATACTCTTATCCACTGAGCCAAACCGGCGAGAGAAGAAATCTTTTAAAATAAACTCACATATTTCACACTTACAAACACATTAGCCCAGAGGTGTGGTTCAGCGGGTGAGCATCAACCCAGGAACCAAGAGGTCCTGGGTTTGATTCCTGGTCAGGGCACCTACCTGGGTTTTGAGTTTGATCCCCAGTGGGGGTGTGCAGGAGGAAGCTGATTGATGATATTCCTCTCTCATCGATGTTTCTATCTTTCTGTTCCTCTCCATTCTCTCTCTCTCTAAAAAAAAAAAAAAAAAATCAATAAAACATATTTTATACACTTTAAAGGCATATTTTTAAAAAAATATATTTTATTGATTTTTTACAGAGAGGAAGGGAGAGGGACAGAGAGCCAGAAACATCGATGAGAGAGAAACATCGATCAGCTGCCTCCTGCACACCCCCTACTGGGGATATGCCCGCAACCAAGGTACATGCCCCTGACCGGAATCGAACCTGGGATCTTTCAGTCCGCAGGCCAACGCTCTATCCACTGAGGCAAACCGGTTTTGGCATTAAAGGCATATTTTATATAAAAACACACATATCTCCAAATATTCTTCATGTCAATTATGGTAAGTAGACAGCAAAACCCAGGGAGGTGAAACAACTTGCCCTTATCACACAAGTTTGAAATAGCAACTCCAAAAAGCAAAAGCAAAATAACATCCTAAAACCCTACACTTGTGCTATATCCATTATCTCATGCTAACTCTTATTTTCACAAATACCTCTACCCTTTGATGCGTAATTGCATAAATTTTGAGTAGTGACATATTTGATTAATATATTCTAGAATGAAATAATTTTATTATAAAATCTCAAATAGGTATCATTGCATTTCTTTTAAAAAGTAAAAGCAAAATAGTTATATTAGTAATTCATGTCATGAAAATATATTAAATAACAATGTTCAAATTATTGCAAGATAATTAATTCCATGCTCCATTTAGAAAACAAGAAAAGAAAACCATTTATTTTTATTGTCCAATAACTTCAAAATAAAGTAGCTTCTAATTTTTTATTTTTAACCCCTTAAGAATATATGTGTGTGTGTTTTGGGGAGGGGGCTGTATTCTGTAGACTTTCTAGGCAAATATTAATTGAGCAGCTGCTACATGTCAGACCTTGCACCAAGTACAGAGGTTACTAAGTACAATAACCTCAAGGTTCTGAAAGTCTAGGTGCATTTATATTGTACAGCACTGTAAATTATATTCTTATTGCTTTACTTTAAATTGTTTTCCAAATAATTTCCTGTATTTGTAAATATACTATTATTTTTTCACTGCATATCATTCTATTTTATTTGCATGTAATTATATAAGGAGATGCTCAAAAAAGGGTCAAAATTTTTTAAATTATGAGTTCACTTTGAACCAGATAGAATATTATTTTGAATATTTAAATTATCTATTTTCCAGTTATTGCTCTCATTATATATTTTGATATGTTGTAATAGTTTCCTCAATTCCTGGTAATATTCTAAGTGTGAAAAAGCCAAGGGAGTTTTCTCCCATCTTCTTCTTTCACATGTCCCACCATAGATCTTCATTAAAAAAAAAATGAAAAGGGTGAAGAAGAAAAAAAATGAGAAATAAAGAACAGAGGAAAAAAATGAATGAATTAAGAGAGAAAAAGACAAAGAGTGGAAGGAAAAAGAAAGGATTGGAGAGAGGGAAGAAGGGAGAGAGAGAGAAAAGAGAAAGAAAGTAGCTCAGGATAGAATTTTGCAAAAATTGTCAAATCCCAAGACTGTGTTATCTAAACTAAATCACATAATTTATGAAGAAGTTATCCTCAAATGAGGGTTAAAATCTTTGTCAGCATTCCAAATTTAAGACTTAGTGTTTCAGCCCAAGACCTCTCTTCTGATCTCTTGATGTTCCATAGACTCATGTCTGGTTTCCATGGTGACCATTTTCATTACTCTTTTAAATAATAAGAAAAATTTATCTTCTCTCATTACTTATTTTCAGAATCTTAGAATTAGAACCTTCCCTCCATTCCTGAAACCCCAGGAAGATTGTCTTGTTTAGATAATAAATTGTCATTGCAATAAAAAGTAGGGGGAAAAAGAAGTAAACAAGAGGTACTGAGCACTACAAGTTAAATTTTTAGGTAGATAGGTGATAGATAGATAGATAGATAGATAGATAGATAGATAGTAAGTAATTGCCTTGTGTTTATTTTTCTGATGAAATGCATAGAAACCCAGATTTCTTTCTTCCATGGAAACAAGGGATCTGTAACACCAATAAAGAGCTAGTGGGAAAACATAACTCTATTGGAGGCATAAGCTGTGCTTCAGGGGATTAAGTTAATAACCTGTAACTGATTTTTTAATTCAAAACATTCTAAATATGGCTCTCCTGCATCAGATAATGTGCACAATGCAATTAAGAAAATCCCTAGAAACGCTGGCATTTTTCTGCTATAAACAGGCTTTATCTTAATTTAAGCTCTCAATTTTGTCAGATCCATAATTGTAAGTTCAAAATTTTAATCTTAATCTTTTTTATTTGAACAGTCTATGCATTTTATTATAAATAATTAATTTCCAATAGGAAAAAGGTAAATAGTGAGTTGACAGAATAATAGGAAACACCGAAGACTTAGTTATATAACCTTATATCTCTTCCTCACTCATTGGACCACTTCTCTACTCTGAAGTATTTATTGGACCTCCTATTTTGTTCCCAAAGTGCCATAAATTTCTATAATCACAAATACCCACATTATATTGTTATTAACTATTTATTGTTTGGGTCATTCAATGTTATTTCTATAAAATTATGATCATATGCTCATTTTCTTCTTACTATCATGCCATTGTCCTGATTAGGACTTGTTGGTCACGTTTTAGCAGCTTAACAAATCATTACTGAGTGAATATGTGAGTTGACATTCCTTTTTTTCTTTTAAGAGTTGACATTCTTAAAGTTGCCTTTCATTTACTTTGATAGATCATGAATTCATGAGAAATGAAAAGAACATTGAAATTAATACTGATTAAGACCTGTTTAAAAGAAACCCAACAAATTGTATAATATAACCTTTTTTTATACATATACACACATATATAAGGTTTTAAAAACTATAGTATTTGATAATAGGATTGATATAATGTTAATTTTTAAGGTTTTTATTGCTAATAATTGAATCTTGTACTTTATTGTTAAGTAATATTTAAAGGCAGAATTATAGAATCTTGAGGTTTAACATATCTTCAAAGTAGTGTTGCCAGAAAAAATAGAGGGAGCCAAGTTAAATTTTGGATTTCAGATTACTGAATCATTTTTCTAATATGAGCATGTCCCAAATATTTCATGGGACATACATATACTAAAAAAATACTATTTTCTGACATTAAAATTTAATTGGGTGTCCAGTATTTTTATTTGCTAAATCTGACAACCCTACTTTTAAGCCATATACTTAACCTTTCCTATTTTCTGGGAATCTCACAGTCTAGTTAGCAATGAGGGAGAGAAGACAGTGACCATATGTTCTGATGAGTGCCAGGGTAGAGCAATGTATGAGCCGCTACATGAGGGCACATGAGAGCACTATGAAAGCACCCAGGAGACACAACTTTACGACCTTGTGATGAAATGTTGGAAAGTTATAGTTACACGTGGTTACATATACTAAAAGTCAAATACATATAACTAGGAAATGAGAATAGGATCAAAGTACAGGGCCATGGCCAAATCCTTTTGGGTATTTTGAAGAAAAAAAAATCTTTCTCCTCTTTAAGATGCTTCATGGGCCTACAGTTCATGATATCAAAGAGCCTTCATCATGCAGTAATTACTTACGGTTGGTATCAAAGAAGCATCATCAAAAAGCAATACTGATAATAATACAATGTAGCCATTGATGATTTTTTAAACATGCATGAAGTGTCAGTTATGAAGCCTCTGGCAGTTTCTATGAAAATTTCAAAATATTTTTCATGAAAGCTACTCTAAAAATATCTGAGTGCTTGGGAAGAGCAACCACAGATGACTCACCTCAATATTTCTAATGCAGCACAGTGCCTGGCACTGAGTTAGCACTCAAAAACATTTTTAAAATAAATGAATGAATACCTCCTCACTCTCCTGTTGTCCTGCTTCTCCTCTCTGCTTCATCTATTTCTTGGTCTACTTCCTTTTTCTTACTGGGATTCTCTCAGCCAAGAGGCAAACTCCCAGAGACTATGGATAATGACCAAGTAGCAGAGCTTGCCTCAAAGAGTAAACACAATTAGCATATCTGTCTACAAGGACCAGAGAAGGGTAGCCAAGTTATTCAGTGTTTGAGTGGACATCACCATCGGGGGTCTGATATGTAGACAAGGGCACTGAAGCAGCTGGTGATCCTTGAAGTCAGGTACCCGGAGATATTCTAGTCCCGGGTGATCTGCTGGGTGTCTGGAAAAAAACAAACATCTCTATACCTCTAGGAGAAATGGTCAGACCAGGGTTAGGCAATTTTCATTATGAGAAAGGTGTGCTGGGGTTCATGACAAGATTCAATCCTAGCAAGAAACTTCATAGAGGAAAAAAATGTCATCCAGGGAATGAGATCCATTTGACACTGGGACAGGTTAATTCCATTGGGACATGAATTAAGACCCCAAAGAGCCTCCCCCAAAGAATAAAATGATTAAAACTAAAAATAAAAGCAGTAAGTATTTGTTTTAAAAAAATGCAAAAATCCCTATAGAGCTCTTCATTGTTGATCCTGCTTTTGTTTCCAAGTTACACAGGTATTTGACTTTTAGTGTGTTTCTGTAACTGTGAGGTTATATCCAAAGAACATAATCAATTGTACTTTTCACAGGTATCCCCCAAATTCCCTCCACAAAGGTTGCTCTAGTTAATACTTTGGAAGGGATACATATCTTTTTGAAATACTCTTAATTGTATCCCCTTCATTTCCTACTGAGTGCATATTCATCCTTCAAGATGTTCCCTTCCAATTTATATTCACCAACAGTATGTCATAATATGTCTGACCTAGTGTGTGTGTATTTTAAAAACTACAACATACAAAAATAATAAAATTAAAACTATAACATGTAATATATATGTAAACTGTCTGGACAATGAGTATCTACACTAATAAAAGAGAAATATGCAAATTGACCATACCTCCACGACACCCACCAGCCAATCAGGAGTGAGTATGCAAATCAACCCAACAAAGATGCTGGGTTAACTTGCATATGCAAGCACGAAGCAAAGACTGAAGGCTCCGGCCCGAGCGAAGACTGAAGCCTGAAGACTGAAGACTGAAGACGACTGAAGACTGAAGACGGAAGAGGCTAGGCTTCTCTGCTGCAGCTGGAGTGAAGGCCTGGATCCTGGGTGCCAGAGGAAAACCGGTGCCGGCAGCCAGGGGAAGGAAGGCCTATTGCACGAATCTTCGTGCAACAGGCCTCTAGTCCTATATAATAAAGAGGTAATATGCAAATTGACCATCACTCCAACACACAACAGGGCCACCCCAATGTGGTCAAAGATGGCCACACCCATGTGGACACAAGATGGCTGGCAGGGGAGGGCTGGCAGGGGAGGGCTGCTCTGGGCAATCAGGCCTGCAGGGGAGGGCAGTTGGGAGGGACCAGGCCTGTAGGGCAGGGCAGTTCGGGGGAACCAGGACTGCAGCGGAGGGCAGTTAGGGGGAACCCAGGCCTGCAGGGGAGGGCAGTTGAGGGGGACCAGGCCTGCAGGGGAGGGCAGTTAGGACCAAGTCTGCAGGGGAGGGCAGTTAGGGGCAACCAGGCTGGCAGGGGAGGGCAGTTAGGGGCAATCAGGCCGGCAGGCAGAAGCAGTTAGGGGCAACCAGGCAAGCAGGCAGGCGAGCGGTTGGGAGCAAACAGTCCTGGATTGTGAGAGGGATGTCCAACAGCCCATTTAGGCCCAATCCCAGACATCCCTCGAGGGGTCCTAGATTACAGAGGGTGCATGCTGGGCTGAGGGACACACCCTTCCCCCATGCATGAATTTCATGCACCAGGCCTCTAGTATTATATAACCTCTCTAGGATTTCTTAATAATGAGAAAACTAGACTTGAGATCATTATTTTCAGTTCTTCCATCTAGCTTTACCAGGATCAATCAGTTATAACATTTCTGCATAGCTCCTAGAAGAAATGTTTTAAATAACACAAATGTAACCATGGGGAACAATGGCAGGCACCACAGATGGCAAAAAAAAAAAAAAAATGCAGTGGGGGCCTCCTAGCTTCATGTTTTAAAATCTACCAAGAAGTGCTTTATAATGTTTTCTACAAATATCCTCAAGTCAGGCTAATTAAAATATAAAACAGACCTTTGCATGGCTTAAGCTATAATATCAAAGTGTTCACAAATTTAAACAAACAAATATATCATACAAAACTACTACATACAAGACTTCATGATGATTAGTGTGCTTGTGGGTTAGAGGGAGACTGGGTTAACATAGAGAAAAAAAATTTAAAGAAAAGAAAAAGTTCCTGCTCTCTGGAAACTCCTCCAAATCTAGGGCCAAGGAAAAATGTTCCTGTCTCAAACCTGATCTCTGCAAAATCAAGGAGTTATCATTGAGAATAGTAACAAAAGAGAAGGAAAAAAAACCCCTCCCAAACTCACAGAGAAAAATATTGTTTGCATTGTACTATGTAGGAGTTACAGTGTTAATATCATACATTACTACCATAATAATTTCTACCTTATGAGGTTTGCATTAAATTTCCCATTAATACTTTCATTTCTCTGAAAAAACCAAGAACCCCCAGACAAGTTAGTTATTGTTTGCATAACTAACCTTTGCTCCAGTAACAGATAAATCCTCAAATCTCGCAAACATTTACTGGTTGCTCACGTTTGTTGGCAATGACAGTGGGGCAGCTGGGAGCTGAGGTGCAGGAAATGGTGTCTTTTTTGCTCCATGTTAATTTAGTGGCTAGGTAACTTCTACCTTGGGACACTGTTATTTTTTTAATTGATTGTTCATTGGTTTCTAGAGAGAGAAGAGAGAGAAACATGGATGTGAGAGCATACCATCGATTGGCTGCCTCCCACATGCCCCCCACCGGGGTTCGAGCTGCAGGGAATCAAACCTGCAACCCTTTGGTGTGCGGGGTGATGCCCAACCAACTGAGCTGTGCACACCAGCCAGGGCGTGGCACTGTTGTAGCTCCCAAATGTCTATGGAGTGGAAAAGGGAGATGAGGATTTTCCTACCAGACCTGAATGTGCTGTGTATCAATTCTACCTACACTCCACCGGCCAGAACTAAGTTAAACGGCCCAACTTAAGGATATGAGTTGCTGGAGAACAATCTTTCTTTATTACCAGGAGGAAAATGAAATGGGTTGCTGGACTTGTGGCAGAGAAACTTTGTCATTGAATCCACAGAAGAAGTAAGGAATCTGAGAGTCAATGATGACAATAAATCAAGCAAAACAAAAAGCAAAGTACTTTAACTTCTTCCCTATATCCATGTGATACACAGTTTTGTTTAGTTTTGAATGCTATTGATCCAATTTTGAGGCTCTGTAAAGGTCAGCCAGTCTCTCTTTGAGTAGCCAATAAAGCCGACAACCCCAGACAGCTCCCATATCAGGCTCTCACACTGCAGGCTACTCTCGTCCTTCCCCAATTATTCTAACACCAGGTACCAGACAACCAGGGTCAGCCCCTATGACCGCACGACTGCTGTAATTATTCATGCTTAACCCCTAGAAACTGCAATAAAGGCACTGGCCCACAGTTCTCCTCTTTCCTCTGCTTGGTGACCGATCCTGGTGTTTCTGAGGCTCCCTCTGTTCTCTCCAGGGAATGTGAGTGACATCACTGTGCAATTCTTTGTGGTTTCTCTCTCGATCTGTGGCTGCCCTCACCATACTTCACTCAAGCTAAAATGGTTAAAACACTATAAAAAGGCATTATAAATGCACAATCCATTTTCAGCAAAAGTACCAGGTTTCAGAGCCTAATAAACTGAAACCTCATATTTGTTAACATGGCACTAATAGTCTGGGTCCAAACTGACAAAGGAAACTGAGACATTTATGTCTATGAGCCAAGGGAAAGATCTGGAAAAGGTGGACCTGTTGAATTCCTCTGTCCAAGCCAGTCCTTAAATGAAAACACACGAAAGACCATCGGCCAATAGGAAGATGGCACCCAACTCTGGAAAAGATGAAGAGCAATATGTTTTTAACTAACAAGAACATTTATGGTTTGTGGCGGTTTTAAAAATGCACTAAGAAGACTTAGCTAAAATCTGTTGTAAGCTATTTCCTTTAAAATATACAAGTATATTAAAGTAAGAAAATCTAATGCAAACAAAAATAATCTTGTAGTTTATGAAGCTAGGTGAAGGTTAGTCAGTTCATTAAAAAAATATATATGCTTTTATTGATTTTTAGGGAAAGAGGAAGGAGAGAAAGCGTGAAACATTCATCGACTGACTGCCTCCTGCACACCCTCTACTGGAGATTGAGCCTGCAACCTGGGCATGTGTCCTGAGTAGGAATGGAACCAACAACCTGTTAGTGCACGGAAAGATGCTCAATCAACTGAGCCACAGTGGCCACCGCAGGTCCCGTTCATTTAATGGCTAGTTTTCATGCCTGATTTCAGTGCGTCATTTCCTGAGGTTAATTTTTGAAGAGGAGGAAAAAAAGGAACAAGATATAGTTCTTTCCTAGAGTTCTCCATGAACCTATTCTGCAACAGTTGTGATTCTGAGGCATCTGAATAAACCCAGGGAACTTCCAGGTTTGAAATAATAACACCATGAATTACTATGAAATGCATTTACCAAATTGTATTATTAACCTAGCACTAAAGGTTGCTAGTGGAAAAGTACACCAAAATAATTTATAATTTTGTCTTGGGTCCTACATATAGCCTGGGGTATCAGATATTATGAATTCCTTACTCTAATAGATAAGCCATACCTTGATTTTTCTAGCACATTTTATCAACTATTATTTAGCTACTTTAATTTTTTGAAATGTCATACCAAGTTCCCTGGGGAAAGGACAAAAGCAGAGAACCTCTAGATTATTGGGTGGTTGAACAAGGATCTGATCTGATTTTGAATTCTGGTTCCTAGACTTACATAGCTCTTGGAAGCTTGATCTGATGACTTAAAATCTCTGAGTATCTGTTTCATATCTTTGAAATATCAATAATGATACCTTTATTCTAGGATGTCAGAATGGAAAGACATAATGTATATAAAATTTGGAATATAAAGCCTTTTAGACAAGAGGTGCTAAATAGTTGAAAGAATTGAGTAAAACTCACCCAGCTTGTGCCTCTCAATATTTTAATGTCAATTTAGGGCAAAAAGGAAAGATTTCTCTCTCTTGGTATACCAATGCCTTTTCTTCAGATATCACAGGCCTAAACATACCATCTCAGACACACTGCAGACTATATTTTCTGGTACATTTAACACTTGAGTGCTTCCTATGTTTTTGATGCAGAAATAATTGTTTTTAGTTTAACAAAATAAAAAATAATAATGTTGCCACTTATGGAGCATATAAAAAATGCCAAGTATCATCCTAAGCATTTTGCCTTAATCTGCATAACAATCCAGTTGTCAGGTATTCACTAGTAAATTCTTCCTCCCTCCTCCTTCTTTTTCCTTCCTTCCTTCTTTTTCCTTCCTTCCTTCCTTCCTTCCTTCCTTCCTTCCTTCCTTCCTTCCTTCCTTCCTTCCTTCCTTCCTTTTTTCCTTCCTCTGTCCTTACACCCCACCACTCTTTATCATCCATCTAGAGTTCATGCAGAAAAGAACACCTGGCCTTCTTGTGAACAAGTTAGAATCTGGTCAGAGTTTAGTTGCCTAATTTAACAATCTGTGCATCCTAGAGAAATTGGTTAATAGATTGTTAATTTTAAAAAGTGAACGAATTAAAGTAGTATATAGTAAATGTTACCATGTAACACACCTTCAAAGGAAAGTTACGCATGTTCTATAAAATGGTTGCCTAGGAAACAAATAATTCCATCTTATTTTTGGCATAGAACTGTAGGTGTATAAAAGCTCCGAATTAGTCCCCACACAGCATGAACACTGATATTATGAAGCCAGCAAGACAGAAAAGGTGTTTCTACTCTTTGGTCTATAGAGAGAAAATGAGGTCTAATTTTTATCTAAGAATTCTTTGAGAGGTCAACTGGACAAGAACATCCCTTCAAGTTAATGAGAGAAGGTAAGAAAGACTTAAATAGATTTTTCTCTCTCTCCAATATAAATATGGCCAATATAAATATAGGAAAGATCCTCAATCTTTCATCATCACTAATCATCAGAGAAATGAAAATCAACACCATAATGAGATACTATCTCATATCGATTATGACAGCCAGTATAACACACACACACACACAGACATACGCACACACACACACGCATGCATGCACGCACACATACACACAAAAAATCAGATAGTATTGGTGAGGATTTGGAAGAATTGGAACTCTGTGTAATGGTACAGCTACACAGCTGCTATGGAAAACAGCATAGAGGTTCCTCAAAAAATTAAAAATAGAACTACCCTGTGATCCAGCAGTTCCACTTCTGGATATTTATCCAAAACAATAAACAAACAAACAAACATAGAATCTTAAAGAGATATTTTCACTTACTATGCTCATTGCAGTGCTACTCACAATAACCAAGAGGTGGAATAACCTACATGTTCACCATCAGATGGCTAGATAAGGAAAGTGTGGTATACACATACAATGGAATATTATTCACTCTTAGCAAAGAAGGAAATTCTGGCATATTCTATAACATGGATAAACTGTCAGGACATTATCTTGAGTGAAATAAGCCCATCATAAAAAGACAAATACTATATGATTCCATTGATATGAGATATCTAAAGTAGTCAAACTCTTAGAATAAGAAAATAGAATGGTGATTGCCCGAAGCTAGGAGGAGGGGAAAGTGGAGCTTTTCAATGCATATAGGTTTTCAGTTTTGCAAAATGAAAAACATACAATGGCTGGTACCATGGATCTGTCTCTCGCCCAGTGGGGTGAGCTGGGCCTCCTTGGAGAAGAAACCTGGGTTCCACAAGATATGTGATCGTGCTGGGACCCTGCCAGCAGGCGAGGGGATCCCAAGACAGGTGCTGGGCGGGGAGGCCATGGGGGCATAGGCGACCAAGGAGACAGAACTAAACCTCACATCACCCTGCTTGACCCCGAAGGATGGCTGGTTAGCCAGAGACGGGTGAGATTCCTCAGGGAAGTAACAACCTAAGACAGGCACAGTTGCATAGGGGCCATCAGGAGAGAACTTGTGGGTCAACAGAGGTGGGGCACAGACCTTCACCCGCCCAAGTTTGCAGGGGCCTGAACCCTCACCCCTGCTGAGGGAGATCTCCTGCCCCCATGGCTGCTCAGCTTCACATGCCCAGCTCAAATCGGGACCCAGGTAACAGAGACTTGGCCGATAGCAGATGCCCTTTCACTGCAACAAGACTTGATGGAGATGTCTTGCACCCATGATCCGGGGAACTGGGGTCTATGATATCTAAATCCAGCCTAGCACCAGGAATGCTCAGGGCCTACTCAAGAAGGCAAATAATCCTCTCCACTAATATTTACAGGGTAAAACAAGATGGTTGTTAGAGTATTAAATTTGACAGTAAAATAGTAGTCAAGTTTTCAGACTATTTTAAACTGGCCAATCAAAATAAGCAAATACTCTAGAAAAATCAATTGTACTGGACAGAAAAGCTGTTCCTAAAGTGTTAACTAAAATTTTTATTTGTAGTTCATCTCATGGTAAACTTGCGTAACATATAATGAACCTAAAGCAGTCACATTTTAGTGCAAAAAAGTAAAATTTAAAAGCTATCAAGATTACAGCATAAAATTTCCAAAAGCCTCCCAATATTTAAACCAAAAAAGGGGGGATAGTAGAAGAATATCATATAAGGAAAAATACCCTATAAATAAATTACATCTAGAAAATTTTTACTTTAGAAAATTAACTTTCATTTGTAATGCTAACAGCAAGAAACCCAGGTAAAACATACATGGTGTCAAAACAAGCCAAAGGAAAATCATTTGGGCAAAAAAATGAAAAAGGATTGCAAGTCAAATTTATAGAAAATATTCCTTTATTAACTTTTGGTCGAGAATATGTTTGTATATTTTCAGAAAACAACTCCGAGGCCATGTGGATTCCTGCAACAGAGAGGAATTGACAGGAGTGCTCCAGCCATGAAGACAGAAGAGAAACAGTCCAGAGATGGAAGACGCTGACCATGCCTTGCCATACTAGCAGTCAGCGGATGTGCATCACTGCAGATTGCTCAGGACCAAACCAGAGAGGGTCGGACCTGCATTACCACCATTTGTCCACCATCCAGAACTGAAATATCATTGCTGTTATGTACACATAAACAACTGTTGGACATAGAAATCGGGACTCAAAAGAACTGTTGGCCCAGAAAGAAACTCACTATAGACTGATTCATTTGCCTGTCAGCATAACCATTATTGCTTGTCTCATTTTCGGTTCCTATAAGTGTATTCCTAGTATCACATGAGCTCACTCATCTAGGGGAAATGATGAACAACATAGACTGAAGAACAAGAACAGCATTGATCAGACTGTCAGACCTCAGAGGGAAGGTAGGGGAGGGTGGGGACAAGGGAGACAGATCAACCAAAGGACTTGTGTGCTTGCATATGAGCCTAACCAGTGATCACGGACAACAGGGGGATGGGGGCATGCATGTGGGGGGGTTTGGGAAGGGAACGGGGGGCGGGGGTTGATGACAAATATGTGATACCTTAATCAATAAAGTAATTTTAAAAAAAGAAAAACGTACAGAGATACATTGCAAAACAATATTCATGTAATTAAAACTGCTGTCCTACAGATCCTGAAATGGTTACGATGGTAAATTTTATGTTAGGTGATTTTCACAATAAAAAATTATAGAACAGTATTGACTATTCAGATCAGTTGCCTTTTCATATAAATTATTGTTTCTTTAATAAATGTATCTTTTTTCATTCTTAATATTGGCAATTTTATTTTAATATTGCAGCCTTGCTAGTGATTTGCGAATTTTAATAATCTTTAAAAAAACAGCTTTTGGTTTTATTGGAATTTCTCTATTATTTTTTAGATTTCTATTTCACTGATTTCTACTTCATTGATTTCTTCTCCTACACTTATTTTCTTCTCTCTGTTTTGAGTTTAATTTGATCTTCTTTTAATAGTTTCTTACATTGGAGACTTAGAACATTGATTTGAGCCTTTTTCTTTCCTATTGATTTTAGTGCTATAAATTTCTCTCTAAATTGTGTCCAACAAATTTTAATATATTCTTTCATTCAAACGTATTTCAAAAAGTTTTCTAATTTCCTTTGAGCTTTTTACTTTATCCATGTGATATTTATAATCTTTAATTTCCAAATACTTGAAAATTTACTTTTTTTTTTTCAGTTAAATTCCATTGTGGTTTGCATACATACTTTATATCTATCATTTTAAATTTATTGAGATGCTTGTAGGTCAAAATAAGATCTATCATGATGTGTTCTGTACATACTTGAAAAATGTTTTATGTTTTATTAATTGTAATGTCCTATAAAAACAAGTTGGTTGATAGTTTAGTGCAGTACTTCTTACAAATTTTGTCCATTTATTTTATTAATTATAATAAGAGGGGTTCAAAAGCCTACAACTACAATCGTGAATTTGTCTACTTCTCCCTTGTCTTTATTAGTTTTTGCATTCTAAGTCTCTGTTATGTGCATATCCATTTTGAATCGTTATGTATTTTTTGTCAAATTTCATGTCTATCTTTGTCACTTAGGTTGAAGTCAATTAGTTTTTAATTTGGCCAGTATTCTTCTGGTGTATCAGAGCAAAGTCAGTCCAGCAAAATATAAAAAAATATAAATACGGCCCTAGCCGGTTTGGCTCAGTGGGTAGTTATCGGCCTGCGGACCAAAGGGTCCCAGGTTCGTTCCATTCTGGTCAAGGACACATACCTCGGTTACAGACTCCTCCCTGGCCTGGGCCCTGGTCCGGGAGCGTGCAGGAGGCAATCAATTGATGTGTTTCTCTCACATCAATATTTCTCTCTGTCATTCCCTCTCTTTTCCATTCTCCCTGAAAATCAATGGAAAAATATCCTCAGGTGTAGATTGAATAAATAAATAAATATATATTTTTTAAAGTATAACATATGATAAATAGGTTTTATCTTATAAATGCAACATTATGTCAGCTTTGGAAAATGATTTCATGCAGTATATGAACAAAATACAAATAAAAGGAAAAATTTATAATAATCTTAATAAATGCATAAACATATTTGACAAAAATTCAACATTTGTTCATAAAAACTCTCAGCAAAATAAAAATAAAGACCTGATAAAAAGCATCTGTGTAAAATCTTTCACCTAAGAGTGAATGCTTTCTCTCTCTTTTATAAAAGATTTTTAATTTCTTTTTTAATTTATTTTATTGTTGAGAGTATTACAGATGTCTGCCATTTCCCCCTCTTTACTCCTCTCCACCCATTACCTACCCCACCCCAGGCCTTCACCTGTCTATTGTCTGTGTCCATGGATATGCATCTATGTTTATAAATTCTTCGGTTAATCTCTTCCCGCCTTCCCTCTGAGGTTCATCAGTCTGTTTCATGCTTCCATGACTGTGGTTCTATCTTGTTTATTTATTTTGTTCCTTAGATTCAACATATAAGTGACATAATGTGATATTTGTCTTTCTCTGATTGGCTTATTTCACTTAGCTTAATATTCTCCAGGTCTACCCACGTTGTCTCAAAAGGGTAAGAACTCCTTTTTTACAACAGCAAAAATCACATTTAAAAAAGTAAAAAATATCTTCTCTTACTATATTTGTTGACTATTGTACTGGAAGTAGATTCCAACTAAAGCAATATGACAAGATAAAGACAGATAATACATATAAATTGGAAAGGAAGAATTGAGTCTTTATTTATAGATGACATTTTAGACTACATGGAAAAATCCCAAAGAACACACTGCCCCCAAAGCTATTGGAACCAGTAAGTGGTTTTAACAAAATCACAGGACACAGTCCAATATATGAAATTCAGTTGTATTTCTATATACCAGCCAGAGGATATTAAGGTGAGGCAAAAGGGTTACCTAGGGCACAACAATTTAAGAAGATACTCATTTTCAGAGTTGTGGGACAACTTGAAATTCTAATAAGAAAATGATGTTTATAATAGCACTAAAATCTAAATATAATGCATAGTGATGAATATAATATGTGCAAGGTTTGTATGCTGGAAATCATGAAACACTGCTAAGAGAAATAAATAAAACGTAAGTTGATAAACAAATAAGTTGTGTTCAATGATTAGAAGATACATTCTTTTCAAATTGATCTATATATTAAATTCAAACTATGTAAATCTCTCAGCAAGCTTTTCTTTTAGTAGAAATTTACAAGCTTAATCTAGTATTTATTTGGAAACGTAAAAAACAAAACAAAAAAACCCAACAGGAACAGACAAAATAAAAGAACAATGTTGAAGGACTTTACTCACTCAATGATGTCAGTGTTTACAGTAAAGTTCCAGTAATTAAGACACAAAAGACAACATAAAGAATGATCCCATTTATATAAATTCTGGAAAAGGCAAAACTATAAGGACAGAATCAGATCATCTTTTGGCAAGAGCTAGTGGTAGGGGCAAGGAAATAATTGCAAAATGGCAGCAGGGAACATTTTGGGATGACGGTAAGATTTTTGATTATGGCAGGGTTTACACTACATACCGCTGGCCAAATGTATGCACTGCAGGACAATCACTGTGAATATGAGATAAATCCAAAGGGCAGCAGAAGGACCATAGACAGTGGATTCAGGACTCCTTTCATCTGAGTCACAGTTTACTTCTTTCTTATCAGTATGACCTCAGGGACTTACACGGTGTACTGTTCTCATTTTTCTCATCTGTGAGGTAACGCTGATGATATTTACCTCTGGGTAAAGCTCTCTTGCTTGGCACAGTGCCTGGCACATGGGCAGAACAGATTTTTTAAAAAAAAATAATTTCTCTTCCCTTTCCTTTATGCCAATATTTCTCAAACTAGGCTTTTGGGCTCCTGGCACCAGAATCACCAGTTGTATATTAAAATTTAACCTTTGATTACAGAAACCTAAGATCACAGAAAGTACATTTTACCAAGTGCTAAAACTGAGCAGACGGTGATGCTCTGACGCCCTCAGGCTCCACATGTTCCCAGCCTCTGCACCCTTCTTTCCCACAGGCAGAAGCTCCACCAGTGGGATCCTCCTTCTTTTCTAAGAATGATTTTAATATTCAACCATGAAAGATTCATTTTTTTTTTCTCCAGGTGTCATCAGAGGACTTCTTGTATCAGAAGACCTTGGTGGTGCTTATTTAAAAAACCAGATTTTTTAACCCAAATCCATACCTACTGAATTATAATTTCTGGGGGTAGGGCTCAGGAACTGCACTTAAACAAGCTTCCAGGGTAATTCATACAAACTGTAGCATTTGAGAGCTATATACAGTCAAACGCATCCATCACACCTACCAAATGTGTGACTAACCTGGAGCCCAGTTTTGGTCATTTCGTTAGTATCTACTATCCTGTCCCCAGTTCTCACTTCTAAGCATCAGAAATGGGGGACTTCATTGTACTTGTACTGGGAAGGTTCTGGCCCCAACTACAGCTTGGTGACCAGAGTCTTGATTCCTACTGATATTTCTTTATTTAGAAAGTGTTTATTGAGTAACTAATATATGCCAGGTCCTGATCTAAGTGTTGAGGATAAAGCAAATGACAACAGAAGAAGAAGAAAAAAGCAAAGCTTTCCCAAAGCTTATTTTTGAATCACAAATACAAGTAATTAACAAAACTAAACAATTAAATATAGCCGATTTAGATGGTTAAAGATATAAAGAAAAATGAAACAAGGAAGGAAATAGAAGTGGGAAGATAATTTAAATAGGATGATCAGGAAAAAATTCACAAGAAGCTGCTGATCTACCTGCTACTTCTGGTTGCTAATGTGGCCCAATGAAAAGTAGTGTTTTTGTTACTGCCATGTCTACCCTCTTTGGGGGAGCATCCTGATAATTTAATGGTCACCAGCCTGATATTGGCTGCTGCTTTGACTTACCACCTGAAGTCTCTCACCGTAGACTTCAGATGTCAAATTCTGGGATGGGACTTGATCTCCTAGAGCCCGGAGCTGGATTTGACTATGAGGCCTGCCGCATGCCATTATTCCTAATCTGGCTATTACCACAACCACACTTAGATATGGTAAGGTTCACCTGGCTTTGCAGGGCTAATTGCAGTGATCGACTCCCACCAGAAGAGGGTAGCAAAGGGTTGCAGAGTAAGAGCTGTTGCTGTTGTAGGTGCTCACCCACAGAGGCTCTGTTCAAATTGAGCAGCATCTCAGGGCACACATAAACTACTTACTAAAAGTCTGCGGCACACCCAATAATATATCTTTTTGCTGATCTTACAAAAAAAATAGGTGTAATTCTGACTCATTCACACCAGAAGGCTATTGTTGTGTTGGTTGTTGCCATTTTTTTTTTAACAATCTAAGGGAAAAGAGGGCAGTGCCCTTGACTAGTCAGATATTGTGTTTTAAAAGTTCTTGCGGCACACCCGTTGAAAATCGCTGAAACAGAGCATTAATGTACTTAACGTCAAGAGTGGGTTCCCTGAGAAAGACATCATTTCTAAGAGCTGGGACTAGCCTTAAAGAGCACGTGCCCTGGAAGTAAGAGGGAGCGGAGTACACCAAAGTGACAATTCCAGAGCACTTTCCTAATGCGGTCTCTTACCTACTAACAAACATGTCATTTCTTGCTAAAGTAGATCCTATGGCATCAGTACATATTCCCCCTGTGGCCCTATTTATTCAACTCCCTCTCCTGCCACGTTCACACCAACCCTGTGAATTTCTACCCCATGAAGAAACTCTAAGCACGCCATGAGACCCAAGACTCAAACCTTTCTTTTGCTTTCTATCCATGGTAAGCATTCATTCGTCTTGAATCCCTTGCTTAAGCTGAGCAAATAAAGAATGAAAAGCATTTGAGAAGGGACATGAAGGCAGAAGCAAGACAACCTGTAGGATTCTTCTCTGCAACCCAAGCAACAGCACAGTGCCTAGTACCTCATAGAAACTCGGTGTGTTGTGTGTTTTACTGCAAGAATTCATATTATTACTGAAGGCAATCACCCACGTGGCAATTCTTACAGGCCTTCTTTCTTAAAGGGGCAGTGGTATGATAAATTTCATTTCTATCTTATGCTCTGCAGAGACCAAATATAATGAATGGTTTGTTTGTTGGAAGCACTGAACGGGATGCCTCTTACCTACTGACCACTTTGGGCAGTGATCTGAGAGTGCTATTGAACACATGAAATGAAGCTCAAATGCATCCGAGGAATGCAAAAAGTTCTTAAAATGGTCATCCCAATGACCCTCGGTTCAAACAAGACCAAAGGTCAGCACTGTCCCCTGTGCTCCCAATGGCCAGGACACTGCCACCTGCCAACTGCTGCAGGTTTACCAGCATCTCCCACAGGACAGTAACAAACATATTTCTGGACAAGAAGCAAGGTAATATTATTGACTTCCAGAACCAATATATACGAAAGGAAAAACTGAGCTTTTTCTTTCCAATAATGCTATACAAATATTCAAAAGCATTATCATTCCTAACTTCTATAATAGACCCGTGAAAGGCATTATTATTGTAATTATTAGTGTTTGCTTCATTTTGAGGAGGCAGTGAGGTAAAGGGAGGTAAAAAGACTTGTTCAAGATCACTCACCCAGGGCTATCGACGTTAGAGTCTGTGGTTTTTCTCTTCTGCCATGCTTTCCCAATTCAATTCAATGTAACCCATGTATTATGTTTTATGTTTCACAAAACACATTAATATTGATTTTCTAATTCATCCATCACAAGCACTGTATTAGACAGATGAAATGTTAGTTTTCTCTTTGGACAGAAGAAGATTCTGAGGCCAGAGTGGGAACACATGAAGTTTGATTCTAACTCCCTTCTTCTTGAGTAAATAGCCTGCTCTTCTAAAAGAGTGCAGATTGCTCAAATGACAACCTCCAAACAGGCCAGAAGCAGGTCTCGCAAGATAAGGTCTGTCCTTTTAATTTTAGCTGAGTTCCCAACAGCATCAACCTGTGCACACATAAGGTGATAAAAACTTACATGAAATGACATTTCCTTTATTCAAAATGCTGAGAAGACAGAAAAAATAAGCTTTGTAATTTTAAACACAAAATAATGTGGGAGGGGCAGGTGGAGGTGGGCAGGTAATGCTGGGTGGCATCATTATTATCAGGTAAGGAGAGAAACAGAGACCAGGTATGGTCAGTCCACTTGGTGGGAAGAGTGCATTAATGAGTTTTTATGACATGGTTATAAAAAAAAATGTAAAATTTAGGGCAGAGTTTGGCTGTATGGTCTGGTAAGAACTACACTTGTTACATAAGAAAATCTGGGGGATATATTTTGTTTTGCTTGAATTAACACCAAACAGCAGTAAAAAGACAATCCTGAAATTAATGCCCAAGAGGAATAATTCAGCAGACATGAAATCGAAGGTAAAACATGACAAAGAGAATCGACCTCCCTTTGGATTTTAGAAATACTAAAAAAGAAATCTGGTATGAACAGGTGGACTCAAGCTAGTCCAATCCAGGTATTAAGAAGCAGGGATAGCCTAACTAAAATCAAGATTATACTTGTAATTCATAACATGAATAGTCCATGTTTATTAAGCAATTACTATTGCCAGAATTATTTAATGCATTTTCATACATGGTTTTATCCAATTTTCATAACCCTGTCAACTGAGAATAATATTCATTCACATTGTACAAATGAACAATGTGGCTTAGAGATATTAGGTAATTTTTCTTAAAACCCCATGGGAAATAGAATCAGGATAGAATCAGACAGGTCTGCTTGATCCTGGTGCCTGTGACCTTAAAACTATTCTACTCCATAACATCAAGAACCTGCAAATATAATTGCAGTTTTAGCAGAAACTTCTTATCTCTAAGTTATTCATTAGTTTAGATTCAACTTTGTCACAGTCATCGTGACTTCCAAGAAATATGCTAATAGAGCCATTAGTTAGGATGCTTCCTTATTATCTCCTTTAAAATATAATCAAGATGAGCTGTTCCCATGAAACTTACTCTCAGTTTGTAAACTTCTCTGCATTATACCTTGAAAATAAATGTATATATCAAGGACCAGCTTAGAAAATTTTTAGAAATTTTAACTTCCAAGGATAAATTAGTATGGTAGGATTATTAAACAAAAAAATCATGATTTTCGCATTTGTGTCATGGAAATGTAAAGCAGTCTCAAATATGTGAAGGGACAGTGATGATTTTATATCTAAAAGGGTTAGGAGTTAGTAAAAGGGTAAAAAATAAATGGAAGCTTTGAGCCCTTTCTAGGAGGAATTTATACATCAAGTAAGAAGACTAGTTTATAACATATAAAACAACTGGGACATATTTTAAGACTATCTACTAGGAAATGATAATATGATGCTATCATCACATACAAAGCTCCTAATTAATGAATGATTTCTATTGCCAGGCACTATGGGAGGAGCTATCTAGATACTATTATATTTAATCCTCACAATGGCTCTTTATAGTCATTATTTACTTCCACTTTACCAATGAGGAAACTCAGACTGTCATGGGCACGAGATCATGGGAATAGAAGGTATGGGCTAGCAGTCTGAGTCCAGGAGGTTACTGTCTTCCTATCTACTTGCAATCTGTAATCTAGTAAGCTGTACAATATTACCTTCTATAATGAATATGGGGACTAATTCTACCTACCAAAGCTAACATGTAGCAAGCGTCCTCAAACTACGGCCCGCGGGCCACATGCAGGTGTTTTTGCCTTTTTGTTTTTTTTACTTCAAAATAAGATATGTGCAGTGTGCATAGGAATTTATTCATAGTTTTTTTTTTTAAACTATAGTCCGGCCCTCCAATGGTCTGAGGGACAGTGAACTGGCCCCCTGTTTAAAAAGTTTGAGGACCCCTGAGTAGTGTTTGCTATTTTGTCATTTAAAAGGGGCTTTGTTGGATGGTTAATATATCTGCTAGGAATGTTTTTGGATGCAAATAGATAAAACAACCTGTTAAATAGTGTCTTAAAATTCATGGATTAAGACTCTCATATAGCAAGTAGTCTTGCAATAAGATGCTGCAGGTCTGGCTACAAAAGGGTGAACATCTTTATCATTCTCTTGGCATTTTCCCATGATCACATGGAAGCTTCATTCTATTGGCATTCATGGTAAATTTAAGAAGTAAGAAGATAAGTTCTTCTTTGGGGGTCTCCAGGTAGCCATCATGGTCATCATCGTCATCATCATCAAAACTGAGGTTCTCGGGTGACACACCCGGGATCAGAGAGGAGGGAACCCGATTTTGGGATGCATCACCCAAGAACTGCCCTTTCACAATCCGGGACCAATCGGGGGATGTTGGAGAGCTGGTTTTGGCCCAATCCCCGCAGGCCAGGCTGAGGGACCCCACTGGTGCATGACTCGGGCATCTAGTAGGAATAATAATTTCAATGCATTTGTTGCCGCCTTTGTGCCAGGTTTTTTGTTTGTTTAATATAGTTTGTTGATTTTTTACAGAGAGGAAGGGAGAGGGATAGAGAGTTAGAAACATCGATGAGAGAGAAACATCGATCAGCTGCCTCCTGCACACTCCCTACATGCCCTTGACCGGAATCGAACCTGGGACCTTTCAGTCTGCAGGCCAACGCTCTACCCACTGAGACAAACCGGTTAGGGCTGTGCCAGGTTTTATAATATTTTTCTGTAGATTGTCTCATGATCTTTCTAACAATTCTAAAGGGAGGCACTATGATTACTATCCTCATTTTACATATGATAAAATCAAGGCTCAGAAAGGTAACATATTTAAGGTCATATAAGTAGTAAGAAAAAGAAACAGAATTCCAGCTCTGTTCTTTCTGGCTTTAAATGTGATGCTCTTGCTTTTTATATTTAATAATAAGAACCTAATAAGCAAGGCCAATGTCCATTATTAAGCTTGAGAAGGTGTTTAGTAAATGTGTGCTGAGAAGTCAACTGAAACCCTCACCCCTGGTCTTTCTGCATGCTATTTTATGAAGCGTGCTGTAATCTGGGATTCAAGATTAGGCTAAATCCAAATGCATGGCCTTTCTTATGCCATTGCTGGATATGCCAATCATGAAACATAATTTATGATCTCTGGAAATATAAATAGTAATACAGCAGCTCTGTGACTTTTTTACTTGACTAGCACCACCAAAATCTCCAGAGTAGAAAGAGCTTTTATTTTCTGCAGAATAAAAGTCCAATTCTATAATAAATCAGTGCTATGTCTTTGTGATGTTAAATATTTGTAGTTTTTAGGGTACTGATACATTTAGAAATGGAATAATACATCTGATTGGGGGAGCTAAGAAGGGTCGGGCCTGGTTAGTATTTGGATGGGAGAAGTGGAATAATAATAATTGTCACTGTCTTAGTTCCATATGACATTTCTTTATTGTAGAACTTCAGGCTATTAAGCTTTTATTGTATACTTTATATTCATCAGGTATCTTCAGAGTCCTGTCTCATCTGTTCATTCTTTCCTTAACCCAGAAAATATTTAATAATAATACTTATTCTGTGCATGGCACTAGATGAGGTAGTGAAAATATAGAGATACAGTATTATGGATATTAAGTAAAATTATATTCAAAGTACACTAATAGGCAAAATCAGAAGCTATTTTTTTGATAGCAGTATAAAAGGCCTTATAGAAGAGAAAATATTTGAACAAGATCTTAAAGAATAATAAGGAGTTTACTAACTGAACAACAAGATAATAGGGTAAAAGAAAATCAGATGCAATGATGTCAAAAATATGACATATTGGGGCAATATAAGCCATTCCATGTGGGTAAAGTATGGATTGCAACATGAGAGTGATGAAGGCAAAGTTGACATAGTAGGTGGTCAATGAGTCAGAGAAAATCTCACTCAACCATCAATGCACATGTAGTCCTTCTGTAGGAAAAAACTCAGTGTAAATCATAAAGCAAAAGCAATTGATTCTCCTACTTTATTTTTTTTTTTTTTATCGAATGAGGCAATAAGACAAGCCTCAGACCAGCTATACCATACACCATTATTTTGGATAGATGGTGTATTAATCATCTATTTTTGGCTAATAAAGTATTCTCAAACTTATTAGCTTAAATCAACTTTTTTTTTTTTTTTTTTTCCCCACAGAGTTCCTGAGGATCAGAGATCCTGGAGCAGTTTAAGTGGATGGATGAGTTCAACTCCAAATCTGTCATGAGGTTTCAATCAAGCTGTTCAGTGGGGCTGGAATCAACTGGAGGCTTAACATGTGCTGGATAATTTTCCTCAAATATAAGTTACATAGGGTTGCATATGACACAGCTGGTAGCTTCCCCTAGTGGGAAGAAGAAAAATAGAAAGAGAGAGGGACATTGGGAGAAAGAATCTCCAATGTCTTTTATGACCTACTAGAGGCCCAATGCATGAAATTTGTGCATGGGTAGGGTCCCTAGGCCTGGCTGGCAATCAGGGCCAATCTGTGGGGCAAGGCACCCGCCTTAGCCGGCTTACCGCCATTCACTCGCCAGCCCTGCCCCCCCCCCCCACTGGTCACCTCCCTCGGCAGGGCGACTGGCGGGGTGATGGGGGAGCCCCCACTGGCACCTGCATTGGCTGCCCTGGCACCACCTGCTCGCCAGCCCCACTTCCTGCTGCCACTGCCACCAGTCATCTCCCTCTGTGGGGCAACTGGCGGGGCAATCAGGGCGCCCCTGCTAGCACCTGCCTTGGCTGGCCTGGGCCCTGCGGACTGGGGGCAGTTCCTGCATTGAGCGTCTGCCCCCTGGTGGTCATTGCATGTCATAGCAATTGTTGGTTCTGCCGTTTAGTCAATTTGCATATTAGGCTTTTATTATATAGCAGTGGTCGGCAAACTCATTAGTCAACAGAGCCAAATACCAACAGTACAATGATTGAAATTTCTTTTGAGAGCCAAATTTTTTAAACTTAAACTTCTTCTAACTAAACTTCTAACGCCACTTCTTCAAAATAGACTCACCCAGGCCATGGTATTTTGTGGAAGAGCCACACTCAAGGGGCCAAAGAACCGCGTGTGGCTCGTGAGCTGCAGTTTTCCGACCACAGTTATATACGACAGTTTTCAAAATCTCATACTCACACTATCTCTTTTGCTTTATTCTATTGGACACTGAGAGCATCCCTGATATAATATGGAAAGGTAATATACAAGGACACAAGTACTAAGAGGTGGGGATCAGTGGAGACTATCTTACATGCTGGTTACCATAGTCTGCACTCTGGATCTAATGAGTTATATCCCTCTCACAAAATAGACAAAATGCACTCAAATCCCTCTTCCTTCACCCTCTCAATGTCTCATTCCATTACAACATCTGCTTGAAATCAGAGTCATGTCATCTAAATGAAATCCAGATGCCAATAAGGTTCCTGGGGTACAGTTTCATATGTCAAAAATTCTCATAGTTCCATCCGATTTGAAGTCTTATAAACTAGAGAAATTAGTTACCTGCCCCTCATATATTCAACATAAGCATAGAACACCTTGAACATGCATTTACATTCCTTTTCAAATAAAGGGGAAGTAAGTGACACATAGGAGTCTTGGCTCCTAGAAATTCTGAGATTCATTTGGGGAAACATTGCAAGTTCTTTGATTATAATGCAAGCTTAGTTTTGCCCAGGAATTACTCTCCATAGCTCATGACTTTGCCTTCTGGAATCTTGTTATGACTGAGCCATTCTTCCTTTTCCATGAGAGGTAATATGTGTTTTCAGGTAAGTAGTTCCTCAGCCCATTTCCTGCAAATAGAAGTATAGGTGATCCAAAAGCCTTTCATTATGTTCTCTCTGATTCTTTTATACCAATCTGGCATTATTTGTACTGACATAATTTTCTTAAATCATTTTGGCTCAATCCCCAGGAGGGAGCATACAGGAGGCAGCCTATCAGTGATTCTCTCTCATCATTGATGTTTCTATTTCTCCTTCTCCCTTTCTCTCTGAAATCAATAAAAATATATTCTTTAAAAGTTCAAAACAATCAAATCTTAATCTCTTTGTGTAAAATAGCCTTTCCTTTTGGTTACCATTCTTCTGTCTCACTATAAATAACAGGGAGAAAAAAGGAGGCAATTTAACAGTTTTTTTCCTGGAAATCTCAGAATTCAGCATTAAGCATTTAATAGCTAACATACTTTCAGAAGATCAGGAATCTAGGAGCAGTTTACCTGGGTTGTCCTAGCTTGGGATCACTCATGAGGTTACAATAAAATGTATGCAGAAGCTACAGTCATCTGAAAGCTTGACTGGGGCAAGAGGATCCATTTCCAAGTCACTCATGGTGTTGGCAGTCGGCCTCAGTTCCTGTGACATGGACTGCTTCAGATAACTTCTCAAATCCTTGCACCTGACTTTCCCCAGAGTGAGTGTTTTGAGAAAGAGTGAGAAAGAAGAAAGCTTCAGTATATTTTATGACCTATGATCTCTAGAGTGATAGGCTATCATTTCTTTATTTCTGCGTTATTCTATTGGACATGTAGACGAACCCTCACATATTGTTGAAGTCAGGTAAACAAGGTCATGTGTATCAAGAGGGGAAGATCCATGGGGTCCCTGTTATAGGTTGGTTACTACATATGGGCATAGTCATAGACTACCTCCAATACCTTTACATGTGAAGGTAGCCAACTTACATGGATGTATAAAGCATGGATAAGTAATCCACCACTTTCTAATTTCTCTACAATTTGGGAAGAAGGGTCTAATCCAACAAAGCATAGTAGAAAAATGTCCTGCTGCTAAACTTGTAAAACAAATCTTTTAAGATTTGAATTATCCTTCATTCCTTCCTTCTAAGAATAATGTTACCCTGTAGACTAAAACACTTACTCAAATTATCCTAATTTACTCTTGAGTACAGAGAAGGAATAGAAAACAGAAACTAACATTTGGTAAACCCTGGATATGTAGAGACATTATACCATGTCTATATATGGCCAATCTCATTTAATCTTCACTACAACACAGTAAGGTAATGATGATATTCTTTATTTTACACTTGAAGCTATAATTGGGGGCTGGGGGTTGGGGCAAGTATCAGAACAAAGGAAGCTGCCAAGAATGGAAAAAACTACATAGAGAGCTGAGAAAATCTACAGAAGGTTTCCCCTGAACCTTCATGTTAGTAGAGAGCTGTGGATGAGTGTGAGGAAAGACTCAAGGTCAGGAAAAGGACTACCATAAAGAAACTGGTGGAAAAATTGGGGGAGCTCACAACTGGCTGGAAATAGTTTGTCTTCCCACTCGCCACAATGGAAAATGTTATACTTCATAAGGCTTCAGGTAGAGTAATCAAGAGGATATTACCTGAGTACTGTGGAAAAACAAGGCCTGGCTCTAGACCAACTTAACAAAGCTAAAAAGAAAGCCTCAAAGGGTGAAACTTTCCTAAGAAAATGCCCTGCACTACAGAATAGAAGTCAAAATATTTCAAGCATCGAGTATCTTGCCCTAACCGGTTTGGCTCAGTGGATAGAGCATCGGCCTGCGGACTAAAGGGTCCCAGGTTCAATTCCGGTCAAAGGCATGTACCTTGGTTGTGGGCACATCCCCTGTGCAAGAGGCAGCTGATCAATGTTTCTCTCTCATCGATGTGTCTAACTCTCTATCTCCCTTCCTCTCTATAAAAAAATCAATGAAATATATATTTAAAAAAATAAAATAAAGCATCAAGTATCTAGAACTTAAAATAATATTCACTATACCTGTCATCTAATAAAGAAATTAACAGTTATGAAAGATGCAGGAACATATGACCACTAATAAAGAGAAAAATTGATGTTAGAAACAAAAAGGATATAGGTAATAGAATTTGCAAACATGGACATAACAGGGAGCTATAAGTACATCTCATATGTTCCAAAAAGTTGGCACAATAATGACCATGTTAAGGAGAGACACAGAGGACATAAATAAGCAAAATTGAATTTCTGGAGATAAAAAAAATATTGTCTAAGATGAAAACTGTACTGGATTGGGTTAAACACAGAATAAATGTATTAGTGAACCTGATCTATAATAAAAGAAACTATCCAAAATGAAACACAATGGCAAAAGTAGTTATCTAAAAAGAAATAACATCAGGGAGTTATGGCACAAGCTAATTCAGCCTATTATTTTGCATAATTGGAGTCACACAAGCAGGGACACATAAAATTTTTAAAAATGGCCAAGGCACATCAAATTGTTTTAAAAGTGGTAAAGAGAAAACCTTGAGTAGGTAGAGATAAAATAGACATATTGTGTACAGAGGAACAAAGAAAAAAAGTGTCAAGAAGCTTATTTGTTGTCACAAACAGTGTTAGCTAGAAGACAATGGAGCAACAACCTTAAACTACAAAAAAGAAAAAAGAAAGAAAACTCTACCAAGTAAGAATTCTGTACATGGTGAAAATAGCTATCAAAAAATGACAGTAAAATAATGACTTTTTCTGACATACAAATGTTGAAAGAATTCAACTCTATCAGACTTGCACTACAATGTACAATAATTTTAAAATGAGTTGTTCAGATAGAAGAAAAAATAATGGAAGATAAATGAGTATAAATATAATTATTTCCTTTTAATAAATTGAAACAAATGGCAGGATGGGATATTAAATCTAAACTATATGAACAATCATATTGAATATAATTGATGTAAGCACCCAATCAAAAGCAGAAAAGCCATAATGAATTTTATAATAAGGCCCAGTTATATGATGCTTAAAAGAAGTTCACGTTAATTATAAGGACAATAGAGGCCTGGTGCACGACATTCATGAACCGGTGGGTTGGGGGGGCACCCCCTTGCACTCTGGGACCCCTCAGCTGGCGTGCACCCCCTTGCACTCTGGGACCCCTCAGCCCGGTGTGCACCCCCTTGCACTCTGGGACCCCTCAGCGGATATCTCCCAAGGGATCCTTAGCGCTGCCGCAGAGGTGGGAGAGGCTCCCACCACCACTTGAGCACCCACAGGGGGAGCACCGCTTAGCCAGAAGCCAGACTCGCTACTCCTTAGCGCTGCCGCGGAAGCAGGAGAGGCTCCCGCCACCACCCACCGTCGCTGCACTCTCCAGCCTTGAGCCCAGCTTCTAGCTGAGCAGCGCTCCCCCTGTGGGAATGCACTAACCACCAGGGGCAGCTCCTGCCTTGAGCATCTGCCCCCTGGTGGTCAGTGTGCATCATAGTGACCTGTCATTCCGCCATTTGGTCGATTTGCATATTAGCCTTTTATATAGGACTAGAAGCCCAGTGCACGAAATTCGTGCACGGAGGGGGGTTGTCCCTCAGCCCAGCCTGTACCCTCTCCAATCTGGGAATTCTGGAGGGATGTCCGACTGCCCGTTTAGGCCGGATCCTGGTGGGATCGGGCCTAAACGGGCAGTCGGACATCCCTCTCACAATCCAGGACTGCTGGCTCCCAACTGCTCACCTGCCTGCCTTCCTGATTGCCCACTAACCACTCTGCTGCCAGCCTGTTTGCCCCAACTTCCCTCCTCTGCCGGCCTGGTCACCCCTAACTGCCCTCTCCTGCAGGGTTGATCACCTCCAACTTCCCTCCCTTGCAGGCCTGGTCCTTCTCAACTACCCTCCCTTGCAGGCTGGGTGCCTCCCAACTGCCCTCTCCTGCTGGCCATCTTGTGGTGGCCATCTTGTGTCCACATGGGGGCAGGATCTTTGACCACATGGGGGCAGCTATATTGTGTGTTGCAGTGATGGTCAATCTGCATATTACTCTTTTATTAGATAGGATAGAGGCCTGGTACAGGGGTGGGGGCCAGCTGGTTTGCCCTGAAGGGTGTCACTGATCAGGGTGGGGTTCCCTTGGGGCATGGGGCAGCCTGAGCGAGGGGCCTGTGGTGGTTTGCAGGCTGGCCACACCCCCTGGCAACCCAAGCAGAGACCCTGGTATCTGGAATTTATTTTCCTTCTACAATTGAAACTTTGTAGCCTGGAGCTGAGCCAAGCCTGCTGCTCCCTCTGGGGTGGCAGCCATTTCTGTGGCAGTTAATTCACCTTCTACAATTGAAACTTTGTAGCCTTAAGCGGGTGAGCCCCGCCAGGGTGTGCAGAAAGCTTTGCTTCCCCTGTTGCCGCCGGCAACCCTGGCCTGCTCTCTTAAGCTCCATTCTGCCTCCATTTGTTTGAATTTGTTTACCTTCAATAATTGAAACTTTGTAGCTTGAGTGGAGGCTTAGGCCTGCAACGGCTATGGAAAGCTTGGCTTCCTCTGTTACCTGGGAAACCTTGCTCTCTGTGGCTGTAGCCATCTTGGCTGGGGTTAATTTGCATACTCACCCTGATTTGCTGGTGGGCGTGGCTTGGCTGGTGGGCATGGCTTATGTAGCGGAGTGATGGTTAATTTGCATATTACAATTTTATTAGAGAGGATAAATCAGATGAAAGGATGTAAAAGATATGTCATGCTAACACCATCAAGAGAAATATATAATGGCAAGTTTAACATAAGAAAAAGTACATATATATGTAAATATCAGGAATAAAAGGATTATTTTATGATAATGGAGTTAATTCATCAAGAAGATATAAAAAATGTAATGCTTCTGCACTTAATAACAGAGCTTCAAAATACATGAAGCATTTACAAATAAACATTTACAAGTGAAAAGAGAAAGCAGCCCATAGAGACAGTTGAAAATGTCTCAATATTTTATAAAACAAGTAGATGGAAAATCAGTAAAGATACAGAGGATTTTCACTTCACCATCAATTCACGTTACCTATTTGACATTTATGTAACATTCCTCCCAACGACATCAGTATACACACATTTCATAAGTAAACATAAAACATTTCTAAGACCATATTCTCGTCCATAAAGCAAGTCTGATTAATATAAGTATATTTTCTGACTATAATGAAATTTAAATAGTAAATAATAATGGAAAAATATCATAAAAATCACCAAATAGTTAGAAATAGTTAAATAGCACACTTATAAATCATACATGGTTCAAAGGAAAACAGAATCACAGTGAAACATGGCATATCAAAATTTGTGGATGGAGCTAAAGCAGTAATCAGATAAACTGAGCATAACCCATGTTAAATAAGAAGGAAGGTATCAAATAATGACTTAAACTTTCACCTTAAGACAATTAGAAAGGTCAAGCAAATTAAATCTATAGTAAGCAGGGAAAAGAAAATAATACATAGCAGAAAGCACTGGGGGAAAAGCACACAGATAAATGTTAGAGAAACTGATAAACTTTTTCTAAGTGGTGGTACCATTTTATATTCCCATCAGCAGTGTTCTAGAGTTCCAGTTGTACACCAACATGTGACATGGTTAGTCTTCTAAAGAGTAGTCATTCTTGCAACTGTTTAGTGTTAACTCTTTGCATTTCCTAATGACTGATATTGAGTATCTTTTCATGTATTATTTTCCATCTTTACATCATCTATGAAATGTCTGTTGAAATCTTTTGCCTGTATTTAGAATTGGCTTGTTTGAGTTGAAGTGTTCTTTATGTATTTCATATATGTTATTTTGTCAAATGCATGTTTAGCTAATATTTTCTCCCAGTCCATGGTTTATTTATTTTTTTTACCTTTGTTAATTGTGTCTTCTAAAGAGTAAAACTTGTAAGTTTTGATGAAGTTGAATTTATCCTTTAAGATCCCCTGCTTTTTTATGTCCTATTGAAATATCTTTGCTGAATCCAAGCTCTTCTATGTTTTCTTCTAGATATTTGATATTTAGTTCTTGTATTTGAACTCTGTCATTCACTTGGAGTTAATTTTCACATAGGTATGGAATTAATTTTCATAGAGGTATAGATATGAAATATTTTCTCCCAGTTTGTCAGTGTCATTTAAGCCTGTTTATAATGTGTCTTTTTTTTGCCATAAAAGATGTTATTTTTAAAAATTGTGTGCAATCAAATTTATCAATCTCTTCTTGTATCTGGACTTTGATTCATATTTAGAATTCTTTTCTCTGCACCTAGGTTAAAGAGGAATGTAGTTACCACCCCCCCCCCATTGATTTTAGAGAGTAGAAGGGAGGAGGCAGGGAGAGAGAGAGAGAGAGAGAGAGAGAGAGAGAGAGAGAGAGAGAGAGAGAGAGAGAGAGAGAGAGAGAGAGAGAGAGAGAAGGAAAGAAAGAAAGAAAGAAAGAAAGAAAGAAAGAAAGGAAAGAAAGAAGGAAGGAAAGAAAGAAAGAAGGAAAGAAAGAAAGAAAGAAAGAAAGAAAGGAAGGAAGGAAGAAAGAAAGAAAGAAAGAAAGAAAGAAAGAAAGAAAGAAAGAAAGAAAGAAAGAAAGAAAGAAGAAAGAAAGGAAGAAAGGGAAGGAACAAGGGAAGGAAGGAAGAAGGAAAGAAAGGAGGAGGAAGGAAGGAAGGAGGAAAGAAAGAAAGAAAGAAAGAAAGGGAGAAAGGGAGGAAGGAGGGAGGGAGGAAGGAAGGAAGGAAGGAAGGAAGGAAAGAAGGAAGGAAGAAAAGAAAAGAAAGAAAGAAAGAAAGAAAAAAAAAAAGAAAGAAGGAAAGAAAGAAAGAAAGAAAGAAAGAAAGAAAGAAAGAAAGAAAGAAGGGAAGGGAGGGAAGAAAGAAAGAAAGAAAGAAAAAAAGAAAGAAAGAAAGAAAGAAAAAGAAAGAAAGAAAGAAAGAAAAAGAAAGAAAGAAAGAAAGAAAGAAAGAAAGAAAGAAGGGAGGGAGGGAGGGAGGGAGGGAGGGAAGGAGGGAAAGGGAAAGAAAGAAAGAAAGAAAGAAAGGAAGAAAGAAAGAAAGAAAGAAAGAAAGAAAGAAAGAAAGAAAGAAAGAAAGAAAGAGGGAAGGAAGAGAGAGAGGGAGGGAGGGAGGGAGGAAGGGAGGGAAGGAGGGAAGGAAGGAAGGAAGGAAGAAAGAAAGAAAAGAAAAAGAAAGAAAGAAAGAAAGAAAGAAAGAAAGAAAAAGAAAGAAAGAAAGAAAAAAAGAAAGAAAGAAAAAGAAAGAAAGAAAAAAGAAAGAAAGAAAGAAAGAAAGAAAAAGAAAGAAAGAAAGGAAGGAAAGGAAGGAAGAAGGAAGGAAGGAAGGAAGAAAGGAAGAAAGAAAGGAAAGAAAGAAAGAAGGAAGAAAGAAAGAAGGAAGGAAGGAAGGAGAAAGAAAGAAAGAAAGAAAGAAAGAAAGAAAAAGAAAGAAAGAAAGAAAAGAAAAGAAAAAGAAAGAAAGAAAGAAAGAAAGAAAGAAAGAAAGAAAGAAAGAAAGAAAGAAAGAAAGAAAGAAAGAAAGAAAGAAAGAAAGAAAGAAAGAAAGAAAGAAAGGAGGGAGGGGACGGAGGGAGGAAAGAAAGAAAGAAAGAAAGAAAGAAAGAAAGAAAGAAAGAAAGAAAGAAAGAAAGAAAGAAAGAAAGAAAGAAAGAAAGAAAGAAAGAAAGAAAAGAGGGAGGGAGGGAGGGAGGGAGGGAGGGAGGGAGGAAAGAAAGAAAGAAAGAAAGAAAGAAAGAAAGAAAGAAAGAAAGAAAGAAAGAAAGAAAGAAAGAAAAAGAAAGGAAGGAAGGAAGGAAGGAAGGAAGGAAAGAAGGAAGGAAGGAAGGAACATCCATAGGTCACATCCACACATGCCCTGACCTGGGGCAGGGATCAGACCTGAAACCCAGCATGTGCCCTTAACTGGGAATCAAGCCCATGACCCTCTGATGTGCAGGCCAATGCTCAAGAGGAATGTACTTTAAATTTAAAAGTTTAAAAGTAAAGATGAATAAAACATTTTAAAATGATGTCTTTTTTTAAGTACCTGTATGGTTTGATATTTAGTATTATATTGCTGTTCCATTTAAACCTTATTTTTGTATGTGGGGTGAGGAATGGACCGAAGTTTCTAATTTTTTTTCAAACGATTAACCAATTGTTCTGGCATAATTTTTAAAAATTCCATCTTTGAACCAGTGATTTGAGATGCCACATTTATCATATACTAGAGGTCCACATTACTTGGGCTCTATTTTTATTTTTATTCTGTTTCACTGGCCTCCCTATTATTATGCCAATACCACACATGATGTCGATTTATGTTAACATATGATTTTATACATCTCATATATGTTAACATTTATCCTTCTTTCCACCAACCTACAGAGTATCTTCACAAAGTTTATATTTCCTCCTGGATTACTATTAAAAAACATATATCTAACATTTAACATTTTACCTGCTCCCTCCCTTTCTTTTCCAAGTGAGCTAACTCATTTCTTCTTGGAGATACTAAATAATAGTAATCCTGTAACTTCATTACTTTACAGCAAAATCACTTACCACAGAAGGAATACTTCTCCAGGTGAGGTGCTTTGTCAGGCTTTGTCTCCTGGATACTGTTCTCTTCTCAGCATCATTGCATACTTCTCAGTGGTTCAGCTTACACCCAGCAAGGGTTCTAAGCACGTGACATTCAGGACTGGTGTTTTGGAGTGGTAACTTCACCAACTATTGTTTTTTGGGGAGTGTAGATGTAGAGTCTGAAAATCTGGAGACTTCTCACTCAAAATGACTTTTGTTCAATGACTTATTCCTTGATAGGTGATGCAATTGTTTCTTCATTTGTTAGCAAGCAAAATTCATGTCACATGGTAAGCAGCAGAGAAAATCTAGGATGTGGTGTTTTCTTCTGCAATTGCCCTCACAAGTGTCGTGGAAGAAATGGAGGTTGTTTAGATTAAGGTGTTAGGTATTTTCTAACTTGTTGTTCAGTGTCTAAGAATCCGTGTAGTACATTCTATTTGAAATTCAGTGCCAGATATATTGCATCTAAATAGATTACCTCATAAGCTATATCAATTTTTTTGGAAGCAGGGGATATAAAACAACCCAGCAAATAATTATTTTATGGCACCTGGAAGTAGGTATATATTCCCTTATCTGACATTATCAGTGCAAGGAGAAGCGTGGTAGCAGGACAAGGAAAAAAGTCTTCCAAGATAAAATTAAATGATCCATGAAAGGTGAAATCTAGCAAATTGATTATTCTAACACTACAAAGTCAAGCACACCTAAAGGTTAATAGCACTATAAAAATATCTCTTATAAAAAATTGCTGTAAATTTTGAATTCACTGAAGAAGAATTAGTCAAAATGTTAAGTGATAAGTATATTATTGTCTGTGCCACCACAGTGGTAGAGAACAGATTTTCAAATGGTTGAGAATGGTATACAGATGAGTAAAACACATGAATTGAATGTCAGGTGTACAGACTTGCTACTTTAGGATTAGACATGTCATTTGATAATTAAAGTGTCAGAAAAATCAAGGAGGTATTTAAGGCTTGGGTAATGAAATTATTACCCGGGAGTTCTTGATTCTCCATGTCAATGGTGTCTTGAAATAACATGTTTCTTTGTCACATAGATTTTATATAATACCATGTTAATATTAACACTACCGGGGTTCTGAACTACTTCAGGATCAAACCTGTAGAAGAGAGAGAACAAATACTATAGGCAATGCTATATTACCTTGTCAAAAACAGTGCTGGGGAGAACTCCCAAGATTCTAGCATCATGGATGTTTTTGCTGTGCCCTTTTCTCATCCACTTACTAGTACTATTACCTCTGGCTCATCTTCTATATCAATATCTTTAGCTTTCAAATTTTTGTGAGCTATCAGCACCAGTTTTCAGTTGTCTGATGGATATCTGCACTTGTGTACAAAACAAACACCTCCAATTTCACTAAGGCAACTTACAGTGTCTGGTCTGGCATGTAGAAATTGCCTCTCCCACCTAACAACATGTAAGAAGCTGAACAAACTTTAAAATCAACGACTCCTTTTAGATCCATAGGGAAAGCAAGGGAAAACGGATGTCTCCAAAACTGAAGAGACAGACATGCGAATGCAGAGAATCAGAACTTACCGGAGCAGAAACCTCTGAGGGAACCAGAGCTGCGGTAGGAAACCTCAGCGGTCACGGATGCATTGCTTCAGGCTCAGGGTGGACAAGTTTGAGAATTTCAGGAGCCCCAGCCATGGAAGTAGGAGGTCCTCACGCCTTCATGAGTTGGGAGAAAAATCCCCTCAAGTGTCCTGCAGAAGTGGGGGGAAGTCACCATTTTGAAATACGGCTGAGCATTCTGTTCTTATCATGGTGTGACCTCAGGTGAAACTATTTAACCAGAGCCTAAGCTGCTGGGGTTTATACTAGAGCCTACCTGACCTGGGAAGGGGGCACTAACCAGTTCCAGCTGCTCTAACCTCCTGCAGAGAAATACCCACCTCCAGACCCTTCTAGCTTTCCACGTGAGAAAAAGAAACACTCAACTTCAACTCCCTGTAGCCATCCTTCCCCACCTAAGGGCAGGGGGAACTGAGAAACATTGGTGACGTTCACGGTCAGGAATAGATTCAGTAAAACACAGAATCATGGGTCTATAAAATGCTTCCCATCCCCCCACACCCTACCTATTTAAAGACCTATTTACAGAAGTTCCTTAACCCAGTACACCGTGTCCAGGGACTAAGAAAAAATTACAAGGCGTACAAAAAGGTAAAAGAACACAATTTTAAGAGACAAGCCACACAACCAGACTCAGACATAGAAGGAATGTTGGAATGATCAGACTGGGAATTTAAAACAACTGATAATTTCTTCAATTTACTATCAGGTATCAAATCACAAATCTGGGAAGTTCAGAGAACACCAAGCAGGATAAATGCTCAAACTTTCACCGAACCATATATATTCTATTTAAATTTTTTTAAAAATAAAAATCTTGAAGGAAGCGAGGGGGTAAAAAACTATGACATCCAACTTCTCCTCAGAAACCATGTAAGCAAGAAGAGAGTGGAATGGAATATTTAAGTGTGAGGGGGCGGGGGAAGACTGTTAATGTAGAAATCTTTACCCTGTAAAATGGTCCTTCAGTAGTGAATGAAAAATAAAAACACTTTTGTGGTTTTCAACTTGATGTGTAAGGTAGAGAATGGTGAGAGACAATGCTAGTGAAGTGGTTAAGATTAAAGGGGGCTAAATACGTCATTCAAAAATTAACTTAATCCTATAGTCAATAGTGGTAGCCAGTAGTTATTAAATGCGTATCATTTTCTGAGCATTGTGGTATTTTTAATGTACACAATCTTAGTTAAATCCCAACAATAACACAAGTAAGGAAATTGGGACCCAGATAAACTGAGCAATTTCTTAACCGTAATGCTATACTGCAATGGGGAGTCATTAAAATATTTTAAGCAATAAAATGATGTTGCTGTGTATATATTATTTGCCTTCTATTATTGGCTCCTTAATGGGCTCAAGGAATATTAAAGCTAAAATGGACCTTAGAGATAATTTGGCTCAACCACTTCAATTCACACAATTAGGAACTGAAGCTCAGGCACATTAATTAACCTGGTCAGGCCATACAGATTTGGTAGTAGAGTAAGATTAGCACCTCATACTCCAAACTTATTCTACATCTTCCTGTAGTACTTCTTCCATTGATAGTCTCTTGATTTTTAAAAATCATCAATTCAAGCCAATAGCAATGACTGTAATCCTAACCCTAATGACATCTCCTTCTTCCCTTCCTTTTCCACATTTATCATAACTAACATGTAATCTAAGACAGAAAAGAAGCAGACACTGGTTTTCCATTAAGTGGAATTAAAATACCTGTTATTCATTGAGGCTCCCTTAGTCATTTCAAAGAGAATTGCTTTCATCCTATTAGAGCTTTTAGACCAAGCATGTCAAACTCAAAGGCTAACACAGGCCAAATAAACAAGTATTAAGTTTATGTGGGCCACAAAAAAACAAAAGCTTCAATTTTCATAGAAACATAGGTTTATTTCGATAGAGACATGCTGAATACAAAGGGCTGAAAAAAATGAGTAATCGTTAATGAGTATTTGTTGTGGGCCGCATGCAGCACACAGACTGCAAGCTTGACATGCTTGTTTCAGACTAAACTCATAAAATTTTACTCTTCCAACAGCCCCCTTGAAAACTGTTGAGAAGTTATCTCTGTTGTTATTGGTATCTTCCTTCCTGCTTCTCTGGTTATTCTGGTTATAGACCAAGACTCAGCTGCAAGCACTGAGGTGGACATATGTCTAAGACTGGCCAATGATATTATCCCCTGAGCCGAGCCATCACAATTCATCTGGCTATGAAATGTGTTTAAAGATAAATGCCTACATTACCATCCAAGAAATCACTCTACCACCTATTTTATTAATTTCTTTAAAATTGTGTTTCTGTCACTTGCAACTGAAAGTATAATGTTTTAACCAATACATTTAAAAATAATTTTTCCTTTGGATGGATACTCCTAATGATTAAGTGTAGATTTACAGAGGTGGGCTGTCTGGCCTTAAAGAATTGGAATTTGGATGATTCATTCATGAGCACACTGTTAGGAGTGGAATTATAATTAGAGCCTAGGCCTTATAATTGAAAAAGTAACAAATTAAATGAGGTTTTGGAGCTGAAAGAAGAAATAAAACTCACCTATTCTAATTCTCAATCTAATACTTAAATGCTCTTGATAATATCTCTAACAAATATCAAAGTAATGTTTCATGATTACTATAACACACTGTTTTTCATAGTGATGAGTATAACAAATGTAATTTAATTCTAAGTGTGCTAAATAGCAACGATATCTGATGCCCAACATGTGGTATGTCTATAAAGTTTTGGATCTGGTTTCTTAGGAGGCTAATAAAGTTCAGAATCTTCAAAGATGTCCCATATTTTTGGCTGGATGGCTAACTACCAAATTGCTCATGTACAAATAATTAACACCTATAATAATTATGATAATAATAATACTTATATAATATTAATTTCTTAGGATAGTTTTCAAATATTGACATATACCCCAGACCTCTGTTTTGACATATACAAATATATAGATCTTTGGTTTAAGAAAATATAAAAATTTATTAAGAACCCTCAGACCTCCTAGATTAAATAAAACAATGTGGGTGGCATATGATAATCACTGTAGAACAATTGTTCCTTTAAATCTAAAAAATCTGTTTTCATGCATTAGAGGGAATACAATATCTAAGGCTGATGTTTCACACCACACAAAATGCCTTTCAATATCACAAACTAAAGTTAGGTCTCTGGAGCTGTGTCAATGAGCAAGTCATTTAGTGCATACCTAGCACTGTGGGAGAAACACTGAGGCATGCCATTCTATTAGATTAAATAATTCTTATCAATACAAAATTCAAACAATGTGTATATATAAAACAAAGAAGACAGTGTTACATGGGGTAACTAATTTATAGATCATATTACCTTGACACCCCTGTTACTATCGCTTTTTTCCAACCTTTATATGATAGCTCTTTTAAAGAATCCATGGCTAAAATAGCTAATATGTAATGTGTCCTTATAGTAGTATATACCAGGTAATGTTCTAAGCACTTTAAATTGTATGTTTGTGGCAAACTACTGATTATCCCTAACAGTTATTCTCTTATTTCTTTTAAGGTAATACACTTGATTTTTTGGCTAGACACATGAAAACCCAGAATGAGAATTTCATGTCTAAGTTCTAATTAATGGGATTAATGGGGACTTCAATGAAAACATAGTACAATTTTTGGTCTTGCCTTGAAAAGGAAAGGGTCTTTATGTTGGCTGAAATGCTGATCTATTTATGAGCCATCTATAAATAATGTATAGAATGATGGAACAAAAAGATCAATGGATCCTGGATCTATAACAATTTCAGGATGTAAAGTCACCATATCAGCCTGGAATTTTCAGTGAGGAAGAAATAAGTTTCTCTCATGGTAAGATTTCAAAATTTGGGGTTTCTCTTATATATAATTTTACATATATCCTGTGAACCTGTAAAATAGAGTGTGGTTCTATAAAATTATAGATCCTCTCTAAAGTAAAGTACATATCCATCTGAATTTTGCTTAAATTTTAAGGTGGTCCTGGATGAGCTGAAGTCTATCCATCAGCACTTGAATCCCTGGTATAATGACTTTCCCATTAAGAAAATGTTTCTTAAAAAATTAATCCGGATCATGCTTAACTTTCCATCTGATAGTTGATACTGGAATAGACAGGTTATTGAAAACAGTTATTTATATATATATATATATATATACACATACACACACACACACACACACACACATATATATATATACACACACACACACACACACACACACACACACACACACTAATAAAAGAAAAACATGCAAATTGACCATACCTCTGCTACACCAAAAACCATGCCCACCAGCCAATCAGGAGCAAATATGCAAATTAACCCAACAAATATGGCAGCGGCCACAGAGCTGGAGCGAGCAGGAGGCTTGGGTTGTCCCCAGCAATGGAGGAAGCCAAGCATCCCACCCACCCTGGCCAGCCCTGGCCTCCGCTCAAGGCTATAAAGTTTCAATTATAGAAGATAAATAAATCCTAGATACCTGCTTCCAGCCGGCCCTGGCCTCTGCTCAAGGAGGTGCTGAAAAAAAAATAAGAAAGAAAAACAGGAGGGGCTGGGAGCTTGGGTTCACCGGGGGGAATGGCCAGCCTGCAAACAGCCATCAGTCCCTCACCCAGGCTGGCCAGGCACCCCAGCTGGGACCCCCACCCTGAAGAGGGTGTGGCTAGCTTGAAAACAGCCCTCAGCCCCTCACCCAGGCTGGCCATGCCCCCCCAGCGGGGACCCTCACCCCATGGGGGCATGGCTGACCTGAAAACCATCACAGGCCCCTTGCCCAGGCTGCCCCATGCCCCAAGGGAGCCCCCACCCTGATCTGGGACACCCTTCAGGGCAAACCAGCTGGCTCCCACCCATGCACCAGGCCTCTATCTATACTAATAAAAGGGTAATATGCTAATTTAGACTGGGAGACCTTCCAGGAGACCTTCCAGACGTTCTTCTGGAAAAAGCCATGGTGGCGGGGCCAAGGTAGAGGCGGTTAGAGGCCAAGAGGGGAGGGCAGTTGTGGGTGATCAGGCCGGATGAGACAGCAGTTGTGAGTGATCAGGCTGGTGTAAGGCAGGGCCGTTGGGGGTAAGCACACCAGCAGGGGGGCCAGTTGGGGGCAAGCAGGCCAGTGGGGAGGGAAAGTGGGGGCAAGCAGTCCAGCAGGGGTGCAGTCGGCGATGAGCAGGCCAGCAGGCGGGGCAATTGAGGGCGAGCACACTGGCATGAGGGGCATTTGGGAGTGAGCAGGCTGGTGGCGGGGGGCAGTTGGGGGCGAGCAGCCCGGCAGGCAGGCAGGGGAGCGGTTAGGAGCCAGTAGTCCTGGATTGGAGAGGGATGTCCGACTGTTGGTTTAGGCCTGATCCCTGTAAACCGGAAGTAGGACATCCTTTGAGGGGTCCCAGATTGGAGAGGGTGCAGGCCGGGCTGAGGGACACCCCAACCCCCATGCACGAATTTCATGCACCGGGACCACTAGTGTGTGTGTGTGTGTGTGTGTGTGTATACACACACATATGTATATATATATATATATATATATATATATACACATATATTTATATATATATATATATAACTTTGTTGTGTGTAAAACTTATACTGTTTTCAAATAAATAAGTGAAATTAATGGTTAGTGATAGTGATAGTGCCAAGAAGTAGTTTTTAGAGTGCTTTAGTACCCACCCCTAAAAAACCTCCAAAAACACCCAAGCCAACACCAAATATTAATTTATAGAGTCAATTGACATTTTACAACTGTGTGTAATACCAAAAAAAGTCCCTTTTAGAAAGTGATTACTATTTTTGTTTATTTATATTATATAATGTAAATAAAAACAGTGTGCATTCTATGGCCATGCAGAATTTAGATCACTTGGCCCATCTCCCTATCATAGTGCTGCTCCAAAGACCAAGCTGTGAAGGAATTCTGAGCTGCGGCTAGGAGCGACCTGCTAAAACTCATCAAAGCAAAGGCAAGTGGGCAGGCAAAATATAAGTGCTTGGCAAAACAGCTTAGACACATGGGAGTTTGCATTCCACTTTTCTTCCTTTTATTTCTGTTTCCCTACTGCAGAATATTAAGAAAGTAACAAAGCTCTGAGGGTGTAGGGGCAGAAAGTGAACTCAAGCCTTCCCCATGATTAAGTCAGACAACACAGGCTGGGTTAACAGAGCCTGTGGTCACATATCTGACTGCTTCAAAGATAAGTGGCTCTAGTCCTTTGATGTTCAGTAAGGCCCTCGAGCTCTAAAATTCTATAATCCTTTCCTAAAACCAAAGATTAAAATCAAACCAATTGAAAGGACTCCAACCTAAGACTTAGAGTGAGATGCTAAATTAAAAGTGAAAATTGACAAGAATAACATAAACCTTTAAAATATTTAGCATTATTTTTTTAAAGTGTGTCCTTATAGTGAAGACTTATTTATATAAGGAATATTATAGATTATATATGTTTCATAATAAACTATTATATAATAAGAAATATACTACATCATGTATATAATACCTGAAAAAAATTTTATATATACATACACATATACAAATACACACACATACTTAATCAATTAGGTTTGGGTTGCAAACTATGCATTAACACCTTAAATAGGGTATGAATTATATTATAAATTATTTAAAAAGCAGTAATCTGATAATCTGATAGCAATATATATGTGTGTGTCTACACACACACACACACACACACACACACACACACACACACACTAGAGGCCCGGTGCACGAATCCATGCACCAGTGGGATCTCTCAGCCTGGCTTGCAGGATTGGGCTGAAACCAGCTCTCTGACATCCCCTGAGGGGTCCCGGATTGTGATAGGGCACAGGCCAGGCCGAGGGATTCTGCCGGTGCACGATCTGGGCCAGGGAGGGACAAGGGAGGTTGGCCAGCCAGGGAGGGACTGCAGGAGGGCTTCAGGGTGTGTCTGGCCTGTCTCACTCAGTCCCGATCAGCCAGACCCCAGCCGCAAGCTAACCTACCTGTTGGAGCATCTGCCTCCTGGTGGCCATTATATGTCACAGCCACTGATCGACCAGTCAATTATCTGCCCCATGGTGGTCAGTGCACGTCATAGTGAGCGGTTGAGCGGCCTTAGCATATCATTAGCATATTACACTTTGATTGGTTGAATGGTCGACTGGACACAGCATATTAGGCTTTTATTTTATAGGATATGTATATACACTCTTATGTAAGTTAGAGATGTTGCCATCAGTAATTACTTACAATCTATTCATATCCAAGACTTGATCTATTTAAGGCCTTTGTACATAGTTTGCAACTCAAACCTAATTGATTAAATGTGCATGTGTGTGTTTTTTTTGTATATGTGTATCTATGCATATATGTAGAACATTATTTCTTTTCTGGTATAATATATTGCATAATTATTTACATATATATATATATATATATATATATATATATATATATATATATATATATATAACATTATAGCCCTGACTGGGTGGTTCAGTTGATTGGAGAGTCATCCCATGCACCAAAAGTTTGGGGTTCAGTCCCCAGTCAGGGTACATACCTGGGTTTCAGGTTTGATCCCCGATCAGGACATATATAGGAGATAACAAATAAATGTTTCTCTCTCACATATCTCTCTCTTTCTCTTTCTCTCTCCCTTCTTCTCTCTCTAAAATCAATAAAAACTATCCTCATGTGAGAATTAAAGAACAAAAAACATTATGTGTGTATAATGCTTTTATTCAGTTAAGTGTAAAACAAAAAATAAAGAAAATGCTACAGCATGATTATATAAATTTGACCAACTAATCAAGACTAGAAACTTTCAGACATTAAAGTGAATTATTGAATTATAATTAATTTTTCCATGAACAATTACAATAAGCAAATGAAATACATCCAACAATGATCTTAAATAGCACTTAACATCAACATCCTTTCATTTGTAACAGACAGACTGCAATCAATGGTAACCATAAAGTACTTGTGTAATCCATCTTACCACACCATGCCAGCCTGAAGTGATGCTGATGAAGTCTCTGCAGGGTCTGCTCAGTGTATCTGGTATTGTAGGCAATGAACAGGATAAGACTTGGACACTTGCTCATCAGGGTGAAAAGCATTATGATCTTAACAACTCACAACATATTTCCTCTTAAGGAGTGAATTAAACTTTAGGAAAACATTTTGAAAAGTCACTTGGCCTGGTAATTGAGACACTGGAGATCTGACCTGACTAGACAGCAAATGGAAAATTGACAAAAAAGACAGTTAAATTGCCTGTGTTAGAATTAAACAGAAATACAAGACTAGAGAATAAAAGGAGTAAAGTGAGGAGGAAAAGCCAAGGACTAAGTTGTAATGGCCAATTACTTTTGAAAACAATCATATTTAATATTTTATTTGATCTATTCATATTTGATTTCAAGTTATTTGTGTTGCTTTAGAGAGTATCTGAGCAGCTTACATTCTCATACTCACAACTATTCTATCAATTGTCCATAACCTTAGCTTGTCAAATTGTCTCTCTGCTTTGGTAGTGAGTTATTTTCCTTCATGTTCCTCAAGGGATCCCTGGTGAGCTAGCTATACTGTCTGTCCAAATTGTCAGTTACTCTTAATTTTCCAATATTATGCAATATGAATTTTCAATCTGGGCTCCCAATTTATTTGTTCCCAATTTCAAACATGGACCATGTATGATTCCTAGAGATTAATCTCAGAAAAGTTGAAAAAAAAAAGTGTTTTTCTTGTTGATCATAACTCCCTTGTGGTAGTACTGGTCAGACAAAGACTCAAGTTTAGCATTTTTATAAGTAACTAGAGGCCCGGTGCACAAAATTCGTGCACAGAGGCGGGGTTCCCTCAACTCAGCCTGTAACCTCTCCAATTGGGGACCCCTTGGAGGATATCTGACTGCCATTTTAGGCCCGATCCCAGGGATCAGGCCTAAACTGGCAGTCAGACATCCCTCTCACAGTCTGGGACCATTGGCTCCTAACTGCTCACCTGCCTGCCTGCCTGATTGCCCCTACCTACCTCTGCCTGCCAGCCTGATCACCCCTAACTGCCCTCTCCTGCAGGCCTGATGTCACCCCCAACTGCCCTCTTCTGGCCAATTTGGTTCTGATTGGTCGGTTCCTATGCCAGTGTCAAAAGCTCCGCCTCCTAGGCAGCCATTGGCTCCCCATAGCACCCAGATTTGGTTCTGATTGGTCAGTTTCTATGCCAGTCAGCTTCAAAAGCTCTGCCTCCTAGGCAGCCATTGGCTCCCCACAGCACCCAGATTTGGTTCTGATTGATCGGTTTCAATGCCAGTCACCGTCAAAAGCTCCGCCTCCTAGGCAGCCATTGGCTCCCCAAGCACCCAAATTTGGTTCTCATTGGCCGGTTCCTATGCCAGTCAGCATCAGAAGCTCTGCCTCCTAGGCAGCCATTGGTTTCCCACAGCACCCACCTTTGGTTCTGATTGGTCAGTTCCTATGCCAGTCAGCATCTCCAGGCTTGATCAAAGAGGTGGGGCTTAACAACAGAGGAAAAAAAGCCTGGCTGCTGGCGAAGATCAGAAAGAAAGAGGGAGAGAAAGAGAGAGAGGTAAGTACACTGATCAGTAGCTTCCACTGAGGCTGCAGATCAGACCCTGACTCACATTCTAGTTCTCAGCCACCTGGGCAGTCAGTGCTGAGTCACCAGGCTACAGCTGGACAACCCAGCGCTGACTTCTGGATGGTCTGCATTTGGTCACAGGCTCGGCCCCTTCCCAAGCCTAAAGCCTCCACCGAGGCTTTAGGCTTGGGAAGGGATCCCCCCCACCTCCAATGGCCAGCTGGGAGTAACCTGGGTGCCAAGGAGGTTTCTGGGACCCAGGTCTGTATGCAAATTCACCGCCATCTTTCTTGGGTTAATTTGCATAATCACTCTGATTGGCTGTGGGCATAGTGGAGGTAAGGTCAATTTACATGTTTCTCTATTATTGGGTAAGATTACAATATGATAATGTGTCCCTAATCTGCTCCTTGAAAGAGCAGGCCAGAAGGGATGGAAAAGAGCTGGATCAGAAGACAAAATGAGGGTGATTGACTATAACTATGAGTGATATCAAAATCAAGGGAGTAAACAAAGATGAAAGTCATTTAGGGTAATGGCTCAGACAAGATTACTAAAACAGATAGAGAAACCTAAATAAACCATCAAAGAAAAAGTCAAAGCCAGAAGCAAAATTGGAAAATACGATTTAGAAAGCCTGAGAATGGACAGTAGGTAAATCCGTGATGGAACTGTTACTGGACAGAGACCAACCCGGAGCGGGTCTGCCTCAGGCTGGCCTGTAGCATGTGGGTTCTTGATTTCCTGTAGAAAAGATTTTATGACATGAGTCCAGGTGATTTTGCGAGTATGTTTATTAAAGCTAGGGACAGCAAGACAAGGAAGGACTTAGGGTAGAAGAAGCAATAAGAGAGAGCGGAGGCAGTGCTCTGCTTTGGCTCTATAGAAATGTTACAGGAATGAATGAGCCAAGGTGGGGCCGCTGTTAGCTCACTAGGAAGTCTGAGAAAAAGTGGGCCTTGGAGGCAGGATCAGGAAGTAAGCCCAGGATGAGATGCTGTGCCTGCTGCTCCCTGGATTACAAGTCTAATGGGGACCCTTGCAGTTTAGGAGGAAGTAAAATAGTTCATGCCAGGGAAGGGACATGGGTATGCTCTAGAGTGAGCCTGCAATGAGTCTTTGTCCTGAGGGCCTTTTTTTTTTTTTTTCCTGCAGGTGAGAATCTTAGGGGAGGGTTTCAGCAGAATATTCAGCAGCTTTCCAGGTGTGTTTTTAATATGCTGATGCATTAAAATGAGGTATTGAGGAATTTGGGATTATTCTTTGGTCTGTTTTACTCTTTTCTTTATCTTGAGTCTGTCTGGCTCTAATGGGGTTTTTGTTATTTGTTCCCCTGACTTCATCTACCCTTGGGTTTAGCTGGCACAAATGACATTAATTGGGTCTCGGTTCTCTATCTCCCCCACCAGAGTGATTTAAACTATGTATTCTCTGGTTAGGGAGGAGAGTTATAAACCACTTTCTCGCCAGTGCTCTTGGTTAGGAAAGATAAAGTCTTATGATTCACAAGCTGGCTGTAAGCTTTTCAAATTGTTTGGCCATGTTTAATTTTCTTGTCTCAGTGTCCCCATTCCACTTGCCCAGGAATTTTTCTAGCTTCTTACTGTCTTGCCACAGAACAATTTATTGGTCCTGGGAAAAGCTCAGAAAGACTGTTTTTTAAATGGTCCTCTAGTCATAGAGTTCATAAAATGGATGAAAGCATTAGAATTTTGCATTTCAATTTAACATATTAAGTGAATATTGATAATGTACCAAACAAATATATCATCAAAAATTAATCTTTCTATCATTCAGTTGACAAAAATATATGAGGGACTTTCTACGTTTCATACTTTTGTCTAGGCACTGTGGATATAGCTATGAATACTAGATCCTGAATCCCTGAAATTTATATGCTGAAAAGGAAAATGGAAACAAATGTAAAATATAACATCAAGTTGTTGATAAATGGTATGAGAAAAAATAGAGAGACAAACTTAAGAATTTAGGATTGTCAGACAGAATTTCTGAAAAATGAACATTTGAGCAGAGAACAAAATAAAAATAAAAAAGAGTAAACCAAGAAAATGTCTAGGACACAAGCATTTCAGTCAGAGGGAACAACCAGAGCCTGTCTTAAGCCCTTTTCTCATCCAGGTCCCAAATAACAGACATAATAAACCAAAAGGTAGCCTAAACAGAGATCAAAGAATATTAACAGATAAGTTAACTCTCACATATCCCCAAAGGTAAGACTTCTGAAATAATGGATTAGAGAGTGTGATTTAAATTGATGTTATAATGGTCCATCTCTCCCCTTGAATCTACAAACCTTGAGGCATATTGATGGGGGGTCAGGAAATCTATGGCACAAGCTATGCCTAGTACCTGCTCATGCACCAAATTGCCTCACAATGGAAAGATCAAGAATAACAGGCCAACTTCTAATGGGGAGGTAGTGTAGTTAGGGGATGGGTCTTTCCCTGTTGGATGCTATATTTATTGCATGAAAGCAATGCATATTAGAGAGGGCAAGAGAATGTGAGCACTCAGAGTGCTTTAGAGTGAATATAGTGCAAAGAAGAGACCGTGTCTCGCATGAGCTGTGATTGTGAATACAGAACACCAACCATAGAAGAAATATGGCCTGTTGAGTGACAAATTCTCACCAGTCCAATTACTTGTTCTTATTGCTGCATGGAAAAGTGAGTAAGGGGAAAAGGTAAGGTAGTAAGACAGAAATTCCCTTACAACATCTCCAGAGGAGCTAACGTGAGAATATAAATAAGTAAGTAGATAAACAAACAAGTAAATAAAGTTTCCTTTGATATTCTTCAGGGTTTTTCTTTTCTTTTTTCTTATACCAAAGATAACAGTAACACCTATGGTCAATGAGGGATATTTATAAGCCCATTGGGGGAAAAACTAGCAACAAATCATACTTGCTCTGCACTCACCTTCATCCCTAATCTCTACTATCCTAATTTCTCCTCCTAGGACAAGAATGAATCTAAAATGGATAAAGAAATGGTATCAATTACATTTTATTCCAACTTAATTTCCATCTTAAATTTCCTTGTCAAGTAGACAAGTGTTTCTACCCAGAGCATGTAGGACAGTGAGTGCTGTGAGGTGGCATAAAAGTATTCAAAATAACACAGTTTTTGCAATATAAAAAATTAATATTTAAGTGATATTTATGCTTTCCTTTCAGTAAGGAAACTTAAGTCCAAAAAATGAAACACCCACTCTTTACAGTTTAAAGAAATTCAAATAAGAAGTTTTTAAGTACTTATATATTAATATCAATATCAACTTCAGAAGTTTCTTTCAAATAATATCTGGGTTTCTCTGCATAGCTATGACTCCTTCAGCATCTTCAAAATTATATTAATCCCATCTTAAGGCTCTTTTAAGTTCTACTTCTATAAAAAGTCCAAAACATCAATCAGACTCAGAAAAATGTCACATAATCAGTTCTATATCTATACATGTTTTTTTCTCTATAAAAGTGCAAAAGCAACATAATGTTTTTTAAAATCATGCTAAGCAAATTTTGTTTTCACCAATTAGACTTACTACAGCTTAGATCATCATACAAAAGACTGTAGGTTAACATCTAAATGGTATTTGGGGAGATGAGAATTAGAAGCAAAAATCATATGAAGAATCTCAAATGCTCTTGTATTCTTTCACAACTTAAAAATTTGCTGTAATGTCACATTTTGACACCAGGTTTCAATGAGGCTGCATTTTTCCACAGTATCTCTCTACATCCAGCCTAAATGTCTTCCAACAGTAATATTTCAGTTTCCTGGTCTAATCCCAAGAGGGTCTTGGGATTAATGAAACCTGGTTTCCTTTATAATACTTGCCTTCTGTAAACCCAACCTTTCTTATTTATTCTGCATTTCCAAAGAATCAGAATCAATATATAACCACGCTTGAGTTGTTGCCATCTTTTTCCCCAGAATCCCCTGCAATCACCATCCTCCAATATACCAACCTGCTGGAAAATAAAGGGAGGATCTATACAGGTTCTATCTAATGGAAACACTAGAATTAAGAAAATATAAACAAAATGAAAACCTTTAATCTGCCAAGCAAGTGCCCATTAACCTCAAAGCACAAGTCTCTCTAGGTAAAGGCAGACTAAAGTATGTGGCTTAGATATAAGTCAAATAGAGTCTTTTTATAATCCTCCCATGTTTATACTAGTAGTCTTATCAGAACACCCACCTATAGAAAGGACTTGACTTCATCAGCTGCAAATAATTCAGGTTTTTCACACATACCAGCTATTCATTTAGAAGGATAGAGGAAGACAGAGATAGAGAGCAACAGAGAACATACACATATGAGACAGAAGAGGCAGCCCAGCCAGTGTCGCTCAGTGGTTGAGAATCAACCTATGAACCAGGAGGTCACATTTCAGTTCCCAGTCAGGGCACATGCCTGGGTTGTGGGTTAGGTCTCTTTCTATATCTCTCTCCCTCTCCTTACTCTCTGAAATAAAAATATTCTATATAATAAAAGCCTAATATGCTAAGTGTCATCTGGTCGGCCATTCAACCAATCAAAGCATAATATGCTAATGATATGCTAAGGCTACTCAAGGGCTCGCTATGATGTACACTGACCACCAAGGGGCAGATGCTGCGACTGGTAGGTTAGCTTGCTGCTGGGGTCTGGCTGATCAGGACTGAGCGAGTTGGGCCGGACACGCCCTGGAGCCCTCCCGCAGTCCCTCCCCGGCTGGTCAACCTCCCATGTCCCTCCCCAGCCCTGATCATGCACTGGTGGGGTCCCTTGGTCTGGCCTGTGCCCTCTCACGATCTGGGCTGAGCCCCCCGCCCCCCCGAGTGCATGAATTTTGTGCCCCGGGCCTCTAGTATTTTTATAAAAAGGAAAAAAAGAGGAGGCAAAAAGAAAAGCAAAGACAGACACACACACATCCACACAGGATTGGGGTGAGAGACAGAAAGAGAAACAGAGAGAGATTGAGGTTACTGTTTTTAGAAGGCAGAATTAGGACCCTGACTAAGGATTCTTCCCACATGGAAGCAAGGGACAGGAAAGTCCTTCCACCAAGCTTCTTACTCATTAGGCAGAACAAGGAAAAAAAAAATAGATATATTATCTAATACTTAGGCAAAATAACTAACAGACCAATGTTGCTCATTACATGTCAGAGTCTCCCAAAGTAGATTAACTACTCATTCTCTCATAAGCAGGGGCAAGTGAAGATGGACGCTGCCTTCTCAGTCTGATGCCAGGGCACAGGGTCTGCAGAAGTGCTCTCCTCTAAGAGCCCACATGGGAATGTGGGAACGGGAAGAAGATACCGCCTACCATACCCATCACTCATAATTCCAGGTGGATCACTGCCATGGATGGTAGTCTGAAGCTATGAGCAGAAAGAAGTAGAAATGTTGGAGAAATTTTTGCAGAGATGTGACATTTATAAGATGTTTTGAAAGTTAAGTAGGATTTTTATTAGGCAGTCAAGTTGAAAAGGGCATTCCAAGTAATAAGAGCAAAAATTTAGAGATATAAAGTATACAGTTCATTTGGCAAACAGTGAGAATTCAGTCAGAAAAATCTCATGTTACTGGAATTGACACAGAGAGAGAAATAAAAAGATAGCAAGTGTATATGAGTGTGTGAAAAAGGCAATTTGTTCACATATTATGGTTCTTTTGAAATGTCACACTGTGGATCTAGATTTTAATCTTTAGCAATGAGAAACCAATAAAATATTTTCAGTAGAAAAAATGACATAATATGATTAGTGATTCAGGAAAAGAATAATTCTAGTGGGCATGTGGAAGATGAGGATAGAAAGCTAAGACAGATCCAATCTCAATGGCTCAGGCAATTCATTCCTTGTCATTGTTGCAATGCTCCCCATTAGGTATGGGATATTGTAATCTTTGTACAGAGCAGAACCCTTATGACAACTTTGGGCCTCTATTGCTCTTGGAAGTGCTCTGAATGAGGGCTTGACAACTCTAGATATGGCACTCGCAGGGATCAATGTTTTACATAATGATCCAAACAAAAACAACAAGAAAGATTTAGACCAATGTTAACAAGGCTGAGATTTTTAGTGAAAACCATTTCCAATTAGTAAACTTGATCTCCCTTATTCTTTATATCTAATGACTACTAGATAGTTCTCAACCTGAAGTAGTATCACACCCTAAAAGTATTTAGTAATTTGTGGTGGTGCTTTTAGTTAACAGGACTCAGGGATGTAAAATATTCCTGAAATGTGTAGGACAGGCCCTTCATAATAACTACCATTATAAGTATGCCACCCAAAATGCCAGTAGTTATCCTGTGAGAAACATTGTTATACCAGTTATTTTCTAAAGTGTGTTCTGTCAAACTTTTCAGTCCTAGGAAATACTACTGAAACACAGAAATTAAACTGAAATGCGTGGTTTTCCTCTGAGTAGGATGCAAAGGTGGCTTCCTTCCTGGGTCCTTGTCCAAGTAGATTCAAAGAATGAAGTCGCGGACAAAAGGTGGTATAGGAAAGGTGGAAATTTATTGGGAAATAAGCACAGACTCCCACGTGGGGAGGAAGAGAGACCCACTAAATCCCTCTTTCTAAGCTTCATAAAGAGTGCGGTTCTTTGCATCCTGATATTCCTTCTTATTTGTCACCATAGCAGCTTTAAGACTCAAACCCCTCTTTTTCTCCCCCTTTTGTGGTAGAATTCTCTATTGGTGAAAAACTGTTCTCCTCTTTCTCCCTTTTGTTTTTCTACTTCCTGTGGCTTTCCCCATATCTTCTGTGAATGAGTGTCTTCCTCTCCATTTATTCCCTTTTGGCAGTTCCCAGCCTCCCAGTTTTGCAGCCCTCCTCCATGGACCCCCTTTATTTCTAGAACTCCCTAAACCTGCCTATTTTACCCCTAAAAACTCCTTTCACTATGAAAAATAAACCAACAACTCATAAAACAATGTAACAGTGTTCTGTGATAAACAAACTTGTTCAATTATGAATACCATACCTCTTCTTAGAGAGAAATTTAATACATTTGAAGTATTAAAAGCACTAAACAGTTCTATTTAACTTAGTGTAATCCAATGCTCCTTAAATATATTTCTCTGTAACATCCCATGGACCACTTTCAGAAATTGCCTTAGAAATACAGAATTACGGGTCAATCCCAGATTTTGCATTTCTAACTAGCTCTGAGAATAAGACTGTTGCTAGCAGTCAGAGTGAGATAGGGTATGTGGCGGTGAAACAGCTGCAATCCATAAAAGCTACAAGAACTGTCAACAAGGAAGTAAGACCACCCCCAACTGGATTTATGACTTGAAACCTACAGAGACCAGCTATATCCAACATGGTGACTAATCTCACCTAAGAGTAACCCCCTAGCTCATTGTGATTCAATAGCATATTAATTGACACACCCTGAGCCCCTGTGGGTGGAAATGGAAAGTCCACATAAGGACGAAAAATGTCTGACAATGCTCCTCTGAGAAATCTTCACCCCTTTCCTGAATATTCCTGCCTCTTATTGAATCCCCTAACCCTGATTAAATGAACCTCAATAAAGAAGCAAATTCTGCTAAAGAGGAGCTGCTCTGTCTGTGGAGTAACCCCTTCTCTGCCTCACTGCTTCACTAATAAACTCACTTTCACTTTAAATGCTATATTGGCTCTTATTTGAATTTTTTCCTGCGTGAAGCCCAGAACCTATGGGTCACAGACCTTTGGGTCCCCAGGCCCTTGGAACTCCTACAAAGAGGATCACACAGGAGAGGTTCAGAACAGGCCTCCCCCAACAGGCCACTTTGGTATTGTGAAAATAAACAGGTCATCTTTTCTATCAAAGAACAGTTTAGACAGTCGCCATTTTGGACTGCATGACTTGGCAGCCGCCATGGTGGCCGCATGGCTTGCAGCTCCCCTGGGGACCACCATCTTGAAACAGCAAAGGCCAACCCCTCCCTTTGAAATAGCCAATCGCAAAAGACTGTGTGCCTGAGCTCCAATCAAGAGCAAAGGACAGGTCACATGTGTAAGGGATTATAAACATGAGCAGCTCACCTGCTCGGTGTGCACGCACTTCCAGACCATGTGTGTGTACCCTTCTACGTAGAAGTAAAGATGTTTGCCTTGTTGCCTGGCTCTGGAGTGTGTTTTGTGTTCTACAAGGACCCCTGACTTGGGGGGCTCACCTTATTTCTAACAGTATGTGGACTAACTGAAGGCAATCAAGACACTGCAGGCTCTTGAGAATCTTTGACTTATCTCTTGAAGCAATTAAATTAGGGGCCTTGCCTATAATAAAAGTTCTAATCAGAAATAACTTTTTTTTGACCTATCTATATGCCAGAGAAAACTACGAATTACTGAACTTCTGCTCTTCTTGTTGTTCTTCAATGACCTTCTTCCCCCCTCTGAAGCCTCAAGACACTTCACCTCATCCTTGGTTCAGGATATCACAACATATCTCATTTTCCCCTTATCTCTGAACCTCTCATGAATGTGGGCTCTCTGACTCTCATATATGTGGGTTTCCCATACATATGTATGTAATTAAATTTGGTTATTTCCTCTTGTTAATCTGACTCATAAATTTGATTATTAGGCCAGCAAAAAGAACCCTGAGGATAAAATTTCTTCTTTCTCCACAACACATTGAAAAGCAAGGAAGACTGTTGGTTCTCAATCCTGCTTGTGATTTTAATCAGTTGAAATATTTTTTAAAAATACATTATATATATCTGAGACACATCTCCAAAACTAGGTAAAGCTTATGCATTAACTTAAAAACAAAACAAACAAACAAAAACCTCTCCAGGTGACATCAATATCCAGGCAAGTCAACTACCCCTACTTTAAACTCTTACTATATTTTATTGAACGGCTACCAACCTATCATGACAGACGCCAGTGACATTTGTTTATTTTAGTGTTTATTTACTTACTAGAGGCCCGGTGCATGAAATTCATGCACAGGGGGTTGCCTCAGCCCAGCCTGCACCCTCTCCAATCTGGGACATCCCTCTCACAATCCAGGACCACTGGCTCCTAACTGCTCACCTGCCTGCCTGCCTGATCACACCTATCTGCCCCCCTGCTGGCCTGGTCACCCCCAACTGCCACCCCTGCCAGCCTAGTTGCCCTCAACTGCTCCCCCTGCCAGCCTGGTCGCCCCTCACTGCCTCCCTCTGCCAGTCAGGTTGCCTCTCACTGCTCCCCCCCACCAGTCTGGTCACTCCCAACTGCCCCCTCCCCCTGTGGGCTTGGTAGCCCATGCAGCCTGCTGCTCAGTCATTTGGTTGCCCCTCACTAATACCCCTGCCGGCCTGGTCACCCCATGCATCCTTTTTGGTCCTCTGGTTGTTTTGGATGCGATGGTTGCTTAGCCTTTATAGATTTTGAAACTGTCTGAGCTGGAATAAGTATAACTAACCAGCATGATAAGCAAAAAAAAAAAAAAAAAATTTGAGTCCAGATTATAATATTTTCAGATCTCAGAGCAACCTCAGGCGTATGTGTTTAGAGTTTTATTTTTCCCATTTGTGAAATGGCAACATAACCAGAAATTGATTTATCACATGATAATGATAATTTGAAAGAGAAACAGAGCTTATGTTCTGTGAAGAGTATTGCAAAAATCTCCAGGAAGAGATGTGTTTAGGCCTGCGTTTAGAGAGTATACTGTAGTTAGAGAAACAGATGCAAGGAAGAGAAACTGAAGATATAGAGAAGAGTTAGGAGCCTGTTTCACTGTCTAGACAAGACATTATGAAACCGTAAAGAGAAATAAAGCAGTGAACTCTCGATGAAGGAAATGAATTCAAGTAGACGTATTTTTCAGTCTTGCTTAGATGTTATAGAGGAGAAAGAATCATTTTCCTTTTACCCTTCTAGGTTTCTGACTGGGACCACCTTGTAACAAAAAGACAGACTAACAGAAGAAAAACAAACCAACATTTAGTAAGATGTATACCTCCTGTATACAAGAGAGAGACCCAGAAAAACCGACCAACTCTCTAAAATGGCCCAAGCTGGTAGGTAGGAAGTTAGACATGAGTGGGTGCAGTGGGGCCTGCCCTGGGGTCCTGACAGGGGTCAGGCCAACACTGCCTTCAGGCCACCTCTCCCTGGGTGGCCCGGCAGCCAGCAGACCACTAGGGAGCAGGTTCAGAATAAGCCGGTTCTTGGCCAGCTCAGAAGAAAACTGCAGGACCTCAATGTGACCTTACTAGGGCCCTGTACCAATAATAAATGTTCATTGTGGTTTTGATCCCCCCTCCCCACCATGGGTTTTTCTGTATGCATTATGGGTAAGGTCATGTACAGAAGAAATACTATCTCCAACTAAAGATAAAAGAAGTTAGGAGGTGGGGAGCCAGTTATGGGAAGTTACCAGAAAAGGCCAGGTAAATAAGGGCATGGTTGTTATGTAGATTTAAGGCCTACCTTCTCTACTCATGTAGTTTCTAGAGATTGTAATCTCCCTCCTTCTGTTACAGAGTGGGATACATCCTTACAAATGAACATTTCTCTTATAAATATAAATAATCCATTTCAAAAATGTGTAACTTCTAGTCAAGTTTTCAAAAGTTTTCTTATGTTTGCATTTCTTAAAAAATAATCAGCTAAAGATAATTTTTTTGTGCCAAAGAGGTATATTTTTGGGTGGCAAATTCTGCTCCCATTCAATGTTTATTAGTCTAAATAGGGAGAACGGGAGTGGAAATTTTTACAAATAGCACCCAGGTTTTTTGCTTGAGAAGCTAAAATACAGAAAGAGAAACCATTTAGGAGATACAGATTTTGAAATTTTATTTTAAGAAGAGGTACTAAAACTGTCACCAAACCCAAATAACTAAGTTTGTCTGCCTGTACATTCTGTCCAATAAATGCACAAGAAGGGATTTGCAGTAAAGAAAGGAATTTGTTTCTTAGAATTGGCCCACCGAGGTAAGTGCGCATGTGCTCTGAAAGACCTGACTCCCTGATGGCATGCAGGTTACAGGTCAGGTAAGGCAAAATTACTAGACCGTGAGGGTTAGGGGTTCAGGGTCATGTTAGGGGCTGATTGGACAGAGGTAAGATAAAGGTGTTAGGTTTGATCGAACAATTGAGTCAGTACCCCTCCCCTGGGAATTGATCTTTAGACCACTTCACAATGGATATTCCACTTGCCTAGACCACATTCCACTTGCTAAGACCATTATCTTTCCCCTCCAGACTTCCCAGAATCCGGACCTGCATAGAGAATTCTCCACCAAAAGTCCTTTAAAAACCCCTGATTCTGGTCACTGGGGTGCTGGAGCCATCTGGGGCTCAGCCACCTGGTGTGTGGATGATCGAATAAATTCCTAATCCCTCACCATTCTGGCCTTCATGCATTCCTTCTTCGGCAACCTAACAGAAGGTAATAAATCAATTCCTCAGGTCTTGAGGACAACTCTGAGGTCAGCTCCCATATCCAGAACCAGTTTCAAGGGGGTCCACCTGCCTTCGAGCTCAGGAGCTGAAACAAAACTTAGTTTTGTTATCTTTAGCCTGCCAGGGGCTTAAATCTGGGACCATAGTCAGAACTGGGCTATTGTCTTCTGCTGCCACAGGGGTCTTGATCATCAAGGGTGGGTGGGACTAAGGTCAGGTCAGTGAAGTATGATAAGAGAGAAGGACAAAATGACTGTGTGGCAGGCAGTTAGACAGACATGAGTAGAGCAAGGACAATGGGCAGGTACAGAAGTCACCAGAATGGAAAGTCCTAGGTGCCTAACAATGAACAATCAATTGTAAAGTGGGACCTCATCCCCAGGGTGATTTGTCCTTCCCTGGCAAGTCCCTGGTTATGCAGGTTGGATCCCCTGACAGTCCCTCCCTAGAGATAACATCTATGCCTCAAATTGTATTTCAGCTCTAAGCCCAGATAAGCTACAAAACCAGCCCTGCCTGAAGTCAGGAGCAGCTGCATTGAGTAATGACCCCCTGCCCTGGTGCCAGCCCATCAATCAGTGGATACAACAACCCTGAAAGGACACACCTGGAAAACTGCTGGATATTCTATTGAGATCTTCCTTCCTCTGAGACCTCCACTAAAATCTCCACCCTTAAAATTCTTAGGACACAGCATGCTCTCCTGCCCCGCCCCTAGCGCATCAGTCCCTTTCCCTACTCACTACTCCCGCCCCACCCCCACCCCTCCTTACCCCAGCCACATCACCATTAGCCTCCTTACTCCCAAGCTACAAGGGCCCTTCCTTTACTTCTATAACTTGTTTCCTAAGCCCATTTCTTCTAGAAATTACTTCTTCTGCCTCTGTGATTTATCAAATAACTGTTCTAATTATTTTTTCTACCTCTGTAATTTACCCAATAAATGTTCTCTTACAGTTTGGGTCTGGACTTTGAATTCTTTCCTAGCCAGAACCCAAGTACTGAGGTTATTGATCTCAGGTTTGGTCTGACCCCACTGGTCAGACACCTGGTGCCATTCTTGTTACCTAAAACAAATATTCAGGTAATTGTCTTATTGTCCTTTTGCATTTACAATAACATACCTGATAAACAAGCCTTTCTAATAACCTTTTTAATAACCTTTGTAATAAGCCTTTTTTTCTGGAACCCTCTAAGCACAACTAGGGCCCCAAAGCTGAGACTACAAATCCTGTCATTGTTATTGTCATTGTGTTCATTGTTGACTGTTAACTATCCTGTACCAACCTATGTAAAAGAAGTATATATCTATCATTTTACTTTTTATCCAATCCCAAGGGTTCCTCCCCCCCTCCTCTTTGCTTTCTCCAGTCTCCCTAATCTATCACCAGTGGATTTCATGTAACCCACTTATGCCTCCTGTTTTGATTGTGTTGAATAAAATAATGTGCTAAACTGCCATTTTCCAGCTCATTTTCTCAGTCCATTGAGGTTTTGCTTCCTGGCAATTGTCGTCAGTTTGGCTCAAATAAACTCATAAAAATTCTTACAGGTTTGGACATTTCTTATGTTGAAAGGAGGAAAATAACAAAATCAGCTGGCAGGGAGACGTCAAAGAATGAAAACTAAGAAAAACTCATTGTTTCAGTCACTAGGAATCTACTGCTAACCTGTGGGAGATGAGCTTCCTACCATAAAGGGAACTTTAGTCAGAGTAGAGAGTAGGAAAAAAGTGGGATTTTAACTATGAAAGGAAGGCTAGAAAAAGCAATCCTAAAAAACTCAAGAGAAGGTTTTTCCTTGGAGGGAGGATTTGATGAGCTTCAGGGCAAAACGCAAAGACTGGTGCAGGGTGTGATAGGAGGTGGGGGCTGGGGCATGGGAGGAGATACCAAAGAACAAAAGAGCAAGTTGTGAGAGAAATCAAAGAATAGGAAGAAGGGTAGAAAGTCTCCTTCCTATTGAAAGGGAGAAATTTTCCAGCTCAAGTAAAAGATCCCTTCATCTGCTAAGAGGAAGAAAGTGTGTAAAAATCAGGTCTGGTGTATTCTTTGTAGAAAAGAAGAAGGGGGATACTGAAAGTCCAGTTAAGTTCAACAAATTTAACTTGTATTTGACCAGAGGATCACAGGCCTATTTATTTTCCCCCTAGTGGTGTCACTCTGGGAATGGAATCTAGGGGAGAAATATTACTGATGAATCTCACTGGACTTCCTGCATATTTTGAGTATAAAAAAGTAGGGAGAAAGTGTTATCAGTGCAAATGGAGTTCTTGGGGTGCCATGAGGAAAAGAATTCCCCAAGGCTCTCAGAGGAGGATGGGGTTTCATGGAAAGCTTTATTGATGATGCATAATTAAGGGGATTCCCCTCCAAGGTCCTGTCTCCATCCATCTTGCCATGGAAGAGTCCAATTTTGTATTCAGTAGGGTCCAAATTAAGGCCACCACCTAGAAGTTCTGCTCCATATTAAAGTGCTGTCCAGTCCAGTACCCTGCTAGCTTAGTTTGTGTTCTGGCTACAATCCATTGCTGTGCTGCAGTATCCAGCCTCCCACCTGGAGTGTGGATTGGCCACAGCCATCAGTCATGCTGCTTCTAGGGCCATATGGCTATGGAGAGAGAACAGGGAAGCACATAGGAGAGTGCAAGAGTGAACAGGCAAGAACAGAGAGGGAACTCTTTGGGGATTTTAACTTTCCAAGATTTTGTGTTTTTCCAATGGGGTCCATCCCCTAGCCAATCCATTATTCCCCTGACTAGACTGTCAGGCAATCATCTTTCCTATGTCACTCCAACTTCACTGCACATGTGCCATCTCCCCCTTTGTTCATCCCCTTCCCCCAGTGATCTGCAGGGAATGGACCCATAGTTCCCTGGGAAACATGAGGCTATAGCTTCCCTGTGAAGCTGCCCCGATGGCCATGCTTATAATGTCTGACTTTCCCTTTGCTCTTTTTCTATTGTAGTAAAACCTCCATATAACAGACTAATTCAGGGGAAGGGTTGTCCACTGAAGCCAAAAGTAGTTCTTCTGAAACCTTAAGTTAAAAAATTGACAAATTAGTTAGTTTACCTTTTACTTAGGTAACATGTTTGTGTAATGAAAAGTAAGTATTTATGAAAAGTTTAAGTCACAGAAAAGATTTCTATATGTATTATAGTAATTTTAAGTTCATACTGAATAGGTCCAGTCAATGCGTGCATTCACCAGGCACTGGGAATAAGCAAATGCACACAGCAGAAGTAAGGCTTAGCACCTGTGGGAACACATGGGACACTCATTAAAACTAGTGCAGAAAGTCACACCACTAGACAACAGAACCAATAACCCGCCGAGATGCAGTGTGATCACGTACTAATCATTCACCAAACATTGTTTATACCATTGGTGACTCTTGGATTTCAATATGTAAACTATAGCTGCAGATATGTAATATTTATTTATATTGGCAAAATGACTACAATGTTTTTTCCAACATAAGGCCCACTCACTAAAATCTGTTAAAAATAACTATGAAGTAATAATTTTTAAAAACCCATTAATTTAATTATAAGCAAATCTTGTAAAACTAACAGATGTGTTAATTTTCACATATGGCAGACAGACCTGAGATTTTGTCCATTAAATCACTATGAGTTTATTTGAGTCTGTTAAACTGGGGTCTGCAAAAGCCAGGGTTACTGTATTAACATTAACTGACTAATTATAACAATAACAAAAGGACTTATGAAATTAATAAGAATGTTTTCTCTGACTGTGTAGCAAGATATGAAAAAAGAATCTCAATATCAGTATCTTCAGCATTCCATCCCCTTTATGACCACAAAACAGATGACAAGCTCTATAAGCATTTGATTGGAAGCTGGCCATTAGTTCAGTAGCCACTCTAAAATTGGTATGAGTGTGAAAGCTCTTGCTATCTAAGGAGAAAAATAATCTGTCATCAGCTTGCTAGAAGAGAGATTTTTGACACCTCCTCAAATACAAAAAAAACACAACAGGTTCAGATGATTTATTACCTGTCATAACAGATTCAGCCTCAAATTCTGGATATACCTTAGTCAGTGTCAATCTGATCTGCAGAAAGATAAGTGGTTCTCTTGAGTTTTATGGACAGGGAGGGAAAAATTTAGGAAAGGGGAAATGAACTATAAATATTGTAAGTCATTTCTCATTACTCTAGTATCTACTGTTAGAGCATGCTTGAATAGATGTTCAGAAAGTAGTGTGGCATTACAGTAAATTAAAACACACACACACATATGCAGGGTAATTACAAAGCCCTCTATGACAGGTTTGGAGCATATCAATCTTTAAACTCTCAGAGACTATTTTGCACCACAACATGCAGTTTTTTCATCTCATGAGGGTTTACTAAAAATAAGATGAATAATTAAAGTTGATTTAATAGTAATTATCAAAAATGTCCCTATCCTATCTAATAAAAGAGTAATATGCAAATTGACCATCACTCCAACACACAAGATGGCCGCCCCATGTGGTCAAAGATGACCGCCCCCATGTGGACACAAGATGGCCACCACAAGATGGCCAGCAAGGGAGGGCAGTTGTGGGCGATCAGGCCAGCAGGGGAGGGCAGTTGGGAGGGACCAGGCCTGCAGGGGAGAGCTGGTGAGGGTGACCAGGCCTGCAGGGGAAGGCAGTTAGGGGTGACAGGGCCGACAGGGGAGGGCAGTTGGGAAGGACCAGGCCTGCAGGGGAGAGCTGGTGAGGGTGACCAGGCCAGCAGGGAAGGGCAGTTGGGGGGAAAACCAGGCCTGCAGAGGGGAGCAGTTGGGGGGAACCAGGCCAGCAGGGTAGAGCAGTTAGGGGCGACCAGGCTGCAGGGGAGGGCAGTTGGGGGTGACCAAGCCTGCAGGGGAGGACAGTTAGGGGTAACCAGGCCTGCAGGGGAGGGCAGTTGGGGGTGACCAGGCTGGCAGGGGTGGGGGAGTTAGGGGTGACCAAGCCAGCAGGGGAGGGCAGTTAGGGGCAATCGGGTTGGCAGGGGAGCAGTTAGGCATCGATCAGACTGGCAGGGGAGTGGTTAGGGGGTTGTCAGGCTAACAGGCAGAAGCGGTTAGGGGCAATCAGGCAGGCAGGCAGGCAGGTGAGTGGTTTGGAGCCAGCAGTCCTGAATTGTGAGAGGGATGTCCGACTGCCCGTTTAGGCCCGATCCCACCAGGATCGGGTAAACGGGCAGTCGGACATCCCTTGTGGGGTCCCAGATTGAAGAGGGTGCAGGCTGGGCTGAGGGACATCCCCCTCCATGCACGAATTTTGTGCACCGGGCCTCTAGTAGTGATTGTAAAAATAATCATCACTTACTTTTTCCCACTTACTGGGAATCAGTTGTGTTCCTCTTACAAGTACTCTAAACCTCCCCTTTTTAGTTGATGTGACCTTTTTCAGGAAAGGGGATATCCTGAGGTAAAGAAATAGTATATGGTTGACCCTTGAAAAACACGGTTTGAACTGTACAGGTTCACTTATATGCACACTTTTAAAAATAAATACTGTAAATACATTTTTTTCTTTGTGATTTTTCTTAATACCATTTTCTCTTCTCTAGTTTACTTTATTTTAATGTTAATGAAAAAGGGCAAAGCACTAATGACAAGCTCAACTGAGGGTGAGGGTGGGGGCACATGACAAGCCTTACAAGTTGGTGACCTGGAGACCAAAAGTAACCACACAGGTTGGTCTGAACATAAAAATTACTAAATAAGCAAGTTGTGGTGAGTAGTGACATCTTAGACCTCCTATTCATTTCTTGATCAACTTTAGTCTTTACCTTTAGCGAGATCTGTTTTTGTGCAACTAGTACAGCATACCTTTGAAATGTTAGAGTGATTTTCTTTTCCAGACTTCTCTAAGGCACAACTTCTGGCACCAGAACATAAGACCATCAGAGCAGGAGGTCATAGAGCTCCTCATTGTTATCTTGTAGCCTGCATACCATCTCTATATACTGTAAATATTAAATATTAACTATCCTGTTCCCACCAGTGTGAAAGAAGTATGTGTGTCTCCATTTTACTTCTTATCCAATCATAGAAATTTCCCTGATTAGCTTTCTCCCCCTTCCCTAATCTACCACCAATGGACTTCATGTTACCCCCTTTACATCTTCTTTGATTTTACTGTATAAAATAAGCTGCAAAACTGCCATTCTCTGGGGCATTTTCTATCGAGATTCTACTTCTGGGCAGGTCCTCAAGTTTTTGGCTCAAGTAAACTCTTATAAAACTCTTCTATAGGCTGGACATTTTTCAGTATATAATACATATAACATAAAAAAATGTGTTAATTGACTGTTTACTTTGTTATCAGCAAGGCTTCTGCTCAACAGTAGTCAAGTTTTGGGGAGTCAAAGTTATATGTGGATTTTTGACTGTGCAGGGGTCCATGTCCTTAACCCCTGTATTGCTTAAGGATCAACTGTAGAAAGAAGTAGAAGGCATTTGCCTGGAAGATCTTAGAAACTTTTCTTGACACATGGTCTCACCTAGATCAAGCCTAAATGAGAAATAGAAGATTTCACAAAGATTTACTATGTTGAAATACCTAAATAATACCTCCAGAATCCCCCGAATTCCTTCATCTTCCCATCATTATGGCAAGCCATATAATACAAAGGATTAAGAGAAAAGATTTCTAATCCTAACTTTTCCAACCTCGCACCCCCGCCCCTTATCTTTCCAAGTCTTATTCCATTACCAGAAATGTGGGCCCTGGGCTTTGAACAATAAAGTTACTAAATTTTATTTCTTTAAGGCAGTGGTCGGCAAACCGCGGCTCACGAGCCACATGCGGCTCTTTGACCCCTTGAGTGTGGCTCTTCCACAAAATACCACATGCGGGCGTGCACATACAGTGCGATTGAAACTTCGTGGCCCATGCGCAGAAGTCAGTTTTCAGCCTGGGCGAGTCTATTTTGAAGAAGTGGCGTTAGAACACTCAAGGGGCCAAAGAGCCGCATGTGGCCCACGAGCCACAGTTTGCCAACCACTGCTTTAAGGTGTTGATTCCTATGCAAGGGCAAGGGCTAAAAATATACCAGTGGTATTCTAAAGCAATTGTTAGAAAAACAGTTCTAAACTATTCAGATAAACCAGCGTTCTAATAGTAGTAGTTACACTCACCCTGGAAGCACCATGGGAAATTTTAGAGGGCAGTTGGTCAATATTAATTATGGATATGTTTCTTTAATATTCTTTAAAATGTATTTGGAAAATAAGGGGAAAACACAAAAAGTGAAAATCTGTAATAAGCCCAATATTTAAAATTTAGTTCTATAAAGAAGTCAAAGTCACTCTTATGTTTAGACTTCAAAACGTCCTTGCTTAAAGGATGCATATGTTTTCTCAAAGATGCTTAACTTACTGATAGTATCTAATAGTTAATTTTAGTTCAAGCTGTTGCTACAATAAAAGCCTAAGGAAGCAGGTGAATGGGGCTGTTTGGTTCCTATAGCCAAGCAGTCCCTTGGCCCTCTCTTATACAGAAACGTGTGTCAGAGTATCCATTCATCCGTTGCTTGGGGTCTGCTGGTCAGTCCTGGCATGAGATGTGTTATTCAGTGTGTAAGGATTTGGTAAATAGATTATTCAGACCCTACATACCCAGGGTTTTAGGACTGTATGTGGGCAAAGAAAAAGAGAGGAGTTTAGAGTAGGGTGGCCAGGGGTAGGAAAATAAACCATCTATACCACAATACCTGGTTGAAGTACACAGGTAGGAGAAGTGGTAAGAACAGTGAATTAGAGTTAGAAATGTTGTATTCCAAAATAATAGCTACTTTAAAATACAGTCTCCTAAACTCTGTTAACTTGAGCAAGTCATTTTATCTTCTCAAATTTTAGCTGCTTTATATAAAAATGTTTAAAATCAGTATTTCTATCCCTACCTGGTTTGGCTCAGTGAATAGAGCCTTGGCCTGCAGACTGAAGGGTCCCAGGTTTAATTCCGGTCAAGGGCACATGCCCGGGTTGTGGGCTCAATCCCCAGAGGGGGGCGTGCAGGACATAACCAATCGATGGTTCTATCTCATCATTGATATTTCTATCTCTCTCTCCCTCTCCCTTCCTCTCTAAAATTAATAAAAATATATTTAAAAGAAAAAAATGGGTATTTCTTCATAGAGTTATTGTGACAATTTTATAAAATAACACTTATGAAAGCAATTTTAAAGTGTAAATTTATAATAAATACAAGGGATTTTTATTAACATTGTTAAAATGAAAAGCAATGGCTTAGAATAAATTATATCCCATACGCTGGGCCAGAATTTAACCCAAAACTAAACCTTTTTCTTATTCTAAAATATTTAACCTATGAACTTTACTATCATATTTAGATAATGGGAATGTAAAAATTCCTAGAAAAATATAAGCATACCAAACACAGTAACTTATAAAAAGTAAAATGCATTGTGATCAAGTAAAGTTTTTCTCAGGAATAAAGGCTTAATCAAATTTTAAACATCAAACTTTATAATTTACCATACATACTGATTAAAAAAGAAAAATCATACAATCATCTCAACAAATGTAAAATTAAATATTTGACAACATTCAACATCCATTCGTGACCACCCCCACCAAAAAAAAACATCCCTTTCAAATAACTGGAAATAGAAGGAAACTTCAGACTTTTCAAGAATGAAGTATCCTGACTTCTCTCTGGATCTCCTGAGTGAGAAACTGAAAATGGAGCCTGGGAGTCTGTATTTTACTGTGGTTTGCTGGTAATCGTCTTGCTGTCATGGCTGAATTGTACAACACTGAACTAAAAAGTAGGCTTATTTATTTATTTTTTGGTTTTCAAAGAGGCTTTTACTCCCTCTCTCTTCCCATCAAGTATCTCTTAAATATGTTTCTTATTCCCCCAAGCTTTTAGCCGATGCTTTTATCCAATATTTAAATGTTGACTTGCATAGAATGTTTTCATATTAAGCACTGGTGAAAGTATAGGAACTAAGAAGGGGGTAATTTGTTGGTTCCTGGTATTCAATACTGCTCTATTTTTTATCACTCTAAAATTATACTCTGTACTGAAATCTAGAGGCTCACAAATTTGTTGAGAGTGGCAATGCAATAGTCACTGCAAATAGAATCAAATTGTTGCCAGACCAGCATCTGGTAGTGAGCAGGGAGGTCTCTTCATGGATAGAAGTCACACTAATTTAATCATCATTAATGGTTTAGAGCAACTATTTTCAACCTTTTTCATCTCATGGTACACATAAACTAATTACTAAAATTCTGAGTCACACAGGAAAATATATTTTTGGCTGATCTGATAAAAAATAGGTACAGATTTGATTTAGTCACACCGATAGCTATTGTGTTGGCTGTTGTAATTTTTTTAATTTGACAATCTAAGGTAAAAGAAGGTAATGCCTCTGACTAAATAGTCAGGTATTGCATGTTTTAAAAATTCTTGTGGCACACCAGTTGAATATTGCTGCTTTAAAGGAAATAATAAAAAGGGGTGGGAGAAAAATCTTACAGTAGCATGATTTCTGGAGTGATTCATAAGAAAACATACACAAAGAAGTTGCTTTCAGTTTATAAATAATAGAGACAGGCAATTTTTGAAGCCTTCATATCTTCAAGTCTTTCAAGTTTCTCCTAATAGGTGGGAAATGAGTTCAATTAGACAGCATTAAATAAGAATAAGGAAGACTGGATTCTGATACTTGCTCTGTTCTTATCTGACTGAGTGTAATTTTAGCTATTAAAAATGTTTTTATTGATTTCAGAGAGAGGAAGAGGGAGGGAGAGAAATATCAATGAGAAACATTGATAGGCTGCCTCTTGCACGCCCTCAACTGGGGATTGAGCCACAACTGGGGCATGTGCCCTAACCAGGAATCCAACCAGTGACCTCCTGGTGCCTGGGATGATGCTCAACCAACTGAGCCACACCAGCTGGGCTAATCTTAGTTATTTTATTACACCTCTTTTGTCCTTACTTTTCTGATCTATAAAATTAATGAATGAAATGAAATTATCTTTAAGTTTCTTTCCTGTTCCAGGAAAATGGGCAGTGAAAGAAGTATGTGAAACTGAGATTTGAGTGAATAAGAAATGTATCAGTAAGCTCTTGAAAGTTGAGAGTAAAATCTTAAGAGATTTTAACCTTACTAGGCATAAACATTTCTCTAAGAAACAAGGGAATAAAAAGAGAAAGTGTAACCAAATTCAACTTTGGATCTTATGACAAAAACTAGAGGCCCAATGCACAAAAATCATGCAAGAGTAGGCCTTCATTCCCCCATCTGCTGGCACCTACTTCCCTCTGGCAACTGGGACCTGGGCTTCTTTCTGGCACCCAGGACCCGGGCTTCCCTTGCAGCCCCAGCTTCGTCCGGAAGGTTGTCCAGAAGGACGTCCGGAAGGATGTCCAATCTAATTAGCATATTATGCTTTTATTATTATAGATAATATAAAGGTAATAATACTAACAGTGTCATGGTAGTGATAATCTATTGTGGCACTGAGAAAAATGCAATGTAATCTAAATCTTGAAAAGCTTGAAACACTTGAAGAAGGAGGGGAAATTTTTTTTGTCCACACTGCAGTCACTGCTGGTTTTTTTTTCCTTCTCTTTTCTACATCTCTGTTGGTTTGCAAATTGGCCCCCATACACAACAGACAAGGAGAGACTGATAAAAGAGGCAGGCCACTTCAGGTAGGCAGGTGGTAGGTTTAGTAAGGAAGGGGGTTTACATATGAGCCTTGTCTTGGGTGGCCAGAAGACAAGTAGAGCTGCTAACCCAGCACCAGAAACTTAAGTTTATATAGAGGTCTTAACTGGTTCAGCCATATATACAATTCAGCCATATATACAATCCAGAGTTTAACAACACATTACTCTCTTGAGGTTGTATCCTGGAAAATGGCTCCTACTGTGGGAACAGTGGGCAGAATGTACATTCTAAGGACAGGGGAGGTGGATCAGGATCCTCCAATTGCCCAGGTTTAGCTCCTGGGTCAAACTAGAGGTAATGTTTTTTTGATGACCTCCTCCAAAATTCCCCATGGAACCTCTCATGGTGTAGGGGTGGGAAGGATTGATGATCAGCAAGTTTAAACAAAGAGACCTCCTTTCCTCTGTTGAATTGAAAGTTGTCCTCTGGAGTTGTTCATTTTCTTTTTGTCACTTTTTTTTCGTATTTCTCTTCAACTTGGTAAACCTCTGAATGGTAAAATAACTAAAATCAAAGCCAGTTCCATAGCCTTATATTTTCTCAGATAGGCCTATAATCTGAGAGACTTGGGGGAACATTTTGGAAGGAGAATGTGGAAGAATATGTCTTGTGTAAAGCTGAGAGTGAAGGGGAGAGTATAGGGGAGTGATAGCTAAAAGGCATATTTTTGAAGTGATGAAAACGTTCTAAAATTGACCGTAATGCTGGTTGCACATATCTGTACATATATTAAAAACCATTAAATTATTAAATTCACTTTAGGTGTATTGCATGATATGTGAATTGTATCTCAATAAAACCATTCAAAATAATTGGGAAACACATTCTCATCAAACTAAAAAAAAAAAAAAAGAAAGTATATAGGAACCTTTTCTTCTACTCAGAACCATCAATCCATGCTTGACCTGGTTGATCCTTCCAAGAAATCTTCCCTATTCCCTAGGCTGATCTAAGTGAGGCTCCCTCTTGCTGACCATTATTATAGTTCCTTCCACTTGTATTGGATTTGAATGTATCTGTTACTAGGCTGTCTTCACAATAAATTGTTATCTTTTAGGAAGACAAAGTAATATCATATAAGTAGTTAATTCCCTGAGGTCAAATACAGAGTTTGGAACATAATAGACAAAAACTAAATATGTTATGTGGATGAATACTCCAAATCATTTTCCCCCACTGCAGAGTTATAGAGTTTTAAAGAAAGCATATAAAATATTTAATTTTAAAAGGCCAATTCATTTAAAATGGCACTTGATTAGCAGCTCCAGACATGGCCTCTTAAACTTATTACTAATGTACTTACTTGTAAAGGACATAAATAAAGATCGAATTCACACCATTATTTAAAGGGACACTGACAATTTAGGAGCTAAGAATTTCCACTAATTATAATACTGATGGAGCTCGTTAAAATGAACCAATACATAAACAAACAACATCAGTAAGTGCCCTGTTCATACATTATCTCTTGAAGTAGAAGAGTCTAATCCATGAAAAAAGTTAAAGAGATCATTTATCTCTGTCCAACTGACAGATCCAGGCTTTTGTTAAACAGGAAAATGGGCATCCACCTTTCCAGGCAGCCATCCCTTGATGGAGGTTATGCTTGATATGCAACAATACCATTCCACACACCACATCTCCAAGTATAAAAAAATATCCATAAAGATATAGCAATTCCAAAGACACATTAGGGCAGTGGTCGGCAAACTCATTAGTCAACAGAGCCAAATATCAACAGTACAACGTTTGAAATTTCTTTTGAGAGCCAAATTTTTTAAACTTAAACTTCTTCTAATGCCACTTCTTCAAAATAGACTTGCCCAGGCCGTGGTATTTTGTGGAAGAGCCACACTCAAGGGGCCAAAGAGCCGCATGTGGCTTGCGAGCCACAGTTTGCCGACCACGGCATTAGGGGAATATTGGCATTTATTTGCATCTGTTAGCCAAATATAACTGGGTCACTTTGTGGAGAGTCTTATAGACATGATATTCCATCAAAACAAACTACATATTGCCCAGCCGGTGTTGATCAGTGGTTGAGCTATGAAGCAGGAGATCACAGCTCAATTATTCCTGGACAAGACGCATGCTTGTGTTGCGTGGCTTGATCCCCAATAGGAAGTATGCAAGAAGCAGCCAATCAACGATTCTCTCTCATCATTGATGTTTCTATCTTTCTCTCTCCCTTCCTCTCTGAAATCAATAAAAAAATATTTAAGAAAAACAAAAAAACTAAATATTGATGTCAAAATTTTGAAAAAGCATTATATGTTCTTTTTTTAACTATTTTAAAGAGGAAGCAATGAGAAAATTACAGTGCAAAATTTCATAATCTTTGCCAAAATTTTCTTAAAGAACTACTAGCAAATGCTCATATTTCTTTTTTCTCAATCCTACAAAGTTTTACAAAATTCTGATTTTTCCTATGAAAACAAAAATAATCTTCTAAGAATCCATATAAAATAAGTTATATGTGAAGAAAGAAATAAAAATAAGGATGGCCTCTCACATCTCCATGAAGTCAAATGTCTGAAGTCAATGAATTTTCATCTTTATATTTTGATAGAGAAAGCTTCCTATGCTAAGAGTTTCTACAAGACAAAATATTGTTTGTATCAGTTATGGTTCACAGTTATATCTTTGCATTAGTCTATTTCACATTAGAGATTTCTTCAGGTGTTGTGTGATCTTGGCTCACATTTCAACTTAAATTGCTAAAAAGCTTATTGAGTATGTTGGGGGCGGGTATAGATTGTAGGCTTAATAGAGAGGTCTCTGAAAAAGTTGTTTCATTTGGAAACCACAGACTGTTTTCTAGCACTGGTTAGATTTCTCAGAGAAAACTGCCTATCTCTTCCCAGAAATAGGAAAGAAAAACAAACAGCTGTTAGAAATCTAGGAGTTAAACTGGAGATGAGGATTGACTTTTGGGGACCACCTTTGAATATGTAGATGGGCTTCTTTCCAGTTCCTCTGTTTTCAGTGCAGTACTCCCACCTGCAGCTGTGCATTTCATCCCTTGGAGAAGGTGCAGAAAAGGTTCTCAGAGAGGAATGTATCTTCTGCACTTCTGCTGGCTTGGCAGTGGAGTGCCGAGGAGACAGACTGCGGTTAGAGATCTTGGAATTAAACTGCATCTTCAAAAGACTTTTCAGTAATCATACTGTTTTCAGTGTTTCCTCCACACCCACTTCCAGAGTTACATTGTGTTGTCAATTCCTGCACCTTGCAGATTTCCCTCAGTCCACATTGCATAGCTTTGTTGATTTCCTTTTTGCCAGTTAAGGGCTGAGCTTGGTGAGGACTGCTACCTTTACCACCATCCTTTGCATCGCATCTTCCCAACTGTGTTACTGTCTCTTCTTTCACTCATGTCCTTGTGAATTTATTCATTTACAAATCCCCTTTATCATTTATTTGTACTTAATTTTATCAAGAAGTGAAATTTAAGTATGCTTCAGCCAAATCTATTGCTGTATTTATAATCCTATCTAATAAAGAGGGAATATGCTAATTGACCCTCACACCATTGCAAAGAGGGTGGCACCCACAGCCAATAAGGAGAGAATAACTGACTGCCCCGCCCTCTAAGATGGTGGCACCCACAGCCACAAGATGGCAGTGCCCAGTCCCCTCAGCCCCACCAGGGTAGCAGGCATGCAGCAAGGCCGGGCCTGCCCCCAGGTGTACCTGACTGCTCTGGCGCCTGCCTCCAGAATCCCCCAGTCCCCTCAGCCCCCCAGACACCCAGGGCTGGCCCAAGGTGCAGGCAAGCCTTGGATGGTGGCTGCGCAGCCACCCAGGGCCAGCTCGAGGTGCAGGCAAAATCTTGGATGGTGGCTGCCCAGCTGCCCAGGGCCGCCTGAGGCTCAGGCAACCAGGGCTGGCTGAGGCTTGCGCCGCCAGCAGTGGAAGCAGCAGAGGTGTGATGGGGCATCACCTTCCCCTGATTGCCGAGTTGCCTCCCACTCCTGAGGGCTCCCGGACTGTGAGAGGGGGCAGGCCGGGCTGAGGGAACCCCTGCTCCAGTGCATGAATTTTCATGCACTGGGCCTCTAGTTATAAATAATCTTCTAGCTACTAAGATGAATTCTAGTTGGTCACAATGTGTTATTTTTTAAATTAATTTGCTAGTTTTGTTTGCTAAAATTTTATTGAGATTTTTGCACTGTGTCCGTAAGTAATATTTCCTTTTGGTTTTCCTTTTTCATACTGTCTTGGTGTAGTTTTGAAATAAAGGGAACTGGACTGTTTTTATTATCTGTAAGGATTTAACATAGGCAATATGTGCTCCTGGGTGTTTTGACCAAACAGAACTGTGAAATCACCTGTTATTATTGCTTTTTTCAAATACATGGATATTTTGTTACTAATTAATTACTTTGTTTTAGAGTTTATTCAGATTTTTTATTTCTTACCAAGTCAGTTTTATTGTACTTACCCAAAAGGCGAAAGAATCTAAGCCTTTAAATTTTTTATAACTTTTTTGTAGAATTCTTATATGATTTTGTTTAATACTCTCTGCATCTACAGTTATGTTACCTTTATAAATTCATAGTTAGTTTGTGCTTTCTCTTATTTTTACCAATCTATTAAGAAATTTAACTATTTTATTAGTTCTTAAAAAAAGGTTCTCTTTATTGTTTAGTTGTCTTTAAATTCACTACTTTATCTTATTTCTTTAGTTTTATGCTCTTTGGCTTCCTGTTTTCCCATGAACTAAACACTTAAATCACTAATTTTTAGTAAATCTCTATTGAAATATACACATTCTGAACTATAAATTTCCTTCTAAGGAACATTTTTGTCTGCATATTCCAGGTTTTGTTACATAAAACTTGTACATACAACTCTAAAATATTGTAATGCCTGTTTTTATATTTTTTATAATTTAATATTTATAAATATACTAGAGGCCTGTTGCACAAATTTGTGCACAGGTGGGGTCCCTTGGCCTGGCCAGTGATCAGGGCAATTGGGGCTGGCTGGCTGGGGAGAGGGATTGCAGGTGGTTGGCCAGCTGCAGGAGGTTGGCTGTAGGGGTGCACTAACCACCAGGTGGCAGCTCCTGCATTAAATGTCTTCCCCCTGGTGGTCAGTTCATGTCATAGCTACCAGCTGGTCATGCGGTTGTCCGGCCGTAAAGGTCACTTAGGTTTTTATATATATAGATGGTGTGTGAACTCCCTTTTTGTTGTTGTTGTTAATCCTTACCTGAGAATATTTTTTCCATTGATTTTTAGAAAGAGTGGAAGTGAGGGGGAGAGACAACAGAGAGAAACATCAATGTGAGAGAGACACATCGATTGGTTGCCTCCTACAGGAGCTCCAACTGGGGCCAAGGATTGAGCCTGCAACTGTAAGTGCCTTTGACCAGAATAAAACCTGAGACCCTTCAGTCCACAGTTTGGCTCACTCTATCCACTGAACCAAACTGACCAGGGCTATGGAGCTATATTTTTGGAAATCTATGTTATTAATTCTTCTTGCAGCTCAATGCACTTCTTAAATTGGGGAATAATGTCGTCCTATAATTTGTAAGACTTTTAGGCACTTGTAAGCATTAGTCATCTTTGTGACTTCTCTGTGCTGATGGGTGTGTTAGTGCTATTCAACCTCTCCTTGAGGAGTAACCTTTTCCCATTGCCAACTTTGTACAAAGGTTTCCATTTCAAAATCTGTCCTAGATCAGTGGTCGGCAAACTCATTAGTCAACAGAGCCAAATATCAACAGTACAACGACTGAAATTTCTTTTGAGAGCCAAATTTTTTAAACTTAAACTTCCTCTAACGCCACTTCTTCAAAATAGACTTGCCCAGGTCATGGTATTTTGTGAAAGAGCCACACTCAAGGGGCCAAAGAGCCGCATGTGGCTCGCGAGCCACAGTTTGCCGACCACGGTCCTAGATGAGTGTTAAAACTTCATCTCCTGCATTAAGAACATCTCAGAATTATTATCCTCATATGTATTATGTACATCAGATTGATAGATTACTCTACTGGCTTTTAATTCTCTATTGGGTTCTGGAACCAAGACTTTCTTCCTTCCTTCCTTCCTTCCTTCCTTCCTTCCTTCCTTCCTTCTTCCTTCCTTCCTTCCTTCCTTCCTTCCTTCCTCCTTTTCTTTCTTTTTGTCTTCTACCAATTAATGTACTTTTTAATATACATATATATTTAAAATTTAAGTTTATTGTAAAGCATGCTGAGAATCTGCATCATTTTTTACTTCATGTTCCTACAACTACGTATTATATTTATAATCTGGAGAGGAAAACAATCACATGAATCCCTAGGAGTCTCATAACCAAAAGCTTATATGTAACCTTTTCTCATTTCTTCTTAACTTAGACACTAAAAGAAAATAATGTGGCTTTCATTACAAAAATAAGTCTGCTAACCCAGCTCTTGCTGGAAAGATTCTAAGCCACTAAAGATCAGCATAGACAAGGTAGACTGACTCTGCTGGAGGGCCTGGGCTATCAAATCAAAGAAAAGCTCCCCTCTTTTCTGTCATCCTGATGCAGACTCGATGTCCTTAGCTCACGCTTTGCACAGTATGTGCATTTAATCATTATAATGCCAGGAAGTGAAACTGAATCATACAGTTAAAAGTATATCTGAAAGCTGTCAGTGCTCTGTATATTCCTAGTTTGTAATAAACTATGTTTTCTTGACAGGGTGAAAGGGGGAAGCATGTGGAGTAGACACAATTGGATTGATGTTGTGTATAACGTGGTACAGCTGGAAGTTTCTATGGAAAGCTAGCCGATTTTCCTACAGTTTCTCTTTCCCCAGGACTGCTTCATAAACTATATTGATGTGGGGCATTTGGCTCACCCCAGCTTCTTCTATGCTAACATAAAACCCAAAAGTTCAGGCTACATCAGAGTTGCCTTTCTATGGCATAAAGGATATGTTTTCTCCGTGTTTCAGAGCTTCGGATCATATGACATAAATATGACTTTGTGTATAGTAGCAATTTTCATCTGATGATATCAAAAGGCTTTGTAAATATCAGATTCTTTAGGAGTTCAAGTGGTCACAAAGAATGGGGAATTGTATGTGTGAGAATTCAGTTACAGCTACAGACTACTCAGAGGATCAGGGAAAAGTTTCTTACTCCCTTAGACTGTCTGATTCTCTATCATGTAAAATAGAAATAATATGATATAGAATCTAAGTAGCGCAAAGATATACTTATTACTAAGCTCAACTATGAATAAATTGAGATCATGTGAAATGAAAGGGAAGTTGATAATCTAAAATTTTATATAATTCTTTCATATTTATTGTCTGACATTTTTAAAGAGGTACTTCATATAAGGAACATAGATATTAAAGCTTATGTGGACAAATGAATGGAATTATTTTAGGTGAATTCAAATATATATATATATGAATTCCACATTTAAAAATTTTACCTGTCCTTCTTAAGTCAAATAATGACATGAACTTCAGAAAAAAAGGTATATAAAATACAAAGTGAAATGGGAATGGGATTTTTGAGGAACTGAGGACTAGAAGCCTCCTATTTTAAAGACATTATCTAAGTTTATTCTCATAGTAATTCTGTGAGCTGATTTTATTATTCCTATTTTTCAAAAAGAAAAACCGAGATCAAAATGAGGCTAATGACTGGTATATAGGGCAAAACTTTGGCCTTGAACAAAAGCCTATTGTTTTTTCTTACATGTTTGATTTTGCTTGATCATGATTGACTCTAGATAAAGATTATATTATTGGTCAATCATTGGGTAAAGGGAGATGTTTGACCAAAATAACAGAGTTTATATCTAAATGCTATGGGGACCAAGCTATATCCAATCTACTATTACAGAACTCTTGGGCTAAAGCCTTGCTAATCCCATTATAAATACAACATTTATAATGGGTTTAGGACGATGAGCCGCTTTTATAGCACAAAGGTATTATAAAACTGTGCACAGTAATAAGAATTTTACATTTTATAATGATACAACTTCTAGAAAATGTTGGCCTAGTCCTTGAGGGTGACAAATTGAATTCCAATGGCAAAAGAGTTGGGTTTCAGTAATGAAGAAGCATTTTGTGTCTTTGTTTGTAATGGTCTTTCTATAAATCTTCTTTTATCTTTTTTTTTTTTTTTACCTAACATAATTCTTTTCATTCGTCCATATAAGCTTTAATATTTATACACCATGAGGTAATAGCATGCAGCCTTTAACTCACCTAAAAGTTCCCAAATCATATCAATTTTTTACATGCTGGTATAGAAGTCATATTTTCTCATTTCTTCTGCCCTGTCTCCTTCAATCATAATCAATTACTGGAAGTCTTAAATTCATGTTGTCATCTCTGTGTTTTGCTGCTCCCTGTGCCTGAGCTATACTTTCTTCCCCTTCTTCTGTTTATTTATACCGTTCTTCCATCAAAATTTGGTTCAGGCATTCTCTCTCCTCAGGCAATCTTTCCTAAGAATCTAGTCTCCCCAAGTGCCTTCACAGATGATCTGGGTTATATGTCTTCACTGTGTATCCATAATTTCCTTCACACAAATTCCAAAATATAGACCTTGTGAAAAGAACGGAGATAGTGTAACCACACTGGTGTGTTCAATCCCTGGATCCATCAGTTATCAGTTGCATATCCTTGGGTAAGTCATTTAACTTTTCCGAACCCCATTTTCTTTATCAGAATAACCATTTCATACAGGTTCATTGCAAAGATAAATGATATTATGAGAAAAACAGAGAGTAGGCATTTGTGCTAGATACCATTCCTTTGGCCTCCTAGGCCCATTCTTTGCCTTCTTTACCCTGTTCTGGGCTCCAGGAGGCTTAAGATAAGAACCTCAGTAAGGGGCTCCAGGCCCCTTTGGCTTGAGCTTGGCTTCATCCACAGAAGTGCACAGAAAGAAAGATCAGAGGACAGAGGAAAGTGAAGTCAGGGTCAGGGTATTTAGTCCCCAAATCCCTCTTTGCCGGTTAGCCAGAGGTTCCCTGAATCCTTCCGCAAGATTCAGCTTCTGCCAGCTGGCTCAGTCAATACAGTGACCTTCTTTGTGTTCCAGTAATTGTTTCCTTCCCTTGCCCTTCTTGCCTAGGATACTACATTATCCCTTGTTCATTTTATTTAACCCTGCTCCCAAAATTGTAAATAGTTCTTTTATTAAACTCACCCTCAAAAAGGCAGCGTGAGTGTGTCAGCTGTTTTCTGCCAGGACCCTGACTGATACCACATTCAATATTATTAATGACATGCACTTCACAAGCTGTCCTGTAATTGTCTCTTGATTTCTCTGAATCCCTTGCCAGAATGTGAACTACTTTAGAGCAGAGACCACGGCTCACTTGTCACTGTTATTCTCTGTTGTCACACACATTGTTTGGAAAAATAAAAACACTCAATATTTGTTAATTGATTAAATGATGAAACAAAGGAATATATGTTATTCTGACTCCTTAAAAGTAGGACTGCCCTTTATTCTTCTGAATACAGTGCTTCACACTGGGTAATACAGGATGGGGCAAAAGTGAGTTTACAACTGAGTGTATACAAAACAGAGTTTATTCTTCTATTATTATTTATTTAGTATTGTATTATTTTTCATATGAACAACTGTAAACCTACATTTGCCCCACCTGTATAAATAAATGTTTGCTGTAATGAATGTGAAATTTTCCAGAAAGATGATTAAAATTAATATTTTCAGTGCAAACTAATCTTGGGAACAGTCAACAGACCATCAGATTAAGTGCCATATAAAATTAACTTAAAGGGATAGGCAGGAGTGTAAACTCTAAAGATGGCACAAAAGTTGGGATTAGGTAAAAATGTTTATAAGCCTATACTTTGTTCAGTAATCTATGTAACTACTTGAAAAAAAGTGAATTGAGAAGGGAAGCATTCTACAGGTTATTTAGGTAAACATGTTTTCAATCATTGTCTTATATAGAACAGTCTGCATCCATTTGAAAACTTATCACTTGAAGCATAACCACTAGGTTCATTTTTTTCTCTTCACCATAAGTGATAGGCTAATTATGTTAATTTAGTGGGGGTGGGAATAACGTTAGGAATTACACTCTATATTCTATTTATCACAGGGGTCACGAGATATGCAGGAACAATAGGAGCTGTTCAGAAAAAGACAATTGGTTTCAAATGGCCAATCTGAAATTGTGGGTTGTGATGGGAGCTCAGATTTGAAATGAAATAGTTTAAACACATGAATATAAGCCTAACCAATGGACACGAACACCAGGGGGGTGAGGGCATGAGTGGGGGGGGATGTTGGGGGGCTAATGGAGGGATGAGGACACATATGTAATACCTTAATCAATAAAGAAATTTAAAAAAAAGACACAAGGAGATTGATTTTGTGAGTACTTTGTTATTTATAGTAAAACTATAAAAAAGCAACATTATTTTAACAATCTTTGGAAGTGGACCAGGCCAGCATTATCACTTCCATTTTAGAACTGTGAAAGGTTAAAATCAGAGAGGTTAGGTGCTTGGCAAAATGTCACAGAACATGGCAGAAACAGAACTAATTTGAATTAATGTGTGACCCAGTGTTTTCCAGCTTACCAGGATGACTCTTCTAATCCCGAGTTGACCAGTTGTCTACCTGACTCTATCATAGACCCATTTTTTAAACCTTTTCTCTTTCTAAGAGTTCTATGTGTTTATTTCCCATTATAATAAAGTTATTTATGTTGTTTTTTACCCTTTTATGATAATAACTAGAGGCCCGGTGCACGAAATTCGTGCACGGAGGGAGGTTGTCCCTCAGCCCAGCCTGTACCATCTCCAATATGGGACCCCTCGAGGGATGTCCGACTGCCCATAAACGGGCAGTCGGACATCCCTCTCACAATCCAGGACTGCTGGCTCCCAACTGCTTGCCTGCCTGCCTTCCTGATTGCCCCTAACCGCTTCTGTCTGCCAGCCTGTTCACCCCCTAACCACTCTGCTGTCAGTCTGTTTGCCCCCAACTTCCCTCCTCTGCTGGCCTGGTCACCCCTAACTGCCCTCCCCTGCAGGGTTGATCACCTCCAACTGCCCTCCCTTGCAGGCCTGGTCCCTCTCAACTGTCCTCCCTTGCAGGCCGGGTGCCTCCCAACTGCCCTCTCCTGCTGGCCATCTTGTGGTGGCCATCTTGTGTCCACATGGGGGGCAGGATCTTTGACCACATAGGGGCAGCTATATTGTGTGTTGCAGTGATGATCAATCTGCATATTACTCTTTTATTAGATAGGATAGAGGCCTGGTACAGGGGTGGGAGCCAGCTGGTTTGCCCTGAAGGGCGTCCTGGATCAGGTGGGGGTTCCCTTGGGGTGTGGGGCAGCCTGAGTGAGGGGCCTGTGGTGGTTTGCAGGCTGGCCACACACCCTGGCAACCCAAGCAGAGGCCCTGGTATCTGGAATTTATTTTCCTTCTACAATTGAAACTTTGTAGCCTGGAGCGGAGCCAAGCCTGGGGCTCCCTCCGCCGGCAGCCATTTGTGTTGGGGTTATAATTGAAACTTTGTTGCCTTAAGCGGGTGGGCCTGGCCAAGGTGTGTGGAAAGCTTTGCTTCCCCTGTTGCCGGTGGCAACCCTGGCCTGCTCTCTCAAGCTCCATTCTGCCTCCATTTGTTTGAATTTGTTTACCTTCTATAATTGAAACTTTGTAGCTTGAGTGGAGGCTTAGGTCTGGCCAGGGCAGGCGGAAAGCTTGGCTTCCTCTGTTACCTAGGAAACCTTGCTCTCTGTGGCTGTAGCCATCTTGGTTTGGGTTAATTTGCATACTCACTCTGATTGGATGGTGGGTGTGGCTTGTGGGTGTGTCGGAGGTATGGTCAATTTGCATATTTGTCTATTATTAGATTATAGATTATTATTTTTTTATGAGACACTGGCAGTGCTGTCTCTCAGCATTCCCTACAGTTCTATCTTCCTACTTACCCATTTCTTATAATATGTCTAAACTTATACTCATTGTTCCTGCAATGCATATTTTGCCCTTTGTTAATGCTATTTAGATCATTAAGCGATAGTAAAACTAGCTCTGGGTGTAGTAGAATAGTGGACAATCAAGAAATGGACAGTCAAAGAAGAATACCCTCTGGATAATTTATAGACAATCAACTGAAGCAAAGAAAATACAAGTCATTCAGCACTGTGGTGAGCACAATTTGCTTATCAGCCAACAGTCTATGAGAACCAATGTTGAAGGGCATTTAGTGTATGATTGAGGTGATCTATTGCAAAAGACCACCTTCAAACTAGAACTGGAGGTGACTAAGATCTATACATCTAGAAGCTTATCAAAGATAAGGCAAGTACCCAAAGCTTACCTTCATAGTAGTTATGAGCATGAGAATATGGCAGAAGCAAAATATGATATCAAGATCAGATAGAAAGAGGATTAGTACTGCAAAATGTAATCAGCAAGTAAAATTGCATTAACATAGAAGATAACAATAAAATAGAGTATTTGTGAGATTTTGAATTATACAGACAGATACGACCTCTGCAATTTAATGGTAGTTTGACCTTAATTATTAACATCAGTTTTCATGACTATAGGCGGTTATAATATATACCTTGCAGGCTTGTTTGATTACATTTTTTAAATTTTATGTGAAATGCCTAGATCAAAGTGGACATCCAATAAGTAATGTTGCATAAAAATGATTGTTGAATAAACCCTAGGTAAATACTGGTCCTCACCTTTTGCCTAGCTAAACCTCTATCAGAGTACTGGCAAAATGTGTCCCTTTCTTCCATCAGTCTCTTTTCACGGGGGCCTTCTCACTTTTAGCAGTCTATGCTGAGTTTACTGCTGGGTTCTGCTCTTCTTAGTATCTGATACTATGTTCAAAATGAGGGCTAGTCTCATTCATACTTTTTCCTGTCTTCCTCCAACTCTGCCTTTCCTTTCTCTAAAATGGTACAATCTGATCTTAAAAAATCATTAGCCTAAAATGATATGACTTATTAAATCAGTACAGTGAATTCATGGGTACTCATTTTATTATTTATCTTTTTCTACATGTTTAAAATTTTAGAACTTTAAAATACATTTCACAAAATAAGGAAAATGAATAGCAAATAGATCTACCCATTCCTCAATCCATCCATTTGCCATCTAATGAAGATATTTTTAAAGTGCCAGACACTATACCAGGTACTTGGTATTAAGTCACATTTTTGCCCTCAAAGGATTTGTCTGAAGGAAGCATCAGACAAAGTAATAGGTTATTGCAATGTATTGTGATGATTGCAATGACAAAGGTGAACTTAGGTTACAATGAGAGGATTAAAAAAAAAAGAAGTCCCCCACCCATCCTTGAAGGAAAGCTGTAAAAGGTAAAAGCTCTCTTGAGGCTATGACATCTGAGTTGAATCTTTACAGTGTGACTAGATTGTGCAAGTGAGTAGAAGAGGAAAACATTCTTAGAAGGACAAAGAGCATGTGCTAAAGTCGGAATTGTAAGGAAGCATGGCATCTTGGTGTAATGGCCGAAGTTCAGTATCTTAGAGAATCAGGTTTTAATTAGAAGAAAAGGGCAAGTGAGAATGTCAGGTAGAGAAGAAGGGGTGAATTTGTAATAATGATAACTAATTATATATAACTAATAAAATAGTTATTTCTTAGTTCTTAACACTGAGAAGGTCTAGACGTAATGAGAACCCTGTAGCAATGAACACTACGAGCACCCAATTTCTGGCTTTTAATAATAATAGTTAACATTTATTGAGTACTTAATAATAATAGTTAACATTTATTGAGTACTTAATATGTGTCAGAACTTGTATTAAGTGTTTAACATGTTTTATAACATGTTAAAATGCATGTTAAAACACTCCAAAGAGCCTTATGTGACAAGGCTGAGAATACTCTGGCAGTAATTTGTTAAATTATGGAACAAATCATAAGTATATGCTTAAAATGAAATTATTGAACAAGTAATAAATATATCCTTATTATCTTTCCCCTATTTTTTACTGCCATGGGGCCTAAGAACTAATAACTGGTAGACTTTGGATGAAAATTTAGGGTGTGCCTTCATACCTTCAAATCCAAGGGAAATTGAGGCTTGTGAATTACACAACTTTGTATCCCCCAGGTATCTAATATAGGACCTCGGGCATGGTAGATGTTCAATATTTATTGAATAATGAATGAGTCTAAACTTAAACTGTAGAGAGTTGATAGCTACATATTTTTCCCTTCAACTCTACACATGCATACACATAAACATAATCATAATAATTATTACCCAACATATCCTAATGTAGCTTGGTTGATGTCTACTAATTAGCTGAATATTGGGCAAAGATGTATCAATTTTTACCTTTTATAACTTCAAAAGAAACCAAATACATAAAACTATAGAAGTCATCATGATAGTTAAAACAAATATGTATATCAGTTATGATTAGAGGTTGTTAGGGCACCAAATCATTATTCTGGAAATTGATAAAGAACAAGAATTGAGCATTTACCCTTCCTTTTTTTGTATGTATGTCAGAGGGAAAGTTATTCTTTACAAAAAAATACAATTAATTAATGCATGTAAAAGTACAAAGTTCACTATTATTGTATTTTTTTAATGAAACAATGGATGTAGGAAGCAATTATCAGTAAATAATTAAACCATGAGGTAAAAATTTGTCATGGAAATATATAGTAGATAAGACAGTCTGAAATCACTTCAAACCACTGATCAACTTAAAAAACTACTAGTGCAAAACCATACAATGGGTTCCTCTGCCGTCTTTGAGAAAGTAGTGCACAGCAAGACTGAAGTAACTCTTATCAAAAACAGTAACAAAATCGACCCTGAATTTAACCAGCTTTCTAGATCTAATTCCTAATTATAGAAAATGCAAAAGATTGTTATTGAAAAACATATGAGATGATAGAAAATACAGGATAAAGAAACATACCTAGTGATGCCATAGGGATAAAATTAGGCAATCCTGAAAAGTGGGAAAATTCTACAGGACAAAATTCGGTTTCTTTTATATATAAATTGCATTTAAAAAGAAGAAAAAAAACCCAGATATTTTTAAATGTAAGAAATACACTAACCGAAAGCAATGTATAGACCTTGTTTGGATCTTGAAAATTTTGTTTTTCTTAAGATAAAGTAAATTAATCATAGACTTAAAATTAGATGGTACTAAGGAATTGTTGTTCTCTCTTTTTTTCTGAGATGCTGTACTGCTATTGTGGTTATATTTCTAAGTCCTTACTTGTTAACTATGTATATTGAGAGATTATAGAGAAAATATGAAGTTTGTTTTAAAATACTAAAGAATTTCTTTTTATTTTGGTGGGACAGAAGAAACAATGCCTAGAGAAAGGTAATAGTTGATGATTTTTTTTTATTGAATTTATCGGAGGGACATGAGTTCACAAAACCATACAGATTTCAAGTATATAACTCAAGTTGTTGAATATTGATGATGGGTACAGGTTAACTCATTCAATTATTTTTTTCTAGTTTGACTATTTTAAGTATTTCCATAGTAAAAGTTATTTTTAAAATGGATGTTATTCAAACTGAGCTGATTATATTACTTATACTCAATAAATTGTAACTACTATTAGAATTGAACAAACCTAGAGAAGAATGTTTAAACTATCATCAAATAAATAAGCAGAGACAAATTATCAGAGTGAGGGAAAAGAGCAGGGTTGACTAGGTCAAAACCAGTGCGTGTGTGAATGACCAATGCAAACCTCAGAAAATAGAGAACAATTGTTTGTGGCTAGATAATAGCTTCAACTTGCATATTCAACATGTTTAAAATGAACCCATATTTAATTCCCATGAACATTTTACCCTTGATTATTTCTTATTTTAGTTAATGACACAAGCCAGAAACCAAGATGTTAACCCCAAATCTTGTTCCCCTTCCCCTCCCCCTCTTGAATTCATCACCTATATATCTCTTAAATCCATTCACGTTCATCTATCTCAGGAATCATCACTCTGGTTTAAGCCACATGATTTCTTGCCTGGATTATTCCAATAATCTCTAATAATTATTTCTACATTTACTCTTGCTCCCATCCCCCACATCTGTTGTCATCTCCACAGCTTGAGTAAATTTTTTAATTTGCACATGATAATTTCAAAACTCTGCTTTAAACCCTTTAAGGATTATTCTCTCATCTATATATATTAGTATATCTCCATACTTATATTACATCTCCATAGCTTTGTGGGTTTTAGCCATCTTAAATGTCCTTGAACATGCATGCTTCTTCCACTTTAGGGTCTTTGCTTATGATATACCCCTTTTGTCTGGAATGCTCTCATATCCACTCTTCTCTTCACTAAACAGACTTCTACTCATCTTTCAGAGGTCACTTGAAATGTGACTAATCCCAGAAAACCTTCATTGACTCTAACTCATGAGATTAGATAGGTCCTGCCATCTTCCCTCATAGTTCTGTTTTTCTATAGTAACAGTTTAAAAAGTCATTTAAAAATATATTTAAAAACTATTTAAAATCTATGTACATAGTTTAATAACTTAGTAATTTAAAATTACTAAAATTAAAATATTATTTTCATAGACATTAACATGCTTCACAAGGTATAAACCTCTCTGTTGTGTTTACAATGGCATCCCCATCTCTTGGCATATGCCAGATAATAGATGCTCAACAAATATTTGCAAAGTATTTACTGAGCCCCTAATTCTGGTTAATGGAGTATTGCATCAACTGATGGATTGACTCCTATAATAATCCCCCAGGAAAGGATAGTGAGGAGATAGAAGAGGGCTAGGTATCAGGGATGAGACCATAGGCAGGGAAGACTAGACCCAGTTAGGCAGGAGTTGCTAAGGCAATCCAGCTAGGTGGGGAAGAAGGGTGCATGCCAGAGAAGTGAGCTTTAAAATGTATGGATGTTGCTAAGGCAGAATTTTTTGAAAGAACCAATCACAAGCCAGAAAAACATAAATCTACCCTTAAACAAAGAATCATATCCAGCAACCTGTTTGGGCCCCCTCCCTGCTGCTCCCTGCTATAGGGAGTCCATTTATCTTTCACTAAACTTTGCTTTTCTTACCATCTTTTCTGTGAACTCATTCTGGATTTTGCCAGACAACAAACTTGGACCCGATCACAGCACTTTAGTTTCAATAGGACACTCAATTCTATAAACCAGAGACACCTAGAGAATGTACAACTATAGTTCAGAGAGTAACCAGTCTAAATAGGGTTTGACCTTTAAGAAGTTTGTATTGACAATAAGACATGTACAAATGGGCCAGAGGAGTTAGTGTCCTATATTTCAGAATAACAACAAGGTCTGTTAATTTAAAGAAATCAACCTTGTAAAAGAAATTAAGAGGACAAACTACATTTTAGCCATTCCTCTGAGCACACTCTGAAGACTAAGAAAACAGACTTGGGGATGTAGACACAGAAGCCCAGGGGTGTGATGGAGGCTTTCTAAGTTATTCACTGAGACGCCTGATAGGGGGCAAGTGTAAAGCAAAATTCTTCATTAAGTTGAACATGAGAAGTTGAATTCTGTCTACAAGTAGATGGAACAGAATTACAAAAGGCCCCATGTGGTTAGAAGTAATACAGATTCAAGACTCCCCAGAGACAAGAAGCCCTGTTTTAATCTCTTTGTGGCTGTGAAAGGAGGAAGAAAAAAGATTAAGCTTCCTTGTGGAGAGCATGTGATGACTTCCGGATCCCAGCCAGAGGCAGCATTTCCATGGAAACTTCTCTTCCTCCTCACCCACACACTGCTCTTTCCAACCAAAAAGGCTGCTTTGAGTCTCATGAGAGTTGTATGGAGGAACCTTGACATTTTTTCACCAGATCCACTCCAACAGAAAGGGAAGAGTGTACACAAGGCTGATATTCCAAGGTCACCAGGATAATGATGACCTTCCCTAGAACCCTGAAGCCAAGAGCCCAGACACTGCTGCTCTCCTCAGAGTTTTCACTTCTCTCACTTGTTCTTTATATTCTTGGGACCACCCAGCTTTGAGTATGGAGTAGGATAAGGAAAGTGAGACATCTCAGAGAGGCAACTTTGATTTGACTACTCTTATCCTCTAATTCTTTAACTCACCTTACTGCAAACTAGTTAATTTTTAAGCCCTCCATGGGGAGCCTATCTGAATCCAATGCTCTAATTCTGCCAATGAAACACAGCTCCCACCTCCATAGTTTTGCCTGCCTGAAGCCATGTCTCAATTCTCATTAGTCTTTCTAACTTATCACCATCATGTAAGGCACTCCCTAAATAAAATTTGAATATTATTAAAAAAAAACAACTATGCAATTCTTTCAAGGATCCTCAGTTCACAAGGTGTCCTACCATTAAAAGTCTTGTGTACTGTCTGGCTGGTGTGCCTCAGTGGTTGAACGTCGACCTGTCAACCGGAGGTCATAGTTCAATTCCGGATCAGGGTACATGCCTGGGTTGTGGACTCAATCCATAGTAGGAAGTGTTCAGGAGGTAGCCAATCAATGATTCTCTCATCATTGATGTTTCTCTCTCTCTCTCTCTCTTCCTTCCCCTCTGAAATATATATATATAGACAAATATATAAATATATAGACATATATATAAAGTCGCAGGTATTTATGATCTATACTACTCATTTGAAAACTAGTGTAAGAGGTAAAATTATATTTTTATTCATGCATTTTAATTTATCCAGCTCACTATACACACAGAGAAAGAATTCCTGAAAGAATTTATATGATCAGTAAATATTTGTAGAATAAATATAGGGTGTCCCAAAAATGTTTACACACACATTGAATAATTATAAAGGCTGTGTTTATTAAAATACATTTCGTTTTTTAAATTGAGCTATCAGCTGTTAAAATGTATATTCATTTTTTGGGGGGACACCCTATATAATAATTCTTTCTCATTCACTCACTAAATTGAAAACTTTGCAATGGCTACAGCATTAAAAACAAAAACAGTTTCCTTTGGAATTTTAAATAGTAAAAGTCCTCAAAATAAGACAGATCATCTGCTTATCAAAGTGACTTATCCTTAGGAATTGTCAGAAAATGAGTGCTTAGAGAGCTAGCAAGCAGCCAACTGCACCAAGATAATCAGGGAGGAGTAGCAGAAAAATTTTGTCTTCTGATACTTTATAGAAAATAAAGAAGCTGCAATATAATCATATATAAGAAATAATCTTTAGGCTCTGAAAATATGTGTTTTTTTTTTTTCAAAGCTGACCTGCAAATGCTGTGGCTTATTCTATTTACGGTCTCTGAAAAGCATCTACCTTACAACCATTGTATCTAACATTTCCTGCGTTTTCTTAATAGGAGAAGCTCTGTTACTGACACTACTTCTTGTTTTAAAATTCAAAACATCATTCACTTCATAGTCAGTGAACTGGGTTTACATAGATCAGGCATTACTATTATTAATAATATTATTTTATTAGCATTCTAACCATAAGAAACTATTAATGGTGAAGAGTGTTTCTCACTTTAACATAGGGCTATCCTACTTGCGGGATACATGCCAACTCCAAAGAAAAGTTAGTCATGTGGTTTTCAGAAGATGAAAGCTTAAGATAAAGACTGAGAGTGTTTGATGCTGGAGGTGGGAGAGGCATTATATAAGACTTAGCCAAAACATGTGATAGTCACTGGAGGGTTAGCTGACAGAAAACTGTGTTGCTCAATTGCACAGTGCAAACTGGCCTTGTGAGGAAGAATGCTACCTGCTGTGTTGTACTGCCTGCTGTGGAGTTTCCAGACCTCCGAAGGCCAATTCCCTCGAGCCTGTGTGTCCTCCGAGAACCTGATAGAGAAGGAATGCTGCCCACCATGGAGAGGTGATGGGAGTCCCTGTGGCCAGCTTTCCGGCAGGGGATCCTGTCAGGACGTTGTTCTGTCCAATGCACCACATGGGCCTCAATTCCCCTTCACAGGGGTGGATGACCGGGAGTCTTGGCCCTCTGTCTTCTATAACAGGACCTGCCAGTGCTCTGGCAACTTCATGGGATTCAACTGTGGAAATTGCAAGTTTGGCTTTTGGGGACCAAATTGCACAAAGAGACGACTCTTGGTGAGAAGGAACATCTTTGATTTGAGTGTTCCAGAGAAGAACAAATTTCTTGCCTACATCAATTTGGCAAAGCGTACTACCAACCCAGACTATGTCATCCCCATAGGCACCTATAGCCAAATGAATAATGGGTCAACACCCATGTTTAATGACATCAGCATTTATGACCTCTTTGTCTGGATGCACTATTATGTGTCAATGGACACACTGCTTGGGGGGTCTGAAATCTGGAGAGACGTTGATTTTGCTCATGAAGCACCGGGTTTCCTGCCTTGGCACAGACTCTTCTTGTTGCTGTGGGAAAAGGACATCCAGGAGCTGACAGGGGATGAGAACTTCACCATTCCATACTGGGATTGGAGAGATGCTGAAAACTGTAACATCTGCACAGATGAATTCATGGGAGGGCGCAACCCAGCAAACCCTAACCTTCTCAGCCCAGCGTCCTTCTTCTCCTCTTGGCAGGTAAGGTGTGCTGGACATACAGTATCAGAGCATAAAGGAAACTTAGCAATCACTTCTTCAGGCAGGGCTGTATAAGCCTCCCTCCTCATCTCTCCTGCCAAGAGTAGAAAAGGTCTCCTATTAAAAACTCTCAACACACTTTGTATTTTTTCTGTTGTGCACACTTCACAATTGTAGTTACATAGATATTTGTGAGCTCATTCGTCTGATATCTCCTACCAGGTTCCTAAGGTCTAATAAACAGAGTATTTGATTCATCCCCCAGCACCTAGGATGGTGCCTGGCAAATGGTAAAGGCTTATTAAATATTTGTTGAAAGAATGGATGGATATTTAGTTGATTACATAAATTATCTACATCAGTGTTTCTGAAATTTTCTTCACAACGAAATTCATACAGAGCACATACTGAAAGTACAAATCCCTGGCCTTATCCCAGACCCTTCGATTAGAATGTTTAGTGGAGGGTCCTGGGCAAGTATCATCATTGGCTAAATGTCTGGGGATTAATAGTCAGGAAAACTGGGGGAATATTCTTTAGATTAAATCTTCTTTTTAAAAAACATATGAGAACCCTGAGGCTCAAGTAGGTAAATAATAAAAACAGCTGTTTCGGCTGGTGTTACTCAGTGGTTAGAGCGTTGGCCCACACACCAAAGGGTCCTAGGTTTGATTCCCACTTAAGGGCACTTTCCTGGGTTGAAGGTTCAATCTCTGTGCCCGGTCGGGGTGAGTGCGGGAGGCAACCAATGGATTTGTCTCTCTCACATCGATAGGCACTCTCTTCCCCTGCTTTCTTCCCTCCCACTCTCTCTAAAAGTCTATGGAAAAAATGTCATTGGGTGAGAATTAACAAACAAAAAACACACAGAAATAGCTAATATTTATTGAGCATTTAGCATGTGTGAAACCCTGTTGTGTTTTTGTACATTAACTGGTTTAATAGTTTCACTAACTTTTCCCATTTTAAAGATTAAAAACCTAAGGTATAAAGGTATTAGGTAACTTGTACAAGATCACAGAGCTAGTTAGTAGCAGAGACAAGATTTATTCTCGGGTAGCTTGGCGTCATGGCTCCTCTATACTATTTTCAAGGACATCACTGTTATGGTGTCTTTAGCTGAAGGATCAGGCCCATTCTGTCTGGCTTTTTTCAATTGGCTGCAGAAGAAATTAGCCCCCCCCCTCCCTAAAGTGTGCACACTTAGAGGTACAAGATAAGGGATTGCTAATTTGAAATTTAATATCTATTTCTCCTCTTGCGAATTTTTCACTCTGAATTAGGGACAAAAGGTAACCAAATAAATATGCTTTTAATTATTTATCATTTTAAACCACAAGGTAGAAGGAATGCTTTTCTGCTTGTATTCCAAACATTTCTATTATAGCTGTTCTGTCTAGCAGTGCTTTATGGAACTAAGTCTAATATTTAAACAAGATGCAAAGAATCTTATATTTGCACTTTGCACTCGGCAGTTTCCAAATGTGGATGGCTTCCCACCTGTCCCCACACCCCCAACCCCTACAACACAAACTAAGTTCACACACTTTCCAAATGGAGCCTATTGAAGCTCATTGAAAAATGGTTGCTGTATAATACCTGTGGTCATTAATGTCAGCTATTTACCAAGATTAATGAGTGTATTTGTGTAGGAAAGTCTGGAAAAAGAGGTGCTTGGAAAAAGAAATCTATTTCAATAAGCCTTCAGACCTCCTGCCTTAATCTATAAAGTACAAAACTCTCATCTAGCTCTCACAACTGCTCTTACTGCTTAAAATATTGCTAAGGTTGGATGTGAAGTTTTCAGTGAGTTATAATGCTCTCCTTAACTATACAGCTTCACTTGACCCAGAAAGTGATTATCTAAATTACCAAAAAGAAAAAGTTATAACATCTAATAGATGGATATTAACTGATAATTACATGAGATGCATGCTACTTAGTAATACCCAGAATTATATTTGTAATTATTTTCAAATCATTTATTAATTATTGAGTGGAAAATTGTTCCTTTTTTTGCTTTTATGATTGCAGCCAATTTTATTTCTACATAAAAATTATTGGGTCTAATAAGTAAGTGTTGAACTAGATTGCTATAACATTAGGTTCAATGTAGTTCTATGTTTAAATTGCTATAATTGTAGTAACTGGTGTTAAAAATGAAATAGGGTGTAGGATGGACAAAGGCCATTGAAGAAAACCAAGCAAATAGTAGTTTAAATAAGGAAGGTGAATTGAATGAACATTTGCATTCACCTACTGTGAGTGGTGTCACTGTGTGAAGTGACGATGAAAACCAATTCTAGTTGTTTCCATTTATTCACACAACCTCTCCTGTTATAGTCCTTTTAAAATTAAAATCAGTTTTTTAAAATATTTTTAATTGATGTTAGAGAGAGAAAGGGAGAGAGATAGAGAGATAGAAACATCAGTGAGAGAGAGACATAGGTTGTCAATCTGCCGCCTCCTGCATACCCCCTCCTGGGGATTGAGCCCAAAGCCTTGGCATGTGCCCTAACTGGGAATGGAACTGTAACCTCCAGGTTCATGGGCTGATCCTCAACCACTGAGCTAAACTGGGGGCAAGATCAGTTATTTACATTGATTAATTCAGTAGTTCTCAGCATCGAAATCATTTAGGGAGTTTCAAAAACCAAAACAAAACTAAAAAATAATCGCACGGGCTCCACACATCTAATTTCTAACAGCAAATCATATTCAGTTGTTCCACTGTGAAGTTTAGGCACTTGCATTTTAAACCCTTCTCAAGTGGTTCTAATGTGCAGCCAGCACTGAGAATCACCAATTTAATTAACATGAGATTGTTCTGGTATCTCTTCCACTTCACAAACTCAGGTTCTGTAATAAACAAACCACAGGGGCCAATGTTTTTGCCTGAACTGAACACACAAATCAAGAACTGGACTACTTTGTGTGAGATAAAATCACAAAGCCTTCATACAAATTAATACCTTCCAGATTAGCTAGGTTGGTAGTTCCTTTGATACAGAGCCTCCATTTCCTCTCCCCCCCCTTGCTTTCAGTATTTTTTATTGAAAGCAAGGGGGAAATATAGAGGTTTTAGAGATTCACAACGTTTGTGAACACTGAGACTAAGAGACCCTTCAATGGTATCTAGTATAGTGCCCACATTTTATATAGGAAGGTAGGCCCCAAAGGGCAGGATGATTTGCCAAAGGTCACACAAGTGAGGACTAAAACCCAGTGCCTCTGACTCCAATGCAATTTCAAGTCAACCATGTTGTTCCCAGTTAGACTCAAATTATATTCCAAATAAGCCGCTAATTAATGCAGTGGTTGGCAAACTCATTAGTCAACAGAGTCAAATATCAACAGTACAAAGATTGAAATTTCTTTTGACAGCCAAATTTTTTAAACTTAAACTTCTTCTAACACCACTTCTTCAAAATAGACTTGCCCAGGCCGTGGTATTTTGTGGAAGAGCCACACTCAAGGGGCCAAAGAGCCGCATGTGGCTCGCAAGCCACAGTTTGCCGAGCACGGAATTAATGGATGTAGAATTTGAGTTGTAGTCACTCTGACTCCCTTAAAAATCAATTGTACAGACAATTGGGGCAGATATACTAATGTAGTCCTTTCATTCGTACTATAATAAAAATATTCTACATCATTATTCAAGTAGAATTAACTCTAACCCCTTTGTTCTAGCATCATTACATTTTGCACATTTAGTCCATTACTTATTTAGTCCAGATCTATAGCACAGCATGCCATTATTTTTAAACCTATATTTATCTACCAGATTGTCAGCTGCTCCAAGGTAGAGGCCATTTCTCATCTATTTTTATATCCACAAAGCCTGGGATAATACTCTCTATACATGGAATGGGCTTTATAAATATATTTGCATGGAACAAAATTAAAACTCACAGAAATGTTAACTCCAATGTTAACAAACATTAAAAATGAAACTCTGCATGACTGGATTTCGTTAGAACCTTACTTACACTTTTCTTTATAGCATTAGATACGCATGGCTAAAGATACAACAGGCCATTATAATCAGCAATTTACTCAAAATCTGGAGGAAGATATTTTGTATAGTTCTTTCTCCCTGAGTTTCTATATGTGTGTGTTTGTGTGTGTGCATGAGAAAACTAAAGAGAGAGATCACACAATAAAGAAGACCAAGTGAGTTACAACATATCTGAATGTTATTTAAAGCGATTAATAATATTTAATGGTAGGGATTTCTATGAAAGAAAATGTTATATTAAAAATCAGGTACTTAATGTTAGTTTCCTTAGAAAGCTTTTATTCGGAATTTACATATATTTTGTATGTTTGTTCATTTATTTGTTTGTTCAGTGCCCAAATCTTTTCAAGTAAAAGCATGTTTGTCATCAATTAAAACAGTCTATTATTTCCAGAGATGGAGGGGTCCTTAATAGTATTAAAGTACAAATACCTATGCTCAACACAATTAGACCCAGTGTTATGCAAGCAGCAGAAAAGCTAGCCATAAAAAGAAAAGGTAGATCAGGGGTAACTGTCTTGATTGATTAAAATAAAGAGGAAAAAACATTTCCTCAATGATAGACATGAGTGAAATGTGGCCAGGAAATTCACTCATCAGGTGAAAAGTACATCACATGGAAGCAAACAGAGGGAAGAAAAAAAAAGTCACATTTTAGCAAACAGTCATGAGTTTTCTGTAACCATGGCAACAGCTCAATGAAATAACAGCTCTTTTTTTCTTTATGAAAAAGATTTTGTGGAATGTCATGTTTCTTACTTTTTTTTTTTCCCAGTTAAAACCTCTAATGCCATAAGAAGAATCTTTGCTCCTGAAAGCTTTTAATAAATGATATTTTATTGCTATTTCTTTAAATTTAAGAGAGCACTGTCTAGGTTCACCTTCTCCATTAATATATCTGTTTGTTCTATTTCCCTTTTTCATTTGACTTGAGACACTTATTTTCCCCCATCATATATTATAAATCAACTATGTTAAAATAGAAAAAGAGCCCTGGCTGGTTTTGCTCAGTGGATAGGGATTCGGCCTATGGACTGAAGGGTCTCGGGTTCAATTTCGGTCAAGGGCACATGCCTGGGTTGCAAGCTTAGTCCCCAGTAGGGGGCGTGCAGGAGGCAGCCGATCAATAATTCTCTCTCATCATTGATGTTTCTATCTCTTTCTCTCCCTCTCCTTTCCTCTCTGAAGTCAATAAAAATATATTTAAAATATAGAAAAAGAACAATTTTTTGTCCAAATTCCGCTGTCATTACCAGATGATATTAAACAAGTTATTTAGAATCTTTTACCTTTGATTTTTTTTTTTAACAACAACAACAAAAAACACCTGGGGTACAATTATCAAATATGCTTGTTTTCTATGTTAATGGAAATACTGAATGCAATAGAAAACAGAATAAGATAGTGGAAAGGGTATATAATCTTTTGGTCATATAAACATGAGTTTCAGTAGACTATTTTAAATTACTTAGTTACAAGATCCTGGACAAGTTATTTATTCCAAGACCTTTTCCTTTAAAATTAAAATAATATATCATAAAGCATTATTATGATATTTGATGAAATCTGTTAGTGCAAAATGACTAGTTTAGTATATGACATATTCTTTGAGTTCAATGTGTAGAAATTACTATTATAATATATCTTTATATACCAATTTTAGTTACTATAATAATGAATATTAAACCAGTATTATAGAGCCAGAGTTAAAAACAATTTGGTGGCTTCCCAAATGATCTTATATTCAATAATAACTATAAGAGCTGTTACTATTAAATGCTATATACCTAGCACTATATACTAAGTGCTTTACATGTTAAATTAGTTGGTCCTTCATAAAAAGTTGTTACAATCCCCATTTACAAATGAAAAAAATTGATATTCAGAGAGCTTAAGTATTTTGCCCAAGGTCATGTAGCTAATAAAGAGTCAATATTGGGAACCAGGTCTCTCTAACTGTGATCTATGTAATCCTAACATTAGTGCTAATACTTTCTCCTCCCTGCCTGCCCTCTGTATCAAATATAAAGATAATGATTTGAGATTAAGTTTTTAAATTATTTGGAACAAAGGTAGATTTCCTCTTTGTTACTAATATATCCAGTCATCTGAACACTTAGTCACTTAACAGTTGGCATTTCAGCAAAAATAGTTCCATTTAAACCTCTCTAATTTAGCCAAGTCTGCTGTAGGAGTCTTTCAGGCAGTAGGAGCTTTTGAAAATATCCTGAGATGTTTTATTATTCAAACAGGAATGAAAATGATCTCCTCTATGTACATGCCATGATGTCTAGTTAGTCAACACTAAAGGAATCTTGATTTATCACATTCAATTCAAAAGTTACATTAACTTTATTCAAATATCCCTGAGTCATGTACAGGCAGTAATAAGTGTAGTAAATATAGTGTTGGAATGAAGAGGAATGTGTATTCATTTTCTAGCTCTGGCTCTAAACATCCTATGACCTTAGGAAAGTTCCCTTCTTATTCAAGCTCTCATTATGCATAGATAAAAGGATTGAGGAATGTGCTTAATCATGAAGAAACCCAGAAACTGGTATTTGTTGAGCCAAATTATGTTATTTCATATTATTATTTATTATACTATCAATATATTAATCACATCCTATCTAATAAAGAGGGAATATGTTAATTGACCCTCACACAGTCACAAAGATGGCAGTACCCACAGCCAATAAGGAGGGAATATGCTAACTGACTGCCCCGCCCTCAAAGATGGCTGCACCCACAGCCAATAAGGAGGGAATATGCTAATTGACTGACCCACCCTCAAAGATGGCAGCGGCCACAGCCACAAGATGGTGGCGCCCAGTCCCCTCAGCCCCACTGGGGCGGCAGGCACGTGGCAAGACCAGGCCCACCCCAGACATTCCTGGCCGCTCCACACACCTGCCTCCAGAGTCCCTCAGTCCCCTCAGCCCTCAGCCACCCAGGGCCAGCCCGAGGCGCAGGCAAGCCTCAGATGGTGGCTGCCCAGCTGCCCAGGGCCGCCTGAGGCTCAGGTAACCAGGGCTGGCCGAGGCTTGCGCTGCCAGCAGTGGCAGCAACAGAGGTGTGATGGGGGCATCGCCTTCCCCTGATCGCCAGGTCGCCTCCCGCCCATAAAGGCTCCCGGACTGTGAGAGGGGGCAGGCTGGGCTGAGGAACCCACCTGTCCAGTGCATGAATTTTCATGCACCGGGCCTCTAGTATTTATATATTATATATGTTAGATTTCACTTATTATTTTACATTACAGTTGAGAAAAACTGATAACATGCTCATTGAAACAATGCTAGTAAGTAGTTGAGCAAGAATTGAAGCCCACATCCACTTCAATTTTAGAAACCGGTTATTTTCCACCACACAATACTTGAACTCATAACTGGCATCTTACTGATCAAAAATTAAAAGCTTTTCTAAGTGTTTCTCATTTAACACAGTAGCATTCATTACTGGGGCACACGGCTCACTCAGGTCTATTTGATGGTGATTTAATTTGCTATTACATTCCTATAGATTGCAAACTCACTGGAGCAGGAAACTGATATGATTGTTTTAATTATTTTTAACTATAGTGCATACACACAGCTAAACAGGAAGTCTTTCACTCATAAAATATTATTCTTGGGCCTTACCTGTTATCTATAAATTTTTTGTGTGTGCAAAAACAAAAACCCTACCAATATGAAGACATGCTGTTAGATATCAGGATGCTGATTATATTTGTGGGAAGCGTGGTAATAATTCAAGAAAGACATGAGGGAGACTTCTGGGGTCACAGCATTTTTTTTGTTTGTTTCTTGATCTGGATCCTGATTATGTGGGTAAATTTAAGTTTGTAAAAATTCATCTAATTGTACATTCAGGATCTGTGCCTTTTTGAGCATATATATTATTATTATACTTCCATAAAATTTTAAATAAAAATAGTTCACTCATTTGTTGTTATAAGATTATTAACCATACAGAGGGCTTTAGATTCTACAGCCTTTTATACTTTTCTATACTAAGAATCAGCTTTCTCATCATTAAAATGGGTATAAAATCATATAAACCAACAAGGTGTGAATTTAAAAATAGTACACAGTGATGTCTTCCTCATGGTCTGTGACACAGTTGGGCCTCAACATATATTTATTAAAAATGATCTATTTCTGTAAATATCTTCTAGGGCAGAGGTTGGTACCAATATCAGGACTAGGAACAGAATGTGCTCAACACATGCTTGTAGTTGAAGATATAATGGTTTATCCCTTGATTTGTTCATTCATCAAATATTTATTAAGCCTCTATTCTAGATTCTGAGGATCAACAGTAATAATCATTAAAAAAGAAAATCATCCTTATGGAGATTATTTTTTAAAGGGAGGGTGATACTGAATTTTTATCAAGGGAGACTACAGTGAATAAAGCTTATGCTTGACAAAGATGAGATACTCAATAGGTACGGGTCTCCTATGGAAGTCTATGTCTGATGTGAATAGTCAAGCATGGCAGAGTGGGTTCTCCTGGACTTATGCTTTGGTTTAGGATTTGCATCTTGCTACCTAGTTACTTGCTTTCATTGCATCTTATTCATCAATGCATTTAAGATGAAGAATTAATTTATATATCACTCAAAGTAAATCTGCCCATTAAATTAAAATGTGATGTTCTTAACCCTTAGAATTTTTATTTTGTACTTATTGAAAGTGCTACTTTGGTCTTATTTAGTCAAATATTTTCATCATAATTTACTGTTCCACTTACATATAAAGGAAACTAAAAACAAAATAATTTGGTGGAGGATTCTTACAGTGTCTTCATATTTAGAGTCAGGCCCTTTTGAATTATTTTTTAAGTATGAATCTATAGGGTTTATTTTCCCCCCAAAATATTGCCTTGGCCTTAAAGATTTGGTAGAATATCAGATACATGACAAGGAATGGGAATAGGCATGAATAAGTGCATGGGATGGAGAGGCAGATGCTAGGCCCAGAGACGAGTAGCCCATCAGAATTTAGCAGTAGGGTCATATAATTTGTAAACAAATGGACATTGGTTGTCAAATTCAAGATATTCTCTGGAGGGAAAATTGACAATATCAGTTGATGGTTTCAACGTGAAAGACAAAAGAGATTAAAAATCAAACAACAAATGACCAGTTTTTTGCTTAAACATGATAATTCATGGGCTTCTGGTTTGAGTTGCAGGATGGTTGGTGAGATAGGCAATGTAGGGAGAGGAACAGATTTGGGGTTTTCAATGTTCATTTGAGATACATGTGATATAACACTGAAAAATGAAGTCAGAGATGAAAATATGGGTTTATAGTTCAAGGAGTGGTTTTGGACTAGAGATAGAAATCAGGGAGTTATTATCACATAGTGGGCATGTAAGCCATGAAACTGGTTGTTATAGCCAGAGAAGATCAGAAAGAGAAAAAAGAAGAGGGCACACCCCTAAACTCTAGGCCAAGCCTGGTTTTGTGGGCATAAAACCAGTGAAGTCACATGACAGTTAACAAATATTTCTCAAGTTAATTTTCTCGTCAAATAAGTATCTTACAACAATTATATGAAGTAGTTAATATTATCCCCATTTGATAGGGAATTTAACATGTTTTCTTAAGTAGATGAAATATTACAATTCTTTTCTAGATTTTAACTTTCATGATTTACTCAGCAACCCTCTGAAAGCTGCTTCCTTCAACAATTTAAACTATTAATCTCCTGATGATTAGCAATCAAAATATGGTAACCAGGAACTTCAACATCCCTACTTTCTCCTTTGACTTAGAGGTGGTGACAACTCCTTTAACATCAGATGTTTTGTGCAGGTCATCTGCAGCCGACTGGAGGAGTACAACAGCCGTCAGGCCTTGTGCAATGGGACTGCTGAGGGACCATTACTGCGCAACCCTGGAAACCATGACAAAGGCAGGACCCAGAGGCTCCCGTCCTCTGCTGATGTGGAATTTTGCCTGAGTCTGACCCAGTATGAATCGGGGCCCATGGATAAAACTGCCAACTTGAGCTTTAGAAATACACTGGAAGGTAATCCCCCTCTTTTTCACTCATCTAAAATTTCTTTTTTTTCTGAATTTATGTTTACAATCTTATCCAACACTGTAAGTGCAGAAGGGCTTGAGAATTTAGTATTTTCTGGGTTGAGTAAGGGCATGTGGCACATGTACGTCAGTGGCCAATAACCCTAGCAGAGTCTGGGCAGCACACCATAATCCAACACATCAATAACTCTTCAGCAATATGTATGAGTGTACCCACTATGACAATAAACAGAGACAATGGCAGCCTAATAGCAAAGAAAGTCAGGTCCTTCCACTAAAACAGTATTGGTGCCAAACAAAATAATACATTTACAGAACTTTTTGTATTTGGGGATTATAAATATAGGACTGTAGATCTAATACTTTTCTTAGTTTAAGTATTTTATCTAGTGTAAATTATATTGGACATTAGGATCTTTGAGTCAAGTCCATCCCTTTAGCCATTACAAGGATAAAACCCACACACGGGGATTAAGCTCCTATCCCATTATCCCTGAAGATTATTTGCTCCATCAGAGATTCCTTTTCGTGGTCTCTTTTGGGTCCTACTTACTTCACCTGCAGAGCTCTCCATCTTGCTTGCATCTTCCTTCCAGCATCTGTTCCTTCTTCTCTGCTCAAGGCTGTCTAGGCATGAGATCCATCTCCTTCACCTCGATTTTTATTATGGAAACAAACCTATAAACAAAACAAACAAACAAACAAACAAAAAACCAAGAATATTAATCCAAGGCACTGATTTAACTGGAGGGTTGGAATGACATCAGGTACTGACTTGTGGCAAATAAAACAACTCAGGATTTGCACTAGGTGGTCCACCTCCTAAAACTCTGGCACCAGCCATGCAGACAAACCTTGCTCTCTTTCCTTACCTCGCTATCCTGAACTTTTTGTCTTGCTTTGTTTTTGTCCTTTTGGTTGCTGTGTTACCCTTTAACTTCTGTTGATGGACAATGTAGTGTAGTTTCCCTGTCTCTTTCATTTCCCTGGATCCTTCCAATCTATAACTCCAGGCCTTATGCTCCCGCAGAATTTCAACAAGGAGAATATCACCCTAAAGAGAAATACTGGTGCCAGCTGTTAAAATAAAAAGTCCAATTATTTTCCTAAAGTAATATGCATGACTAACGTTTTTCAAGTAATCACTATGTACAAGGCACTGTGCTAAACATTTGCATAGCACTATCTCACTTAATCCTTCCAATCACCCTCTGACAAGGATGGCATCATTATTTCCAGTTTAAGGGATTAAGAGAGATATTATGTAATTTGGCTACTATCGCCCATGTGTTAGGTGGCAGAGCTAAATCTGTCCTTACATTTGTCAAGTGCCAAAATCCAAGAGTCCTTTCCATTGTACTGATGACCCAGAGTCCATGAGTTTCTTGAAGATGGACAATATAAAGTTGGCCCTTCAATAACACATGCGAAGGCAATGCATGGTACCCAGAAGTCTCAATCACTACAAGCTGAGACAAAGGCACACACAAAAATTGACAGTCACCATCTGGGAGGATTGGGTATCCCCGTGGATAGTGCAGGGTTTAACAGGACCACAAATGCTGACTTAATGACATGGCAAAGAGGGGCTCCATACTTAAAGAGATTGGAGAAAGCATGAACTTTGTTTCTAAGGAACATGGGCTGTTCACAAAAATACAGTAGGGGCGCCTCACTTCTCTGGGCCTGAAATCAAAACAGAAAAATGGCTTGAGCTGTGTCAACTTAGCCTGCGGCTTTCAAATGAGTTTCTAATGCACAGAGATGAAGTTTATTGCAAATAATTTGCTGTCACTAATAAACTGTTTGTGAATTCTTTTCTTCTTTTCCAATAATTTATTCTCACTCACACCTATCAAGTACGCTTTCTTGAGGAGAGAAAAGGTGTATTATAGCACATTATCTGGCACATGATGCGTGTTCAATAAATATTGATAACTGAATACATACATAATATCTAAGGTACTTCAAATTGCACCTCACCTACTGCTTAGCTTAACTATATCTGTTATATGAAACCAATAGTACTGGTAGGAAAAAGTTAGAAAATATTGATTTGATCTAACAAGGGCTTTTCCTCACCAGGGGAACATTTTTTACTCTTTTCTTTAAACATTGATTCAGAAATAATGTTAAAGTTATAGAAAAGCAACAGTAAAAATAGTACCAAAAAAACCCACACATATACTCTTTACCCAGACTTCTGACTGTTCATATTTTATCTTGTTTGCTCTTCCTCCGGTCTCCCAATCTGAACCATTGGAAGTAAGTTACATAGAACAGAATCCTTTACCCCTGCACATTCCAATGTGTTTTTCCTTAGAACAGGAATATTCCCTTATATAACCACAGAACGGTTATCAATTTCAGCAAATTATCTATTGATAGAATGTTTTACTCCAATCTGATATTTATATTCCAGGTGTTTTTTTTTCAATAGACCTAATACTATCCTTTATAACATTTTTTCTTTCTCTGTAACAGAATCCTGTCTAGGGTCAAGTAGCATTTAGTTGTCATGCTCGTTAGCCTTCTTTAATCTGAACTATTTCCACATCCTTTTATTTCTTATAAGATTGACATTTTGGGGAGTACAGTCCCTCCCCACATTTTAAAATACAATCTTCCTCAGTATGAGTTTGTCTGATATGTCCTCATGATTGGATCCAAGTAATTTATTCTTAGCCATAATTCTGCACAGCTGAGCTGTCTTTCTCAGAGGGCGTCATATCTGAAGGCACATGCTGATTATCTATCTCACATTGGTGCTCATCTGGTCCCAGATTTCACCTGTGAGTGCACCTTCAAGATGGTTCTTATGTCTCTGGTTTATATCTCCATCATTATGTTTAGCACCTTCTCTCTAGTATAACAAAATATTGTAAAGTCATCTTGTACCCATAATGCCCCAGGCCTGGAATCAGCCACACCTCCAAAAACCACTGGTTTCTGTCAATGGGGAAGGAAGGGTATTAGAGGCAAATATCTGGAAGTAAGTTTTACTTGTTAGAGATGCGCATTTGATCTCAAACCCAGACAGAGTGTGGGTTGGGATGACTTGGCCTATAAGGAGAGCCCACATAGATGTAGCTGTGAGGAGAGCAGGACTGGAGAAGCAGGAGCAAAGGCAACCCTTGCATTCTGCTGTCTCCAGAAAGGCAGGTGGAATTGAATGATTGGTTTTGACTGAACCTCACAGTTATTGCCCTTTTTTATTGTGGGCCTTGTGAGCGGTGTGAAATGTATGTCCCATAGAAAAATTCTCACAGTCAGTCCTGGGTGGAGAAGCTGTTGTGTTTTTGTCTACTGAAGTTATTTATGTATCCTCTTGGATTTATTGTTGGAGGGGAAAAATATATATAGGCCTCTTAGTATACATTCACAGATCCCTACAGAATTAAGAAAGTAAAGTTTGTGCTATGCAAATGTCTTTCATAACTTTCCTGTAAGAGATATATTTGAAAACCCAATGTTTAAACATCATGATATAACGTTCATATCTTCAAGAATATGTCTAAATACCTTGTTTTGTGAAATACTGCTACAAACAATTGAAGTTGTGAGAGGTTTTAAGCAGAAAATTGATATGATTCCACCTCTATTTCAGAAATATATGAAGCTAGTGACCTTAGCAGAATGAAGAAAGATGAAATGGGGGACAATAGATGGTGAGGGCTTATTTTAAGATAAGGATGAAGATGTGTTGGTTAGGATATAGAAACTCTTGTATACTCTAGTATAGAGTACTAGAAGCTTTTGGTGACTGATTATGAGGTAGAAAGGTGAGCCACACATTGAGAATGATTCTGAAATATTTGCCATTGATTTCTAATAATCTGTCCTTGTTTTCTCCTCTTAAGCTATAGCCCATTTAAAAAGATGAGTTTGTCTTCATTTAACTTCTAAAAACCTGCTATTATGATTTTATAGAAATTTTTCTTTCCTGCAGCCTTTTTTTTACTTATCGTGACTGTCAAATATGTCACTTGGAAATATCTCAGTTCTTCATTTGCAAGGATTTCTTGAGGAATAGTCTAGAAAGTGGTAAATCAGTTCTGAACTTCAATGAAAGATTATGGAAGATTTGAAATTTTAAATGAAGTTTTAAGGTTAACAGTGTATATATCTGAGGAGAAAGACGAGTGGCAAGTCACAATGAAGTCTCAAAGGATGGCCTATTTTTCAGACTCCCTGCCTGAGAAATGGACTTTCTTTGGACATCCAGAAGTGATCACAATGACTCAAAAAACAAATTCAGTGGAAACTGATTAAGTAAACCAGAATGCCAAGGAGATTATTTAAGTAGGGTGAGACATTCTAGTGATGGGAATACTCAAGTCCTTTCCTACATATCTGTACCAATTCTGAGCAAATGAAAAAGCTGAGTAGCTTGGTATATATTGGTGTACACTGACTCAGAAGAGAGGTGGGGGTTTTGATAGAGAATTCGTCCAGACCAGCCTGGATTATATCTCCATCATTATGTTTAGCACCTAAATTTTAAAATACTATTTATTGATTAAAATGACAAAAATTAATCATTAAATGCTAGTAAAAATAACATGAAATATATTTCAAAAAATAGTAATTGATATGGCACTGCCTTATTTTTTGAAAAAAGAAGGCATCTGGATTCTATGAATGCTTTTATACTTAATATTTTATAATATGGTGTTTGGTTCAAGAACTTGAAAAAAATCCAGCCTCACACAGATATAAAATTGGAATAAGGAGCAAGAAAATCTCATACTTCAGTGAAAAAAGACAATCAATAGACGATATTACTGAGATGACAGGGTAGGACATTGCATAATGATAAATGAAGCATTCCACCAAGAAGATATTGCAATCCTAAATATGTATGTACATATTTTTTTGGAGCTCCAAATATATGAATCAAAAGCTAATGGAACTGAAAGAAAAAATAGACAAATCCACAATTATATTTGGAGACTTTAATACCCCTTTCTCAACAATTAATAGGACTTGATAGAAAATCTATAAGGATATAGAAGAACTCAACAAACACCATATACCAAAAGCATTTAATTGATATTTATAAAACACTTCACCCAACAACAAAAGAATAAACATTTTTGAGCATCCTAAAAAACAATAAAACCACCCACATATTAGGATAGATCATATTCTATACCATAAAACAAACCTCAACAAAATAAAATAATTGAAACCATAGCTTGTGTTTTCCTACCATAACAGTATCAAGCTGGAAATCAATAGTTTAAAGATAACAAGAAAATATCATTCAAAAAATAGAAAAGAAAGAAAACCACACACTAACTACCCTCATGCAAGCAGATGTAAAAATCCTTAACAAAATATTAACAACTAGAATTTAGCAACATATAGAAAGAATTTTTCATCATGAACGCAGTGGAGTATATTCAAAAAATGCAAGGCTAGCTTGATATGTAAGTGTTTTACACCTTGACTTTTTCAATTCTGGCTGTTATACTGTATTATAGTTTTTTTAATGTGTTACTATTGGGGGAAATGAAATTAAGGGCAATGAGAACTCTATTATTTCTTATACTTGCCTGAGAATCTAGAGTTATCTCAAAGTTAAAAGATTAATGAAAAAATTACTCAACAAGAATACAGACAAAACTTTTTAGGTGAATATCTGAAATTTACTTTTAAATGGATTTGAAATAAGAGGCCACCATACTAAGAAACTTCCTTTGGTCAAGCAATTGGCAATAATTTTTTGTACATTGGCATTTGTTGATTCAGAAACACTAAGAGATGCAATTTGTAGACTTATTGCAGATAATATCACAGTTATTGATATGTGGAAAATCAGGCTTAGGGAAAACATAATACAGGTTTTATTTTCAACATGGAATTCTACAAATAACTATTATCCCTTTCTTTTCTGCCAGTTTCAAGTTAATGAAAGAATCAGTGCCCCCAGAGAATAAAATAATTGCCCAATAATTTATGTACAATTCAATTAAACCTACAGATTGTTTATAGAGAATTTCCTTAAATATACATCATAATTCTAGTAGACCAGGAACTACCTAAATCTCTAATTTTGTGAATACATCTAAAAATATTTATTAATCTTAAGAACTATCCTCCTTAGATATCCTTAATTTGTTGTCACTTATAAAAATAGCATTAGAAGTTGCTTTTTATTGTATGGCCATATTTTATGAAGAAATGAATTTCTATATCAATTCATAATGGCTATTATGTTATAGAAAGATAAGAAGGAGATCCAGTGGCACAATCGGTTAGCGCGGTACTTATAAGAAAGATAAGAAATACAAACCTTTTTATGAGGCAATGGCCACGTGACTGAGTAGGCTAGCTTACTGATTAAGAAAGAGTCTTGCCCGGCTGGTGTGATTCAATGGTTGAGCATCGACCTATGAACCAGGAGGTCACAGTTTGAGTCCTGGTCATGGCACATGCCCGGGTTGTGAGATCAATCCCCAGTGCGGGGCATGCAGGAGGCAGCCAATCAGTGATTCTCATCATTGATGTTTCTCCCTCCCTCTCCCTCTCCCTTCCTCACTGAAATCAATAAAAATTAAAAAAAAGTTAAAAAAGAAAGAGTCCTGCTCTTATTTTTAAGTCTTACAGTTGAGTCAAATTTCTGGTTTGGATGTATGTATATATGGTTACATGTCACTGACTCTGAGAATCTCATGTAAATAATTAAACAGTCCTTTGAAATAAGGAATTTATTTTCTTTAAAAAATCTGTATAGAGTAGAAAAAATAGAAAAGTTGATCAGTAGGCTAAGGAATTTTGGAAATAAGGGATGGTGCATACCTTTTTAGAGCTTCAAACCATACTATAAGGGATCTGTCAAGTTCTACAATATAGAGATTTGTTTAACATCAAAATATTTCCAACTAAATTGACCATAAAACCCACCCACCACCATCACCTTGTGTCTCTGATTTCCCCAAACACTTTTAAAATCTTTGGTTTTATAAATTTCCAGAAACTTACTTGAGTAAATCTAGTCTAAAATGAAAATGTTGTATCTACAAACACAAAAGATTAACTCTAGTGTCCATTTTTTTTGGTCCAATCAATTACATTCCAGAAATTACGAGTAATTATCCTTTTCGTCTTTACTGTTTTGTTTAGGCAGATCAAAGTGATTATTCATTTATTTAAATATAGACTTCAGCAGGAATTTATAGTAGAGCTTTAGTTAGACCCAAGGGAAACCATGTGAGATAGAAGCTTATCTCCAATGCTAAGTATATGGTGAGATGCCACTTTTCTGAAGATAAAACCCATCCAGTTCTTAAAATTCATTAAGGTTACTGCATTTTACAACTTTAGGAACACCATCCAAATTTTATTGTATTGTGATCTAGAGAATAAAATTATCATAAAACATAATGTGACTAGTACTCCCTAGGGTTTTGCATTTTTACTGCAGTATAAATCTATCCCCATAAAAACCAAAACCTAAGAAAATAGCTAACATTTATTAAGAGGTTACTAAATGTTAGGCACTTTAGTATACAGTTTACATACCTTTTATAAACCACATCCTAAGTGATAAGTTCTATTTATTATCCCCATTATATAGATTAAAAATATGTCAAAAAGGCAAAGTCATCTCTTTATAGCAACATAGATCTTAAGTGCCAGAGCTGGAATCTAAAATTTAGAAATGTGATCAATATGCTACCATCCTTGAAAGAGATCATTTAAATTCAAGACATGAGACCCTCCCTGTGTAAGTCATTCACCTTCACATAACACATCTTTTTTCATCTATAAAATGGGAGATAATTCTCTATCTGTGTCTGAGTGCTTATGTGAGTATCAAATACGATGTTTGTTAAATGTGGAGAGCCTCTGTTATATTCAGTGAAGAATATTTTTGTTAGCATTTATTCAAGGTATTAGAATTTTGTTCTTGTATATCAATAATTTTCACTTAAACTATGTTGATTTTTCTTTGTCCTCCTGTAGTAAATTCAGAACCTTGTGACAGTGACCTCACAGAAGGTGGCTTCCCAATAGAATCTTTGAAAGCTTGTGAATTTGGGATTGTAACTGTAGTGCTTAAATGAGTAGAAGAGAAAGTATTAATAAAAAGGAAAAGTTTCATTAGGCAAAAATGCTTGCAATATAGTAACTGATCAAGATAAGCAGCAGCATTTATATAATCACCAAACACAACTGCAGTTTTATGTATTCCTTCTGAGATCCCATGGGCCATTAGTTTCATAGGTTATTGCTGAATTAGCCTAGTTCTTCTTCTATTAATTAAGGCCCACTTGAAAATAGTGTAAGAAAGAAAACCCAAATAATTTAGAAAAGATAAGACGTTCATTTTGCTCTCATGAAACAACACAGAGGTAAATAATCCAGGATTGGTAGTGCAATTCTACCATCCTCAACTCCCAGCTAGCTCTAGGCTTTCATTCTAATATCTTCATCTTAGTTAGCAGGAAGAGCAGAACATGGGAAGAGGAGTGCATGCTCATTCCTATTTAAAGGAATAAGTGAGAAGTGTCTGTTATCAATTCTGTTTTATCTCTATAGCCGAACAGGCATGGCCACATTTAGCTATAAAAGCAAAATGGAAAATGTAATCTCCAGCTAGCCATGTACCCTACTACATTTAGGATATTCATTATTGGGGGGAAAAAAGAAGAATTAGTAATATTGTGAAAAAATAGCAGTTTCTTACACAATCCCCTTTCCTCTAGTGTTTGAAATAGGTAAAATTAAAATCAAGAACTCTTACCCAGTGGTCTGTTTACTGTCAAATTCAAAAACTTTAAATATATTGTGGTAAATGAAGTGTAAAAATATTATTTTACTCCAGACATTCCAAGTTATTAAACTTGTGAGCATTTATTATATAACTTAGGGAATTGAAATATATTAGAGTAACATGCCAGAATGTTAGGAACTTAATATTTGTGTCCCCTTCAAATTCCTATGTTGAAATCCTATGCCCCAATGTGATGGTATTGGAAGGTGGACCTTTGGGATTCTATTAGGATTATATAAGGTCATGAGGTGCCACTGTCATGAATAGAATGGGTGCCATTATAGTAGTACCACAGAGGTCAGCTGTCCACCATGTAAGTAGTCACTATGAACCAAAAGTCAGCACCTTCAAGTTGAAAGAGGACCCCCACCAGAACTTGACCATCCTGGCTCCTTGTCTCAGACTGCCAGCCACCAGAATAGTGAGAAATAAATAAATGTCTGTTGTTTATAAGTCAACCAGTCTATGCTACTTTGCTTTAGTAGCCCAAACTAAGACATAGGAGCTGTAACAAACCACCAAATCTTAGCGGCCTAATCTAATAAAAATCATTCAATTTCTTGTTCACACACATTCAGTTTAGATATTAATATTTGGTGAGTGGCCTTTCACATGGACACTTTACTGACTCTACTATCCCCCAGGTCTCTGATAGATCTTCTACATCTTCTTGGGAGACAAGGAAACAGGTTGTTTATAGGATCCTACAGAAGGAATATATGGGTCAAGCCTGCAAGTGGCCTACCTCCCTTCTGCCCACATTCCACAAGCCACAATACACTCACAGGACCACACCTAAACATGAAGTTGGTTGTACATCCAAGAGTTTGAGGAAATGGGTTTCATGAACATATTTAATGAATGTGTTGGATCTTTCTGTTTGAACCTTCTATTTTCCCCTCTAGGATCCAGTAATTGATAGGGGTTTTAGTTTGGGGCTGGGACACCTCATTTACATTCTAGCCTCAATTCTTGGCTGAAAAAAAGATAACTTATTTTTCTCTCACTTGACATTGCTTTGTTTTCCCTTCTTTCTACTTATTTCTTCAATATTTTTTCACTTATCCAAGTGAAAAAGGCCATGGAATTCTGTTTTTATTAGCCAGTAAGTATTCTTCTTTCCCACTGGCATCACCCAAAGTGTATTTCATAAATTGTGGTGAATAATTGTTTTTTTAACATACTTTGTTTTATTGAAAAATCACTTATCTCTTTTCTCCTATCATCTCCTCCATGCTGAGCAACATCACAGCTATCTTTCATACAAGCTGCTTAGGCCTTTCTCTATATACAGTCAAGTATCCCATCAGGAGGATATTGAGAGACTGGCCTATTGAATAAAAACATGAGCCAGCTTCAGAGCCATTATCCATCTTAATCACAAATCTTGGAATGTTATGGACACGTTTCAAAAATTTTAGCTTAACTGATTTTAAAGTTATGTTAGCCACTGGAGTTACACGTTTTAGAAAGAGAAATAAATATCCCATGTTTGCTCATTCAGCAAACATTTATAAAGCATCTATGGTGTGCAGGCACTTTGCAAAACACTAGGAATACCTATAAATATGATGCAGAGCCCTCTCTTTTGGAACTTACAGTCTAATTAAGAACTGAACCAAGAATAAGTAATTGTAATCTAAAGGAAATAAATGATTAAAAAGAGGGAAGTATGAATGTTATTAAATAGAGGGACCTAACCAAGTGTTTACTGTCAGAAAAACTCTGTTTGAAGATCTGATAATCCTCAAGGATGAGTTGAAGCAGATCAGGGAAAGTGCTATAAAGAAAAGGGGGAACATTACAAATTCTTTCTAATATCCTAACAAAATAGTCTTAATAACTTGATAATGTCATACAGATAGTAGGCTGCAAAACTGGATCATCAACAGGGAAGGTCATGTCTCCAAGTCTTCCAAATACAGTGTCCTAATTTTACTTATTTTTTATTTTTTTTAATATATTTTATTGATTTTTTTACAGAGAGGAAGGGAGAGGGATAGAGTTAGAAACATCAATGAGAGAGAAACATCGATCAGCTGCCTCCTGCACAACCCCTACTGGGGATGTGCCCACAACCATGGTACATGCCCTTGACCGGAATTGAACCTGGGACCCTTCAGTCCATAGGCCGACCACTCTAACCACTGAGCCAAATCGTTTAGGGCCAGTGTCCTAATTTTAAAGGAAGCAGAGCGTAAAGGTTAAGAGTCGGACTACCGGGGATAAAATCCTCACACTATCTCCTACTAGCCAGATGACTTTTGGTAAGTTTAACTTGTCTTTACTTAGAGTCCTTCACTAACCAAGTGAAGACAAAAACAATACCTACCTCATGTGTTGTTAAAAAGATTGCACAAGTTAACATTGTAAATTACTTAGAGCAGTCTCTGTAATAGGAAAATTTCATTAAATAATAAAGTCACTCTTGCATGCTGCCGCACTAATTTTCTAGCTCCATATAGAAAACAAATTTTAAATGGAGTAGACTAGTATTTGAGACCTCCAGTGGGGAGGGAATTGTTTCTAAAAAACATTATTTCTAAATTGAACTGATATACACAGTGTAACAAAATGATAGTACTTCTACTTAGAATAGCTTTTTTAAAGCTACCACTGAGATGAAATTATGTCCTTCTACAAATTTTTGAAGTTCAGTGAGAAAATGAAATTTGACAGAAACAAAAATTGGTTTTACGGAGATGAACATCTGGCCTTATACACTGCTGGCACTACCAAAGGATTCTAGCCTTCTCTATGTTTTGTGACAGGGATATGATTGATCCAGTTAACTGTATGCCATCTGAAGTCCTGTAATAGGATGCTTCTAAAGCACTCATCCAGCCCTGGACTCTGTGGTTCAGTTGGTTGCGCATCGTCCCATGCAATGAGAGGTCGTTGACCGATTCCCAGTCAGGGCATATGCCTGGTTTGCAGGCTCAATCCCCAGTAGGGGGTGTGCAGGAAGCATCCCATCAATCTGTCTCCCTCTCCTTTCCTCTCTCTTTCTAAAAAAAAAAAAAAAAATCAATAAAAAACAGTAACAAATTTTAAAGTACTCATCCAAAGGAAGAGGGAGAGTGGGAACCACCAGGATGGGGCTTTCTCTACCCTGATCAAGTATATTATAGAAAACTGGTCTGGATCAGATGCCTCAGTATTTTCAGAAAAAAAAACTTAAGGAAAACACGGGTACTGTTGAAACTAGAAAAAAATAGAAAAGAATATTGTCATCTTTATAGAGTTACTATGAGGATTAAGTTTCATAAGAACATAAGGGAACACTTAGCCTAATGCCTACCACCCAGGAGTTGAAAGTACAGTAATAGCAGTAATTTGTTGCCAAATGGTAATTAAGTAGTAGCAAAGAGAAACAGAAAAATGTATGAATCATACTTCATTTATAATTAAATTGTGAAGATGAGGCTTTGTCATAAGAAAGACACTATTTGAAATTGAAGATTGATAAATGAAAACCCATCTGTGAAAAATTCAGATATTTTCAAGTGATTTTAATCAAAACATCTTAAAAGTAATTATCCTTAATTTAATACAGATAAAATTTTATTATGTTTTCCTGCAACAAACTTTACTTAACGCTAACTTTTTATCCATGGAATACGTATTCTCTTATTATACATTCATAGCAATAATCCCTATATACAAATTTATAGAAATGAAAGATAAAAACAAAATAGTCTAATGAGAAAAACATGGGATTTGAAATGAGAAGACTGAGGATATAACTTTGGCATTAGCCATTCGGAAGACATGTGACCATTAGTATGTCATCTAGATTACCCAAATCAGTATCTTCATCTGCAGTATAAGCATGATACTTACTCTATCTCCCTTATGTGAGGAACATACAATGGTGTGCTGGAGCTGATACATCTGCTGTGAGAACTGAGAGCATTTTTTCCCAACTCTTTACTCAATGACATTAAGTTGGTCATTTGAAATTAACAATCATGGAATATTTACACCATGAAAATTGACAGGTGTTACCAATCAAAATATTCTCCATATACCACCACCACCCATTTCTCCTCTGAGATTTAGTTATTAATCTTTTGCAAGTACACTACTGGGAATGTCTAATGAGAAAATGTGCCTGAAAGTGTTTTGTGAACTATAACATGTAGTGCAAATGTGCTATAATATTCATTATGAAAAATTATAGATATGGAATCTATGACTTGCATATTGATATCATTAAATGATCTTGCCTAATTAAAAAGCAAAGATATAAATGAGATAGGATACATTTAAATTATTTAATTGACTTGTATATTATAGAAATGGCCTATCAAATCAAACCAATGAAGGATTGTTACATAGAACCTTATTAAAGGTATTTAATGATCTGTTTGCCTGGGACTCATATGGGCTTTCTGAGGACCAGGAAAAACTATAATTTGTAGGGCCCAGTGTGAAATAAAAACATTGTGCACCTTTTTAGAAAATTATTAAGAATTTCAAGATAGCAATAGCAGATCATTAAACCAAGTCTGGGCAGTCTGGGTAGGGGACACTCAGTTGCATGCTTATGAAACTGGCCTATCTAGGACATAGGACTTTCAGTGCTAAAACCACTGAAAGACTAGAATGTTTAGTTAGCCTACCTTTGCTTCAAAACATAGTTAGCATTAATATATTATTAATGTTTTAGCACACCTAATGAAATACACCAAAGATATACCAAGTACTATCAATTCAGTCATAAGTAAAGAGCAGGAAGAGAATATGACTTAAATAATACATTCTATATAATAAAAGCCTAATATGCAAATCAACCAAACAGCAGAACGACCAGTGGAACGACTGGTCACTATGACATGCACTGACCACCAGGGGACAGATGCTCAACGCAGGAGCTGCTCCCAGTCCGCAGGAAACAGGCTAGCCAAGGAAGGTGCCAGCAACCCACACCCCCAATCGCCCTGCTGGTCGCCCCGCAGAGGGAGGTGACCAGCGGCGGCAGCAGGGGGTGGGGGGCGGCGCCAGGCTGGCCAAGGCAGGTGCCAGTGGGGGGGGCTCCCCAATTGCCCTGCCGGTTGCCCCACAGATGGGTCCTGATCTCTGGCCAGGCCTAGGAACCCTACCCATGCATGAATTTCATGCATGGGGCCTCTAGTATAGCTATAAAGATCTTCGCTTGTTTCAGTCTGTACAAAGAGTACTAAATGACTGCTGTGTGTTTCAATGTTCCCAATTCTTTCCAAACACACAAATCTAATCTTAGAATACAGAAAGCCATTATAAAATTTTACCTTAAAACAAATTTCAGATACATTTTAAATAAAGAAAATGGACCATTATTCTTAATGTGTAAGATCATTCTATAGGTATGTTTATAAACTGGAAATAAGATCTATGAAATGTTAAAAAAGTCACTGGATGATGTAATTTTACATATATATTGTGCATTTATAATATGTATGTAAAGAAAAAGCTTGACATGTGCACATACACACAATGCACACACACAAACATGGAGGCTACCTAGAAGAGAAATTAACCTGGTGTTTAAAATAATAAACAATTTAAAGAGATAAAACATGAAGTAGTTCTGTTGCTCTCCTTTATTGCATTTATGGAGAAGACTATCTGATGGACTCAACCGTTGGCTTTGTGCAAACAATGAAGACAATTAGAGCAGTAGTACTCAAACTTAGTGCATATTAGAATCTCCTGGAAGACTTCCCACTGACTTTTTGATCCATAATTTTCTAGTAGGGTCAGAGTATTTGCATTTCTAACAAATTTACAGGTGATATTGCTGGCTTTAGGACCATACTTTTGATGACTCCAGAATTTGTGGAGCATTTGCAATCTTAACTATCACCTAACACATAATTATATGGTAGGAAACAATCACCCACCACTACATTTACTTCACTGCTCTGTTTCCACAGTGGAAAGAATTTCCTGAGACAAATTAAAAGTATTTTCTAACAAACATAAATGCTAATTAATTACATTTACAGCTGTAGAGCTGGCACTTCATTTTATAAATCTTGAATTGGATTGAAAATTAATGCTTTCATTATACCTAAGGACTAGCTTAGATCCAAAATCTTTTTTTGATCTACAATATTATATTTCTGCTGCAAGGAATTTAAATTACAAGCCTTTTAAAAGTACTCAGCCATCAAATTCAACCTCCTAAAATGATTGTGTGTAACCTTGTGAGGCAATGCACTTAGATTCTGAATTAAGTTGCACATTAGGAGAGTAAATTAGGGGGAATATAGCCAGTGGGTCTAACAGTCACTTCTCTTCAATCTTAATGTACATTTTTGTATCTTATTTTTGGTTCCTGTTATGCAATTAAGTCTCTGGAACTCCATGAAATGTTATAATTGGTTAGAGATGAACTTAAAATAAAATTAACTCAAATAAATTAAATGTACTGTGTTCTGAAGATTTAACTACGTACTTACTTACATTTCAAAATCCAACAGGCAAGATAAAGTGCAACATCTAAAATCCAGCTTCCTAGAAAGGAGCATACTGAATAACATAAGATGATGTGTGAAAATATCCATCCAGCACCTGGCACTTAGTAGTTCCTCAATTTTTTAAACATCATTTTCAAGAGTCTTCTTTGGAACAGTTATCAGTATGAACATATTTCAAGGCAGAATTGCGTGATGTGGAATTTTAAAGTCAGAAGCATTTTTGGACTGTCAGAACATAAAAGGAAAAAAATTCAAGTGAAGAAAATAATTCATTCAGATAAATAATCTATATATATAAAAGGCTAAATGACCCACTGTATTGGCCAGCACATATGATACACACTGGCAATTTAAAAATAAACATTGACTCTCGCATGCACGATAGATATAAAGCTCTTGCTGTTGCCAATTGTGTGCATGCGTTTCGATCTGTCATTGTCATTCCTGAATTTGGTTGACACTTCTATTATAGAGAAAGGGCGAATAGCGATATTAAAATATTTCTTCTTTTTAAAAAATATATTTTATTGATTTTCTACAGAGAGGAAGGGAAGGGGATAGAGAGTTAGAAACATCGATGAGAGAGAAACTTCGATCAGCTGCCTCCTGTACACTCCCCACCAGATATGTGCCTGCAACCAAGGTACATGCCCTTGACTGGAATCGAACCTGGGACCCTTGAGTCTGCAGGCTGATGCTCCATCCACTGAGCCAAACTTGTCAGGGCTAAAATATTTCTTCTAATTAATTTCCTTTCAATCTGCACGAATCCGTGCACCGGGCCACTAGTATACTAGTACTCAATAAAGTTTTTAAAGTGTGAGTTCAAGTTTAGAGGAGGGAGAGAAATTTAGCCTAAATTGGTGAATTTAAACCCTAGTTGCACAGTAAAATCACATGGGGTGTCTTGAAAACTCCAGGTGCCTGAGCCCTACTCTATACCAATTAAATTTGAATCTCCAAGGGTCAGAGATAGGCATCTATATTAAAAGACAAAGGAATGAACTCGAACACTCTCAGAGCACTATTGGGAAAGAAATGAAAGAAAAAGAGGTGGATTGACAAGTTGAAGTTGTCTATTGTTATCATTAGCCTGAAACTGTGTTTATGAATTTCCCATAGGAATGTAGCATGCGGATTTGGAGGCATAACACATGTCACTGTCCTTCACAAAGAGGTTTGAGCCATTTTGGTATCTGTGACTGCTAACAAGGTCCCTGCTGGCTTATTAGATTTTCTATCCACGGGGAATCCTTGGACAAGAGTGAGGCAGTAACACATTCTGCACCTCGCTGTTAATGGGTGAAAATAGCAAGTCAATAAATTAATTTCATAGTCCATAGGAAAGGAGGTTCCTAAGGTATATCAGCAAGTTGGTACAGACACAACCCAATTCTAGTGTACAGAAAAAACCACAGGATTTGAAATCCATGATATTTCAAATCCAATTCCTTGATTTCCTCAATTATCAGTTTGAATTTAGATGTGTTATTTAACTTTGATAAACTTAAGTTTTCTCATCTGCAAAATTGGGAAAGTAATGATATTTATATCACAAGTAGTCCTGGGATTCAAATAAGATCACATAAAGATATTTGAAAAGCTTGCCGTGTGAATTATTACTACACATGTGATGCCAAGAATTTCCTCTTTAACTTGCTCTTCTAAAAGAGAATAAAATCTCAGCAAGAGAAGCTACTGATTTGGTGTAGTCATTTCTCATTTTCCCAAGATGGCTTATCATCCAAAAAATAAGTTGTGAAAGAAGTAAAATAGAAAATAGCTTATTCACATTTTTATATTATTTCCATCCATGACATTTTCTCTATTTTGTCACTTAAATATCAGAGTAGAGTGAAGGACCCTTATAGGTGAAATGTATCTTTCCTTCCCAATCTCTATAGGATTGTGTAAGGACTAATAAGTATTTAATATTTGGTTTTCTTCTAAATACAAAGATGTACAGGCTATTTTTAAAAATATATATGTTTATTGATTTCAGAGAGGAAGGGAGAGGGAGAGAGAGAAATATCAATGATGAGATAGAATCATTGACTAGCTGCCTCCTGCATGCTCCACACTGGGAATCAAGCCCACAACCCAGATTTATGTCCTGATCAGGAATCAAACTGTGACCTCCTGGTTCATAGGTCAATGCTCAACCACTGAGCCACACCAGCGGGCATGATGTAATAGTGTGTTTTTTTTAATCTTTCAAGAATAAAACATGAAATTATGTGAAAAAGGAATCCCCATAAAATTTCAGAGTATAAGAAAGTTATTTTAATATGAATGATGGATAATAAGATATATTTTCTAAAAGTGATATGAAGTTCTTAGTTTTAAATTTATACTTTTTGTAATATCCCTGAAATTACATTCTCCAAAACTATTTATAATTATGATTAAAACAATTTGGAATCCCCTTAAAATTACATGAGAGCCTATATAAAATGTAGAAATTTTCATTTGGTGCTACTCAAGAATAAAAGCTTGAAGACCATTGCTTTTTGAAACTTTGCCATGATATGTGAATTATTGCTACACAGTAAAGGCAGTAACCATGCATTTAAGAGCTTAAGCTCTAAAATAAAACAGGCTTGTGTTCCAAACTTAACTCTTTTGATTTGTTTTGTAATCTTAGAAAAGTTACATGACCTCCCTAAGTCCCTTTTTAAAGTCTATATAATGGAGATGATGAAGGATCATTCTGAAGGTTATATAAATTAATCATGTCAAACTCTTGGAAAAATTTCTGCACCTACTAAGTGTCATGCATAAAAGTTGTCATAGACAAGCGAATTCAGATGGAAGTGATTGTCCTTAGGCGAAGCTTCCTGAGGGGCCAGGGGTTACTATGATCTCTCAGAAAGAATTCAAAAAGCTCAAAAGGAGGGGATAAGTCACCAGCTGAAGGAGCAGAAGTACTGTGAGCCACAAAGCATTTAATGCAAACGTCAAGAACTGTACCTTTAAAAATGAAGAGGTAAAAAAAAAAAAAAATTAAGAGGTAGATTACAAAATAATTCTAATTGCATGAAATGTAGCTAGACTTCCCCTGTCCAAATTGTAGTGCCTTTACCGTGTCTATCCTCCATCATCATCATCATCATTATCATCATCATCATCATCCAGTTTCTGCTTCCTTGATTTTTCTAAATTCTGAAATTCAATAATATGCCTTTGTCCATATTTCCTCAACTGGGTTCCAGTGTAGAATTTAACTTCTAACTTTTTGTGAGTTCTGAGTCTTGAGTTCCGCTTATGTTTTATGCTTTGTCTGAATGGGCTCAAATAATATCTTACTAGACCTCTTCCCTGGGAGTGGGTGAGAAAGAATATAAAATACCAAGACCTCTAATGTTGAAGCTTAACTAAAATAAGTTAAAATCCCAACTCTACCACTCCCTCTGTAGCCTTGGGAAACTCAGCTCTTCTCTGAGCTTCAGTTTTCTCTTATTTACAGTGGGGATAATCATTTATAATTAATAGAGTTGCTGTAGATTGGCAGACATATATCACAAAAACGCATTTAGCCCAATTAACATTTGGAAAATAATAGCTCTTATTAAAATTATTATTCCTGCTATTAGTATTCCTGATATAATGAATGGAACAATTTAATAGCGTTCTGATGAACTTTGAAATGAGTATTTTGCAAAACAAAGACAATCTGACCTGATGCCCCCAGACTGTTGACAATGCAGTGATGTGCAAGGTCACAAATATATTTTCTCTGAAACCAGAACACAAAATTTAAAGTAACCAGAACTGGTATGCAAAAGGACAAATAACAGGCTAAAAAGATGTGCTCTAAGGATTGTTCCAGACTGAAGTGAAAATCACTATGCTGATTATTATTTAAAAGGTCTTGCTCCTTTTCAGTATCTAAAGGAGGAATAATAAACAGAAGCAATAGGAAGGATCACAGTTTGGCTCTACCTATTTCATCTAACAGTTGTACCCAAATTAATACCAATCAATTCCAGGAAGATTTATTAAATAAATACTCACTGGGTATTCAGAATGTAAAGAATCCCAATACAGAATGAATTTTATAATTATTTTATGGCTTTGAATTAAGCTTCCACTTCTAATTATAAAACAAATGAAATAATCACTTAGGTTTTCAATCATTAAGTCAAGCTAACTTTTTTCCCCCCAATTTTCTTTTTACCAACAGGATTTGCTAGTCCACTTACTGGGATAGCAAATGCCTCTCAAAGCAGTATGCACAATGCCTTGCACATCTTTATGAATGGAACGATGTCTCAGGTGCCGGGATCTGCCAACGACCCCATTTTCCTTCTTCACCACGCATTTGTGGACAGGTTGGTGGACACTTCTTTATAAATCATGTGCATATTAGTGTAAAATGTAGTTTGACATTAGCTGTTACTGAAAAGCTAAGGAACTGTGGTGGGGTCTATTTTCTCAGGTCAGGTTCTTCCAGAAACAGAACTTAAACTAAGGATTTGACTGTTTTATGAAAATGTTTTATTACAGACAATCCAGTATGAGAAAGAGTAAAGCAGGTAAGAAGGAGGAAGAGTACAATTTCAGTTGAAGTCCCAGACTCAACCAGATCATAGTAGAGTATAAAGTATCCTCTCAGATTGTCTTGCTTTAAGACAAAGGAACTGAGTTTTTGTATTCCCATATTAAAGAACCATTGGCTACAGGTTGCCATGAGGTAGGAGCAGTAAAGCTCCCAGGTACTAGCCAATTCCAGGCAAGCTATAGGCTCCAGTGTCCAGTGGTCGTCTTTGAAAGGTTTTGGTGGCAGTGGTTAGGGTTAAAGCATGTGGAGTCAGGAAGGTGGGCACATAGAACTGGTGCAGACCTATCTAACACCTTCTGGACAGGGCACTAATCTGCAATATGTCATATATACATATGCTTTTTTTCTCTCTTTCTGGCAATGTATTGTTACTTCTTCATTTCCAACTTCAGACCTTCACATATAAACAGATACAGCCTTTGATCTCAACCACTGACCTGAGCATTATATGAGCAGTTCTCCAGACAGGATGCACTATGGCCCAACCATCCTGTTTAATGTGATTTAATTCTCCCAGAGGTTTTTTCTTTTTTTTTCTCCCCTATTAACCTTCTCCCATGATAGCAGAAAAGAAAGCATATAGAGAATGGTCAGCTCTCTTTTTCTAGAATTGAAGAAGAGAAAAGACAATAAAGCATCAAATTATGATAGACAAATGTAGGGCTCTTTCTTTTTTTGTCCCTTCTAAGGTACTTTTATCACAACAGCTAAGGAATTAAAAGCACAGATTTATAGCGAGCATGAAACTAATGCTGCCATTTTCTTCATAAATATAACAGTCTCTATTTTTTCCTGTTGTAAAAATAAGAAAACCGAAACTGAAAACTAAATTTTTACTCATCACCATTTCCACCTCACTCTTATTTCCAGGAATGTGGACATAATATCAAATAAGAAAGTGACCATTAGTCTGGAAGATTATGAGAAAAAATTTTATTGCCTCTATGGCTACTCTAACATTATAGAAATTCATTAATATCCCAAGTCCAGTTTTATTCAGAAAACATTTTAAGAAAGTGTATAAACACCAAAATTATGATAATAATATAATACTATAACCACCCATACCCATATATATAGGAGGGAGGGAGAGGGTTAAATAAACATCTTACCAGAAAAGACAGATTGAACTCTTTTTACTCAGTCATTTTTACATTATATTGTCCTTGAGAGTTTTGGGCATTTTTTAATCTTTAGTGTTATCTCATGAACTTTAAAGAATTCTAGATTTCTGAGACACATTGATGCCCTAAGCAAGGAATCACAAATTATGGCTTATGGGTCAAATCTATGTTTTACCTTCTTTGTAAATAAAGTTTTATTGGAAGATAGCAGCAGCATTTATTTACATACTAGAGGCCTGGTGCATCAATTCGTGCACAGGTGGGGTCCCTCTGCCTGGCCGGTGATCAAGGCCTATAAGAGGGCCGGCCCAGGGGGAGGGACCCCAGGAAGTTGGCAGGCTGGGGGGAGGGCCCACAAATGGTTGGCTGGCAGGCCCTACACCCCCAATCAGGGGATGGGGCCAACTAGGGGAAGGGGCCACAGGCGGTTGGGGCAGGCCGATTGCTCCCAGATCTGGCTGGTTGGCAGCCGCAGTGCATGTCAGAGCAACCAGCGGAGCTCCCGGTTGTTTGAACTCCCACCCAAGGGGAAAATTTGCACATTAGCCTTTTATTATATAGGAGAAGAGACAAAGTTGACCTTTAGCTAGCCCACCAAATGTATAAAAAAATGCTGTAATTGAATTCAATATCTGGAATCATGTTTGTTTAACAGAGATAAAGCCATTATGCAGATGTAAGGCTTTTAGATACTATTCTACCTCCTTTGAAAATTAAAAATTTCTGTCCTCCCAGAATTCTTCATTAAACCTATCTTAATATTAGATATCTGTGTGATTTTAAAATAACTCAAAAACCAGCCCGTAGCAAAGTAGTGTCTCATTGAGACCACACAGCCAAGCTAATGAAGATTCTGGGCATGGAGAGGGGAAAAGGAGCAGTATTGTAAAGGATAAAGACCTGTGGATACCACAGAATACTGTGGCATCTGAACTTGCCTCCCACGTCTCTTCTTACGGAGACTCATTTCTTCAATCAGAGGTCTATTCACTGCCATTCAATTAGTCACAAATATATTTATTGAGCACCTACTATGTGCTAAATGTATTTGTCTGAATATTTTACATTCTTCTCGGCCTCCATGCAATGCTTATACTATATTCCAAACCTGAAACATATTTTCCTTGAGTTATCTAATTTCTATATAATCTTCAAGACTAGTTTTAATTTCACCTCCTGCATTAACTATACCCAGACCATGTCTGTCTATAACCATATCTCCCATTAAGAGTGTGTTGGAACCAGCTTACATGGGCTAGCAAGATCTAATATGTACATCTTTTCCCAACTTGGCTTTAGTGACTTCAAGCTGTAGCTTGAAATCAGCTATGGTAGGAGTATTTATACAATGAAATTGGCAAATGCTACAAATCAAGGCTTTTATTCTGAGAGCTGGTTATTAAAATAATAGCCAACACACCACTGTTCCCATGTATTAACTCACATCACTTCCTCTCTGTACCCTTCATTTTGGACACATAATTCACATTGTTCTTGTTGATTATGTTACTCATTTGTGTTTTGTCTCTCCCACTAATCTGTGAACTACTTAATGGCAGGGCCCATGCCTTTTATTCTACTCATTTTTCTCAGTATTTTGTCTAGTGTATAATTAGTAGACATATAATTCTTATCAGTAAATGATTTTTAAAAACCTTAGCAAATTACATTTATTACAGCTGCAAAAGGAACTACGGAGAAGCCATTGTAATTGAAGAAATTTTTTTCGCAACTCTTGAAAAGCAAAATGTAATAATCATTCAATGCTATGGACATGTTTTAAGATTTCGGCATGTCTCTCAACTTTTAGTTGTGGCTCTAAGCACTGAGGAAACCGAATCATGAGGTAGGATCACTGGTCTGAGAAAGCAGTCTAATGGGAATATAATCAAGTAAACAACTGTAGTACATTATGATTCCTGCACAGTCGTGGGAGATATTCTTAAAAAGTTATATAAAAAGGATGATATATGAACTGAGCCCTTAAGAAAAGAAGGCTTATAAGACAAGGATGGATATTCAAGGTTGGGAAGCACAACTCATACTTCATTAAAACCAATAAGAAAGTGGAAGTATGAGCTGAAGAAGAAAATGGAAGCATGGCATTTAAAACAAGAAAATAAGCCTCAAAGCTCATACGCAGAGAAAGTGATAAAAATTCCACTGGACAAATAATCTGCCATCAAAAGGTACCCATGTTGGGCAAATAGAGACAGAAACTAAAAGTGTCTGATAACAGCAACAACAACAACAACAAAAAGACCAAAACTACATAAACTGAATCAAATTCTCTTTGCCACTTAAAAAAAAATTAGAGCATGGATCTAACACAATAATTTAAAATATATTTAATTTTTCCTATGTTCTAGGCCCTATTCTAAACTCTTTATAAGTTTTGTTTCATGTAATCCATAACAAGTCTATAATGTAGGTTCTAGTATTATTCCTACTTGATAGATTAAAAAGATTACAAGGCCTTGAACATGGAGTATTCCAAATCCTTGCATCTCTCAGTGAGCTTTGGTTTATAAACTTCTCTGAAAACCCCATGTTCTTGTCAGCCAAGTATCTAACACATGTTTCTTTACCTACCACCCAGTTTTGTTTAAAATATGGACAAAAAATAAAAAATAATCCTTTATACTGTAGGCAAAGGTAATAAGCAATAAACCAAGGAAATAAGGCCATCAAAATTGAGAACACTTTGCTACAGTTTTTAAAACATTTTATAACTTTTTTTAACTTAAGTATTATAAATCAGGTCAAATAAAATTCACTTTCCAAATTATGTCCCTTATTAGCTCTTTCATATTTTTGAACAAACTGACATTTTAAAACAGATTTCAGATGCTCCACAAGCTCAACACACATTTTATTATAATATTATGATGCTCTTAACATGTAACATGTTTATAATTGCTATCTTTAGTTGAAACAATACACGTTTTAAAATAAGAATTTCATTGTATAAATACATCATAATTTAGTAATCACTTATTAAGGGGCATCTTAGTTGTTTCTCTTTTTCTAAAAAACATATAATATATATATACAATTTTGAATTCTGAGTGCAGCTAAAGAACAAATTTTCAACACTGGAACCGAAAGGTGTTTATTACAACCTTATCACATTTAAATTGTTAGATATTTCCAAATTGCCTTCCAAAAATGATTGTTCCAGCTATCTTCCCACAAATAGCAGAGAATGAAAGTGTGTCAGTGACCCTGTACCAGATGCTATAAGCTTGTTAATCTTTGCTACCCTGGGAAGTAGAAAAATATTCATTTGAATTTCTCTACTTCCTATGTATGTTATTGAATATATTTTTTCTAAAATGTCTGTTCACATTTTCCGCTATTTTGAATTGGGTTTGTGTGTCTTTTTATTCCTGAGCTGTATAGGCTCCTCATAATTTTCTTAATTGGCCATTTTGTCATAAATATTACCAATACTTTCTGCAGGTCTTAACTATCTTATAAAGTTTTAGGGGTATGCTTTTAGCTATTCAGAAGTTGTTGTTGTTGTTTTTTTAATATATATATTTTATTGATTTTTTTACAGAGAGGAAGAGAGAGGGCTAGAGAGTTAGAAACATCGATGAGAGAGAAACATTGATCAGCTGCCTCTTGCACACCCCCTACTGGGGATGTGCCCGCAACCAAGGTACATGCCCCTGACCGGAATCGAACCCGGGACCCTTGAGTCTGCAGGCCGACGCTCTATCCACTGAGCCAAACCGGTTTCGGCCAGAAGTTGTTTTTGTATGGTTCTTTGCATTCAATCTTTTGTTCATGGCTTCAGAGTTCTTAACTTTTTGTATTTTTATCTATAAGAAGATTGAATTGATCTAAAGGTCCACAGTCCTTTCCGGACTGTACGATACTCTGGGTAATGTTTTTTGAAAAAAATGACAGTAGAATGCATTAGTACAATTACAGGGCTTGAGCAGATTTTTTAGTGACAGCTTAATCATGCTTTTAGTTATGATTAATAGGTAACTGACAAATAGATAAGACCAATTCATAGTTAAAATTATTTTTCTCTACTATTCAGATTAAGGCCTGACAAGGGACTCTGTGCTCTTCTCAAGGTGGCAAAGTAATACCAAAACTTTTTAGCAAGGAGAGAGTGTTGAGGAGCAATCAATGCAACAAAAAGAATAGGTTGGAGTTTGTTTACTCTTTTTCTCTAAGAAGATCAGATCTGGGGCATGATAAAGACAGAAACATTTTTGAAACTTCAAACCAACCTAACAGCACAACACCCCTCAAGCAAAGCTTGATGTTTTCACAAGGGAATGAGGAGCTTTTATGGCTATAGCTTCCTCAGGAAAGGTGAACATTAGTGCTGAATGGAGCCTTGTAAATAAATGTCAAAGCAATAGAAAGGGGGCTTTGGAAAGATTTCCATTTCCTTGACGGGCCTAGCTGGACAAAAGCAGGCAGGCCCCCGCATGCTGTGGTCATTCATCTGTTTCAGGGGTGGGGAATGTCTGGCCTGTGTACCATATGAGACCAGCAAAATCATTTGGTCTGGCCCTGCCAAAGCATTAGGGGTGTTAATTAAATATTTGACCAAATATAGCAGGGTAATTTTTAAATTAATAATTCTCTATGGCACAGGAATCCTATATAATAAAAGCCTAATATGCTAAATGTCCGGTTGTCTGGTCGGCCATTCAACCAATCAAAGCGTAATATGCTAATGAAACGCTAAGGCCACTCAACCGCTTATGATGCACACTGACCACCAGGGGGAAGACAGTTGACCCTGTCGACCAGTTGCTATGACACGCACTGACCACCAGCCAGAGTGCAGACACTCTGACTGGTAGGTTAGCTTGCTGCTGGGGTCTGGCCAATTGGGGCTGAGTGAGATGGACCAGACGTGCCCTGGAGCCCTCCCACGGCCCCTCCCCAGCTGGCCAGTCTCCTGCATCCCTCCCTAGCCCCAATCGTGCACCAGTGGGGTCCCTTGGCCTGGCCTGTGCCCTCCCGCAATCCGAGCTGAGGGACACCCCCACCCCCGAATGCACGAATTTCATGCACCAGACCCCTAGTGACAATATAAATATCCAAATAGCCCTTGGCAGGGAAAAAGGTTCCCTACCTGTTTAATTCAACAAACAGTAATTGTCGTCTATATGTTGTGTGCTGTATTGGGCACGGGGCTGCAGCAGTCACTAAACTATCCCTCCCGACCTAATGCCTCCCAGTCTAGGTGTGTAAATAACAAAATGTAACTACTGCAGAAATAGTGGGTTAACGGGCTAGAGCATGTGGGAGCAGAGGAGAGAGCAGCAAAGATGTCAGGACCCCAAGAGAAGTCCTTCTCAAGCCTTGTGACTACAGCACCTATCACCACACCTGGCACTGAAGGGCTCTTCAATGGGCAATCAGTTGTTAGCTTCTGTTGTTTGGAACACTCTTACGGCTGGCGGCTTGGTGAAGAACGAGTAGGATTTTTGACCTGTGAAGTTTGATAATAAAAACAGTCAATTCATAGAAAAGAGAGGCACCGAAGTGTGAGGTCGAAAGAAACTTCAGGAAATAGGCAATAATTAGCACACTGCTAAAATACTAAAAACGCAGCTGATATTTGGATGTTTGCTATGCGACCAAATGCTAAGTGCATCGTAAGCATTTAATACTTAGGGCATCCTGCCATTCAAGTGTTGTTATCAACCCCGTCTCATGAATGGGTGGACTGAAACACAGAGAGGTTGAGTAACACGTCGGAATATGAACCTGTGCTCGTCACTAAGGATTTAGAGAGAGAAATGTTTGTATATATAAACTAGTTCTTATAAAGAGAGTAGAGTGTAAGGAACCTTTTTAAGGTACTTTTGTCTCAGTGCTCTACAATACTGACAGCACCTCACTGGCTGTCCTGTAGCTTGTCTCTCAAGTGCATGGGAATCCCAGTGAGGTACGAATCTAAAGCAAAAGATTCCTGGGATGGCAAGTCATTCTCGCTACAGATTAATTACATTTTCTGGAAGGACTTCTTGGCTGTATTTGCCACTGAGGCTTCCCCTCCACTCTGCTTCGCAAGCATCCCCTGGGCCATCCTGCTAAGAAGGCTGCCCTGACCCCATGCCCACAAGCCAAGTGCCTACCAACTTGGCAGCCCAGAAATAGTCCAGGCAGAAGGCAGGTCCCCGCAGCTTCAGAAAGGAACAGCAGATTGCTTGCCTGCTGGGGATTGCAAGCCTGAGCTTGCTCAGAAAGGCAAAAATCCCAGGGTTATGGAAGCGGGTGAGCTCAGAAACCAGAGAAATGTCTTCAAGCCTGCTCTAGGAATCAGACAGATGGCCGAGGAGAATCTGTTTCTTGGTTTCTTTTCATACTGTTGGGTTGTGGCCAACTTTAAAAATGCTCCCTGTTTTCTAAAGCAGGTGAATTAATTCCCTAGAATAGTGGTAGGTAAACTCATTAGTCCAAATATCAACAGTACAACGATTGAAATTACTTTTGAGACCCAAATTTTTTAAACTTAAACTATATAGGTAGGTACATTGTTATTAACCTAATTAGGCTACTCCTAAGCTGGCCTTTGCTAAAAATTCAAGGGGCCAAAGAGCCGCATGTGGCTCGCAAGCCGCAGTTTGCCAACCACTGCCCTAGAACAAGTAGCATTTATGCCATTATAGTCATCCTTATCCACAGTCTCACAATTGTTTCTGTTCTTGCTGCTATTGTTGAATTGAGTTCTTCCACCAATCTGCTTTGTTTGGACTTATTTGTAGGCTTATCTATTTCTCCCACTAAATTTTGAGCTCCATGAAGACTGGCTCCATGTATTGATTATCTCTTGCATTTAGGACAGACCCAAGCACCTAACACAGACCTTAGCACATAGGAGACATTCATTAAACACTTACTAAAGTGCTGTATAATTGATAACTTATTTTCTTGTGGAACAAAATATTAATCTAAGGGAATTGAATTGTTCTTTATTAGTTGATAAAAAAGCCATATGCTAATCTAAAGAATGTTCCTTATACAATTTGAAAAATCTCCCAACTCTTTGCCAGATTAATATGTTTCAGTATTAGGAAAATTAAATTGCTTAAATTAAAATATATTGACAACTTAAAAATCCCCGTGAAAGAGGATAAAGAAACATGAGTTGTCATTGATGTTTGTGGAACTTTTAAATCTAAAAAAAGAATATTAAGACCAATCAAAACCCCTTATTTTACAAATAAGGACATCAGGGCCCAGAGAGGGTAGCCCCCAAGGACACAGTATTTTGCCAAGTAGAGGGAATAATGTGTCAAGGTCTTGTGGTACAAGTTAGGAGGTCCCAGAGATCAGAATGGAATTTTTAATGTGACATTGGATATGTAACCAGGGGAAGCAGAGCGACATGACTATAGGAAGGTCCTCACCATAATTATTAGAGAGCCAAAGGTCAGAACTGTTGAAATGGCAGCAAATATCAGGTCTAAGGGATGAGCAGGCCCTAAAATAAATTAAAAATTAGGAAATCAGGACACTGGGAATCAATAAATCATGTAATCAAGATCATAGATTTTAGCATCAGACATGCTTATTTTGAATCCCAGGGCTGCTATATCTAATTGCATGATCTCCAGCAAGCTGCTTACTGTCCCCTAAGCTTTCCTTTCCTCAGCCATAAAATTCTGCTAATATTAGCAGCTATCTGAACTTGTATGTTTGAATGATTATAAAAACACACGCGAAAGTTCTTAGCACAAAATTATGAGACAGCTGAGGTCCTTGACATTAAGATTCTTATATTCTAGTAAGGAAAAACACAAAGTAAAGAAATAAGCACAAAATTCAGTTAAGTACTATAGCTTGATATAAAATATGTATTTTATAAAGAATTACTTGGAAAGTTTCCAATTTAGATAGGCTAGTCATAACAGGCTTTACTAATTCAGCCCATAATAGGTGGTGAAAATAATTCAAACTGTAGTAGGACAAATATAGAATAAGAATTGAAAAATGTCAAATTAGACCAAGCTTTTAAAATTGGGATGACAAAATACAACTGAGAGATAGGACAGCAACTTGTTTGAAAGGAAGAATAATTAAGAAAAAGAGTTTTAGAATGGCCTCTTTTCTTTAACAATAAGAGATACCTGACTGAATTTTAACTTAAGAGAAATTTAAGAAATGAGAGGGGAAAAAAAAAAACATTAAAAGTGAAGTGCATTGAAATGCTTTAGAAAGCCTTAAAAAATCTATATGGCTTCAATTCTAAAATATTATTCTGTAGAGTAAATTTTTCCATATTTTCCTTAACAGAAAACTAATCAAATAATGATGATATATAATATATCCATAGGAAATGGTATATTGAGAACCTCACAGGTCAAATTATTTATACAATGTCTTTTTATTATATTACTTTTTATTAAGATACTTTAGGTTACATAAGGATTTCTGAAAATATTAAAAAAAAATTCTGCTTATAAGATTGACAAAGCAGAGAACAGAGAAAACCAAGGATGTATGATACAAATGTTATTTTCACCCTGGAGTTAAGAAGGCCCGAGATAACTATTGTCAAGTACGAAATGTCACAATAATCTAGAAATAACAACGTGGATGAGAATCTGTTGGAAACTCTGGAAAGACAGATTATTAAACTCAAAAATGTCAAAATGGTGGCAATGAAAGGGGTTTTCTGTAGCCATATCCTTACAAAAAGCAATCCATCAGGAGATACCTATATATTGATCAAAGGGGGGGGGGAGTGATTTTTTTAAAGTACTTTTCCCTCAAGAAAAGCACCAGTAAAACCCCATTAATCTCAGAGAAAAAGACAAGCAGAACAAGTTTCAAGATTCATATTACGGGTTTTGCCTAGTGTCAGCACAGCTTGGAGTTCGGTGGCAGAATTCTTAGCTCCCTCCCAGAGGCAGCTAATCTTTGCCTGGAAATAGGGCAGAAACTGGGGTGTAGGTGCAAATGTTTCCTCCCATTTCCTAGCAGCTGATATTTTTTCTTTATATACAAATAAAACAAAAGCCCTAGCCGGCTTGGCTCAGTGGATAGAGTGTCGACCTGTGGACTGAAGGGTCTCAGGTTCGATTCTGGTCAAGGGCATATGCCTGCGTTGTGGGCTCAATCCCCAGTAAGGGCATGCAGGAGGCAGCCAATCATTGATTCTCATCATTGATGTTTCTATCACTCTCTCCCTCTCCCTCCCTCTCTGAAATCAATAAAAATATATATTTTTTTAAAAAAGGTCTGTGATCTGAGAAGTTTTTCTGCCTCTCCCTCACTAGCAGCCAATGAACAGCCTGCACTCAAGGAGCCCAGAGCACAAATGCACATGCCCTTCACCTTCAGACCTGGGCAGGCCCAGGTGTCATCTCTTTTGCCTGCCATTCTTTCCCATGGGCTTTCAGTAAAGGCCAATGAAAAAGGGTGGGAAAGGGTTGTGTATTCTCACTGTGTCTTAGATTCCTAGGAATTCTAAACATTTCCATAGCCCACAGGTAGCTTAATTAATTTGCTGAAACTAATTTCCCTCTGATCCAGTTTTATGGCTTTTACTCTTTCCTTTCATATTCTGCCAAAGTTGAAACAGGTCACCTATCCTGGCTTTCCTCAACATGTCTTGCCACCCATTAGAATCTGTTTGCCTCATTTCCCTGTGACTCTAGCTCTCTGATGAGGCAAAAATGTGATTTTCAAACTGCAATTTTTTTTCTTACTGTTAAATTGGAATGACGGTCTCTGCCTCTTAAGCAGAAGCAGACTGATTGCTGACAAGTATTAATTTTCTCCTCTCTTCTCAGTCACAAAGGGAAGGCAATACCAGTGTCTGTGATAAGTGTCAAGATGGAAATAATCAAGCAAAATCCTTGGGGCAAAGAATAGGGAGTGAGGAACGGATCCTAAGAGCAACTGATGAAGCTAAGACGTGTCAGTGTGATCAGATGCTGATTCAGGGCTGCTGTCAGAGGGACCACTCAGTAGGAGTGGTGTTAACGTAGGAATCAAAGTTCACGAGTTAGTATTAGCACTCAGAATAATTTTCACGGTGCATTGTTATTATTATGGGATTCATATGGAAGAGCTGTGTTTCCCTTCTTAGGCAGTCTATGAGCCCATGAGGCGGCAGAACAAAGAAGAAAAATGAAAATACTACTTAATAGTAATATTTTACTTGGATTCTGATTTTTGGCATCTGCAACTGACACATATATGGTTCAAAACTAATATTCATAGGTTGTTATGTCATCAGGATGCAATATGAGTAAGAAAGCCAGTGAGTGATCAAAGTCTGCACTTACAGGTATTGAACACTCAAAATTTTGCTAGTGCAATTAAGGTATGTAGGTATGTTGTTGTTTTTTAATTAATTTTTTTCTTTTTCTTTCAGGTAATTTCAATCAATCCATTTTAAAATATGCCTTTTTTGGCATTTATTACCCATTTGTAAAGATTCGTTTTAATTATTTAAATTTCACTTCCAAATTTCTTAGTAACAATTAGGAACTTTCTATACAACAATTTATTTATATACTCCCCTCATGCTGAATATTTATATACTTTTTCAAATTTGGATATTTTGTAGGATGTGTGTAATTTTTCATTTAAATTTAAAAGCAGATGTATGCTTCTGTTATTGGGAAACTTATAGGTATGTTTGGTACAATTTGAGTATGTGAATATATGTTTCATGTGTAAAATGTGTGGAATCTAAATATAATTACTGGCTTGGGTTTTCTTAATTTTATATGTAAAATTTTTCTTATCTTTGTAAAATATTAATCTATCACCAATTAGCCAAGAAAAACTTAATTTTTATAGTTTATTATAAAAAAACAATAAGGATGTATGTGTGTGTGTGTGTGTGTATGTGTGTGTTCTCTGTTAGTGAGGATTTTATGAGAGAAAATAGAAATAATGTCATTCATTTTAATGGAGAGAATTTAATACAGCAATAGGTTAAATAGATTAGAGAAATAAAAAGTGAAAAAAGAAACTGAAAGAATGCCGGAGCTGACCAGTAGATCCTGAGCAACGGATGAATGGATTACTCTGACATAATGTTTGCTATGAAAGAGAGGACTAAGGGACTGCCTGGCTAAAGGAACCACACAGCCTTGATTGCCTGTCTAGTTAGGTTTTTAGTGTAGCAGCAGTTTGAAATAAAGTTTATCTTTTAGATATAATCAGTAGGATAAGTAATATTTGGAGGACACATGTGTTTGTAGTGTCCTTTAAGCAAGGACACCCAAAGATTAAGCATAAGGATTCCAAGTAAACACCTGGGGGTCTGCATGTGCACAGACTGGTTTGGAAAGGTCAAGGAATAATTAGGGGCATCACCTTTGGCACTCCTCTAAGTTGGAATTCCGATAAACAGGGTGGGTGGCCTTCCGCACACTTCCCTTTTCTTGGAATGTCCTCCTTACAAACTTTCCAACCAAGCCTCATGCTTACCCACAAAAGAACAAAGGGATATGAGCTGGAGGAAGCAGTGCCAGTCTTAGGGCTGGAGAAAGATAAGGCAATGATTATAGGTACTGGATTCTAGTGGCTTTTGGAGGACCTTCCCAGAACTGGACTCAGACTTCTGATGCGGAAACATTGTTCAGTTATTGTTGGTATCTCATGGCACTACTTGGTATTAAAAGAGGGGGCTCATGGAGCAGAAATTCCAACCTCTGTGTAGGGCTCTAGTGAGCTGGTATTGGTACTGCAGGAATTTAGCAATTTCTTACAGAACTAGATCTCAGACTTCTGAGGAGGGATTATAGCCCAACTCATGTTGAAACTTCTTAAAGGAAGGGATGCTGATTCGGGAATGCTGATAAAAAAGCTGGAGGTTGGACTCTACGAGTCTTCTTAGGATAAAGAGCAGTTGCTGAAATAAACAAGAAGAAACACGCCCTTCATTCTTCTCATCTATTGCCAGTGTCTGTCAGGGATCCAGCTAGCAAAGGAGTCTCAGCCCCAGTAACACAATGTGAGGTAGAGTGCAATATCTTTGGGGCTGAAAAAACACTGGCTAACAACTAGCAGAGTCCACCCTCCGGCCATTTAGAATCAATACACACACAACCTCCTACCTTCATGTGTTACATTTCCTATTAAACCAATGCCATGCTTACCTTTTCTTCCCTTTACAAAGATTCCCACATTCTATCACCAAAAAGTGATAACTAAAGCCCCTAAAGCCATTATATTAATTTCTAATTAATCCTCACAGCATCCCTCTCTGAGAGATGTTACATAATTCTCCAATGCTGTCACAGTCCATATTGGATATTCTGTACTAAAAACAAAATTGTAAAATTAAGGATTATTGATTATTCTTATATGAAAGAACAAGAAGAAAGGAGACATGAAAAAAGTTAACATAACAAAATATGTCTCTATACATACCCAGACACAAATTAGGTAGTGTTAAAATTACACTTGGAATAGACAGGGAAGAACATAAGCGTGACTGCTGCAGACCTCATTTCCATAACAGATTATAATGCCCTGGTTGTTTTTATTATGTTTTTTCCTAGCCACACCATGTTCTGTTTGCCCTCAGCCAGTGTCTCTGCTAGCCAAGCCCCTTTACCAAGTGAATGATCCTAACTTCGATGCCTAGAGGATCAGATTTCTAAGCTATTTTCTTTTCTTTAGTTACTATATATAGTCTTCCATTAAATTTTACTGTTTAACACAGAAGTGCTAAAACTCCCCAGAGGATGCTCTGAATTTCATACTTAGACTTCCCTATACTACTGTGTAGCAACACTCCAAATATCTATATATACAAAAGCCTAATATGCGTTGTCCCCTCAGGAGTTTGACTAACTGGGAGTTCAATCGCTTGCTATGATGTCAGCTGACCACCAGGGGGGGCAGCACAGAATAAAGGAAGGCCCCAGCCTGTAGCCAGCAGCCGCTAGGGACTCTACCCATGCATGATTTTTATGCACTAGGCCTCTAGTACCTTGATATCAGAATCAATCACTTCACCCAGTGTAGTATCCCTCTTTCTTATACACATGTTCAGTGGCATGCAGTACCTAAAATGTCCTTCAATTGAACTTCAAATTCAATGTAATATTACTATGAATCCTTGTAGAAGTAGCCCTACTTGAAAAAAAAAAAAAAACATAAAAAGCAAACAATTTCAAAGTTTTAATGACTGGGGAAAATTTGTATGTGGGTTATAAGATGTAGTTGTGAAAGGAACCATTCCCACTTCCACTCTTTATTTCTAGCACCTTCAGGGAATGCACATGGGAAAATACTTGTAATTCAAAGCATATACTGCCTTTGTAGCATATACCACCTTTGTCAGAAATGACTCAACTCTTCAGGATGTTTTCAACCAACTGGTACCCCAGCTGAATCTTGAATGGCTAATCCATTCTTTTATTACGCCAGTTGCTTTTAGGTAATGGATTGCATGGTAAAGCTAAATTCCATATGAAATAGCACAGTGTTGCAATGCTTTTTGCTGTGGAATGCATTCTGCAGTTAGAAGCAAAGTTGAGTAGAATTTCTGATAATAAAGAAACATTCCATGGGTCCATGGTGATGCTGGCAGAAGCCTTATCTACAGAGGAAGCAAATCCATATGCAGATATTCATCTATTCTGGTGAAAGCAATTACTGTGTGCTTTCTGATGACAGGAGTCCAATACAATCAATGCATCAGGTGAGTGAATTATTCCCTGCTCCCAAGGAATGGTGTGTCATCAGAACCTCACAGTTGGTCTCCAGTATTACATATTTGGCACTGTAGAATTGTTGTAGCTAGGTCAGCCTTTGTGAGAAGGAGAGCTATATTGTTGAGCCTATGCCTAAACTCGTCTGTCACCATGGCTACTTTTTACCTGGGTTTATCGAGAAAACACTGTTGCAACTTGAGAAAGAGGCTGAATGAAATCAACAGAACTTATCAACTTGTCCACCTTATTATTTATAACTAGAGGCCCGGTCCATGAAATTCGTGCACAGGGGGAGGGGTCCCTCAGCCCGGCCTGCACCCTCTTGCAATCCGGGACCCTTTGGGGGATGTGTGTGCTGCAGGATTGGGCCTAAACCAACAGTTGGACACTCCTCTCGCAATCTGGGACCGCTGGCTCCTAACCGCTCGCCTGCCTGCCTGATCGCCCCTAACCACTCGCCTGCCTGATTGCCCCTAACCACTCGCCTGCCTGCCTCATCACCCCTAACCACTCTGCCTGCCTGCCTCATCACCCCTAACCACTCTGCCTGCCTGCCTGATTGCCCCTAACCACTTGCCTGCCTGCCTCATTGCCCCTAACCACTCACCTGCCTGCCTGCCTGATCGCCCCTAACCACCTCTGCCTCAGCCCCCGCCACCGTGGCTTTGTCTAGAAGGACGTTTGAAGGTCATTTGGCTGTCCGGTCTAATTAGCATATTATGCTTTTATTATTATAGATGGTAGGGTGCATTTGGATCTGTAAGATAATAGCTTCATAACTATAATATGTTCTAAATATAAACTTTTATTATTCTATAACATCTATTTTCTCCTCAAACATAAATTCCCTCAGATATCCCTCCCTTGAGAATTCTTTCTATGGAGAAAGGCAAGTAAAATATTTTTCAAAGTTTCTTTCACTCTCTCAAGACAGAGCCCTGGTATTTTGGTATATCATGATTAATTATGAAGTTCTTTCCTATTTGCATACAGGTCTCTAAATGCAGAGAAAGGTGGTGAAGATCCTTTGAGGAGAGAATGAAAAGTAGATACCCTAACTCAGTAGTCAGCAAACCGCGGCTTGCTAGCCACATGCGGCTCTTTCGCCCCTTGAGTGTGGCTCTTCCACAAAATACCACATGCGGACGTGCACGTACAGTGCGATTAAAACTTTGTGGCCCATGCACAGAAGTCAGTTTTCGGCTCTCAAATTTCAATCGTTGTACTGTTGATATTTGGCTCTGTTGATTAATGAATTTGCCAACCACTGTCCTAACTGAAGTCACTGAAAGTTGAAGGCAAAGTACACTTACATATCCCCCAACTGGGGAGAATCAAGAATTCCTAAATGAAATCATGGGGAATGTGCCACTACTCCAGGGGACCACTGTGCAAACCGTTTTCTCTTCCTTGAAATTCTCTACGAGGTTGTCTCTCCCTCTCCATTTACCAAATGAGCCTCTAGCAACTCTTCAAGCTCCAGCCCAATATTACTTCTTTTTCCTTCCCATCAGTCAGAGCTGATCACATCCTTCTTTTTATTGTCTTTTACTTATCTTCACTGTAGTGTCTATTAAAACTGCTTGTTCGTGTATCTGAATTCCCTTCCAGATTGTGGGTGCTTTTAAGTGCAGGAACACTATTTCTAAGGTCTTTAGGTACAAGACTCATGGCAGCCACTCCAAGATATTTGCTGGATTTTGTGTGGGGACTTTGAGTTTGGGGATTAACAAACACTGACCCCAATTTCAGATAGAAAATGTGCCAAATTCAAGGCTTCTGTTCTATGCAAAGGATGTCCAGGTACCACACACTATTAGCTGCTGGGCTCAAGGGAAAAACAAATGCAAGTATGGTTGCCATGTCCGTTCCAGCCCTCAGCATTCATTTCCTGTTTTCTGCCACTTGGTTATGGAGTGGAATGTCTCTGTGGTCCATGTTTCCCTTGCTGTGTTCCTCATTTCATGAATTTTACTACAATCATTTGGGAATATAGGAAATAAGTGATGACAACGTGGAACAATTATAGAAATCCCAATGTCCTCACTGTCATAGACCCTTAAAGTTTAGTTTATATTGACTCTTCCTGAGATGGTCTGTGCTTGCTCCTTGGACTGTCTATACTCTGTTATTCATTGTTTGCTTCATGGGCTTCACTCGTTTCTCACCTTTCTAGACATTATTTCTTAGCACAGAAGATAGGGATGCTTTCCTTTGCAGCAGTTCCCTCCCCATAGTGGAGGGAGATACAGTCAGACAGAATAACAAAGTTCTTTTCCTGAAGTGGCAGTTTATATTTTTGACTACAGAATAGGTGACACTCAGATCACTGACCTCTGTAAGAAATGCACTTGTCAAATGTTCACAACTGGCATAGAGGGTTAGAGGAACAGAAAAGGGAAAAGACTTGGAAATATTGATAGATGAATATTTGGCTATAAAAATAAAATAAAATAAAATAAATAAAATAAAAGGTAGGTAGGTGGTTATATAGCTACTATTTTAGAGAAAAACACACAGAAGAACATTTTTTTCAGGCCTTGATCTATCTTTTCGTGGGCTCCTTCCTTCCAGTAGTCAGAATCATTTGCTGTGATTACTAGTAAGATGTCAGGTTGTCAATCCAGATGAGTCTGCTTTCTGAAAGCTGTTTTGTATGATCTTCTTTGTTTTTTAGGCAAGACTTGAACACATTATATTTTTTCTCATCTAAATTTCCAGTGATACTAGAATTATTTCTCCATAACTTATTTGTGTATTTGTGTTCCTTAAGTTTCTATAATTGTACATCAATAATATCCCTAGGTATCATGGATATTTGCTGTTCATTAAAAAGCAGCATTTGAGCTCATGCTGAATGTTCCTTCTGCCAGATGGCACCCCTAGTGTTCAAACATTTGTGACCTTCTTTGCTTTCTTGTTTTATTTATAGATATTACCTTTGATTTTTCTTACTTTTAGTATAGGGCCCTAGGTACTTAGCTACCAATGTGTTAGTCCCTTTTTTCCAATCTTTCCAATATAAACTCCATCCTGAACAACACTTCCCTATAAATATTTCTAGCACAACTTTTTTTTCATGTCATTAACTTTCTCAAATGGCAACAGTGACTCTCATTACATATGGAGTAATTCCAAATGCCTTGGGCTGACACCCATGTATTTTTGTTATTTTGTTCCTATCTGCTCACATTTCTCCATATAATTAAATGAACTGAGCAAAGTTATTTAAACTCCCGCTTTTCATTTGTTTGTTTGTTTGTTTTTCATGTGTCTTAATGTGAATTCTATTGCCAGGCAATATTTCACTAAAGCTAAGAACATGTACTGCAATTAAACGGCCTAGTTTTGAATCCTGATTCTGCTACTTGCCACTTCCTAGCTGTGTAATTATGGGCAAGTTTCTTATCCTCTTTTTCTTTGATTTTCCCATCTGTAAAATGGGGATAACAAGAATAAAACATATCTCATAGGATTGTTTGATGAGATGAGAAATACTTAGAATAATACCTGACATATAGTTGGTATGCTCTCACTACTGCTACTAATAACTCTGGCAGTATTGTTGGAAAAAGAGTATGAAGAGTACCTACTACATGGGAATTACTACTAAATTCACTAGCTCTTTTTATATTATTTTATGAGAGCCTCAGAAGCATTTTTTTAAAATATATTTTTATAGTGGTTTCAGGGAGGAAGGGGGAGGGGAAGAGGGAGAGGGAGAGGGAGAAGGAGAGGGAGAGGGATGAGAGAGAATCACTGATTGGCTGCCTCCTGCACACCGCACACTGGGGATCAAGCCCACAACCCATGCATGTGCCCTGACTGGGAATTGAACTGTGACCTCCTGGTTCATAGGTTGACATTCAACCACTAAGCCACAGCAGCCAGGCACTCAGAAGTATTTTCTAATGAAAAACAGAAACTAATGAAAAAGTTTATGTTAAATGAAGAGAAATTTGGGAAGGAAGGGGGCAGCCTAACCTTCTTAAGAAAAGTAATAGTTGTCTGCTTATACAGAAGTTGCCTTATTACTTTTAGTCTAATGATACACTGTGATCTCCAATAGATGGAACTAATAAATTTTGATCAATTATTATTTAATGTAGATCTTCAATAAATGGAATGTATTTTAATTTATTAATATATAATCCTATCTAATAATAGACAAATATGCAAATTGACCATACCTCCAACACACCCACAAGCCACGCCCACCATTCAATCAGAGCGAGTATGCAAATTAACCCAAACCAAGATGGCTACAGCCACAGAGAGCAAGGTTTCCTAGGTAACAGAGGAAGCCAAGCTTTCCCCCTGCCCTGGCCAGGCCTAAGCCTCCACTCAAGCTACAAAGTTTCAATTATAGAAGGTAAACAGATTCAAACAAATGGCGGCAGAATGGAGCTTGAGAGAGCAAGCCAGGGTTGCCACCGGCAACAGGGGAAGCAAAGCTTTCCACACACCCTGGCCGGGCCCACCCGCTTAAGGCAACAAAGTTTCAATTATAACCCCAACACAAATGGCTACCGGCTTTGGAGGGAGCCCCAGGCTTGGCTCCGCTCCAGGCTACAAAGTTTCAATTGTAGAAGGAAAATAAATTCCAGATACCAGGGCCTCTGCTTGGGTTGCCAGGGGCGTGGCCAGCCTGCAAACCACCACAGGCCCCTCGCTCAGGCCGCCCCACACCCCAAAGGAACCCCCACCTGATCTGGGATGCCCTTCAGGGCAAACCAGCTGGCCCCTACCCCTGTACCAGGCCTCTATCCTATCTAATAAAAGAGTAATGTGCAGATTGATCATCCCTGCAACACACAATATAGCTGCCCCCATGTGGTCAAAGATCCTGCCCCCATATGGACACAAGATGGCCACCACAAGATGGCAAGCAGGAGAGGGCAGTTGGGAGGCACCCGGCCTGCAAGGGAGGGCAGTTAAGAGGGACCAAGCCTGCAAGGGAGGGCAGTTGGAGGTGATCAACCCTGCAGGAGAGGGCAGTTAGGGGTGACCAGGCCAGCAGAGGAGGGAAGTTGGGGGCAAACAGGCTGGCAGCAGAGTGGTTAGGGGGTGATCAGGCTGGCAGGCAGAAGCGGTTAGGGGCAATCAGGAAGGCAGGCAGGCAAGCAGTTGGGAGCCAGCAGTCCTGGATTCTGAGAGGGATCCCATGGATCGGGCCTAAACGGGCAGTCGGACATCTCTTGAGGGGTCCCATATTGGAGAGGGTACAGGCTGGGCTGAGGGACAACCCCCCTCCGTGCACGAATTTCGTGCACCGGGCCTCTAGTATAATATAATTCTATATAATAAAAGACTAATATGCAAATTGACCCAACAGCAGAATGACCAGTCGCTATGACACACACTGACCACCAGAGGGCAGATGCTCAATGCAGGAGCTATCCCCTGGTGATCAGTGTGCTCCCATAGGGGGAGCGCCGCTCAGCCAGAAACCAGGCTCATGGCTGGCTAGCAGAGCAGTGGTGGTGGAAGCCTCTCCTGCCTCCGTGGCAGCACTACAGATGTCTGACTGATGGCTCCTGGACTGCGAGAGGGTGCAGTCTGGGCTGAGGGACCACCCCTCTGAGTGAATAAATTTTGTGCACTGGGCCTCTAGTACAATATAATATACATACCCACTATAATTATATTTCTAAAATTCAAATCCAATTATGGTCACGCTTTATCTAAAGTAACTACTTAGGTGGTAAATTAACTCTTAGGATGAAGTCCAAACTACCTACCCCAGTTGGTATACAGAAGGTCTTCCACAATGTGATCCTTCTCACCTATTCAGTCTCACTTCCTCTTGATCCTGCACTTCTTATATTTCATTCTGACCCACCAAAACCACTTTCATTTTTCAATTGCATCAGTGTCTAGACTCCCTGTGGGTCTGTGTTTTAAATGGAATGCTTCCCCATAATCTATCTACTCTCCACGTTTAAATACATCCCTGCTGTGAAGCTTTCCTTCACTTTGGCCATCAGCTGTTCCTGCTGTAATTTCATAGGTTTTATACACATGCATCCAGGAGTGTCTTTTACATACATCACTTTGAAATGTATGTATCTCTTTATCACATCATGGGGTGAGATCCATGAGGATAGGGATCCATGCTTCTCCGTCCTTGGAGCTTAATATGTAGTGAATACAAGACAGAATATATAATCCTATCTAATAAAAGAGTAATATGCAGATTGATCATCACTGCAACACACAATATAGCTGCCCCCATGTGGTCAAAGATCCTGCCCCCATGTGGACACAAGATGGCCACCACAAGATGGCCAGCAGGAGAGGGCAATTGGGAGGCACCCAGCCTGCAAGGGAGGGCAGTTGAGAGGGACCAGACCTGCAAGGGAGGGCAGTTGGAGGTGATCAACCCTGCAGGAGAGGGCAGTTAGGGGTGACCAGGCCAGCAGAGGAGGGAAGTTGGGGGCAAACAGGCTGGCAGTGGAGTGGTTAGGGGGTGATCAGGCTAGCAGGCAGAAGCGGTTAGGGGCAATCAGGAAGGCAGGCAGGCAAGCAATTTGGAGCCAGCAGTCCTGGATTGTGAGAGGGATGTCCGACTGCCCGTTTAGGCCCGATCCCGGTGGGATCGGGCCTAAACGGGCAGTCGGACATCTATTGAGGAGTCCCAGATTGGAGAGGGTACAGGCTGGGCTGAGGGACAACCCCCCTCCGTGCACGAATTTTGTGCACTGGGCCTCTAGTGAATAAATAAATGGACAATTTAGTGACAGAGGACAGGTAAGCTGCATTATTGCCATGTCATAGGTAAGAGCACTGAGGACTGGAAGGTCAATCAGTAATATCTATTGAGAGCTCAATGAACAGTCTGTTCCCTACATACATTCAACTTCCTCTGGGAGGGATGGCCCTCTGTGATACCTTTTCACCGATGCATTCTTACTCGCTATGTTCCTGTGAGTGCAGGCTGGCTCATTTGATTTGAGTGTAATTTCTGCTTAATGCAGTGGTTCTCAATCAAGGTTGCCCATTATAATCACATGGGGAGCACTGTGGCTTGCTTTTAATGTGCTCACAAAACAGTTCATAGCAGGGTGCCTTGCTACTTAATGTCACCCGTAAGTGATGATGGGAAAAGGAAAAGGGACCCTCTGAAGTGGCCTTTGTCCTTAGACTTGTAGTTCTTTGGTACTTTTTGGTCCACTGTCACTGACATTTCGGCTGTTACACTAAATTCCCTCAAGCTTCATCACTAGCTTAAGTGATTTTAATATGGTTTTCACTCCTTTACCTAGTCCCTAAAGACTAGTTTGCCCTTTCCACAACTAAGCTAGTAAGTTTTCGAGTATATATTTGAAATTATACTCAATTGAGGTTGGGCCCGGTTGAATTTCTTAGCTGTATAATAGGCTTTTCATTTGCAACTAGTCAGCCCTGACAAATCTATGCTCTTAAAGCGTCCAATTTCTTTTAAAAACTTCCAAATACTTCTTAAATGGGTTCTAGCATTAGCCAGGAGCTTGAACAAAAGGACCCACTGGCACATTGTTATTTCAAACTCAGAGGGGGGCTCTAAATATTTCCAGTATTCACAGCACAGCGGGTCATGAATCTATTCAAAGGTTGCTCTTTCGGCCTCCAAATTCAGCTGTTGGCTCATTTAACTATACATTCACTTAAAATGATTACTTCACTCCTTGCTTAAAATCCTCCACTGGCTCTTCATAGATTTCTGACTAATATTCAGGCTTCTTACCTTTCATAATGTGTAGAAAGGCCCTACACTGTCTTGGTTTAGCTACATGTACCCATGTACATCCCTACTTGTAGCCCTTCTGAACTACTTGCGAGGCCCTGATGAAAACCTCTTTACGCTTGCGCTTTAGTCTCCCTACACTGCCTTTCCCCTTCTGTCACCGTGCCCAGACTTCTGCTATTCAGTTTTCAAAAATAAGGTTCCAGTGTCTTCTAAGATGGGGCATATTACTTGACAAGTACCTGTATTGGTTAATATTATGTGTCAATGTGTCTAGGCATGGCACCCAGCCATTTGGTGAAACATTATTGTGCTTCTTCCTCTGTGTGACTCTCTCCTTCTCTCTCCCTCTCTCCCTCCCTTGCTCCCTCCCTCCTTCCTCTTGGCTCTGTTATTCTGAAAAATTCTAATTAATACACCACCCATTCCCCACGCAGATGCTGTCTACTCTTTCTCTGTTCCTCTTTTTCTGCCTACTTGTTTCTTCTGTTTCCACTCTCTCTTTAGTTGTATTTGCTAGGCTCCTGAACACCCTTTCCTGATCTTTTTGAATTGTATTCATCTCTGTTCCCTGAGTATAAACTGTGAGCCCTGTGAGTCCTTAGAGCAAAGGAACATTTTTGGTAATTACTGTGCAATTAACGCACAAAGAGATTGCATTTCAAGATGAAGGTCAAGCACAGCCCCTTCCAAGTTGCCTTTGAGAGATATAATCTGCACATCAGTCCTTGATAGAAACACATGCATTCTCACAACTGCAGAGCAAACACTTCCATCACCCTATGTAAGCACACAGAAGGCAAGTGCATTTCCTATAATTAGCAACAGACCACTCAATTCCAGTCTTGGTTGTATTACTACCTGTAATGTTTAGATTGGAATTATTTACTCTGTAAAATGAGGGTTTGGAAGGAAAGAAAACATAAATTACTACCTTTCAGGAACTAGGCCAAGCACTTTATGAATATTCTTTCATTTTATCCTTAAGTGTTATTATTCTACTTTTTACTTTATTTCATTTTGGTTCCCATAACTATGTTAAAATAAATAGTTCCATCCCCATTCTACACGAGTAGATTTCTTTAAAGTGAGATGCTTTGAAGGAGTTCTCTAAGTTTAAATGAAGATACTTATTGTCATTTATTAAGGTTTGGTTCAACGGATAAATATTTCAAAACTAGGGCTATAGGGATGAAACAAATAATGGAAAAGAAGTGAAAAAGATAGGAATCCACTCAGTATGTTTTGAGTAACTAGAATTTTGCCTGGATTTCTGGGGGCATCCCTAGGTATAGTTTTCAAAGACAATGTGATTATCACTTCACCTACCTTGGCTTTTCAGAAAGATGACATCTGAGAAAAATAACCCCATATTTTCTTATATTTTTATTGTCTTCCTGCGCTCATAGCTTCACTTATTTACCACAGGCTGTAGGGTCTTAATTTATATTTCCAAAGTAAATCTTGCTTTGAAATCCAGACCCAAATATCCACCTGCCCACCTGACATCACCACTGGAATTTTTCAAGCACAGCACATCAACACTCAGGATGTTAACATCCCTTCCTCGCCACACTTCTCCAGCGAGCTACATCTTTGGAAATAAAAATATTTTTTCTCACAACATAAGCCAGAAAACATGGAGTCTTCTGGGACCATGGTCAGCAAACTGCAGCTCGCGAGCCACATGCGGCTCTTTGGCCCCTTGAGTGTGGCTCTTCCACAAAATACCACGGCCTGGGCGAGTCTATTTTGAAGAAGTGGCGTTAGAAGAAGTTTAAGTTTAAAAAATTTGACTCTCAAAAGAAATTTCAATCGTTGTACAGTTGATATTTGGCTCTGTTGACTAATGAGTTTGCTGACCACTGTTCTGGGACATCTCCTCCTTCAGCTGTACTGCTTGGATAGCCACACATCATCTCTTTGCCTAAACATAGTATTCTCTCTGGTTTCCTCATTCCATGCACATCAACAGTTAGTGCCCATCAGCTCCTTCTCCACAATGCAATCTGTGTAATCTTTTAAAATATGATCTGTGCCCTAGTTGGTTTGGCTCGGTGGATAGAGAGTTGGCCTGCGGACTGAAGGGTCCCTGGTTTGATTCTGGTCAAGGCTGAGTTGAAGGTTCAATCCCCAGTAGGGGAAGTGCAGAAGGCAGCCGATCAATGATTCTCTCTCATCATTGATGTTTCTATATCCCTCTCCTTCTCCCTTTCTCTCTGAAATCAGTAAAAATATATATTTTTAAAATTATGATCTATTTATGTTAATATCCACCACCCCAGATACAAACAGTGGCTTCCTACTACTCTTAGGAAAAACTACAAATATTTCTCATGTGGCATCCGCTACCCTTCATGATTCGGGTCCTATTATTTTCTGTAGCCTCATTTTGAATGATTCTCTCCTTACTCTCCATTGACATAATGGTCATTTTTTAGTTTCTTGAACTTATTATGTACCTCTCATCAAAAACCCTTAGCAAAATATATTCTAGTCTTCTGAAACACCTCTACCATTTCTCTAAATACTCATTCTTCAAATCTTGATTTAAGATACCATCAAATACTTTCCCAGAGTCTGGAGACTAAATGAGGTATCCCTAGTTTAAATGAATCTTTGGTAAGAGGATATTTCCCCCCCAAAATGGCAGTGTGATTATCCAAGTTAAACATTAGTATTCCAAAGTGAGCCACTTTAGACATGGTTCAATGAAATTAACCGATGATGAGAACCACCAATGAAGAATTTAATCAAGATTAATACCTTCATTTTAAAAGGTTGATAAGGTGGGTGAGCACATTAATGATTTCATCCATTAAACCTTTTGGTGCTAAGAATTGATGTCCTTGTCTTACCTAGGTAAAGAATTTTTATTTCTTGGCAGAAGCAAGATTTATAAATTGAACTATAGTAGTCATTTTTCTCAATTGACAAAAGGCACAATTTTTGCCTTGAGCCCTTGTCTATTAGCTCATTGTATATTGGGATGTTCCTAAATCAGTCAGTTTAATAGGGGTGGGGGAAAGATTAATTATCAGAGAACCTCCTTCCCATTAAAAAATAGATTTATGACCACTTGAATACCAGTAAACATTGATTAAACACTGTTTAGTACAAATAAAATGCCTTGTAAAACATTATCTATAGTATAATTATTTTTGTTAAAATATATATAATGTTATATATACATAGTTTTAAAACTAGATATAACAAAATATGGAGCAATTAAATGTAATTTTTTGTTGTTCTCCTTTTTGCTTGTTTATATTTATTTGAACTGTATATAGGATAGGGCAAAAGTAGGTTTATAGCTGTTCATATGAAAAATAATACAATTGTGAATAAATAATAATACAAGACTAACCTCTGTGTTTCGTATACTCACAACTATAAACCTACTTTTGCCCAACCCTGTATAATGAATAAATAATGCTTGTGAATAGAGCAATGTAGAAGTTAAAACAAAAAAACTAATTCATATCATTTTAGGACTTGAACAGAATTGGGGGTTTATTTGTTAAGCCGGTTTCTAATTACTGGAGGTAATGGAGGCACACATAGAACAACTAATCTTCTTGAATCCTCTCCTTTCACATTTCTGCCTAGCAAAATAATAACCATTCTTAAACATCCAGCTCATATATATATGGCTTTAGCATCTCTGTTATAGCATGTCTCATGTCTCTCACCAATTGGAAAGTTCTCCAGTATAACATTAGTAATGAGGTGGAGAAAGAAGGGGGTTGGGATGATGACAGTTTCTGCTCACCATTTGTCAAGCACTCAGTCATGTATCCTAGGTTATTTTAATTAATCCTCAGAATACCTTCATGTCATAAATATCATTCTCATTTTGAAGATGCAGAAAAGGAAAGTCAAACAGGTTAAGTAATTTTACAAGTTTCCCTCGTCACAACCAACAAAACTCAGGTTTTTACAGTTTCATGTTTCTCCAAAACTTGACATATGGTAGGTACTCAGTCAACATATTTAATAATTGAGCAATTTAGGGAGCAATTTATATTTTCAGTGTCTATCTGTGGCCTGCAGATACCTCAGTTAATTCACAATTAAAAATCAACTTTGACCAGAGCTAGCATTTGAAGTCCAGATTCCCTATGCAAATATAAGTGTTTCCATCACAGAAAAATTATCACCACTCTTGCTGTCTGGCCTCCTTCTTCCCTTCTTTATTGTCTTTCAAACTGTTCAAAATGTGTGTGTGGGTGTTTTTGAAAATTTTTAAATTCCTGTTTCAAAGCATCACCTTCTTAAAAGACTCCAGCCTGTGATTATGTACTAGCCTTTTACCTCCTACTTTAGACTAAGTAAAAATAGCTTACTTATTTTTCAATTTCATAAAAACCATCACTTCGAACAATCCCTTTGGAAACAAATAGGACAAATATTACTTAGATTTTAAGGATGATAAGGTTAAGTGATTTGCTTAAAGTCATACAGTTCTTAAACCACTGAGCTAGGACTCATGGGAGTTCTCTGACTCTAGATCTAGTGTTCTTCCTTCCGTGTTACATAGCCTGATAATCCAAAGGCATTCTCCTTGTCACACAACTAATGACCCACTGTAAATTCTGCTAGAGCTTCAGCTTCTACTTCATTCTTACTGGACCTTTGTGGTCTCTTAATATTTTAGCTATTGCTCCAGAGTTTTTAATTGAATGCAAGAATAACTAACTTCCCTGATTTAAACAGGAAAAGACTTTGCTGAGAGGATACTGGATAGGTCAAGAAATCATGGAGAAGCAGGTTTAAAAACAGGTGGGAATAAGGGAGGAGGGCAGCAGCCAAGTCATCTGCCAAAATGATACTAGAGAACAAAGGGTACCCCTGGACAGTAAGTAACTTTCCTGGTACCTCTGGCCTTGCTGACCCTAAAAACTGGATGTTGTTATTGCAATGGCCACTGACCACTACTCAACTGTTTTTCAATAGTCCTTGCTTCTTTGTTGTTTTAAAGTCTTGGATGGCTATGTCTTATTGGCTGATTATTGATCATGTGGTCAAACTCTAGCTTAGGAGGAGTTGGGAAACCAAGTAAGTATTTTTAGCCTCTCATGGGAGATGAGCTTTTTCTCCTCCAAGATTCATTAAGCATATACATCACCAAGCATAAGAAGAAGGTTGAAATAATTAAAGGTCCCCACTGTGACCAAAAAGAAAATGACCAATAATTAATAATTCCATTATGAATTTCAATTTAGTTTTGTACATACTTTCTTTGGGCTAACTTTCTTTGACACGGGAACATATTTAATTTATAACTATGACTCAGTTGTCACTCAACCAATAATTACCCTTGTTCTGCAGCATTCTAAAGGATCTAAACTTGTCATGTAAGTTTCATTTATCTTCTAAAAAAATTCCTGTTTCAAAGTTTTCTCTAATATTTCTTTCAAACGAATGAGTTTCATTAGGGCCTGACAGCATGAACTGGTGCTTTACAGAATACTTTCAAAAAATGAAAAATATCTTTGGCATCTTTCCATGTCTTGGGATTTTAAGATACGTCTTGTTATTTTACTTTAAGAAATCCAAATATTTCCTTAATAAATGATATGTTTATGAGTCTGAATAATCCTTTCCTCTGCAGTATTTTTGAGCAGTGGCTCCGAAGGTACCGTCCTCTTCAAGAAGTTTATCCAGCAACCAACGCACCCATTGGACATAACCGGGAGTCCTACATGGTTCCTTTTATACCCCTCTACAAAAATGGTGATTTCTTTATTTCATCCAGCAACCTGGGCTATGACTATAGCTACCTACAAGATTCTGGTAAAGTTCAATTTCTTTCACATAAATTGCTGAATAAAGTGTGACCGATTTCTTTTGCGAGAATACAAAACCTTATGTTTGTACAATGTCATCACTAAATACTTTAAATTGGGAAAGTGCATTACAACCCCAAACTTATTACCAATGTATTATTACATGAACCAAGTTCCAAGGGTTTTTCAACTCATATTCATTCTGCTTAATATACATTTCATACATGAAAGCCATGGAAAGAGACTAGAATTAAAATCAGTGGGGAAAATGGGCTTGAAATATGACTAGCTTCTGACTGTTGTGTGACTTCAAGTCCATGAATCTCAGTTTTTAACCTGAAATACTGGGATCAGAATATCTCATACAGATGTTTTGATTAAGGAGCCTACTGCATGTAGCAGTTTTGAAATAATCTTTGGGAACTTCCTGCTGGGTTACCAAGAAAAAATCTGGACATTTTATTGTTTAAACCTAAATCCTATATAATAAAGACATAATATGCAAATTGACCATCACTCCAACACACAATATGGCTGCCCCCATGTGGTCAAAGATGGCCACCCCCATGTGGACACAAGATGGCCACCACAAGATGGCCAGCAGGGGAACGCAGTTGTGGGCGATCAGGTCAGCAGGGGAGGGCAGTTAGGGGCAACCAGGCCGGCCGAGGAGGGCAGTTAGTGGCAACCAGGCCTGCAGGGGAGGGCAGTTGGGAGGCACCAGGCTTGCAGGGGAGGGCAGTTGGGGGTGACTGGGCTGGCAGAGGAAGGCAGTTGAGGGCAACCAGGCCTACAGGGGAGGACAATTGAGGGGGACCCAGGGCAAGCCTGTAGGGGAGGGCATTTGGAGGGGGGACCCAGGCCTGTATGGGAGGGCAGTTGGGGGGGACCAGGCCTGCAGGGGAAGGCAGTTAGGGGTGAACAGGTCGGCAAGGGAGTGGTTAAGGGGTGATGAGGCTGGCAGGCAGAAGCGGTTAGGGGCAATTAGGCAGGCAGGCGAGCAGTTGGGATCCAGCAGTCCTTGGTGGGATCAGGCCTAAATGGGCAGTCAGACATCCCTTGAGGGGTCCCAGATTGGAGAGGGTGCAGACTGGGCTGAGGGACGGACACACACACACACACACACACACACACACCCATGCATGAATTTCATGTACCGGGCCTCTAGTAATAATAATGATATAATAATATGCTATGATTAAGATAGAGATATAAAACTCTAGAATTGTAATTAGATCTGGGTTTTAAATACTCTTTTTTAGTAGATCAATATCAGTAAATTCTTGATAATGAACAGATAGTAATATCTCCCCTCACTCGAGAGCTTGCTACATGCAGATTCCATACATGCATTAACCAACCTTATATTATGTAAGTATCATTATCACTATAAAGAGGTGAGGATACTAATATGAAGAGAATTTAAGTGACTTTTCCAATATTAAACATCAACATGTGGAGGAGTCTGATATCAACACTGTACTACACAATGCTTCCACTCTAAGAAGGTCAACATCCAAAAGCTGTAAAACAGCATGGGGTTTGTGGGTAAGAGGTATTCAGCAAACATTGACATTTTGTTATATTCATTGATAATTTGTGAAAATATAAATGGATAAATAAAATGAACAAATGAGTGACTATCAACTTCTTACCTCTTGCTCTAGACTTTAGGGACATAATGACTGACCTAGTTCCAGACCTCAAAGAACTCTAAATTCAATGTGAATGTCAGACAATTGTGCAAGAAAGCATGAAACACAGGCTGTATTAAGTGTAGTAAAAGAGTCATAACCTTCACAGAGAAGAAAACAATGACTTCTGAGTAGTACCATCTAGAAAGACAAGACAAGGCCTTGAAGGAATAGCAAGAAGGTTGCAGATAAAAAGGAGCAGGGAATACCCCAAACGAAAAGGATAGCAAGAAAAATAAAGGTGGAAAGTGATATTATATGTATTGAGTGCTAAATTCCCTTATTTGAAGAGTATGAATTATGGGAAATTACACTGAAGAGCTAAATGTAGTTATTCCACAGAAATTACACTGAGGAGCTAAATGTAGTTATAACACATAGTGTTTTTTTTTACAAGAACTCCTCTAGGTGACTGTGTACATAACTCCTCTAGGTGGCTGTGTACATAAGAACTCCTCTAGGTGGCTGTGTACATTATTTCCTTTAACATTCATAACTATCCTATGAAGTAGGTACTGTTATTTCTTTTTCCTTTCAAGGTGAGAAAACAGAGGCTTGAAGAATATAAACAACTTGTCCTAGGCCATCCAGTATGTGGCATAGCAGAACCACAATTTAGGGCCAGCAAAAGAATGTGTATGTTATCCTTTTCCTCTCCTTCAGGGAACCACTAGTTGAACAGATGTGAGTTCAACTGACCTATTTTGATTTATCTGAATATCATAGCCAATAGAAGGCATGCTGAAATGGCTGGCAGAGAAGATCAGATTTTTGAAAACCTTAAGAGAACAGGGGATTTTGCAAACTGTGGAGGTGTGGCAAGGGGAGTGGGTCAAAAAGAGGGGCAGTCTCATGTAATGCGTAACTTTCTTGTGTAGATACCCTTAGTACATAATGAGGGCAGCATATTGATAATGGCTTTCCAAAGAGTCACCACTTAGGATTTTATGATTTCCATTTTAGAACATGCCAGACTCTTTCATTGACTCGTGTTTTTAAACATACTCTTCTTTCTGGCTAAATTCTGATGCTATTTATTCATCTGTCAAACTCACGGATATAAAATCATTTATACATATATGTAGCCATGTTTATTCATTCCTTTATTAGAGTTACATGGCTATTTTCCTAAGGATAAATATTGCCCTTCTCCACCTTGGCTGGGAGCCCTACAAGATCAGAATTGATATCTTGAAAGCTTTTCCTAAGTACCAACTGGTATCTGGTATGGAGTGAAATCAATGAATTAGTTTGAGTGTAAGTGATATTTATCATGAAGGGTGGTATCTCTTAACCAATATAAGTAAAGCTTGTTAGAAAAATGTCATCCCTCTTAACACCAAGTTCATTTTTAGATATGTATTTTTACATGTGTCAAATCTTCTATTACACTAGGTTTTTTTCTAAGTGGTTTTATTGATTTATTAATCCTTTCCGCATACATATCTTTAATAACTACCTTGAACAAGATGTAGTCTTAGATACTGTAGAGATAGAGTCAAATAACACAGCCTCTATCTGTACAGAGCTTACATCCTAATGGAAGAGAAAGGCCTTAGACAACTACTTACTTAATGACTCATTTAGAGATGTCCCATTTCTAGAGATCAACGAAGCGACATTTCAGAGGATATCAGTATGAGAGGAAGAATTAATTATTTGATAAAGGGCTCCTCTTGATTGTGGATTTTGGCCATAATGTTAGAATACTGGAAGCCTTGATAAATTTTAAACAGATCATGGTCTGTTTGTGAAAGATCACTGTTCCTGCAGCATATAGAAAGTTTGTAGCAGTAGCAAAGCATATTTAGGGAGGCCAGTGAAAACACGATTGTAAGTGTCCACGGGAGAGATGAAGGCAGGTTGTCTTGCAGTGGTGGTGGTGGTAGGAAAGGAGGCAGAAAGCACTAAAGAATTTGATATTACTTTGAAAAGAAAATGTACATAACTTGAAAAAAGGATTTTTTATATGAGGTGAGAAGGAGAGAGACACTAGGGTTGCCTTTAAGCTTTCTGGGCTGTGAAAATAATGAATGGTGATGTAATTCACTGAGATAGTAACAATAGGAGCAGAGCCAGACACAGAAGGAACCTCATGGTTGCTTTTCTTACATAGTGAAAGGGAGTGTTATGAGCAGGGAAAACAAGTTGCTATGTCGTTTCTATTCTGTTTGGTAGGTGAGTCAATTGAGGCCAGAAAGATAAAGTGACTGATTTTAAGTCACAAAGCTAGTAAGTGGCAAATATTATATTCCAAACCAATTATCTCTCCATTATTCCATGGAAGAAAAGGTTCTCCTTAATCCACACATGTCTTTCACACACATGTTCCACCTCATTGCTCCTTCCCTCATGTTCAAATGGGTACCTTTTACTGAAAGGCAACCAAACCCACTGGAGGAGTAAAGGAAGAGGAGACTCAAGTTACTGTAAGGGCTCAACAGCATTTATCATTTATTTCTAGTTAAAGTTTTTAAAATGAAACAAAATCATATTTACTATGTAACCTCTATTTACTCTGCATTTGTCAGATATCTTCAATGCACTATATATTATAGTGACTAATAGCAACATATGTTAAGCATTTGCAGTCCCATTTTCAAAATAATTTTAAAATATATTAAAAATTGATGAAAAAAGTTTTCACATTTTTAAATTTTTTTCTTTTACCTTTGTTTGCTTTCATTGTTTAAATTACTATAATTCCAACTTATAAATCTTTTATAATAATTTACCTCATGTGTGCCATTTGCAAGTGATTGTCCCTTCCTGATGAGAAGAAACTAAATTGCTATATTGTTCAAATTATGCTTAGTAAGTTCTAAGGCATTTTAGAGGTGTCTTAGTGACAGCGGGCAAAAGGACAGTGCCCGGGGAGAAGCTAGCAGAAGTGGACAGGGTTTTAGCCCTTTAGCCCCACTTATACCGCAGGAGCTGCACTTTTATCTTCTGTGAATGAATACTGGGTTTTAGCATACAATTAGTTTTTAATAAATTCCCCTGATTAAAACAGTATCCCTGTTTTAATTTTTCTGAGCCTTACTAAGTTTATGGTTAACAGTGAGACTCTCATTTTAAATTCTACTTCATGTTGCTACCCATTCTTTCTAAGATTAGTTTATTAAACAAAAATTCCTTTTCTCCTTGGTTTGTGGATCTCATTTCTACTTTATATGTCTTACATATAATTGTAACTCCAGAATATGTGAAGATACTTCTCTGTCTTTATTGTAGTAGGCATATAATTAACTTTTAAAAATAATTAGAACTTTTTGAAATTCAAAAGGCAAAAACTCCATAGGAATGAGCTTAGATGAAAAGGGAATTTACTGGTTTATAACATTCAAGGAAAGGCAGAAATTCGGCCGATACTGAGGGACAGGGAGAAGCAGGGAATGAAGCACCCTAAAGACTGCCTCTCTCATTCTCTGACTCTTGTTATTCTCCGACTCTGGTCTCTGCTTTTGGGAGTGTGTTAACTTCATCCTATCTTCCACATGTTGAGAAGTCTGTCATCAGCTCCTGAGCCACCAGACTCGCAATCACAGCACAGTGAATTCTGAGTAATGATTCTGATTGGCCCATCTTAAGCTAATGGTCCACCACATATGAACTGTCTATAGCCAAGGAAATGGGTCATAAAGGAAGGTTATAGTTCCTGCATCAGCAAGGGTGGGAAGGTGGGGAGAGGGAGCAGATCTAGTTTCAAATATCCAAGGCTTAAGCAAGTTAATGTATTGCTCAAATAACAGTCCTGGTATGTTCTCCAGTATCCGCTTTATAATTTCAGGAACCAGAGACACTTTTTTCTTCTAGTTCCACAAGACCTAGGGTTTAACCTGGACCACATGGTCCATGTTAGCTCACTAACCACATTCCAGCTAAGCAAAAATAAAGAGGCGTACCATTTCTTTTTAAGGAAACTACCCAAAAGTTGCATATATTACTTTTGCTCAACGCTTGAGTCACACAGCCATAATTTGCTGCAAGGTGAAGCCCAATATGCACTCTTCTTTCCTTTACATTACAAAATGGATGTAGAATATGTTAGAGTATCTTATAAATAGTGATGGGTACTTTAAAATCAAACAAAAGGATACCATAAATTATTAACTCCCAGGAAAAATAATGTAAGAAAGGAAATGTAATCATAGCATAATACTTGGTTCAACTGTGAATAATATCTAAATACTAAAAATAATAAAAATCATGATTTCTTTATATTGAAAAGATAAAAAAAAAAAAAAAAAGAAGTTGTAAGAGAAGCATCGAACAGACCGACCAACCTCAGAGGGAAGGCAGGGGAGGGTGGGAAGAGGGAGTAAGAGATCAATCAAAGGGCTTGTATGCATGCATATAAGCATAACCAATGGACACAGACAGTAGGGGGGTGAAGGCAAGTGCTGGGGGGTGGGAGCGGGTGGGGAGAGGTCAATGGGGAAAAAGAAGACATATGTAACACTTTCACAATAAAGAATTTAAAATTTTTTAAAAAGTTGTAAGAGAACCAAACTCATTATTTATATTTGAGGAATTCCAGATATAAACTTGATAATTAAGAGATAGTAATATTTGCTTCTTATTTAGAAATATGGAGACAAATACCAGAATAAATAGCTCAAAGAGTTTTAGTAAACTGTCTTGGGGACAGGCACTGCGTAATTTACAGATTATATATTATCTATATACTCTAAAACATTCCAACAAGGTAATATTATTGCTTTCCTATTTTCCTGATAAAGACTCTAAGGCATAGGAATATTAGGTATAACCTCCCTAAGCTCTTACAGCTGGTAAGTAGCAGGGCTGACTTTCAAACTCAAACATCTGGCTCCAAAGTATTATGCAAGGATGATAAGGATGATGATGATGATGATGATGATGATGACCACAACAATTGTAAAACCTTGAATGTCTTTATATTTCAGATCCAGACTTTTTTCAAGATTACATTAAGCCCTACTTAGAACAAGCAAGGCGGATCTGGCCATGGCTCATTGGGGCAGCTGTAGTGGGGTCTGTCCTCACTGCTATGCTGGGAGGGCTCGTTAGCCTGTTGCATCGTCGTCGAAAGAGAAAGCAGCTCTCTGAAGAACAGCAGCCACTCCTCATGGAAAAGGAGGATTACCAGAGCTTGTTGTACCAGAGCCATTTATAAAAGGTTTAGACACTAGAGCAGGGCCAAAAACCCAGACCTCACACTCACTCAAACGCTGTTCAAGTCCCCAGGGCACGTCTCAACAGAAATCCCTGGTGTTTGTCTGTGAAGACCATTATCGGAATTGTAATCTAATACAAAGTGTACCCCTCTTCCATCTCAGATAGAACATACCCATGATGGCCTTGCTGGTTTTTGTTCATCCTTTTGACAATTTCCCTCAAGCCCCATATTTTCAAGGAAAGAATGCTATTTGGTCATTAATAACTGTTACTTGTATCTGGATAAACTTATAAAATGTGGGCATCCTTTTAATTCTTTCCTTCTCATTGTTTAATGTTTCTTTTTTATTGTCTTTGACTTTAATAAAACAGTAACAAATTTATACTGAGTTCTTTGAGCTTGAGAAAGGCATTTTTATTTTTCTCAGAAAGCATAATGTTTCCCTTACATTTTATAGTCCTGCTCCAAAATGTTTATAAACATCAAATATAAAACAACCTTCCGTTCTTTCCTGCCATAATCCTAACTATGCTTTTGAAGGTCACTGAAAACAAGGGCCTTGCCCTTCAACAGATCTGGCTACGTGCCTGTCTCAAGATGTGCTTGTTAAATATGTTGACAGTATAGCAGGCACTAGATAGGCATGAGCAGAGCAGGAACAATAGGCCAGGTACACAAGGTCACCAGGGCAGAAAGTCCTAGGTATCTGGCAACTAGCAAAATTGGAAAGGTAAGACCTCTCCCCACAGGTGACCTTCTTCCTCTGGCATACTGCTCATCATGCAGTTCAGACCCCTGACTTTTCATCTCACTGGTCATGTGATTCAGACCCTCCCCTGACCTTTCCTCCCCTAGCATGTGGCTAATCATGTGATAGACCCATTAGAGGAGGAACAAGGGGCCCAAAGAATAGCCTCATAGGATCCCCATAAAAGCCCTTGCACAATTACTCCCTCAAGCACTAAATCCTCAGAACAATGAGGTTCTGACCTGCATCAAATAATCTTAAGAACAAAGCCTCGGGTCTGTTGACCACAGAGACTGAGTTTTAGACAAACTAGAGATAACATTTAGGCCTCAGCTGTGTTTTAGCTCCAGTTCCAAAAAAGCAGCAAAACCAGAGGAAGTGACACCATGGCTGACATCAGGGCCACATGCATTGACTAATGACCCTTTAACCTAGTGCCAACCAATTAGTAGAGACCATAACCCTGAGAAAATACACCTGAAAAACTGATGCATATTTCATTGAGATGTTCTTCTGGGACCTCCCCTCAGATCCCCACCTTTAGAGAAAGGACAACAACCCTCAGAGGAGGGCCAGTGCTGGGTCTTGCTCTCTCTGGAGAACACCTGTGCCTTTCCCCCTTCTTCCCGGCGAGTACCTTTACTCTCTTCCTCCTAAGCTCCAAGGGCCCTTCTTTTTCCTCTGTAACTTATTTCGTGAGCCCACACAGCCCAGCTGGCTCACTTCTTCCATGGCTCACTTCTTCTACCTCTGTGACTTTCTAAATAAACTTTTGCTGATATTTGAGTCTTGGCTCTGAATTCTTTCTTAGCCAAAACTCAAGGACCAAGGTTGTTGAACCAAGGTCTGGTGCCATTTCCTTGCTAACAACAATGACAATAGTAATCCTATTAAGAGCCTTTTTGTCTCTTAATAAGAATTTTATTTAATTAGATAATGTATAAAATGCTACAAAACATTTCAAGGTTGAGAACAATTACGTGAATATCAGTCTGTCTGCAATTGTAGTTAAATAACATTCCTGTTTTTCTTAGCTATTAAGACCCTATATTAGGATGTCTAGATAATCCTGCTATTTGAATTCAACTGGGTCCAGTTGAATTTCTAAAAATACTCCATTTTATGTGAGGGCCTAGGGGAGGAGGGGAGGAGAGTGGGCTGGAAGAGTTTTATGGGGTAAAAAGGAGGACCTATGTAATACTTTCAACAATAAAGATATTTTTTAAAAGACAAGAACCAATAGATAGACATTATAAGTGTCCAATAAAAGGAAAAACTATCCAATACTCAGAGCTTTCCAAAACCAAAATCAACATTTTTGGAAAATAGTAAGTGGTTGCCACTGTGATTTTTCACATATACTTTGGATGGCTAATTCAACATGAATTCTATAAAGAGACTTTAAGTATTAAGTCTATAGTAATGCTCACTTATTTATTTTTAAATTAATAAAAAAATTATTATCTTCGCCGAAACCGGTTTGGCTCAGTAGACAGAGCGTCGGCCTGCAGACTCAAGGGTCCCAGGTTCGATTCCGGTCAAGGGCATGTACCTTGGTTGCGGGCACATCCCCAGTAGGGGGTGTGCAAGAGGCAGCTGATCGATGTTTCTCTCTCATCGATGTTTCTAACTCTCTATCCCTCTCTGTTCCTCTCTGTAAAAAATCAATAAAATATATTTAAAAAAAATTATTATCTTCAATTCCCTTCTACCTAGTTTGCATATGTCTGCTCATCATTTCATTTTTTTTTTCTTTCAGTTTGACTACTTAATTTTCAGTGTCATCTCTGAACAATGTCTTTCCACTCTGAATTCCATGCTTTAAAGACAGAATGATCCAATCCAGGCTCCCAGAAACCTGTGAGGGTCTGGCACCTGAACCTCTGCATATCTGGGAGTATATGTAAGAGAACACACCTGTATGGTACCTTTCACCTAAAATTTTCTACAATCCCTGTAAAGTCTGAGGTTTAGTGTTCAGATTATTTATAAATGCATTTGGAAAGGAATCGACTGGAAAAAAAATGAGCTCTTGAAAATGCCTGTATCTAGAAAAGACTCATCTAAACCAAGATCACATAATTTTAAATGGTTACAGTTCATTTAGTCCCAGTTTGAATTTCAAAGAAAAGCAGACATCATCCTATCATACACATATGATTTTGGCTAATTTTCATCTAGAGTACACAGAAATGTACAAATATTGCTGGCGTGATGTCACTGGCTCTTAGAAATTACTAATAGCTAATAAATTCAGTCATAGAGCAGTATTCCTCTCCTAACTCTCATTAGTTGTCAGACTTACCATTGGCAATCTTGTTTAATTTCTGATGCCTATTGGAGAAAAGTGAGACATGGGATGAGGAGCAGCATACTTATTAATTCAGTGGGATCTGTGGGACCAGGGCAAATACTGGGAAGTCTATTCTCAACTTGGTGCATAACCAGAAAAAAAGACATTTAAAATAAATTAGCCAGGGCATCTGAGGAGTGGATTCCATTTAGAGAGAAATTGGAAAAAAATAAAACAGGTAACAATGAGTGGGAAAGGAAATCTGGGTAACAGTCTGCAGAAGATGCTGGAGAAGGAGTAACCGTGAATGTGGTTGACTTCAGCCTAATCTCAGAACACAAGTACTTAGGTAGCTTTGATTTGAAGGCAAAATTTTAGTCCAGGGGGTGTTTTTACAAAGCATCTTGAATATAATTCACTCAAGGAATTTTCATGATCACTGACAGGAATCTGTATAAAGTCATTCTTTTCTCTATCACATGACAATTCCCTCCTTTATCACTGAACTTCAACAGAAAATACTATTTCTACAGAGGAGGGGTGGGGAACCTTTTTTCTGCCAAGGGCCATTTGGATATTTATAACATCATTCTCAGGCCATACAAAAGTATCAACTTCAAAATTAGCCTGCTATATTTGGTCAAACATTTAATTAACTCACCCCTAATGCCTTGGCAGGACCAGACCAAATGATTTCAGGGGCTGGACCTTCCCAACCCTGCTATAGATGCTCAAGGTAATAGGTGTAGCAGCAATCTATAATAATAAAAGTGTGATATGCTAATTAAACCGGACAGTCAGACGACCTTCCAGACAAAGCCAGGGCTGTGAGGGCCGAACCCCTTGCATGGATTTCGTGCATCAGGTCTCTAGTATTTGTTATAAAAGCACCACCGCATTTGATACCTTGGTTTCCTCAATAAGGTATCAAAATTACATGACTGATATTTCAAGACACCTGGCAGTTTTACTTAATTCTAATTAACATTATATTCTGTGGTATTGTTTTTATAATATGGCTTTTATAAACTGATCCATTTTCGGCTCTGCCCTTTTTCACATTATAAGTCACATTTTGTCACAAAGAAATAAGCAGCTGCCACTTTTTTGTTCCTCATTCTGTTTTACATAAAAAAGGATTTTTAGTACCCAACCTTTCCACGTCAAATATATAATTTTCCATCTGTAAAAATAAATATGTGATGGGTACAAGTCATTTCAGCCACTGTCTCTAGCAGGCTGACAAGTGGCATTGATTGTGAATGCGTTAAAATAGCCTTTTCCTTGTTTATATGGGCTCTGATTTGTAGGAACACTTTTCTTTGTCACCATAAAAGGGCCTCATTGGGGCCACCTATTGTGAGCCTGTGCTATTTTGGAGGATGTATCAGGAGAACAAAGTTCCGCTCCCCTTCCGATTAAACTCTTCTGAAAGCTGCTGAAATGCAAGTAAAAATCGGTTTCTGCTTGTTTGTTTGTTTTAACTTTATGTTGCTTATTTTCAAAAGCATTTGCTAGTTTGTACAAAATAAAGAAGATAAAATTGCCTGTGGCATCCACTGGAGGTTTTAAGGACTTCTAAATCATTAAACTATTTAACTTTTAAATAGGAATAGTTTAGTATCTTCTTTTAAATAAAAGCATTATTAAAAACTCTATATATAGTCCATGTTTACCTAATTGTTTTGTGCCTTGCTTTCTTAATGGTAATGTAAGAAATTATTCATATAACTTCATGTTTACCTACCAATTCTTGCAGGTTTCACAATCATAATCATACAGTTTTCTAATTTTGTATTTAAAAATAAGTAACAAAGATGTTACAAGATAGTGACTGGTTATGATGCTCCAAGAACTGTACTAAGTGCTTCATGTACATGTAAACTTATTTAATCTTCATATTATTGATATTGTTGTATCGCAAATCAGTAAGCTGGACAAGACGCCTAATGAGCCAATTAGTTAGGAGTCATCTTTATTGGGAGCAGGTTCAGAGCAGATTACCTCTGTCAAATTCTGAACAAACACAGGAGGGAGTATTTCCTTTTTATATTCTTCTAGTTCTTTGTGTAAGACAGCTTGTAACCTTGAATACATATTATATCTAATCAAACACCTGTAATATCTATACAGACAACTTGTAACTTTGAGTACATATTATATCTAATCAAACACCTGTAACCTTGGATGAACAAACACTTGGCAGAATATGTGAATTAATATAGGGTATCAGCCCCTTTAGATGGCTAGCTTGCAAGGTCAGACAGTTAAGTTTATCTTTTCTATTCAAGCAAAAAACAAAGTTATTTTACAGTCTAAAAATAACAGAGTTGACCTACGGAATAAGAGACTGTCTAAGGATAACAGAGTAGTTCAAACAGCAGTTTTCCAAAAGAGGGATCTATGCTTCAATATGAAAATAAGTATTATTTTTGTGTATTCAAATGAGGAACCTATGGCTTCCAAAGGAGATGTACTTTACCCGGGTTTACATGTTTGTTCAGTAGTTTAGGTAATTTAGGTGGGATTTGAATCCAGTTTCTCCTAGATCAGTGGTCGGCAAACTCATTAGTCAACAGAGCCAAATATCAACAGTACAACGATTGAAATTTCTTTTGAGAGCCAAATTTTTTAAACTTAAACTTCTTCTAACGCCACTTCTTCATAATAGACTCGCCCAGGCCGTGGTATTTTGTGGAAGAGCCACACTCAAGGGGCCAAAAAGCCGCATGTGGCTCGTGAGTCGCAGTTTGCCGACCACGGTCCTAGATGATTCATAATTATGAATTTCATTGTTGTTTGTATTCAATTATGTTGATGTGTCATAACTTACCAGGTTCTTGCTACTAGATAGTTAGGCTTTACCTAGCTTTTAAATTATGTTTAGTGTTATAAGGAATATCTTGGTACATTTGGCATATGATTTCTCTTAAATTATTTTCCAGTGGTATGATCTCTGAGTCAAACATATAAATAATTTTATGGTTTTTCTAATAAATTGCCACAGTACTTTTGAAAAGGGTTGGGTGGATTTAAAAATGCAAAGGAAATTCTAAAAATAAGAGATCAAAAGGAATAAAGAAGAAAATGAAAAGATGAAGGAAGACTTGCAATTCTCTTTGAGAGGAGCTGAAGACCCTAATTGGAGCTTGAAATATTGCTTCCTCTCATAAATGTATAGTTTTCAAATTAAAACATTTATTTGCTGGATACTTTTTCCCTCACTAAAATTAGAAGGAAATTCAGACTCAGGCCATCGTAGAAAGATGGGGAATAACATGAATATAAATTGGTCCCAAAAGAAGGTATTTCCAGAAATGTGTACATCTTGGCTAGGTAAAGAGGTAGGTGCGCCTCGAGAATAATGCAGAAATAAAAAGAGCAAAACCAGAAATCCACCCTTGGAAGGGCATCAAAATAGTGTGAATCCAAGCAGAGTTGGGTTCAGCTGTGGGGGATACACAGAGATCACGTGACAGGGGTCTGGAAGGCGGGGAAGGCCCCGAAAACAAAGCCCGAGACAAGTGTGAACACGTTGTTTGTATTGCTTTGTGAACACAAACTGCACTCTGCTTGGGATTTGGCCAGTCTTCCTTATCAGATCATGTCATTTTTAAACACTCTTGCCACAGTAATTGTAAAGACTGGATGTGTTTGTGCCAGTGTGCATGTGTTTGGAAATGAAGTACAGAAAGACTAACATTTTTCCACCTTTCTCCAATATCAAAAGGAACTTTGTTGCTGATTGTGTCATTGCTACTGAAGTAAATTACCACAAACACAGAGGCATAAACGACACGGATTTATCGTGTAATTCAATAAATCAGAAGCCCCATATGGGTCCCACTGGTCTAAAATCCCGGCCGCATTAAGTGTGGTTTTTGGGGAGACGCTAGGGAAGAATTAATTTCCTTACCTTTTCGAGCTTCTAGAGACAGGCAATAGGTCCTCCAACGACATTGTTTCATTCCATCTCGTTTCATTATAATGATGAGGAGGGAAAAGATCGAGTCCCAGCCAGGTCACGGCCTCTAGGGAAGTTTGCACGTTCTCCCCATGTCTGCGTGGGTTTTCTCCGCGTCCACCCGTTTCCTCCCACATCCCCAGGATGCGCCCACGAGGTGAACCAGCGTGTCTACATTGTCCGGGTCTGAGCGAGTGTGGTCCACGGGAGTGCGCCCTGAGATGGAAGGGCGTCTGTCCAGGGTGGGCTCCCGCCTGGCACCCTGAGCTGCTGGGAGAGGCTGGGCGACCCACGTGACCTGGAACTGGGCTAAGCTGATTGGAAAAGAATTATCTTGTTTTCATAAATCTTTCTTAAATGTATGAGCAGCTCACATTTAATGTCTAATGTTAGAATTTTTTAGGTCTTTATTAAAAATTTGGTGACGTTTTTGTAACCAGAAATATGCCATAAAAACTTCCCTCTGGTTTGTATTAATTAACCCAGGGTTCAATTGGTTTCATGCAGGAAGTTTCTCTTAAAGTCGCAGTTTACAAGAATCTATGGAAGATGTTAAGTGCATTCCTTGTCTTGTGGCCACTCTCCATCTTCAAAGACTGGAATATTGTTTTGTTCTCATCATTCTTTTGTAGTCATATCTCTCTGTGACTGACTACCGCTAGGAAAATGATCTGCCTTCACACATTCATGTTTCAATTTACCTGGTGCTCCTGCAGACTCCATTTCAAAGTCCTTACCTTTAACCATATCTGAAAAGCTCCTTTGCCATGTAAGGACATATATTCTTAGGTTCTAGGAATTAGGACAGGAACATTTTTGGGAAGGGTGTACAGAGGGCTTACTCTGTCTATAATACTGACTTAAAACTAACAAGGAAAATTGGCCAGGTGATAAAGTACTCTTAATGGGAGGCTAGCACGGCACAGACTGTGATATTGAGTACATTAAAGATATGCAAAAACCTTCAACATATGGGGGATCTGAAGTCAGACTTGATGAATCTGAATTCTGGCTCAATCTCTTATTAACTGTATGAACTTGTCTGAATTATTTTACCTCTCCGTTCCTCAGTTTTCTCATTTTTAAAATGTAAATAAAATAGCACTTTGCTCAACATATTCTAAAGAATAAATGCAAAGCATTTACAATAGTGCATAATAAGTCCTCAGGAACTGTGTTAATAAATTTTCATAGAGCAGATTGTTACCGTAAGTTAACTGTGTTAAAAAAAAAAGATATGAAAATATAACCTTATATTTTGTGTATGCTAAATCATTTTGCATTATCTTGAATATTAATATAATACTAGAGGCCTGGTGCATGGAGTTGTGCACCGGTGGGGTCCCTTGGCCTGGCCTGCGAGGATCAGGCTGAAACTGGCCCTCCAACATCCCCCGAGGGGTCCTGGATTGCAAGTGGGCACAGGCCAGGCTGAGGGACCCCAACAGTGCACAATTGGGGCTAGGAAGGGACCGCGGGAGGGTGTATCCAGCCTGTCTCATCCAGTCCTGATCATCTGGACCCCAGCAGCAAGCTAACCTACCAGTCGGAGCATCTGCCTCCTGGTGGTCAGTGTGTGTCATAGCGACTGGTCAAATGGTTGAAGGAAGGGTCAGACACTTAGCATATTAGGCTTTTATTATATAGGGTACCTATGTTCCCAGTTGATGTCAAACAAGGAGCCACTCTGCCTTCTTGTTTCAATTCTGACACTGTAATCAAGTATCCTTTTCACGGTCTAGATAGTGCCACATTTTTTGCTTGTTTGTGCTTTTTGCTGGTGATTTCACAGTTTAAAATGGCCCCCAAGTGCAACAAGGCTGTGATTTGCCTTGTGAAGAGCATACATGTGTTAGAGGAGGCTCTATAACAGGTGATCTGAGGCACATAAGAATCTAATTGAGAGCAATGGCTCCGTATTTACTAATTCAGTGTGTGACATCTTTATAGGACATAACTATGAGAGAGAGAGAGTCACTTCTTATGTTCATAAAATCTACCTATAAGCCTACCATAAAGACACTTGGTTCTGCAGTACGTGCTTGTGATCAACAGCTACAGTGACCATGACTGTACACATACAGTGCGACCTGTGGCTGGGCAGGGCCAGTGCCTGGATGACTTTCCTGAGCCCTGAGACAAAGGAAAACTCAAAACCAAAGATAGTAGGAGCTGAAAGGGAAACAGACAGAAGCAAAGCCTGGGTTAATCCAAAGACCCAAATAACTAGGCCATGCTAAGTGTAGCATAGGACCTGGGAGTTCTCGGGTCTATAGCTGGGCTTGAAAAAACAGGAAGAACAAACAAAAAACATGCCTGAGAGGCCTGACCAAGGTTCCAGGTTAAAGCCGTTTAGTAATCACAGTATGCCTTCAGAGGATGGCTGTGGCGCCCTGCTGCCTGCTGATTCCATTTGGAGCAGAGCAGCCTTATATTGTTTCCATCTGCTTTGGGAGACCAAAATTTGTTGTTTTCCCCTACTAAGCATCCCATTAGAGATTTAAAATAAATAATCAACCATTTCTCACCACCACCACAAAAGAAACTCAAGGCAAATAGGTCTTTAAAAAACTTGAAATCTGAATGTTGATTAATCCAAACCTCCCAACAAAATTGTTTGTCAAAACGAAACTGAAATTTAATTTCAAAAATCACCTTGTCAAAATGCATGCAAGGTGACTTTGAAAAATCTGTCATAATTAACAGTCGCTTTAAGTCAAAAAGTACTTGTCACAGTACCTTGGGTCTGTATTTGAAATGCAAAACCAAGTTGTGGGTGTTTGTTTGTTTTTTAAATTATTTTATTATTTATCTGTTTGTTTTTCAACATCATTTTTTTAAAAAATCCTCACCTGAGGGTATTTTTCCATTGATTTTTAGAAAGAGTGGAAGAGAAAGGGAAAGACAGAGAAATTTCTATGTGAAACATCGATGGGTTGCCTCCTGCACTCGCCCTGGAGCCTGCAACCGAGGCATGTGCCCTTGACTGGGATTGAACCCGGGACCCTTCAGTCGGCAGGCCGACGCTCTATACACTGAGCCAAACTGGCTAGGGCTTGGGTGTTTGTTTACATCTCCCAGTTGATGACACATTTACCACAAGCTGCAAAGAGGGCCTCTGCAACACAAGCCATTTTAAAAGATTTCTTTGCAGGTTTCATTGCCCAATAAAATGTCTGATGAGGAACTTTTACTGTCACACATTTTCATATTTTTGAGCTGCGGAAAGCATTCCTGACAGCAGGGTAATCAATATGAATTAGAGGAACTTTGAATCTTCAGATTGATATATCGTCCTTGATTTGTGCAACCCCCCAAAACATTTTTTTCCAATTATCTTTTGTGTTCTTCCCACACTGGCTGCTGCTGCAGAGTATTTTTACAACCCTAATGCTATTAAAGCATGCACTCAGGACCCCACTGTGACACCAAGCAAATAATGCACAGAGGAAATAAATGCAAGCTCATAACTGTTAATATTGTCTTTCAAATGCATTTGAACTTGACCTGTTGAAATGTCCATTAGAGAACGCACGGCAGCTTTGCAAACTACGGGAGGCAAGACACCATCTCAGGAAAGCAGATTCTTTGAAAATAAATCACTTGAAGGACTGCAGTGTGGTAGGAATTGATTGAGAGCAATGCAGAACCAGATAGTGAAGTAACCTGCTTAAACCCTATAAGCAAGTCACCACTTCTAAAAGCTCTATAAATGAAAGCACTGTGGCATCTAATTTGCCCTATGAATGATTTTTAGATTAGCGAAAACAATAAATAATAAGTTAATATAAAGAACATAGATTTAGAAACAATGCCACGATGTCTTTTACTCTAAAGCAAATACCTTTTCATCCTGCTGAAGCAAGAAGGCTTTTCAATTTTGTGTACCTTATTAGGTTTATCTTAGGAACTAAAAGTGACCACAATCATGTATGCTGAAGCATTTGTATTCATCCTGTTCACTATCAAATTATAGGTTTACAGCCAACACAGAAACACAAAATGGAATGACCTTTGAGAAAATTCCCGCCTATATTTTTTTCTTTTAAAAAAAAAAAAACATTTGTATTTATTTCAGAGAGGAAGGGAAACGGAGAGATAGAAACATCAATGAGAATTGGCTGCCTCCTGCACGCCCCCTACTGGAAATAGAGCCCAGAACCTGGGCATGTATCCTGACTGGGAATTGAACCCGGGACCTCTGGGTCCATGGGATGATGTTCACCCCATGGAGCCACACCAGCTGGGCTGGTCTATATTTTTTTAATGAGAAAAATCATAGTTTTCAGATGATACTGAAACACAGGTCTCTAGGACAGAACATATGGCAAACTGCTCATATCCGACCTATGTAAATGTCAGACAAAACAGTTGCTCTACTATTATTATTTTTGGCTGCGTGGGGCAACCAGGCTGGTGGGGGGGGGGCAGTTAGGGGTGACCAGGCCAGGGGGGGGGGGTTGTTGGGGGCCCAGCAGGGGGGGTTAGAGAGGGATGACAGTTGGGGGCAACCATGCTGGCGGGGGGGTTAGAGAGGGATGATCAAACGACTGACCAGCAGGCTGCATGGGGTAACCAGGCCAACAGGGTGAGCACTAAGGGGCGACCAGGCCAGCAAGGGGGGACAGTTAGGGGTGATCAGGTTGGCAGGCAGAGGCGGTTAGGGGTGATCAGGCTGGCAGGGGGGGGGGGGGGGGGCAGTTAGGACAATCAGGCAGGCAGGCATATGAGCAGTTAGGAGCCACCGGTCCTGGATTGTGAGAGGGATGTCCGATCCTGGGCCGAAACTGGTAGTTGGACATCCCCCAAGGGGTCCCGGATTGGAGGGGGTGCAGGCTGGGCTGAAGGGACCCCCTTACCCCATGCAGGAATTTCGTGTACTGGGCCTCTAGTTTATAATAAATTCAATGGTTAGGTAAAAGTAAAACCTTTAATGATCAAGTATAAAAACTCAACATTTGGACTTCATAATGAATATAGTGTATTTTATTAATTTTCTGTGCAGAAAATATGTATAATTTGACATCATAAAATTGTACAAATATTTTGATGTTTTAATGGACACAAGTATGAATTTTGAGAATTCCAAAAAGCAAACCAAAATCCCAAATACAGTGTATTAAATTTAAAGATTAGAATTATTTAATTCCCAATGATAAATACAGTTAAAAATTATGAGTTTTGACATGCTTGGAATTTAGATCACTTTCAAAATTTTTCAAAATAACATTTTTTTTTTAAATTACTTGTTTAATGTCTTCACATGAAAGTCTAGTGTGATCATTTAGTCTTTCATTAGGATCAAAACAACAGTAATTCCAAAAACAAGCAAAACAACAACACATTCATTCCCCAAACCCTGGAGAAAATTCTTGATTAGTGTGGCCAAAGGTGCACCATTAGTTTTACAATAAAGGACATTTTAAGTATATTTGTCCAACCTGTATTTGTTTAGCTTTTAAACACTGTGCTGTGAGCCAAAAAGAATGAAGGTTTTCTACAAAGTATGTCTTACAACAATAAAATTTCATATAAAAATAAACGTGCTTTTTCTAATTCTTCACAAGTACTGAATCTGAGCTCCGGCTTCCTCTTCTGCACGGTGTGCACTCACAATTCCGTCCAGCCAGACAGGAATCAACTGCACACCTGGGTGGCCGAGCGTCTCCCATTGCGATGGAGGACCACAGGTCTTCCAACTGCAAAACTGCCGTGGTTGAATGCTTATTATGAACGTTGGAAAGGGTCATTTCACATCATTGCAGAATGTCTTTTTCACTCAGGCAATTTTTCTTCTAGTCCACTGTAAACACACTTCTGCTCTCTCTCTCGGTTTCCCTCTCTTGTTTTCCTACACACACGTAATTTAAATATAAATATCTACAAAATAATGTGAGCTTGGATGAAAAGGATCTTTGGCAACAGTAAGAAAAATAGGAATTTCTTTTTTTTCCATCTAGGAAAAAAATAGCTTCCATGCAGTGCTTTTGTCTTTTCTATAATTATTTCTAGTTCCACAATATAGGCCTTAGTCTTAACTCAGTAGGATGTCTCATAAACAGCTGCTTTTTACTCCATCAAACTTTAAATAAGCAGGGTAAGTTATATTGCCTTCCAGCAATTCCTAGCTCAATTCTCACAGATCAATACAGCTGTCTCTAGCCACACTGGGCCTGACCAAAACCAGTTTAAGAGGAAATCAGAAGGCAGTTACACTGGACAGAACAGGCAACTTTGTTTATCATAACCTCAGAACAGTGGTGCTGATCTGTTTGTGGGAGCTTCTCTATTTGCTCAGAAAACAAATACTAACTCAATCAGTTTCAATGGACTGTGACTCATAAACACCTGTGTGTTCACTTTTACATAACTTTTTTACTTTTACAGTGTTTTCAAAAACCCACTTAAGATTTACACTGTATTTTACCTAGGAAACTTTCCTTTCTTCATCACTCTTTTCCTTCTCTCCTCCACATTCTTGCCCTACCACCTCCACTTAAGTTAGGCAGAGCTTGATGGCATTCCCCTTTTTATGCACGTGGTCTAATGCTTTGCAGGGGTGAAGGCTGCAAGTCTGATCTCTAACCCAGGATCCTGTTCACGCCACACACTGGAGGCAGCGGGATAAAATGATGACACTGGTAACCTGCCACCAACCATTCCCACTTTTCAAAATGATTTCTACTTCTCCCAACTCTGAATTTTAACCAAATTTTATGGAACAGGGAAGAAAATACAGTTTCCCGCTCTGGCCACTAGTAAGCAGATAACTGTCACCTTTAATAAACGTAATTATATCTGGTGGGCACCCAGTTATGTGGTTAAAGATGCCACACTAACTCAAGAGCTGGTATTTTCCTGAACCGGAGAGCCCTGGGACTCTGGAGAATTAACTATGCAACACATCAAAACACAGAGCCGGGAGTGCAACCCAGGTCACATTCCAATATATGTGCAGCAAGGTATTTTACATTCCTTTAGGGCTTAGCTGGAGACGAAAACCTGGAAGATTTAACTGCTGTCTCCCTGGCCAATGTGTTAGCTGCCATATATTTTTTTAGCAGGCAAGCCAGGCTCTCATTTGATGCATTGTGGAGATTTCTCACCACTAAAATAAAATATACAGTCATCCTAAATTGATAACTAGGCTCACATGAATGTGCTGATACAGGTGAACAGATACCCTGTTATGATGCAACAGAGAGAATATCTGTTTCTCAGTGTCTGCATTATTAAGAAGGTTTCATCCCCCGGGTGGACGGAGAAGAGCTGGAAAAACCTGACCTTGCCATGACAGTGTTCATGGGTGGCGTGTGCAGCGGAATCGATGCACGGCAGCCTCCGCTCCTTTATTGCCACATATATTAGAGCGGTTTTGTAGTGCTGCTTCTCATCTGAAGGTCGGGTTGCCTCTAGGTCAACCAGCAGCTCATCAAAGCTCAACTTCTCAAAGAAGATTATAATTCTGATGAAAGCTTCTGCTGTAATTCTAGTGGCAAAGAAAACATGAAAGGCTCTCTAAAAACAAACCAAATGCCACGTTGTTTTACATTTCCCCAAACCAGAGGAATAGCCAGTCTGGTCACACATTTGAGCACCTATTAAATTATGAAAAGAAAAGCATTATCATGTTCTGATGTATTAAAATAATTTTTCTGTCTCTGACTCCCCCTTTCCCCTCCTAGTTTTGCCCCTATGAGGCATTTCTTATCTTTACCAGTTCTTAAGTTGTATTTTAACTCTCTGCATTAAGATTAGGAGTGATTTTGCTATAGTGTGAAATGTATGTAGAAATCTATGTTTAGATTCTATAAACAAAAATTAAAGTTTTGTGTAAGGAACAATAAAAATCTGTATGTTCACATTAAAAAAAATTACTGGTCTCTATTCTAAAGCAACATTATTTAACTCTGCTAATTTCAACTCATTCACGTGGCCTTTTTTCTGCTCTCTCTTAATGGACCCTTTGCTAAATATCAAAATTCTACTGCGTCTTTTCTTTGGAAAACTTCATCTAGCTAGCCTTTCAACTTTGTCTTCTGAGAATACTACAGAATGGAATAAAGCTGCTGGGGTAATGGAGGGGAGATTTAGACAGAAGGAATCAGTGAATTCTCACTGTCCGGGTGGTTGAAGTAAATGCAGATCTCGTTATGCTTGGCATCATTTATTTCCTGTCTCACTAGTTTACAAAAAGATGGTTCTTTTCTCCTGAATAAGAAGCATGGTATGGTCATGTGAGTAGAGAACAATGGTCATCTGTTTTAATAACAACAGTTCCCTGGGGGGGTTAGAAAGTTATGACTTTGCCTATGAACTTGAATTTAAAAATGGCAGTATTAACTTTTCCTAGAAACTATATACTATTACAAATTTCCAATACAGAGTCCCGAAGAACAAAATCTTTTTAGCACAATTGTCATGTTTTAAAACTAATATAGGAAGATAGATTTTACTGGTAGTAGGCAGAATATATGACTAATGAATTTAGAATCAGAAGATATATTGGGAAGAAGTGTGATGATTTTCTGCTATGAATCTGGAATTAACACTCACTACCTTATTTTCCAGCTAGCACTAGAGTTTACAGGGAGATTCAAACTAACAGTGCTACAGGTGTCTTACCAGATGTATATTTCATGGAGCAGGGAAAAAGAGCCTTTCAGTAGCAGAGATTAGGAAAGCTGAGCTCCAGGTGACTCTGTGACAAACTCAGTGGATGGCTTGAAGCAAGTTACCATCTTCCTTTGGGCCTTAGTTTCATCAACTACAAAATAACAGTCCTCCTAACTACAGCATTTATGTTTCTATAATATAACTGGATATGCAAGTGTTCTAGATAGCCTAAGAAAAGGGAACTGTTTGCCATGAGAAGCCATTGAAAATGTGTCTTACTGGCTTGTTAGAAAAATCACTGTTCAGCTGAGTAAACCACCCTTAACGAAAATAAAATTTACCTATTATTTTTTTCTTTTCAATATAACGAACATCCTTTAGCATCAGCATCATCTATTGATGACAATGGTGGTCCATTTGTGTCTAGCCAGCCTCTTTAACAATGCCTTATAATTTAAATCAATTACTTGCTTTGAATGCTCCAAGTAAACACTAGTGTTTTTGTTTTTGTCTTTCCGGGGAGAGAGGGGGAGTTATAAATAACATGGGTATATGGAGTAAATCAATTCAGACTATGCTTTGTCTACACTGCTTTTCTTCCTTTGTTTTAAGAGCTTGTATAATCACAGTCACCCCATTAGCATTTAAAGTCACGACATGAAAAAAAATATCAATCATTTCACGTTTAACCTGAAATTAAAAACATGAAAAATTAAAAAACTAAGGCCCACATTTATGTGTATATGGATTTATTTTATTTGATTATTATTATTCATATGTAAAGTCAAAGCCTCACCTTGCATAAAGCAAGAGACCCAAGAGGATGAAATGGCAATGGCAGAGCCTAAAGGTGTAATGCAGTGGTTGAGCATAGACCCAGGAACCAGGGGTCAGTTCAATTCCATGGTCAGGCTGGGCTGGGAGCTCCATCCCCAGTGGGGGAGGGGAGCATACAGGAGGCAGCCAACCGATGATTCTCTCTCAGCATTGATGTTTCTCTCTCTCTCTCCCTCTCCCTTCTTCTCTGAAATCAATAAAAACATATTTTTAAAAATTCTATTGGATTCTCTGTCCACAGAGTTAATTTCTTAGTATAGTCCATAAAAATTGATAGTTACTTCCAAAAAAAAAAAAATCAAAGAAAACAAAGGTAGAGTTTTAAAATACCTATAATGATGATACTTTTGTTCAGAGGTTTTTAAGCAGGGATCCTGGCTTTTGGAGCCTGTGGGCCCCCAAGATTGTCTGTATGTTTTGTACGTATGTCAGAATATTTCTTTTTGAACAAGCCCTCAAAAGGATACATTATCTAAAAAAGATTGACTACTGATCTAGTCCAAATGAGAAGTCCTAGAGTGAGAAGCGATTTGCCATAGTCACATCATTAGCCAGTGACATTGCAGGCCCCAGAACATAAATCCCTAAGACTGTTCATGCTGATTCGCACTCAAATAGATGTTTCTGAAACTTGAATTATCTGGTGAAGAAACTCTGCCTCCTTTATTTGTTGGGAAGACAAAGTAAATTTATAGTGATTTTGTGGATACCATTTCAGTTTTAACATTTATTGCCACTAAAATTACTGTTTTAAGACCTGTGTGACAATAATTAGCTAGAGAGAAAGGCTGCCTCAAAACAAAACATAAGTAACTCTCTTCTACAGGCATTCCTGTCTACAAAAGCAAAAATTACCTAAGTTAACACAACGTTTGAACATCACCTGGAATTTAAAATAGGCAAAAAGGCTCATCTAGAATAGCAGACCTATTCACTCCAAAAAAATCTTCCACATGTTTTAGTGAAATTAGGTGTATTAATATAATCACTTCAATAAATTATGATCAGTAAAGAGCCAGTATTGCACATCAAGCCTGTACTAAATTTATTTTTACTGGTTCTTTCTATTATGTTTTTATGAAAATTATTTTTAACTTAGAAAGTGTTGCCAAGATGTACTATTTATTAACTATGTCTTCAGAGCTAAATCTGCAGGAACATTGCACATTTCCCATGTCTTTTTCTGACTCACCTTCCACAGAAGGGAGAAGAAAGAATTCCAAAGAGAAGAAAAAATATCTGTAAGTAATATGTTTATGGGAATTCAATGCTGGATGGTACAACATGCTTGATTGTTATTGGTAAATCAGAGCAAAAAAAAAATGACAGTAGCATCTATCAACTTATATTACATCATGCAAAATTTTAACAAAGGCAAGAGAAGTTATGGTGCTGATTTCAGCAATGTGCTATATTTGATAGCAACTGATAAATGTCGACAAAACAAAATCACCAAACTGTAAAAATGCCTTAATTCTTAAGGTAATGAAGTGAGTCTTCCTGTGAGCCAATATAATGGCCAGGGAACATGAACTGATAGGATCACACAGAGTAAGCCTAACAATGATTTTAAACTCAATAATTCCCTATGGAGACCCAGAATACCAGGTGGTACAGCAATAATATTGCTGGATTCTGAACTTGAATAACTAATGAAATATTTCATCTTGTGTAGGAAGTAAAATACAGATTTCCTATTAGGGATGTGACTATACTTTAAATATCTTCAACATAACCAATGTGTGACAAAAGAGAGATCTTGTATCTAGCTCAGTGACCACTGACAGACATGATGCCCTTGGGTTTCAAAGTGCAAATAAACAAAGTACCTTAAGAGGCTGAAGCCTAGCGGGTGTGGCTCAGCGATTGAGCATCAACCCAGGAACCAAGAGGTCAATGTTCGTATTCCTGGTCAGGGCACATACCCAGGTTGCAGGCTCGATCCCCAGTAGGGGGCATGCAGGAGGCAGCCCATCGATGATGATGTTCCTCTCTCATCAATGTTTCTATCTTTCTATCCCTCTCTCTCTAAAAATCAGTAAAAATCATTTTTAAAAAGAGGTTGAAAACTAAGATAAACTATGCTGGGGGGAAAGTAACGAAAAATAACAGAGATCACAATGCTGAAAAGTGAAAAAAAAAACTTATTAGATCTATGTCCTTTTATAATTTATAGCAATAACATTTCCTCATTACTATGCAGCAGTAATTGATTAAATAAATTGAGGGTAAATATGACTGATTAAATAATTATGCCTAATGCATGCCAAGGGAGGGAAGATTTCCCTAGACATAAGTGGGAGGGGAATATAAAAATAGATACAACATCTGTAAAAGATTCATTCAGCATAAAGTCTAAAGACATCAAGTAGAGGTATTAGCTCAGTAGTGAGGAAAATTAGATATTGACACAAAGTACCCGTATCAATAGAGAGTCTTACGCTGTATCTTAAAACATCTAATATATTTGCCTGGAGTTTTTCTAAATCAAAGCCACTCTGTTATTCTTAGGTGAAAAATGTGATCTGAGTTTCAGTGAGTTTTTTGATTTTGTTCAATCTTCTATTTGTTCAACCAAAAACAATTCAAAGGAGACCAAGGCTACCAGCCTCACAGTGAGAAAGTGTAGCTCCTCACTAGGGAGTTCTTGAATCTGCCATGAAAATCAACAGTGGGCATCTAACAGTTTTAATTCTAGCCTTGAAAAGTGAATCATCACATCAGATTTCTTCAGGGCCTCTTCGGTGTACTGTGACCTGTCATCTTGCCTCATTCTCTGTATTTCCATTTTAAATAATCATAAATAAGAAAGCCTTGCTATTCTTTGGCAGAGGATAGCTGTTTGAATTTCAAAGCGTTAGCAATTGCACTCATTCCTTCTTTAAATCCCAGGTTTTCAGCTGAAAGATTCTTTATTGTATTCAAATCTTGTCCCATACGAGTTGTTTTGGTTACTCAGTTTGCGAAGAGTCTTAGAAATTGACCGGGGTCCACAGCAAAACACACCAACTGTTTTCCTGGGAAGGAAGAGGGAGAAAATAGAAAATCAGGTGGAAAATTTGGCAGAACGTAACAAGAAGTACGCTTTATGAGCATGTGTAAGGTATTTACAAAGTTAATTTCCTGCTGCTGGGCCTACTAAAAACATTTTTTTTTAGTTATTTTCAGATGTAGATGATCACCCAGGAGATATTTTACTTACCTCATGCTTTCCATACTAGAATTCAAGATAATTCAAAGAATGTAACTCTGAGCACATATTTGCTTATTATCAGAGAGTGAGCAGTCTGCCTTAACCTTTTCATTACATGCCGCTGGTGAGGACAGAAACTACACCAACAGCAGCAGTTGATAAATGTTCATCCACACTAGATCATGTCAATGTTCTCTTATAGTTATTTTATATATATTTTTCCTAAAGGTTCCATGAATTTGCACAGGCAGTGATGAATTTGAGAAGAGAAAGAAAAGGCATTACTGATTTGAAAGGATAATTTTAAGTTACTGATTTATATCCTCATTGAAAGAAAAAAACATTAATCTGGATACATTTTCTCTTTCATTTATGCACTACAATAATTATAACAAATGCCAAGCAGGTTTTATTATTTGCTAACATAAAATTTTAGTAGATGAATTATACATATCCCTAACAAATAGTCTAAATAAATCCCAGAAAATGACAAATATTTCACAATAATCTTCTTCCATATTTGTTGACTTGCCGGAATTCTTCCTGAGACATGATTAACAATTCATATATCTTAGACAAATACAGTACGTCCTCACTGTCTGAAAATAATTGGTGCTGAAAAAAAAGACAGTGAATTCATTTAAATGGGTACAAAAACTTTATAACAAATATTGAAAAATGATTTTATTATAACTTACCATCTTGAAAAATAAATCAAAGAACTATGAAAATAAAACTTTCCCTGCAGTTATGATTGAGTAATGGGGACTAGATTTACCCTCCAGCATTAAAAATCTTGAAAAAAAAAAGATATATGAAACAAGTATTTGCAGAAACTGGACAATAGGCAGAAGAAAACAGTGAACCCTGAGAAAGAGGAAAAAACAATGGGATCCAGAAACTGTCTCTGCTTATTGCCTGGAGGCAAGCTACTGGCTGCAGCACTGGTTAGCGGTCTCGCTGAGTTCAGGAGACAAACAACATTTGTGCAGGCCAAAGTAGCTAGAATTTAGAGCAGAATATGGAAGGGACGAGATATTTACAGAAAGAAGCTCTGGAGATCTATAGAGGAGTATCTTTAAGTGTTGGGTTCAATACTGATTTGCTCATGTCTGAGAAAAAAAAATCATATGAATCTCAGTAAGGAACTATCAGGGAACAGTATGTAAAGCACAGTTCAGAGTTTACATAAGCTTGAGAATAATTCATATTCCCACAAGTCAGAATGGAAAGATCTATATGCAATACATGGGCAATGGGTAGTGAGTGTTCTAGAAAGGTACCACTTTATTTGTTAAAAAGGTAGAGTGGATATTGGTAAAATCAGCCTTAGATTGCAGGCTGCTCTAGACCTATACTAACAAAGCTCAAAAGCAATCCTTGTAAAACTTAACCCAAGTAACAAAACATTCTGCCAAACACAAATCCAGCAATATAGAAAAGAATAAATCAAAATTTGGCATTTGACATCTAAACTTCATAGTGTGCAGCATTCAATAAAAAATTATAAGGAATGTATAAAGCAAGAAATTATCAACTATAGCTAGGAGTGTTAGGGGCTGAATTGTGTCCCACCCCAATTCATATGTTGAATCTCTAACCTACAGTATCTCAGAATGTAGCTATATTTGGAGATAGGACCTTTATACATGTGATTAAGTTAAAACGAGGCTGTTAGAGTAGACCCTACCCTACTTGACTAGTGTCTTTATAAGAAGAGAAAATATGGATATACAAAGAAACATGCATAGAAAAATGTCTATGTAAAGAGGCAATAAGAGGGTGCTCATCTATAAGCCAAGGAGGGAGGTCTCATAGGAAATCAACCCTGCTGACATTTCGATCTTAGATTCCCAGCCCCCAGAACTGTGAGAAGATAAATTTCTACTATTTAATCCATTTAGTCTTCAGGATATTGTTATGGAAGCCCCAGCAAAGTAATACAAGGAGAAAGGTAGGTCAATAGAAAAAGGCCCAGAATGATAGAAATGATGGAATTATCACACATGGTCATTGAAACAATGATGGGAATCATGCTTCATATGTTTAAAGACAAAAATCAACATAATGAGAAGAGAAATAAAAGGTTTTTAAAGGCCTACATGGAAACTGCAATGATTAATGGCAGTATTTAAAATTATACATATACTATGGGTTAACAGAAGACTAGGCACTGAAGAAGAAAACATATGTAAGCATGAAGACGGCACTAGAATCTATCAACATGGAAACATACAGAGAAAGAAATATTAAAAAAAAATGATGACAACAAACAAAGAAAACAAAGCTTCAGTGGCCTATGGGACAATATCAACTAGTCTAAACTATATGTAACTGTGGTCCCAACAATGACAGATGACAGAAGGGAAAAAGGAAAAAAAAACATTTAGGAGTAACTGATAAATTTTTTTTCCCCAATTGAATGAAAACAAACACATTGACTCAAGAATAAGAATTTAATGAACCCCCAAGGAGAATATACAAAAAGAAAACTACATAAGGCAACTTATAGTAAAACTATGAAAGCCAGTGACAAAGAGAAAAATATAAAAGCAGCTGGAGGGGGAAAAAGACACATTATAAATAATTAGCAAAAGATGAAAGATGAACATCTTTTCACAAACTATGCAAGTCAGAAGGCAATGAAGTGCTATCTTCAAAGTGCTGAAAGACAAAAGAAAATGTCACCTATTGGATACCAAGCGAATTCTTTTTTAAAAAACTGAATTTGAAGAGGTTTAATGCATTCTATTTTTGGTGGAACAAAACATAGCATACATTTATTTAGCACAACCTTCTGGGGTACACAGAGCCAGATTGGGGAAGAAGGCTTTTCTCCTCTTCGTCCATGTCTGACGATTGACTCATAAGCTGTTCCACTGTAACTATTCCCTGCACTAGTTGGGTACCACATTTTACATTTATTTTGTCCTTTCAGTGGCAGCATCAATTCACCATTTTCTTTCAGGTCTTTAACCATGTTCAGCCCTCCAAGCTCCCCTTTCACATACAGCTGATGGTAGGTTGGGCAACTGGAGTATGTTTTCAATCCTTGTGGAACTTCTCCATCCTGCAGTATATCAAATGACCCGTTTTCAATATCAGTCCTATTGAATTTGTTTGCTGAATCCACATTTAGCTTCCTGTGTGTTTCCTTGCATGGAGCATCACAGAAGCTTTATTTGTCAGGACTGTGAGCCTTGCCTCTACTTTGGGAGCTTGGGGGCAAATTGTATCTAGTTCTTCAGATGCTTCCAGCTTCTTAACTATGTTAAGTCCTCCTATGAGCTTGCCAGAAACCTAGAGCTGGGGAGAGGGGGGCCAATTGAAGTAGGTTTGGAGGCCCTAATGAACTTCATTTGAGACGATACCAACACTCCTAAACTGAACATTGTGTTTGTTGACAATTTCCACCATCTGCTTGCTGAAACCACAGTGAGGCTCCTGCAGAGTCCCTTTCATAAACATCATGCAGGCAGCAGCATGAGTTAATTTCTTTAGGTGAAGGTTGAGGTCTTCTTTGGATGCTCATGACCACTGGGTGGGAAGGTGCCCACGGGTGCATGTCGCCGAACATTTTTGGTCAATTCTGGTGCATGTGCACCATCTAATCAGTAATTCTTTTTTTTCAGAATTCTTGAAAAACAGAAATAATTTCATATTTTTTAGATACTTCAGGTAGAGCTTCCATCTTCACAAATGAAACTTGGAGGTATTCTTTGGCTAAGCCTGCCATCACACTATTCACCTGATCACACTGTGGAGCCCATGGTGACAAAAATGAACCACAGGGGGACGTCTGAGGTACAGCAGCTCCTCAAACTGCTGTGCTGAGATGACCTTCACTGCTGCCACCGTGGCATCAGCCACCCAGCCACCACACTGCCACTGCCAGACAGTTCCATACCAAACAAATTTGATACCAAACAAAAATAATTTTCAAAAGTGAAGATGGAATACAAACTTTCGAACAAAAGGTGAGATAATTTATTGCCAGCCAACCCGCACTACAAAATATATTGAAGGGAATTCTTCAGAATGGAGAATAAAATCAAAGGGAAATTTAAATCTACTACACCCATCCCCACCTCCACCCCCCAAATTAAGAGGACCAAAATGGTGAATGGTGAATCAGTGAATAAATAGAATGTATATTTTGTCTAATTTTTATCTCTTTAAAATATGACTGATGTTTAAAACAAAAGCAATAGCAATACATTTTGAAGTTTAAAGCAAATTTAGAAGTAACATGGATAAGAACAAAAGCCAAAAAGATGCAGGGATACTGGAAGTACATGCAATGGTGTAACATTATCTGAAGTATACTGTGATGAGATAATGATGTATACTGTAAACCTAAAACAATGTTTCTCTAATTTCAGCTTTATCAGAATCACCTGAGCAACTTCACAGACCACAGATAGCTGAGCCCCATCCTTAGAGCTTTAGATTCAGCAAATCTTGAATAGGGCTCAAGAATTTTCTTTTCTAGCAATTCCCAGGTTCCCAGGTGATATGGATCCAAGGAATGCAGTTTGGAAAACAATGCCTTAGAGAAATAACTCAAAGCAAACAAACAGACAGGTATGGGTAATATTCCACTAGAGGAGAAAAATAACAGAATCATAAAAAATACTCAGTCCAAAAGAAAGTACACAATGGAAAGAAAAAAAATAGAAAAGAAAGAACAAATAAAAGGAAGCAATAGTAAATTGCTAAATATAAACCCAATCAATGAAAGTCAAAATACTCTAAGAGGAAAAGATGGTCTCTTCAATAAATGGTGCTGGGAAAACTGAATATTTACATGCAAAATAATGAAACTGGACCCCTCTCTTATACCCTCACAAAGTTAACTCAAAAAGATTTCAAGACTTAAATGTAAGACATGAAACAATCAAAATCACTGAAAACCTACAAAAATAGCTCCTTGAAATTGGTCTAATCAATGATTTCATGGGTGTGACACCAAAAATACAAACAACAGAAGCAAAAATAAACAAGTAGGACTACATCAAATTAAAAAACTACTACACAACAGAAGAAATTATCAGCACAATGAAAAGGCGACCTATGAGATGGGTTCATGTCTGAATTCTGACTCATTATCCATAGCTTTAAACTAATCATTATCTTTTAGGATCCTAGTTTCATTTGTAAAATAATGATGAAGGCAAGGTGACTTCAAAAGCTCCTTCACCTTCCTTAATCATATAATACTGTCCTATTCATTTTCCAAATTTAAAAAGTCATGCAAGGAAAGAACCACTCTCATACACAAGTGCAAAGTAAATTAAGTATAAATTGATTTGGCTTTTGCGTTTTGGTAGGACAGTATTGAAATGTGCACACCCTTTGATCCAGCAATTCCATTTTAAGGATCCTAACCTATTGCAATACTCTTGGATGGGCACGAGAACGTATGTACAAAGATAATTATTGTCACATTAAAAGACAGGAGACAACCTAAATATCCATACAGGATAGTAATGCTCATATCATCCATATTCTAGAATAGTGTTGAGTTATAATGCCATAAACATTTCATGAACAATATATGGTGTATCTGAAAAAGACTAAGTTGAAGAATTATATATTTCTAGAGGCCCAGTGCATGAAATTCATGCACAGTGGGGGGATCCCTCAGCCCAGCCTGCACCCTCTCCAATCTGGGACCCCTTGGGGGATGTCCGACTAATGGTTTAGGCCCCATCCTAGGGATCCCCCTCATAATCTGGGACCACTGGCTCCTAATTGCTTGCCTGCCTGCCTGCCTGCCTGATCACCCCTAACCACTCTACCTGCTTGCCTGATTGCCCCTAACTGCCTCTGCTTGCTGGCCTAGTGACCCTCTAACTGCCCCCCTGCCAGCCTGGCCACCCCTTAACTGCTCCCCTGCCGACTTGGCTGTCCCCTAACTGCCCCCCTGCCAGCCTGGTTGCCCCCTGTCTCTGCTTGCTGGCCTGATCACCCCCTAACTGGTCCCCTGTGGCCTGGTCACCCTTAACTGCCTCTGCTTGCTGGCCTGGTCACCCCCTAACTGCCCTCCTATCGGCCTGGTCGCCCCCTAACTGCCCTCCTGACGGCCTGGTCCCCCCCCAACTGCTCCCTGTTGGCCTGATCACCCCTAACAGCCTCTGCCTTGGCCCCCATCACCGTGGCTTTGTCCAGAAGGAATTTGGACATCCGGAAGATGTCCGGTCTAACCAGCCTAATTAGCATATTACCCTTTTATTAGTATAGATTCATTCAATTTTTGTTCAAATTAAGTTTTATATTTTCAATCTATATTTTAAATGTATATGTATTCATATATATATATACATATACTCATGTACTTATATATTATCCTATCTAATAATAGAGTAACATGTAAATTACCATCACTCCACTATGCCCACGATTGGGTGGCGGGAGGCTGGGGGGCGGGACTCGGGGTGGCCTATTCGGCCATTGAGAGGCATGGATCCGCTGCCACTGAGGGGGGCTACCCTGCTGTTGAGAGGCGCATGGGGCAGGACTCCCGCCCCCTGTGCCTCTCAATGGCCAGATCCGCGGCCGCTGAGGGGGCCTGCCGCGGACACCCGGCACAGCCTCTCAATGGCAGGGTAGCCAGGTGTCCGCGGCAGCCCCCCTCAGCGGCCGTTGAGAGGTGCAGGGGGCGGAAGTCCCGCCCCCTGCACCTCTCAACAGCAGTGTAGCCCCCCTCAGCGGCCGGGGACCATCAAAAGCGGCGGAGCTGGGTGCCTGTCTGCTCTGGCACCAGGCCTTTCAGAAGCCTCCGCTACGCCGGAGGCTTCTGAAAGGCCTGGTGCACCAGCGGACAGGCACCCAGCTCCACTGCGAAAAGCGAAAACGTGTAGGGGACCCTACACTTGCATGATTCAATCATGCACTGGGCCTCTAGTATATATATATATGTATATGTATATATATTTATATACATATATGTACTTATATGTAAATACATACTTTTAAAAAATTTCTTTATTGATTAAGGTGTTACATATGTATTTATTCCCCCATTCCCCCCCACCCCCCACCCCCACTCATGCCCTCACCCCCCTGTTGTCTGTGTTCATTGGTTAGGCTTATATGGATGCATACAAATCCTTTGGTTGATCTCTCCCACTCACACCCACATACTTTTTTAAAATACATTTTTATTGATTTCAGAGAGGAAGGGAGAGGAAGAGAGAGATAGAAGCATCAATGATGACAGGGAACCATTGATTGGCTGCCTCCTGCACGCCACCTACTGGGGACCAAGCCGGCAACCCAGGCATGTGCCCTTGACTGGAATCGAACCTGGGACTCTTCAGTCCACAGGCCAACGCTCTATGCACTAAGCCAAACCGGCTAGGGTGTAAATACATACTTTTATAAGTGTGTATATATCTAAGTGTATGTGGGGTGTGTGTGTGTGTGTGTGTGTGTGTGTGTGTGTGTGTGTGTATGCCAAGAATTGCTTAATCAATTTAAATTTGTATTCTATATAGTTTATTACATTAATACCTACTGGTTTAATATTCTGAACATTAAATTATAGCCCAGCATATAGTATTAAACTTATTTAATTTATGTCTTTCTTCTTTATTCCTATCTCTATATATCCTTTATGCAATTTATGTACACAAGGTTAATCAAAATTACACATCTAAAATGAACCCTTCTATTTAAATAGTACCTTTTTCTAGTTAATGAACCCTTAAGATATTGATTCATTCTTTTCCAAACTATGCTACATAAAAATCCCTTACAAATATAATGTGTTGTCCTGGCCGGTGTGGCTTAGTTAGTGTCATCCTGTGCACTGGAAGGTTGCTGGTTCAATTTCAGTCAGTGCACACGCCTAGGTTACAGGCTTGATCCCCTGTGGGGGCGTGCGGGAGGCAGCTGATGGATGCTGTTCTCTTGCATTCTCTCCCTTCCTCTCCCTTTCTTTCTGTCTATAAAAATAAATAAAAATATATTTTTTTAAATTAATGCATTTCAATTGCCTGCCCAGAGCAAATACAGAAAGTGAAAGTTGTACAGAATATGGACAGTAGGTGGTGCACATTTGCTCTTCTTAAACCAACTTGAACCAGCTTGCTGTTTAAAGAAAATGAAAAAACACACAAAATCCCTCTAAATCATGAACAGCATAACAAATGCAAATTCTTAAGAAATAACCAAAGAAACCAATAATCCAAGACTAATTCCCTGTAAATGATCCTCTATTGTTTTGGGGTTTGGTTTCAGAATGAAGAATAACAAACAAACAAACAAACAAAATCAATGTTTTCAACAATATACTATGAAAACTAATAAAAGAATGCTTCTCAGAGTTCAGTTAAATGTCACCAAAGAGGAATGAGTCATCTGTGGTGCATAGCAAGACCCAGGTCAGTCTAACAAGATGATCACACATAGGTGGATGATACTGGGGAAAGATGAAAAGGAATATAACCAAAACAGTGTTGACTTTTATTTTATTCTATAGGTCACCTTTAACTGGGGCCTTCCATATTACAAAGGATCTCTGCTTTCTAAATAATGCTTTCCTCTTCAACCCCAAACTACTTCTTCAAGGGAAGGGAATACAGAAGTGGTTTCAAACATGGATAAAATCTGAAGTACATGAGTATACACTGAGTGGCCAGATTATTATGATCACTGAATGCATAATAATCTGGCCACTCAATATATATATATATATATTAGAGGGTTCGGTGCATGAATTTGTGCATGGGTGGGGTCCAGCCAGCCTGGCCAGGGGGAGGGGACATGTACGGTTGGCCGGCCTGCCTGCTGGTCGAACTCCTGGTCGAGGGGACAATTTGCATATTAGCCTTTTATTATATAGGATATACACTGAGTGGCCAGATTATTATGCGTTCAGAGATCATAATAATCTGGCCACTCAGTGTATATTCCTTTCTAAATTTTGCTTCTGGGGCTCCACACCATAATTGCTAAAACAAAATCTCTGAAGATGGAGACAAACACCATGATGAATCAGTGATTCTTTCAATACATCATGAATTCATGAATTGGGATTTTATTGAAAGTTTCTCCACCTGGCCAGTGTGGCTCAGTGATTGAGTGTTGACCTAAAAAAAAGGAGGTCACAGTTCAATTCCCAGTCAGGGCACATAGACGGATTGTGGGATTGATCCCCAGTGGGGGTCATGCAGGAGGCAGCTGATCAATGACTCACTCTCATCATTGATGTTTCTCTCTCTCTCTTTCCATCTCCCTTCCTCTCTCTGAAATAACTAAAAAGATATCCCCCCCCAAAAAAATCTTCATCTCATAAGCTGTCTCATTCATTTACAATCAAATATCCTTTTTATATTTTAAAATATTTTTAAAATGATGAATTAATCCACTATATACTAATATTTATAATGATAAAATAATTAACATGAAACCTGAGTTCCCCAAGATATGTGATCAGTGCTGAGGCCCCACCAGCAGGCGAGGGGATCCCAAGGCAGGTGCTGGGCATGGAGGCCATGGGGGCATAAGCTACCAAGGAGACAGAACCGAACCTCACATCACCCTGCTTGGCCCTGGAGGATGACTGGTTAGTCAGAGACGGGTAAGATTCCTCAGGGAAGGAACAACCTAAGACAGGCACAGACGCAGAGGGGCCATCAGGAGAGAACTTGGGGGTCAACAGAGGTGGGGCACAGACCCTCACCCCCCGCAACATTGCAGGGGTTTCAACCCTCATCCCTTCTGAGGGAGGTCTCCTGCCCCCATGGCTGCTTTGCTTCCCATGCCCAGCTCAGATTGGGACACAGGTGACAGACAGAGACTTGGCCCAGCTCAGATCGGGACCCAGGTAACAGAAAGAGACTTGGCCGACAGCAGCTGACCTATATCTAAATCCAGCCTAGCACCAGGAATGCACAGGGCCTACTCAAAAATGCAAATAATCCTTTCCACTAATATTTACAGGGTAAACTAAGAGTGTTGGTAGAGTATTAAATTTGACAGTAAAATAGTAATCAACTTTTCAGATTAATTTAAATAGGCTAATTGAAATAACTGAATATTCAAGAAAATTTAATTGTACTGGACAAAAAGCTGTTCCTAAAGTGGTAACTAAAATTTCTATTGGTAGTTCATCTCATGGTAAAATTCCTGAACATGCAATGAACCTAAAGCAGTCATATTTTTGTGCAAAAAATTAAAATTTAAAGTTATCAAGACTGCATTATAAAATTTACAAAAGCCTCCATTAATCAAAAAAAGGGGAGATAGTAGGGTAATATCATGTAAGGAAAAATATCCTATAAGTAAATTACATCTAGAAAATTTTTACTTTACAAAATTAATTTTCATTTGTAATGCTAACAGCAAGACACCCATGAAAAACACACATGATGTCTAAATAAGACAAAGGAAAATCGTTTGGGCAAAATAAAAAGTATCCCAAATCAATTATATAGAAAAGATTCCTTTATTAACTTTTGGTCGAGAATATGTTTGTATATTTTCAGAAAACAACTCCAAGAACATGTGGATTCCTGCAACAGAGAAGAATTGACAGGTCTGCTCCAACCACGAAGACAAGAGGAGAAACAGTCCAGAGATGGAAGACGCTGACGAGGCCTTGCCATGCTAGCAGTCAGCAGCTGTGTGTCGCTGCAGGTTGCCTAGGACCAAACCAGAGAGAGTCGGACCTGCATTGCCACCATGTGCCCACCATCCAGATATCATTGCTGACATGTACACATAAGGAACTGTTTGGCATTGAAACAGGGACTCAGAACTGTTGAACATTGAAATTGGGACTCAAACATTTTTTGTTATTATATGTTTATTTCTAGTCGGCAGAGGCAAGATTTTTTAAAGGAAAGAAATGGGGAAAAAATAGATACAGAGGCAAAGAAGCATTGAACAGACTGTCAAACTACAGCTGGAAGGCAGGAGAGGTTGGTGGGGTGCGTGCTGTAAAAGATCAACCGAAGGACTTATACGCATGCATATAAGCATAACCAATGTATACAAGACACTGGGGGGGGGGCAGGCAGGTGAGGGCATGTACTGGGGGGTAGGGGAGGCAGGGGGGAGGTCAATGGGGGAAAAAAAGGAGACATATGTACTACTATTTGTAATACTTCAAACAATAAAAAAAATAATTAACACTAGAACCTTAGGGTCATAGGAAATTATAAGCATTAAATAATCAATTTACGCACATTCTTGTTGCAGAAATATGTTTATTTAGCAACAAACAAAATAATTAGTTCAAATATAAAAATATATTGAAATTTGATGAAATTTTGCAGCTTAATCAGAATTGAAATACAAATTCAAGCAGAAAAGAATTGTGTATAATTTCCAACTGCTAATGAAAGTTTATTTGTGTATTTACAACATATGAAGTTGGTATCCAGAAACTATGATATTTAGACTCCAGTAGATATATGTTTAAAATAGTGACATTAATATTAAAATGCCAACATCTGCAATATGTTAGAAATTACAGCCTTAGCAACTACTTAACCTTACTATGAAACTATTTCAATGCCAACTTTAAAATGTGTGAATGGGTAGATAGCTTTCAAAATGCTTTTAGATTAGAAAACAAATGGGTTGTCTACTCTATGCCCTAAAGTGAATTCTTTCCTTCAGTAGCAATCTCTTCCGATCATAGATAGTCCATAATGTTAAGATTCTTTACAATTATAGCTCCCAAGAAAAATAATTTTGTTTAAAAATATTCCTGACTTAGAGACTGCAAATAACAACTAAGAGCTTAAAATAATATATTCATTCTGGTAAAAAGGTACAAAAATTTTGATTTTTAAGCACATGCATTGTTAGAATATTTGTAGAGCTCCCTTGTTTGCCAACATGATCTTGAAGAACTTTCCCATGATCACCTGATATATGCTGTGAGAATGAACACTCATTTTAATATGGGTCTATGTAAATTTAAAAGTAGGTAGAAGAGTCTAGTTCATAAATAATTTATACATTATTTCTAAGCCAAATTTTAATTATTTGGCATTACGCTTTCGTGAGGTGTTCCCTGCCTTGCTTCCTCTTTTGATAGTGATAATTGAGTGTTTAAGTAGCTTTCTAATTTGTAAACCCATTACTAAGTCATCTTAAAAACTCCATTAATGACTTGGGAATATTTTAATTTGATCATTAGCCACATGTCAAATTTGCTGTGTAATTGCACTTACCCTCTGTTACATTTTGCTATTTCATCAAACAGAAGTTTCCACTGAGGACGTCCAATATAAAGTCTTGAATTCAGTGCTTGATATTTTTCTCCAATTATTTTCTGCCACAAAGAAAGCATTGTATTTTATATGACACAGAGTTGGCAAATTGCCCATTTCTCTAACCTCATTTCTGCTGGTGCTTTGGCTTCCTACCAAATTGCTGTGATATAAAGAATATAAGTAGCAAATGGCAACCTATTAAGTACAGTAAGTTAGAACGTAATTTCCTTCCTGTTTTCCTTTAAAATCCATTCTCTTCTTGAATGCCATTATTACAAATGGCTGATTTGCTTCATTTTTAAATAACTGCAATGTTGAAGAATGCATTCCAATTGCCTACTTTCAAAAAGGGCCTCAGCACATAAATTTTATTGAATTGTGTTTGCACTACAAATACAGTTGTCATATTTGGCACATTAGATGGGTAAAATACTACAAACTGTAATCATAAATTTGGGGAAATAATCTTAGACAAGACAACCTAAGACAGAAGAGCTCCAAACCTCAGGTCTATTAACAAATAACTCAAATGAACTGGTTTTTGCCATGAACAGAATATGAGACCTGAAGAATCAGAGTCAAGTGAGAAGAGAGGAACAAGTGTCTGAGTCCCAGGCAGACAAACTGAGAACCAAATACAATGTATACGCTATACCTTCATTTGAGCAACCCCATGAAGATAATGATACCGACCTGCTTCACGAGAGTAGTAAAATAAAATATTTTTACATACCAAGTAGGGAAGAACTCTGACTAGAAAAAATAGGGTTAGATTAGTTTTGAAGTAACTGACAAGCATTCATAATTTGTATCCAAAATACTACAGAAAATGTATGATAGAAAATACTAAAATAAAGCGTGTGGAAGCAGCCATGCCCAGATTTACACAATGGTGCAGCTCTTCGTGGTGTCTGTAAACATCAATTTCGTCATCTATAATATGGGATAGCAATATCTCCTACCTCTTGAATCTGCTGGAATTCTATGATTGTGTATCTGATTATTTAGCTCAGTGCCTCACACAGTGAATACATAATGTGATAGCCACTGCTATTCTTTTTCGTTTCCCTTGAAGGGAAATACAACTTTTTTTGTGTGTGTGACCTTATTTTTCCCCCCCCAAGACCTCCTCTTGATGAATACAGTTACAAGACTGCTCAGTTATGGTCTGGCCTCTATAGGGAAAGATCTTGAGGCAATAGTGAAGAGGAGAGAGGTGAAATACTCGAAAGGTCTGCTCTATCTCCCTGTGAGGTGGACAAAAAAAATCCCCCAAAAAACAGACAAAAAAAATAGCATAATATAGGGTAGGCCCCCCCCCCCAAAAAAAAAAAAGTATACACACTTTAACAGCTGGTAGCTCAATTTTGAAAATGAAATGTATTTTAATAAATGGTGCCTTTATAATTATTCAAAGTGTGTGCATATATTTTGGGGGACATCCTATAGGGTTAACTTTAAGGACAAGCCGTGAGTTTTCTGGACACATTCCAAGAGGCCTTCCTGTGGGAAACCTCTTCAAACCACCTGCAGAAATGTTCTCCCTGCACAGCCCTGCAGTAAACCTCCTATTATCAAGAGACTCCTTTCATTTACAGTAACATCCAGCAACATACCTGCATCCCATCTGTTTGACTGAGGTGCAGCTGGATGTTGACATAGTCAGGTCTGTTCTCTTGCCAAAGCTGAGAGGACATAAAAGTAAGGAGACATTAAAATTATTTCTGTAGACTCAGACTTCCTCCTATTCTAACACATGGGATTCTAGAATTTGTTAAAATGTATCTTGTCTAATCACAGTCAATATCTACAAGCAAATACATATAAAACTGCACACATATACAGGGGTGGGCAAAAGTAGGTTTATAGTTGTTCCTATGGAAAGTGAAATGAAGGTTTTGATTATTACAATAGCTTTATTAACTTGTGTTTTACATACTCACAACTGTAGACCCACTTTTGCCCACCCCTTGTGTGGTGTGAAAGTAAAACAAACTTATATATTGGGACTCAAAGTAGATGTTTTAGAAATGCAAAAGAAGTCATTTTGCTGATAGGGAGTGATTAAGTAGGGCTTCATCACCCCTCTGGCACCCTTTACAATCTTAAGGGCATGCGGGAAGTAACTGAGAGACTTCTATTGCTATAACTACCTGGCCCACAGCTTTCTAGCAAGTTACTTAACTTTTCTCGGCTTCAGCTTCATCATCAGGGCAATGATATGGTTGAAGGACATTTCACAGGTGGCAACACTGAATTATAAAATCCTAATAAAAATATATTTTACCTTAAAAGTGATGAGATATTTATCAGCACCCATACTTTTTTCTTTGCATTTATTTATTTATTTGTAAATATATTTTTATTGATTTCAGAGAGGAAGGGAGAGGGAGAGAGAGATAGAAACATCAATAATGATAGAGAATCATTGATTGGCTGTCTCCTAATATTTGACAAAGGAGGCAAGAACATACAATGGAGTCAAGACAGTCTCTTCAATAAATGGTGTTGGGAAAATTGGACAGATACATGCAAAAAGATGAAACTAGAGCACCATAATACTTTTAAAATATAATCACTAGTAATATCCCATCCATTAGCTGATTCAAATTATATCCAAATGCTAAATTCTTTTTAAGGCCCTTTCTGAATTGAGTAAGGATTCATGGATTTTAACTGAGAAGAAACTGAGGGTTTTCCAAGTCCAGTAATGGTAGCATCTCACAAAATATATGTTTTGTGCTGATTCTTATCTTAAATGCCTACCAGGATGCTGCTCAAAGACTCCTACCTCAAAAACTGGTGTTTGTTGCCCTCAGCCCCCAGAAAAACTATGAGGATTTGAATAATGCTCTTAATGATTTCAATGTCTCCATTTTAACTTCTCTCTCACAGAAGATAAGTAATAATACATACTGAAGCAACAATTTTCTTCAAGTCCAGAGAGCAGTAAAAATAACAAATACATGGATCAACACAATCCTGTAAATGGATTAGGATTATAATGTCATGCACAAAGATTATGCTTTTCAATTTTACTTTTCCTGACTGTCACTCTTCCTTATTTTTCTCACAAATAAAAAAATAGCATAATGTAACTCCTGAAAGGAATTTTATAGATTACTAACAGGAATGATAGCAATCATTTATTAAATACATCCAATAGATTCTTTGAATAAGCTAAATCTCACATCAGACTTTAAGTTCCCAGGCTGACTCTGTAACGACAGCAAAACAGGCTAGGGCCACGGTTCCATTTTAAGTGGGACTCCAAATGCCTGATGTAGCCCTGCTTCCTCTTTTTTATTTCCCCAATGTGATCTATAGAAGTGAAGTGATTTGAAGCGAGGTATGTAGTTATTGACAGAGTTGGTACCAGATCACCTGACATCTAGCCCTGCACTCATTTCTAAAATCATCAGGTTGGACAATCCAGTCAAGCAAGAGCCGCCTAAGGTGCAGCTTTTGTAATCATTTCAGATAGTCTGATACTAAGACTGAGTGGCTAGAGCAGCTAGATAGTTATGTTCTAGGCATTCTAGAATGATGCAAAAGAACGCACAGTTGGAAGATTGAAAGACTATACATATTCTTATTTTTAGGTTAAAATATCTAATTTAATTTTCAAGTTAAAAATACCCTTCCACTCCAGTCAGTGTTGTTCAGTGATTGAGCTCCGACCTATGAACCAGGTCATGGTTCGATTCCTGGTCAGGGCATATGCTTGGGTTGTGGGCTTGATCCCCAGTATGGGGTGTGCAAGAGGTAGCCTATCAATGATTCTCTCTTTATTGATGTTGCTATCACCCTGTCCCTCTTCTTTCCTCTCTGAAATCAATAAAAATGTATTTAAAAATACCCTTTCAAATAAGTGAGAATAAAACTTTAAAAATTGATATTGCAATTATATTTAGTAATTAATGGCATAAGCAAAATACAGCACATCATCCAATATGTCTTAAAAGTATTTGGATTAAAAATTCAACTCAGAAAGTGTGGGCTAGAATAAAATACGAATTTTTTATTTTTCAATTATAGTTGGCATTCAATATTATTTTATATTAGTTTCAGGTGGTTAGATACTAATTTAAAAATGATATATGCATCCCCATGTTCATGTCAGCATTATTTACAATAGCCAAGATATAGAAACAACCTAAATGCCCATCAATAGAGAACTGGATTAAAAAAATGTGGTATATATAGGCAATGGAATATTACTCAGCCATAAAAAGAATGAAAGCTTACCATTTTTGACAACATATATACAGACATAGAGGATATTATACTAAGTGAAATAAGTCAGAGAAAGACAAATACCATTTGATTTCACTTATATGTAGAATCTAAAGAACAAAAATGAACAAATAAAACTAAACAGGCGCATAGGTACAGAGAAGAAACTGATGGTTGCCAGAGGGAAGGGAGTTGGGTGGAAAAATTGAAGGGATTAAGAAGTAAAAATCAGCCCTGACTGGTTTGGCTCAGTGGATAGAGTATCGGCCTGCAGACTGAAGGGTCCCAGGTTTGATTACCGTCAAGGGCATATACCTTGGTTGCGGGCACATCCCCAGTAGGGAGTGTGCAGGAGGCAGCTGATCGATGTTTCTCTCTCATCGATGTTTCTAACTCTCTATCCCTCTCCCTTCCTCTCTGTAAAAAATCAATAAAATACATTTAAAAAAGAAAAATAAGATTTAAAAAAAAGAAGAAGAAGTACAAATTAGCCTGGCCAGTGCTGCTCAGTGGTTGAGCATCGACCCATGAACCAGGAGGTCATGGTTTGATTCCCAGTTAGGGCACATGCCTGGGTTAGTGGGCTTGATTCCCAGTAGGGGATGTGCAAGAGGCAGCCAATCATTGATTTTCTCTCATTAATGTTTCTATCTTTCTTTCCCTCTTCCTTCCAATCTGAAATCAAGAAAAACATTTTTTAAATGAAGTAGAAATTGGTAATTACAAAATAGTCATGGGGATGTAAAGTGCAGCATAGGGAATGTAGTCAATAATATTGTAATAACTACATATGGTGCCAGAAGACTATATTTTCATTTGGTTTTCAAAAATACTTTTACCTACTCTCACTGAGACTGTATGTAAAGTCACTATGCATTATGTAAAGTCACTATGCATTATTGCTATTGGTCTCTCTCTCTCCCTCTCTCTCTCTCTCTCTCTCTCTCTCTCTCACATACACACACACACAGATGTGCACACACACACACACACGTACGAAATTGTTACCAGTTGCAAACAGAAAATAAAAACCTTTTCTTTTTAACATCATCCAAATGTAAATTGTTTTAGTGTCTTCTGGGGGAGTTTTGCCAGTATAACTTAAAAATTTAAATTCATTCACAGCTTCCAACTCCAGAAAGTCTTGTTTCTGGCATCAACCTAGAAAAAATACTCACAAATTGGAAAGTGATGAGTTTGCTCCTCTGGACAATTTTTCCCTCCTTAGCCTCAAAGACAGAACTCACTTTCTCTCTTGCTACCACCTCACTGGCCACTGGGACCAATCTCCTTTCTTAGCCATTACACACCTTTTGCTTCTCTGGAAACTGCAGTATCCCAGGGTTTGCTATTTTCACACACATTCCCAAGATGATCAGCAGTCAGATCAGTCTCGTTCATAACCTTGCAGGGGCTATTCATCTCTCCCTTCCCCACTCCTGATTCAGCAGGTCCCTGGTGTGCCCCAGAAATGTGTCCTTTTTTTAAAGTTGTGGTAAACATTATAAACTTACCATTGTAACCATTTTTAAATATGCCGTTCAGTGGCATTAAATACATTCCTACTGATGGGCAACCATCATTACCATCCATCTCCAGAACTTTTCTTCTCAAACTAAAACTCTGTATCCATTAACCAATAAATCCCTATTTGCCCTCCCTCTCATGCCCTGGGTACCTTATATAAGTAGAATCAGATAATATTTGTCCTTTTGTGTCTAGATTAATTAAATTAGCATAATACTTTCAAGATTCATACATACTGTAAAATGTCTCAGAATTCTATTCTTTTTCAGGCTGAATACTATTCCATTTTATGTATACTCAGAGTTTTCTTTATCCATTCATCCATCAATTGACATTTAGGTTGTTTCCATCTTTGGCTATTGTAAAAAATGCTGCTATAACCATTGGTGTACAAATCTCTGTTCAAGTTACTGCTTTCAATTATTACAGGTATATTTCCAGAATGCATCTCTTTTTTTACATAAAATCCAAAGGCCTTATGTAATCTGTCCTTTTCCCAGAAAACACACAAGACCTCTCTGATTGCTGTTCATACTAATTTTCCTCTTGCTTACTCTGCTCTGCCCACAAAGCTCACTTTCATCTTGCTCCAGTCTAATACTATTGCATCAGAGTGCTTGCCTGTAAAGTTGGGTCCCTCTGCCCTAAAATTTTTCACCCAAGATATGTGCCTGTTTATTCACTTTACTCAGGTCTCTGCTCAAATACCAATGTTGGTGGGCATTTCCGAATATTCAGTATACATTAATATGCCCTCTATCATTTACTCTTTGTTGCTTTACCCCACTTTCTTTTTCTTCTTTGCCCTAATCAGAATCAGCCATCCCATTTCTTTATTGGTTTATTGTCTTTCTTCCCCACTTAGAATGTAAATCACATGAGATCAGAAACTTGTTTTTATTTTGATCTCTATGTAGCTCCATGTCCCAGAACAGTTTCTACTTCATACAAGGCAGTTAGTAAGTATTTGATGAGTGAAAGAATGACTGATTGAATGGGTGAATATCTGCACAACATGGCATGTATAATATTCATCACCATGTTTTTATAATAAAATTATAAATACCCATCCTGAGGGAATGGTTAGATAAATTAGACACATTCATATTATGAAATACTCTATAACAGTAAAAAGAATGAGGTAACTCTATATGTACTATTATTAAAAATGTCTAAGACATAGTCATAAGTTTAAGAAAGCAACTTCCAGGGCAATACAAAATATGCTAGAATTTATAGAACACTCAAGACTTCCCTCTTGTTACACAGATTGGGTGGGGAAAGTAGTAATGAAAGATTTTGCTTTATCTGAATTATTTGGAAAAAATTGCAACAAAGATGCAAAAAAATGTGTATTACTTGTACAGCTTGAAAAAATAAAGATAGATATATTAATAGATAAATAAAAGGTCAAATGTAGGAGAGATGAAGAATGCCTGCTTTCATACTTATAAGAACTAAAACTTAGAACTTGGGATTTTGGAAATTCTGCATAATGTGCCAAAAGTCTGGTGATGGTCCATTTAGAATAGTGAAGGTGAAGATAAAAGTTAAGAGCTATTAGAACAAAAGATGGGAAATGTACTAGCAATGGCCTGATGATGTTTCCCTCTATTTGCCTTCCCTCACCACTCCATATGCATGCATTTGCATACATCGCACACATATATATGCCCACATTAATAGTGCATGCATGCATTTCTATGTTAAAATATTTCATGTTAGAACTTACCAATCATCATTTCTAGGTTAAAACATATCATAGATACATACACATAATCATAGATATCAGTATCTAAAATTATGTGTACCAAGTAACAAGTGTTAACTCTGTGTTGTTTTTTTAATTTAAAGGATTTTTTTTCTTCTTACTACTTATTTGCATATTTATTTTAATTTTTTCTATAGCAATCATTTAGTACGTTAGCAAGTCAAACATAATAACTATGTTTTTAAATGTAAACACTGCAAAATTGGGAACAAAACTAATTACCTTATTATGCAACACACAGAGTAAGTCTGCAAACCAACGGAAGGACTGGATGTCTCTGCACACCCAAATAAAATACAGTCTTCTAAGCTTGTAAGGTTTCCAGTCATCCCTTTAAGACAAAATAACACAATAATGATTAGGATGGCAAAAAGTTAAGAATCCCTGCATCTTTGAAATTTTTATTTTCACTAGTAAGTAATCAACAGAAAAAAAGCCATTTACATTCAAGCATCAGACATAGCACTTACTGTAACTCTCAAAGGAATATAAAATGAATATTCTGAGTCAAAGACAAGATATCCTCCATAAATTCAGTGTCCATACTTGTGAATATTATATGCATATCACCCATTTCCAGTTGAAGGTAATAAACTAAACTCCTGGATCAGAATACACTTAGCCCTATATCTCAGGGGGAAAAAAGTTCCCTATTTCCAGTGAATTCTATCACAGGGCAGGGCTCCAGTCTAGTCCTCATCATTCTTGCCCTGGCTTCCAGGCAAAGGGAGCCAACACCATTCCAGAAATCGGTTGTTTATCCCTTTCTTAATATCATTAAAGAAGGAGATTTCATAACTACCTACTATGTAATGCATTCCAGTAACTCATGATTCCAAGTCTGGATTTCTATTTATAATTAGGAAGTAGGCTTGAGGTTAAGAAAATATTCTTTTCTTTTCTTAACTTTAGGTGTCCAAGTAACTTGCAATATGTTTTCAGAAACAAATGATTTCTAGCATGCACTATGGTTATTTTTCTAAGAACCTCTAAAAAGACCCAAATTTATATCAAGAATTTAAAATTGAAATAAAACATCATTCAAACACATCCTTTCAACTTACTGGTTCTTCTTTTGGTACTTCATAAAACAGATTTTTAATGCAAATTATGTTTTGTATGTAATAGATTTGAGAATAATTTCCTATTGTCATTTTGTTTGTGTTTTCATGAGAATTAATATTAATCAATTAATTTTTTCTTATACTCCCAGGACAAAAATAACTGTAAAAGTCTTTCCTGGTTAAGCAGTCTTACCTCTGAAATTTTCTAGTCTTCTGTCTACTTTATTTGTTTATTTAATTTTGTTAATCTTCACCCAAGGATATTTTTCCATTGATTTTTTAGAGAGAGTGGAAGGGAGAGGGAGAGACAGATAGAGAGAAACATGGACTTGAGAGAGACATATCAATTGGTTGCTTCCCGAACATGCCCCAACTGGGGCCAGGGATCAAGCCTGCAATCGAGGTATGAGTCCTTGACTGGAATCAAACCCAGGACCCTTCAGTCCTTAAGCTGATGCTCTATCCATTGAGCCAAACTGGCTAGGGTTCTTCTGTTTGTTTTAAATTTACTGAGTAATAGACCAAGGAATGATGGGCTCATTCTGTCATCTCAGAAAAGCTCTCCCTGACCATATTTACGATAGCTTTGGCCCTTATTTCTATATCCCACGAATATCTCTTCTCATAGTTCTAATACTTTCTTAAGTAATGTTATTTATGAATTTCTCACTGGTTTATTTTTATCTCCCCCATTTGAACTAAGCTTTTTAAGGGAAGGGGCTCAGTTTCATTCATTGATGTATTACCTGTACCTAACTATAAGATAGATTAGCACATAGGTGCTCAAAAATATTTGTTGACAGATGGGTAAGTAGTGCACTTAACACTGATGAGACAGTAGAGAAATGAAGGCTGGTGGAGTAATTTTAATAAGGATAAAGACAGAGGAGTGCAGAGCTGTAGTACTGACATATTTTACAAGACATCATGCTGAAAGCCAACAACCACATACTGAGAATCACTAAATTATTCCCTTCATCAATCAGTAAATGAAGTTCCTTCAATAGCAAGTACAAATATTCTCTAAGGAATTACTTCATACTAAAAGAGAGATGTCTAAAATATCGACAGTTCTTTATTTGGATGAATAAAATAGATCAAAATTACATACAGCAAGGTGTTGAGTATTGACGCAAACGGAGTTACTCCAATGCCTCCGGCCACACAGAGGCTAACCTCATAGTTCAATGATTCTTCAAATGGACTTCCAAATGGACCATCAATATATAGCCTATGGAGAGGAAGACAAAGGTGGAAAAGATGAAAATAAGTTAAATTAATTTTCTATTATACGTAGTAAATATGCTGAATCCAGTTACTAGGCTTTGTGATGGTTCAGGTCTTACTTTATTGTTTCTCATAGTGACAAGCCTAAAAACAAGAAATGTTGTTTATGAACTGTCGATATTAAAACAGTACATCTGTTTCTAAGCATGACTCTTTTGAGGGAAATATTAATTAATCATATAAGAAAATATATATTGGACCATGATAGATAGCTAACAACTTAAAGCTCTGATACTATTATATTACTATATTTGACTAAATTAAAATACCAACTGCTTTATGGTGTCCATATTCAATAAATAATGTTCTCTTTAATGGCAAAGTCAGTAGCAGAAGTAGTTACTGAAAACATTTACTATTTGAACAGAAAAGTACCAGGAAGAAAGAAAAGAAACTAATCTAGTTCCTCCTGTTGCCCCAGTTATGTTGTATTAGTACAGAAACAGATGAAGAACAGTCTCAAAGGAATCTTGAATTACTCTTTGTCATTAAATATTTAACTGTGTGTGAGAGAGTGAATCTTTCTTAACTGCAAAAATATTTTCCAATTGTTAACTCAATATTCATCCTCCCATTCTTTCCTAGTAACAAAAATTTCATTTCATTCAGGGAAGCAAAGTACCCAGACAAAAGCACTACATTTCCCAGGCTCCCTTATCTATTTTGGTTGTGTGACTACATTCTGGTTAACGTGGTGTAAATGTAAGTGAAATTAGAAAAACTGGAAGGCTTTTTGGAAGAAGCTCTCAGTTGAAAGTTGCCTCCCTCTCTCTCTCTCTCTCTCTCTCTCTCTCTCTCTCTTTTTTGTTTGTTAATCTTCACCCAAGAATATTTTTCCCATTGATTTTTTAGAAGGGAGGGGTAGAGACAGAGAGAATAATTGATGGGATCGAGCCTGCAACGGAGCTAAATGCCCTTAACCAGAATCAAACCCGAGACCACCCGGTCCATGGGCTGATGCTTTATCCACTGAGCCAAACTGGCAGGGGTGAAAGTTACATCTCTTTATCACTCCCCCTTTCTTTCCTTTTTCCTGGTGTCTAAAATGTTGACTTGATGGTCTAAATATTTATCTTTTATGACTACAGAATTATCAAATCCTCTATGGTTACCTAGTTCCAGATACCTTTATGTTAAAGAAAAATAAACACATATATAGGGCACTGCCATTTTAAAGCTTTTTTTTTCTATTGTAAAAATGACTTTGCTAAAAAATAATAACAGTCCTAAAAAGCACATATATGTTGTCAGTCTTATGATATACATGTCTCTCATTGCTAGGAGTGATTGCAAGAGATCACTTAAGATTAGGCATCTATGGGCTTACCAGTGAAGTGTTTAGTAAATGTTTACTAAATGAATTAATGAATGGATAGTCTTGTGACCTCTGAGGTCTATGCCATGTAGTCCATGTTATATACTACTAGTCATTGCCACGATCTGATTTCCTTTCCTTCTGGGTACTCAGTAGACTATACTTCCTGGGCTTTTTGTAGTTATATTGAACCTTATGTCTAATTCTGACCACTGGGAAATAAATGGAAGCAATATCCGTTACTCCTGAAATGAGGCAAGGAAAACTCTGTCCCTCTCATGGGAACTAATGAGTTGACCAGAAGACAAAGCCAACTAAATCCTTGAAGGAAGCTGTCTTAAAAGGTGACTTGACTCTCAGGAGACACTTTATAAGCAAGAAATAAGTGGAAAGGCAGTGCCGGCAGTGCCACATTTTCAGGGATTTTTCAAGGTTAACTAGTTACTGTAGCAGAACGTAGACTTGACTACTACTAGTACATGTTCAGTGCATACTTAAATCCTGCAAACATGCAAGAGTAGTGCTTTAAAAAATATTCCATTTAAAAAACTACTTATTGTATCTCAAGAAAAAATTACTCAAAGTTTAAATGCTTAGTGTTCCCAACATACCAAAAATTCTCAAAATACTGATAGATCATAAACTCACAATATGCTTAATTCTTATTATATCTGTTTCTCACTTTAAAGCTTATTTACTCAACAAACATATATTTAAAAGTTAATGATACAACATATTGGATTCCTAATAGAAATCTCAACATATCAGTAGCTCAAAAGCAACATATGTGAATTGATTCTACCACTTTCCACCATGTGAGCAAATTTTTTAAAAAAATATATTTTATTGATTTTTTACAGAGGAAGAGAGAGGGATAGAGAATAAGAAACATGGATGAGAGAGAAACATCGATCAGCTGCCTCTTGCACACCCCCCACTGGGGATGTGCCTGCAACCAAGGTACATGCCCTTGACCGGAATCAAACCTGGGACCCTTGAGTCCGCAGGCCGATGTTCTATCCACTGAGCCAAACTGGTTTTGGCAATGTGAGCAAATTTAAAACATAAAACATTAAGCAACAAGATTGGGATTAAAACTAAGTACTTCTAATTGCAAAAATAAGATTATTGTAAATCTCTACAACTATTCTGAATCCACTAGACTTAGTGCAATCTTCTCTTAATTAAGCATTCATTACTTCATTCAACAAATGTTTGGGGGTTTTTTTCCACTTGCAATGTACCTGATACTGTTCAAAGCATCTGGGACACAGAAGTGAAAAAGGTAGGACAAGCCCCTGACCTTATGGATCTTTGACTCTAGTGGGAAAGGGGCTAGCTCATAAATAAAGATATCTACACTAATAAAAGAGAAAGATTCAAATTGATCATACCTTCGTGATGCCCACCAGCCAATCAGGAGTGAGTATACAAATTAACCCAACAAATATGGTTAATTTGTATATGCCGAGCGGCCCGGGGCGGGGCAGAATGCCTGTGTCATCGCCCTGGTGTCGTCGCCCTGGCGTCCCGCCCTGCCCCAGCCGCTCAGGGCCTCTGGGCAGTGTAGGAAGGCGGGGCCATATAGGAAAGAGGCGGCTCTGGGGCTGGAGTGGAAAGGCCGTGCTGGCAGCCAGGGAAAGGAAGGCCCATTCTTGCACGAATCTTCATGCAGCAGGCTTCTAGTATGATATAATGCTACATAGTGATATATGCTTTTTAACATAGGTAAAACAATAGTTATTGAAGCTAGGTCATTCCGTGCATAAAAGTTCATTATACTATTCTGTTTACTTTTGTATACACTTTACATTTTGCATAGGCGTTTAAAGGGATACTCAGAGAAAATCTCTCTGTGCATGTGCCATTTGAACAGAGACCTAAATGAAGTTAAGGAGCTAAATATAAAAGCACCTGGAGAAGAATCTTTCCAGCAAGATAAAAAAGCATCTGGGAAAAGTAACAGGAATTGCAAATAAACAAAGCATTCTTGGCTTAAGTCTATATGTACATGAGCTAAACCCTTCTCAGGAACTTACAACTCAGTTTGTCTGTTCAGGCTACTGATAATTGTGTTTATGAATTTTCCTTTGTCAGGACTGATGCTCTGTTTGGGCCATTCCATGCTATTCCTGCTCTTTAACTATTATTTTTGCACTTAACCTATAAAAAGCACTCTTCAAATACTGGAGATTTTAGCAGTGAACAAGAGACAAAAATCCCTCTCATTGGGATGTGATTATCTCTTTGATGTGATTATCTAACACATCCTCCATTGGCAAATACTTATCAAGTATCTTCTATATGCAAAACTCTGGAATTAGGAAGTGTAACTCCTGTCCTCAGCAATCTTGGTGCTGTCCACTTCTCTATGCATGCCTGCTTTCAAAAAATGTGACATAGGACATTGTATTTGACCAGCAAAGGAATAAGAGATGCTTCTTATTTGTCTGTTTTCCAGCCCACATGCCCACACACACATCCTCCTGACACCCCCATACAGCTACTCTTTGGTGTTTCAGAATAACTTTGGCAAGAGGACAAAAATTCAGAGTGTTCTCATCACTTACGAAGGCTAGGATCACCAGTATGTTAATTGCCCTGTCTAAATCTCATTTCCTACATCTCTAAAAGGAGCAATTAGATAACACAGAAAAAGCCTGCTAATAAGTGTAGAGAGCCACATGATCGGAATTTTTTGTTGTTAAAGCATTAATGAGCAACTAGAGTCCACTGTCATGCCATCTGAAAAGTCCAACATAAATACAAGAAATGGACTAAGTTCAGTATGAGATGAAAAATGTAAATGGGGATGTGCATTAAAGAACCTTAGAGAATCAGCTGTTTTTTCCACAGGAAATGTTTTTGCACAAGATTAAATAAAATTTTGATTTTTTGAGAGGAGGGATGAAAATAAAGCTACTATTAACTGATTACTTGGCAACACCTGGGTTTTTGACGGAGGCAGAAAGAGGAACTACTTAAATCATTTTTTACATATTTAAACTGATTAATGTGCAAAATCCATTGCCTTTAATTTATGAGCAGTGATTTTTCTCTCTATCTTACTACCTTGTCTTTAAAAGAATGCTGTATTACTACTATCATTATATCTGTGGCAAGATTTCAGAAAGTAAAGGCAACTATTCAAATCTTGCAGCAACACAGTGGAGGGGAGATCAACCTGATGCATTTTTAAAGTTCAGCTGATGACTAGTGAAAAGTTTCTTTATGAAGATTGTGAATCTAAGAGCATTCTAAGAAAAGGAGGAATCCTCTTCCCTGGCCCATTCAGAAATATATGAACATTTTTTGAAATATTGAAAGTAGAATCCCTTGAAGTTAGAATCCATTAAATGTTAATGAACTGAATTGTTTTAATGAGTAACACTGATGAGTTGATACACGAGTAATATAAAATCTTTTCTCAGTGGAGAAATCTATGAGCTACAAATTAATTCAACTACAGTAGGTCCTCGGGTTACGTGGGAGATCTGTTCTTACGGAGCGCGACATAATGCAATTTTCGCCATAAGTTGGAACCCTCCTACATAAGCACCTACGTCACTCACATGGACCACATACACAGCATTAATGAAGTGACACAGTAAAAAAAAATTTAAAAGAAAGGTAACAATTCCTGACCTTTACTTGTGGTAAATAAATAATAAAAAACATAAAGCACATATGTACATACATCCAAATGACGGGACTTTTTTTTTTTTTATAAATAAATGGGAGATGGCAACGTAACCACGAAATGACGTACGTCGAGTCCGACGTAACCCAAGGACTGCCTGTATATTAAAAATACAGCCAACACTTCATGCAATCTTATTTCCCAACACTTCCTATCATATCCCCCAAAACACACTGATATCATAATAAATTAAAATTGAACTTGTTAAATAATCTGAGGAGAGAGCTGGTCAGAAGTCATAAAAGTATTTTAAGAAAAACATTTTAATTAAAAATAATAGATATTGGACAGTTTGGTCTTTCAAAGCTGTGGAAACACTGACTTTGGACCAGTATCACCGAGACAAGCACTGCTAAGGGTCAGAAACATAAATTACAAGCACAGGGTGAACTAGGAAAATTAAGAGTGATGGGAGAGATTTACAAAGGTCCTTCTTGTCCTAGTCATGATGGCAATAACCTTTCAGTAATTTGGAGATTCCAAAATGGCGGCAGAGTAAGTGGAAACTACACTGATACACTTCCAGGACCAAACTGGAATTACAACTAAAATACATAAAAACCATCCTGAATAATCAACTGAAGACTAGCTGGAGAGAACCCTGATGACCAGGGATGGAAAGTGGAGAGCACATAGAGACTGGTAGGAAGGGCGGAGGCAGAAAAGGTCTGGACAGGCTCCCAAAGATAGCAACTGAAGTTCCAGAGAGATATTTCAGCTGAGGGGGGTTCCCACTGAGAACTCTGGGGTCTAAACCCCACGCCTGGCTCCCAAAACCAGAGCATCATAACTGAGAAAGGTGCCCATATAACATCTGGCTGTGAAAAGCAGCAGGTTTGCTGTCTGCTAGGGAGAAGAGCTGGAAATGCAGGCACCTTAAAGGGTCAACACACAAAATCCTGTGTGCAGCCACTCATCTTGGGTTCTTGAAGAGGGATGGTAGAGTCCAGTGGAGCTGTGTGAGCAGAAGCCAGGGGCTAGAACTTGAAAGCCAGACACCCTGGTTTCCTTTGCTGAGTCATTCCCTCATACTGCAGAGGACATCTTTGTCTGGCAGAACTTTCCAGGCAGCTTTTTGTCTGGTAAAAAGCAATTGCCCTACCCAACTGGAAAACCGCTTGCTCCACCCTGTGAAGTTTCTGAAGCACAAAAAGAGAATGAAAATAACAATAAGCCTATAGACAGAAGAAATTACCCACCCCCTTCCCTATTGAAAAACCTCTCCCCGCAACTGTGGGCAATAGCCTGAGACTACTCAAGACAACACCATCAGTATGCAGGCAGAGGTGGGTCTCAGGAGGTTTTGAGTGTTTACCTGATCTAATTCTGAGCCCAGGGCTAGGAAAAGCAGACCTTAGTGTACATCTTGGTCCTTTCCAAAGGTACCCAGGCCAAGCAGAGGGAGCCACAAGCTGTGGATTGCTGGGAACTCCAAGCAGGGTACTCAGGGCCAGACACAAGCAGCATTTTAAATTGTACTGCATTAGAGATTGGGAGTCCTAGCAGATCTATCTAATCCATAGACACATAAACCCAAACAGGCAGCCAAAATGGGGAGACAAAAAACATAAGCCCCAAATGCAAGAACAAGAGAATTCTCCAGAGAAGAGCTAAATGAAATGAAGGTAAGAAATTTATCAGATGTAGATAAATGTAGATGTAGATGTAAAAAGAAACACATTGGAAGGAATACATAGCAGATTAGGGGAAGCCAAGAATTGGATCAGTGAATTAGAAGACAGGTTAGAAAAAAATCATTCAATCAGAGAACCAAAAAGAAAAACAAAAAACAATTAAAAAACAGGAGGACAGCTTAAGAAAGCTATAGGACAACATGAAAAGCAATAATACTTGCATCATAGAAGGTCCAGAAAGGAAAGAAAGTGAGCAAGGGATAGAGAACTTGTTTGAAGAAATAATGGCAGAAAACCTCCCTAACCTGATGAAGAAAAAAGTCATAGAAGTTCAGGAGGCACTGAAAATTCCAAGCAAAAAGAACCCAAACAGGCCCATGCCCAGACACATCTTAATTAAAATACCAAAAATTAAAAACAAAGAGAGAATCTTAAAGGCTGCAAGACAAAAGCAATTTGGTACAAAGGAACTCCCATAAGGATGTCAGCTGATTTTTCATCAGATACTCTACAGATAAGAAGAGAATGGCATGAATTATTCAAGGTAATGAAAAACAAGGATCTGAAACCAAGATTACTATATCCAGCAAGACTATCATTCAAAATAGAGGTGAAATAAAAAGCTTCCCAGACCAAAAAAATAAGCTAAAGGAGTTTGTCACCACCAAACCATCACTGCGAGAAATGCTAAAGAAACAACAAGAAAAGCACAGAGTTAGTATTAGTAGAAGGGAGAAAAATAATAAAGATTATAGCAGAAATAAACAACATAGAGACTAAAAAGAAACAATACAAAAGATCAATGAAAACAAGAGCTGGTTCTTTGAAAAGATAAACAAGATGGATGAACCTTTAAGAAAAAGAGACTCATCAAGAAAAAGGAAGGAACCAAAGAAACAAAAACTGTGAAGTAACAACTGACAACACAGAAATACAAAGGATTGTAAGAAAATACTATCAGCAACTATATGCCAACAAGCTGGACAATGTGGATTGAATGGACAAATTCCTAAAAAAATACAATCTCCCAAAACTGAATCAGAAAGAATCAGAAAACCTAAATAGCCAATAACAACTGAGGAAATAGAAGTAGTAATCACAAAATTCCAGCAAACAAAAGCCCTGATCCGTATGTCTTCACAGGGGAGTTTTATCAAACATTCAAAGAAGAGCTAACAACAATTTCTTCAAAAAATCCAAGAGGAAGGAACACTTCCAAGCTTTTTTATGAGGCCAGCATTATCCTAATTCCAAAACCAGATAGAGACACTACGAAGAAAGATGATTACAGGCCAATATCCCTGATGAACATAGATGCTAAAACCCTCAACACAATATAACAAATCAGATCCAGCAATATATTGAAAAGATGATCCATGACCAAGTGTGATTTATTCCAGGGATGCAAGGATGGTACAATATTCACAAATCAATAAACATGATGCATCACATAAACAAATCGAAAGACAAAAAAAATCACATAATCATATCAATAGACACAGAAAAAGCATTTGATAGAATCCAACACCCATTTTTGATAAAAACTCTTAGCAAAGTGGAAGCAGAGGGATCATACCTCAACATAATAAAGGCCATGTGTGACAAACCTATAGCTAACATGAAACTCAATGGGCAAAAACTAAAATCATTTCCTCTAAGAACGAAAACAAGACAGGGATGCCCACTTTCATCACTCTTATTCAACACAGTACTATAAGAGCTAGCCATAGCGGTCAGACAAGAAGAAAACATAAAAAGCATCCAAATTAGAAAGGAGGAAGTAAAACTCTCAGATGACATGATGTTGTACCTAGAAAACCCTAAAAACTCCACCAACAAATTTCTAGATTTAATAAATGAATTCGACAATATAGCAGGATACAAAATTAACACCTAGAATTCGATGGCATTTTTTAAACTGTAGAATTTAGTTCAATTATGTTGAATTACTTACCAAAATATTATCTTATACTGTATGTCTCACTTTTTCATGTTTCTTACCTCCCCATTTCTTGTCTTGACTACTTTTACATTGCCTTAGTCTCTGCTTTTAGTTTTCTATAAGTAAATTATGATGTTTCCCATGGTGAATTTATTTTTATTATGTTGCTTGAGATTTATTGGTAACCCTGAATTTGAGCTATTATTTCTTTAAACAGTACATCTCCTACATGCACTTTCTCTTTCCCTTCCTTTTAGATCTCTAACGTAAAGAAATTTGGAAACTTCTCACTCCTTCCACTATATCTCTCTCAACCCTTCTTTCATATTTTCCATATCTTAATCTCTTTGTACTGCATCCTGGATAATTATTTCAGTTCTATTGGAAAATTCATTCATTCTCACTATGGCTATGTTAATAAGCTAAGTTTGTGATATTGTATCTTTTATGTCTAGAAGCTCTGTTGGCTCTTTTCAAAAGTGCCTTGAGAAATGTGATTGTCCCATGTGTCTTAATCATTATTTCAATGCTGTTTTATTTCTTTAGACATAGTAAGCATGTGTTTTATACTTTTTGAATATATGATTTCTACTAACATGTGCTCATGGTGTTTTGTTCCCTCATTTTAAAAAATAAGAGCTCATATTCCATGGTGCCTTATGTATAGGAATCCTTTGAGAGTTAAAATGTGTCCCCTACAGGGGCATTTTCATTTTCCTCTTCTGGGCAACAGGAGAACACCATAAATCTGAAATCACTTTAAACTAAACTTTAGTCTCTAGGTTTATTGGGCTACATATTATGAATTCACTGTTCCAACTCAAGTGAGATGGAGCTTGTGGTTTCTAAATATCAGGGGAGATTTTTATTTCCATTTTTCTCAGAGCCAGTGACAAAATGAGTCAATTATCCCAACTCTCCTGCAGAGCAGACTATTTGGTGATGATGTCTCACTCAAGGAGTTTAGGCAATTTGCATGGGTCTCTGACCTGCTCCCCAACTGTCCCAGAATCCAGGACTTATCTCTGTCCTCCACACATCGCCCATTAAAATCAGCCTTATATTTGGGGGATAAATAAATTGTTATGGTTTATAATTCGAAGCAATTTCCTTCATGTCCTACCTACCATTTAAAACATGAATTAACAAAACATGCGTTAATTATAAATGTGGGTTTGGTTTTGTTTGTTGGTTGCCAAATGGGAGGGGAATGGGGAGCTGGATGAAAAAGGTGAAGGTATTAAGAACTACAAATTCGCAGTAAGGAAATAGTCACAGGATGTAAAGTACAGCATAAAGAATATAGTCAACAATATTGTAATAACTATGTATGGTGCCTGGTGGGTACTAGACTTATTGGAAAGATCACTTTGTCAGTTGTATAAATGTTTAATCACTACACTGTACACCTGAAACTAGTATAGTATTGAATGTCTACTATAATTAAATAATAAAAAATAAATTATTTGTGTGTGTTAGAGACTTTTAGATCTTTTACAACACCAAGAGTATTATTAAGCATGTAGTATATTATGTTTATTTTTGACTTTTAAACACACATACTGTAGATAGATCTCCACCATTGGGCTTAGTTCTTATAGAATATTAAAAGAAAAAATGTTTTTTGTGTTTTTATTTTGTTTTTTGTGCTGGCTAATGTAGGGTTGATCTGCTAACACGAAACCTGAAACATATATTAATATGCACTATTTCAAGTAAAAGAAAAGCTGCCCAACTCTTCAAACTGTTCCACTAGGTAGTTAGCTGTAAACATGAATTATAAACTGACAACCCTTAGAGAATTTTTAAGTGTAACATGTAGCTAAATTTCACACCCCACTCCAACATATATTTAAACACAGATACAACCCTGCCTGAAATAATATTATCTCTGAAAGCTGTTAGAGGGCATATATTCAGATAAACACTCTAAGATTGAATTTAGACCTATAGGATTTTGCAGTATAACCAGTCTTTCCAACAAAAACTGCTGTTTTATAGATTGAGTTTAATTTGAACTGTTGTTGATGTAGATGGTAATGAACCCTTTTATTTTCTGTGATTTATTATATGCCTTTAGGCTTTAGGCTCAAATATTTTACCTTCCTCTCCTCAAACCACTCATTCCATCCTTTTCCCAGCCCCCTCCAGATTATATATATATATATATAATCATATATATATAAAGATCACTAAATCATATGTACAATGATTTCAGAGAGGAAGAGGGAGGGAGAGAGAAACAGAAACATCAATGATGAGAGAATCATTGATTGGCTGCCTCCTGCACGCCCCACACTGGGGATCAAGCCAGCAACTTGGGCATGTGCCCTGACTGGGAATCGAACAGTGACCTCCTGGTTCATAGGCTAACACTCAACCACTGAGCCACGCCAGCCGGGCACCCGCCTTTTTCTACATGGCAACTTCTCCTCCTGAAAACAAGTGCATATATAGCAGGTCTTTATCTTCATTGCTGGCTTGTCTTAGCTTACACAAACTTTCAAACCCCAACTTTCTTTGTGCTAGTATATTTTGTTTTGCCATTTCTTTTCCATTAGTTTAGAGAGCTCAACTTAATTAAGGAATAGACCATGGCCTCTATCATTATTACACATCTTCACAGACAAAATAAAAAAAAGAAAAAGAGACAGAGAAGTTTGAGGAAGAGGAAAACAAGTGGAATGGAACAAATAAACAGTACAAAACAATGTAGAATATAATTCAATGCAAATAAACTAAGATTTTCAGTGCAAAGGAAAGGTGTGCTTTCAGATTTTCCTTTGTAATCAAAGATAGGTTGCCCTATTTTGTTTGCCTCAGTGGATAGAGCATCAGCCTGTGCACTGAAGAGTACCCGGTTCAATTCCTGTCAAGGGCACATGTCTGGGTTGCAGGCTTGATCCCCAGTAGGGGGTGTGCAGGAGGCAGCTGAACAATGATCATCTCTCATCATTGATGTTTCTATCTCTCTCTCCCTCTCCCTTCCTCTCTGAAATCAATTATATATATAAAGATAGGTGACTATGAGGAGAGAGATTTCTTTTATCTACTCTCTTGTTTTCTGCTTAAAATCCTGAGTACTTCTCTCTTCCCTGGTGACAAATGTCCTTGAAAGGAATGAAAAGCCTTTCATTAGGCTTTGGCCAATATGATGGGGTACATTCCTATACAAGTGTGGTTCTTGGGCCAACAGTATTAATCTGAGAACTTATTAGAAAGTCAGAATTGTAGGCCCTACCTACCTGAATCCGAATCTGTGTTTTATTAAGATCTCAGGTTAGTCATATGCACATAAGTCTGAGAAGCTGTGCTCTCAGGAATCTTTTCAGGTAACTCCACCAATTTAATAAGAAAATGAGATTTTTTTTGCTCTATTTTCCTTTTGTTTTCTGTGAATATTATCTTCATTGAGACTTTATAAAAAGTGATAATTTAGTGATTTCAAATGCTGGGGATAATGTCTGCTACCTGAATATGAATCTTCCTCCAAACAAAAACTGCAAATAAAACCACACATAATCCATGCCTTCAGCATTAGTAGGACAAAGAACATCTATCCTAGAAAAAAGATCACTAAATATCAACAGACAAAAAAAATAGTGGTTGAAATGGAAGATAGGTAAGAAATCCTATCTAATAATAGACAAATATGCAAATTGACCATACCTCCGGCACACCCACAAGTCATGCCCACAAGCCACGCCCACCATCCAATCAGAGCAAGTATGCAAATTAACCCAAACCAAGATGGCTACAGCCACAGAGAGTAAGGTTTCCTAGATAACAGAGGAAGCCAAGCTTTCCGCCTGTCCTGGCCAGGCCTAAGCCTCCACTCAAGCTACAAAGTTTCAATTATAGAAGGTAAACAAATTCAAACAAATGGCTGCAGAATAGAGCTTGAGAGAGCAGGCCAGGGTTGCCGCTGGCAACAGGGGAAGCAAAGCTTTCCGCACACCCTGGCCGGGCCCACCCGCTTAAGGCAACAAAGTTTCAATTATAAACCCAACACAAATGGCTGCTGGCGGAGGGAGCCCCAGGCTTGGCTCCGCTCCAGGCTACAAAGTTTCAATTGTAGAAGGAAAATAAATTCCAGATACCAGGGCCTCTGCTTGGGTTGCCAGGGGCGTGGCCGGCCTGCAAACCACCACAGGCCCCTCGCTCAGGCCGCCCCACACCCCAAGGGAACCCCCACCTGATCTGGGACGCCCTTCAGGGCAAACCAGCTGGCCCCCACCCCTGTACCAGGCCTCTATCCTATCTAATAAAAGAGTAATATGCAGATTGATCATCACTGCAACACACAATATAGCTGCCCCTGTGTGGTCAAAGATCCTGCCCCCATGTGGACACAGGATGGCCACCACAAGATGGCCAGCAGGAGAGGGCAGTTTGGAGGCACCTGACCTGCAAGGGAGGGCAGTTAAGAGGGACCAAGCCTGCAAGGGAGGGCAGTTGGAGGTGATCAACCCTGCAGGAGAGGGCAGTTAGGGGTGACCAGGCCGGCAGAGGAGGGAAGTTGGGGGCAAACAGGCTGGCAGCAGAGTGGTTAGGGGGTGATCAGGCTGGTAGGCAGAAGTGGTTAGGGGCAATCAGGAAGGCAGGCAGGCAAGCAGTTGGGAGCCAGCAGTCCTGGATTGTGAGAGGGATCCCAGATTGGAGAGGGTACAGGCTGGACTGAGGGACAACCCCCCTCCGTGCACGAATTTTGTGCACCAGGCCTCTAGTATCCAAAATAAGACACTGTTTAGTAATTAGATTAAGTAGATGTTTGTGTTGGGGATATAAGGAGTTTCTTGAAAGGGAGGTTGGCTCAATTTGTATGGACCTTTTATGCCCTTTGCTCTTCTCTCCTCTGCCTGGAATAAGGACATGACGGTGAAGGGGCCAACTTGAGATAATTAAAGGGAAAGAAGAGACCTGGAGACATCTCGGATGTAGCATATTGACACTACCAATACCATGCCACTTATCTCGGTACTTTTAGTTACATGAGAAAAATAAGCTCCCATCATTTTTACTATGTTTCTGTTTTATGTAACTGAATGCTAATACATTTGATAAGCTTTTAACATAGTACCTAAACACAGTAAGCACCTGATAAATATTCAATATTATTAATCATAAAGCTTTATAATTTACATCCATTTAATGCTGATGTAAATGCACATTTTTTGGGAAAATTATTTGCCTTTATCTTTATCTGATTAGCTTGGACTTTAAAAAAAGTTCTAATTTAAAAAAAAAACCAAAATCTTAGACTCTTACCTTCAAAACCTAAAATGAGATATAAGAAAAATAGAAACTCTTTATTGAACATTTAATTTAATCCAGGGCCTACACTAAATGTTCTATATACATTTTCACTCCTAATCCACATAAAATTTTCCCAAAAAGGTTTAACCTCTTTTTTACTGAAGTGGGAACTAAAACTCAAATATGTTAAGTAATTTGCTCAAAGCCATTTTCTATTAAGGGGAAAGACTATTATTAAATTTCTGTGCATCTAACTCCAAAGCTCATATCCATAAAAAATCACGTATTAATAATTATAGTCAATTATACCTTATTTTGGTTAGAAATAACACACCTTGGAAAATAACAAAAAAAATCAAAAACTCCTGGAAAACCCTGCTTTGCAGGCTGGAAGCATTCAAGGTCATCCTTCACAACAAGTCTTTCTTCATCTCCGAAAAAGATGAATGTAATTAACTGTTCACCCAGAGAGGGTGGCATTTTAGTCTTAAACCAATCCATTCCCAGAAGATAATCACACAACAAGAAGGAGGGGTGGAGTTCAAAAGTCTTAGAGTCTTCAAAATGTTTCTACCCTTTACTGGTGGTCCTCAAATGCTAGTATGCATCAGAATTTCCTGGAGGGCTTGTTCAAACACAGAGTGCTGGGCCCCAACCCCAGGTTTTCTGAGTCCATTAGTCCAAAAATCAGTATTTCTAAACATATCCCGCGTGACACTGATGTTGTGGTACAGCTAGTAAGAAGGGCAGGGAGTGAGCTGGCTGAGGTGGTGATTTTAAATATGGTGATTAGGATAAGTCCTTCACTTTTTTTGAATTCACTTGGTGGGAGGTGGGAGGTAGAAGTCCACATTGTTTGGATTTCAGGAACAACTTAAGAAAGGAAACTTCACCAGCAGAGTGCTAAAAATCTCTGTAATTAATGTTTGATCATTACTTAATGCAGTCTCGTGCATAAATAAAAGCAACATTGTTGGAAAACCACTTTAATTGATGTTTGTCTTGGAATTCTGACTCATTCAATCAAGGTCTTACAAACAGAAGCCTTGAATTAGGATCTGCAGGGAGAAAACTCTTTGGCAAGGAATTCCTATAAAACAGACATATTATCAAAATTATACTATCTTAACCATTATAAATTGGTAAATGTAATATAAAACAGGCTTTTAACAGCTACTTTAATAGTCATTTAAGCTATAGAGTTCATACATTATTTCTGAAACCATGGTTTAATTCTGGTAACACCTTGCTTGTCTAGAGCTAAGAACACTGTTAGGAGCTACAACGAACTCACTTGATGCACAAAGAAGGCCTTTCTATCAAAGACCATTAAAATGGGATTTTAAGATTTTTAACAGAGAACTTTGGGCCACTTTCTCTCTCAACTGATAGATAATCTCTGAGTCAAAGCAGACAAACAATAATACCAAAAAATGAGAACCATCTGATGTATGACAGCTGAGATTGTAGGACGGACAGAACAGGGAAGGTAAATAGCTCTCAAAGGCACTAGATGGAGCATCACACGTGCTTCTCTCCTAGAAAGTGTTTACTTCCTCAGCTTGTTTTGAGATGTCAGCTTCCTGACCTTGCCTATAGCTCATCTTGGCTTTATCCTTGAACCAGTTCTCATGTGAGTCCAGAATGAGTTCTGTCAATACTGAGGCATCCTGATTGCATGCTCATTAGCCTTGCACTGAGAGCTTCTTCACTTATCACATGTCTGAGTCAAAATCCTTACAATTGCAGCAGTGCTCAGTTCTGGCAGATTTTGAGATTTTTGTTTGTCTTTTGGTGTTTTTCCTTGCTTTTGAAATTCTGATGGTAGGATTGTACTTGTGAATCCCAGCCCAGGGGCTGGGACCTACTACCAATGGATACACCAGCTTCATTCTGACATCTTGCTTGCCTAGATTTGTGAATATCAAAAGAATTGGGAATCCTCATTACTGGATTTCACACTCTAGTCACAGTATCAACTCTTTATATCTCTTGCCAGCCAAGTGTTGGAATATCACCTATCATACAAAAGCAAACCTACGTTTAAGGATGAGAAGATGAGAGACAGGGATCCTTTAATGAAGCGCCAATACGAAAATAGTATGTATATTATAAAGAATTGTTATGAGTAGCAGTGATTGTGGACACAGGACTAGAATAGCCGTGTACCATGCACAAGCAGGTACACCATAGAAAGAGCTCCTTCCTAATTAGTTACTCTCCAAATAGATCCCATTGGCAGAGCCATCTCAGTCGGGCCGAACAACTTATCCTTCTGACAGGATCCAGCCTGGAGTGAAGACACTGAAGCAGACCATGTGGCAGAACTTCTCCCCCTGCCATGAGGTAAGCCAGGGCTTTGAGAAGAGGTAGAACAGAGCTGCGAATGAGGACAGTGATGAGAGTTCATATTTGCAAAAGGCCAAGTACTTTACCTCACTTTACTTAACGATCACAATACTTTACAAGGTAGAATTATGCCAGGTACTGTGTATTCCTCAAAGCAAACATTAGAGCAAAGGTATTGGTGAAATAATAAGAAATATGGTTATTGGTCTCTGCTCCTGGTTCCTACACAGAGATCCCAGAACGCTTTTAAATAAATAGGGGTACTAAGAGACTCTTTTGTTTCAGTAATTCCATCTTGTCCCTGTCTTGTGACACAGAGCTCCTAAGACCTTTGTAATTATCTTAGTGGTTGAAGCATCTGACACAGAGTTCTTAAATCTCTTTAAATTTCCTAGGTGATGGGAATGTCATTTGTTTTAATTAGACAACTCTTAGGCAACTCCTTAAAAGGTCTGGTCACCAGAAAGACCAAGCCATGCTTAGAAATCTGGAATGTTCCACCCCTTATTCTCTGGAGAGGGGAGGGGGATTGGAAATAAAGCTATTAATCAATCAGGTCTATGCGATGAAGCCTTCATGTAAAATCCCAACAGTATTGAGTTCAGAGAGTTTCCAAATTGGTGGACATATTTATGTGCCAGAGGGATCGTGGACTCCCAGCTCCACAGGGACAGAAGCTGCCTTACTCAAGACCCTTCCAGATTTCACCCTATCTGTATCCTTATCTGCTGTTCACTGTATCCTTTATTATATAACAAACTAGTGGCCTGGTGCACGGATTCATGTATATTGAAAGGAAATTAATTAGAAGAAATACTTTAATATCACTTCACTTTTTCTCTATAATAGAAGTGTCAACCAAATTCACGATTAACAATGACAGATCGAAATGCATGCGATTGGTGCCAACAAGAGCTTTATATGTATGTATTGTGCATGTGCAAGTCAACGTTTATTTTTTTATTTTAATTTTTTAAATTTCTTTATTGATTAAGGAGTTACATATGTGCCCTTATTCCCCCATTACTCCCCATCCCCCCACTCATGCCCTCACCCCCCTGTTGTCTGTGTCCATTGGTTAGGCTTATATGCATGCATACAAGTCCTTTGGTTGATTTTTCCCCCTTACCCCCACCCTCCCCTACCTTTCCTCTGAGGTTTGATGGTCTGATCGATGTTTCTCTGTCTCTGGATCTGCTTTTGTTCATCAGTTTATGTTGTTCATTATATTCCATAAATGAGTGAGATCATGTGATATTTATCTTTCTCTGACTGGCTAATGTTTATTTTTAAATTGCCAGTGTGCGCCATATGTACCGGCTGGTTGGTGGGTCGGTCTGACGAACAGGTGGTCGGTCACTTAGCCTTTTATATATACAGATTGGTAAACATCAGTTAAATGTTTTCCCTGAGTTCTGCTCAGGAAATGATTGAATCCAAGGAGGGAGTTGTAAAAACTTCTGATTTGTGGCCAACTCAGTCAGAAGTTGTTGGTAACCTGAGGACCTACTACTTGCGATTGGCATTGATGTGGGGATGAACAATCTTGTAGAACTGAGCTCTTAACCTGTGGAGTCTGTGCTAACTCCAGTTAGTGTCAGAATTAAATTAAATTGCAATGGATACCCAGCTGGTATCAAATAATTGGTTGGTGTGGAAAAAAACACACCCTCAAATCTGGTGTCAGAAGTATTGTATGTAGGAATAAAGGAGAACGGGGGAGTTTTTCCCATACTATTACTTTTATCTCCATTGGAAATATAGAAAAAGTGATGCTGAGAGAGGCCTGCCACTTGTTCCCAGCCATGGGTCCAGTAAGCTGATGCAACTTAGGTGAAAAACCTTGAACTCCTTCCTTGAACCTTTTCCTTGAGTGCCATCCTTTCTCCTTCCCTCCCCTCTCCTTTTCATCCCATTCACTCTCCCTCTTCCTCTTGTTCAATAGTCTTCACATTATTATGCCTAACATTCTCAGACATCTATCTGCTCTTCCTTCTTACTATTACCACAGTATTAACCCTTTATCACTTCCCTCCTGAGTATGAAATTGTCAACTAGCTAGTGTGCTGGCCCCATGTGTTTATGTATGACTCTCTCTGGCTCCATGATAAATCATGAAAATGCAAATCTAATTATTTTGCTCATTTGCTTAAAATTTTTTCATTGCTCTCCATTATTTCCACAATAAAGTCTAAGCTCCTTTAAATGACAACCCAGGAATTCATAAAGTAGTCCCTGCCCTCATTTCTCCTACACCCCTCCTTGAATATATGTTTATGCATATACAGACACACAGACACATAGTTTTTCAGCCACAGGAAAGTGATGTCTCAATGAACCATGCACTTCCATGGCTCCTCATGCTGTTATGTTCTCTGCTCCATCTAAAAAGACTCTTCATCTGGTTTCATACACAGCACTTTTCAAGACTTTACTTAAGGGGGAATTCAACTTCATATGAATAAACTACACAGGAAGGCACTTTCTATTTTCTTTTCTCATTAAATTTAGTGCATTTCTTAAAATGAGCACATCTTATCACATTGCTATAATTAATTTCTCCATTTAATTCTGATTCTGCTTTCCCTCCTCCCCCCATGACTTCAGGCCCCTCAAAACCACATACTATGTCCTAATCATTTTAATACTAGAGGCCCAATGTATGAAATTCATGCAAGGGGCTTGGCCCTTGCAGCCGCTGCAGCTTGCCTCGGCCCTCGCTGCCCCAGCTTTATCTGGAAGGTCATCCAGAAGAACATCTGGTCTAATTAGCATATTATGCTTTTTTTATTATAGATTCTCAGTAATTGTGACTGCTTCCGGTTCATAGTAATTATTCAACAAATACCTGAAGAATTGATGAATGGAAGAATGGACAGATGAATAAATGAATAAATGAGTAGTATAGAACAATTAAGTATAGTTTGGGGGCCAAAGAGACCTGGGTGTGAGATCCAGCTCTTCAATGGGAGGTCCCTGTTTCTAATATGTACAATTTGAACATTGGGAAAATAGTACCCCCTAACTCACAGGGAAATGGTAAGGATTAAATGAAATAATGCATGTAAAGCACTTAACACAATTCCTGGTATGTAAAAGTTTTCATTAAGTGCTATTATTTTTATTATGAATGGAAATAACTTAGTTAAATATACTAGTACTGTAGACATGAGATTGAACAAAAATTATTGAAGAAGGATGGTTGTTTAGAAGAAGATGAACTCAAAACTTTCTTTGAGGAAAAAAGAAAGATAAACTGGAAAATAGATAAAATCAGGGAAGGTCATCTGAGGCTCTTCAGTTTAAGCATATTGCCCAACATCACTGTTTAAAGTCTATTTTAAGCAGCCCATTGGGAAGGACATTGGGTTAAGAAACTGCTTTTATTGCTCAAGCAATCAAGGTTGTTCTTTGGTGTCAAACCAAGCCAAACAGGAACAGCTCTGAATTTGTCTTAAATAATATCCCTCTCTCTAAACAGTTCTGACACTAAGCATAAAGACAACTTGATCTTTATGAGAACCAAACAGAGATATGCAACATTTCATTCCTGTATTTCCACAGTATTTTTATACATACAATGTTTAAACTTTCCAGAGTGAATGGATCATGTTTTGTTGGCCTAACTGCTAAAATGATTGCAAGTCATTTGTGAGTAAAAGTATGCCAAATGGCCTAAACCATTTTATATCTTCAAGGATAGGAGTATTTGCAGCTGCCTTCTAGTATAAATGCATTTTAACCCTAAGTCCTTCAAAGTTACTAACAATGACACCATCTAAGGAATGATCAACAAAACTTAAGTTTCATTATCTCCATTTCTTCCCTCTAATTAATAAATCAGCATTTTCTTCTTTTAGATCACCTGCCTCTTTCTGTCTCTCATGAACAGCCACCCCTATTCACTCTCAGAATTTTCATGTCACACTGTCCTCAGTTACACGCTGATTAGAATGGACGTGCCTGGCTTTAGCAATGGGTCAAGTGCAAGTTCACAAAGGTAATAATGTGATTAATGAACAATATGTTTTAGAAAAATGTTTCCCAGCACCACTGCATCATTTTTAAAAATGGTTTTCCCTTAAAATGTGGGTGCGCGCGCGCACACACACATACACACACACACACATATCAAGAACTAGTTAGTTCTTCACGATTATTTTTCCCTTTTTATTTTTTTATCTTTCCCCCTTTTATATAAAGAATACCTTTTACCTTTTACTGTGTGCCTTTATCTATTAGGTGTCTCTTGGTAACAAGATGCTTTAGGTTATAAATACTATGCTGACTAGAGAACCCTCCCCAATCCAGATTACCACAGTCCCTTCATCAGCTACATTAACCAGTGTCCAGTGAGTCTCACCGAAAGGTTGGCTACAATATGCTCTGTGAATATCACTCTGTGACACTACGTAACATAGGGTAAATAACTTGCTTCTTCACCCATGTGATAGCTCTTAAAACACATCTCTCACTAAGCAAGACTATATTCATAGAAAAGATCTCAGAAAAAATAGGTGTACTGTGCTGAGATAAAAGCAACAAATAATAATGGTTTGATTAAATGTTCAGCTTTCCAGAAATTTTTGTGTGTCACAAAATGTGAAGTTCCTTTGTTTTTAGTTATTTTCAATAATGAATAAATGAGAATATACTTGAGAGTGAATATAAATGAGAGAATAAAGGAGGATATTTAAAAGGATAAATAATCCAAAATTTGTTTAAATTAGATTGAGACATAAACAAATCCCTGCCCACTTGTATTTGCTAATTGGCCCTTACCATAGCTCTCTCTTCTCCTTCCCCGGCAGTTTTCACATGGACATTGCTTCCATGCCCATGCCCTTCCCTGGACCAAGGCAACACTCCCTGGGCACAGCACAAATAGAATTCTATTATCCCACCTCTCTCCCACTAACACCTTCTAAAATTCTACTGCCTAACTAGACATTAAATGGGCAATGGGAAGATGTGAAGTTTAATATTATTTAACTTAAAGAAACAAACTCTATTTAATTTAGGATTTTTATATAAATATTACTCAGACCCAGAAATCTTTAATTAGCATGCTTTTATTTGATGCTTTAGAGAACTGAACCTCATAAAAATGTTAAATGGTCACCAAAGCAGTGTGTCACACTAGCATTTAGTGATAATTTAGAAATAGTGAATAAATAAACTTCCCTATGTATTAATAAGGGCAGGTTGACAAAAGTTATGCTGATATAAGAGCTATCCTCCAAGATGGATCAATAATCTATTTCCCTAAGATTCTGGATATGGGCAAACCTAGTTAATTCTGTATGCAATTTTAAATGAATAATAATAAAACCTCCAGTTAGAATGGAGTAGTCCTATGTGTAAGCTGGGTTTTAAATATATTTTTGTTTAATTTATTTAATCTTCATAACACCCCCGAGTGTAGGTTTTGTTAACACCCCTTTGCACACAAGTGGAACTGAGGCACAGAGGGTTAAGTTGTCTCAGGTCACATCAGCTGGTGAGGCGGTCTGCTTCAGATTCCACACTCTCAATTGCTATAATATGGTGTGTGAGGCATCTATAGATGATTTTTATTCTTTTAATACACAGATACCAAAATGAATATATCTATCCCAAGGAGCAGACATTGGCAAAAGATTGTCACATGGTGTCTCTCTTAAATATTAGAATGGATCACATCACTATCCGAAAAGTAACCTAAGAACAAGAAGCAAACATGTAAGGCCATGCAGCTAAGAAAACCTAGGGAAATAGCAGCAAACAGGTCACCAGCTGAGAAACCACAGTCATTCCCCTCTTTAAGCAAAAGTATCAGGCAGGCAGTAGCCTAAGAGGCAGAAAAGCAGGCATCAGTTGCCTCTGCAAATACCAGCCTTAGGGAAAAATGCAGATAGACATGTATCAGTCACTTCAGGCACCTCCATCCTCCCCGTCAATATGTACATGGAAGAGGAATGTATTAATACCAGGCTATCCAGGCCCATGTATGTCCCTGTGTGTTGAAAGGGCATTGGAAGATTATTGCTAGAGATTAAATAAGGATTCATATCTAAAACAATGAACAGATAACTTGGATTCTATATTTATTTTTGTTTTGAGAGGTAAGTAAATATTATTAAAGCTAAGTATTAGGGGGGAAAGTTATCCTAGAAAGAGAAATTCAGTGAATACTTAAATAAACTGCCCAACCAATCAAAGAAGGACTCATTTAACATAGTGATTAGTTTTGATGAAAAATGTGTGAACCATGCTTCAGCTCTTTAACTTGGTGACCTTTCTTTTTTATTTATGATAGTTTATTCATTCATTAGCCTCTTGCATACTAGCTAGTAAAGAGTGTCAGGCATTCATAGAGGAGAGGGAGCTTGAAGCTTCCCCAGGAAGGATCAAGAGAGCAGCATCTGTCAGCCTTTAGGAAGAGGATGCCTAATTGAAAAAAAAAATTCCTGGTAACTCCTTATTCTCTGGAAAGATGAAGGACTATTCCTTCAACCAATAAGTACACCTGTGGCATCTAAGAGAGTCAAGGTCTGCCCCCATTGAGAAAGGACCAGGAGATAACCCTTCTCATAACCATAAAGACAGTACAGAGGAATCTGTGGAAATTGCTAAAATCACATCTAGCACATGGGTATTTGAAAGCCACTTATTACAATATGAATAAATCCTTTGCATTTAAAGAATAGAAACAGGAAACCAGATGGACACTCAGAGTGTCTGTGTCTGTTGATACAGCATCAAGCAAAGAGAAACACACGGCCAGACACTGACGCAGACAGTTTGGTTTGCACTCTCAACAGTTCCCAGCCACAGCTGGCTGCACTTGCAAGCAAATCTTGTTTTCTCTGACCCAGCTGTGCAGAGCCTGGGACATTACATTGCAAAAGATGCCCACATTAATTAGGCTAAGTTATTCTGGCTTTTTCAGAAATCTTAAGAAAGAACACATTTGGTCTTTGTCCTCCCAAATCTCTCCCAGTACTTACTTGCCCACTCCCTTTTCAATACCCAGTCACTCCTATTGCTTACTTGGGATATTTTCTAGACTGAATGAAGGGCAGAATCTCGGAGTCTTGACTAGATGAAGGAAGTAGTAAATCTCGAAATCGTTCTGTCAAAAGAAAAATGAACACCAAGCTGTAAAAAAAGTCATGAAAATAATTTCAAAACAGAGTTATTTCCTCTTCTTTCACATTTGTTAACTATTTGTGCATCCTTTATTAGAAGTTCACTCACTGTTCTCTATGCTACTATATTATATCTACTTCATTTTAATGACCATATGTCTTTTTATGATTAAAGTATCACAACTGCGAATATAAAAATATCAAGTATTTACTAGTATAAACCAATAAAATCTTATCACTGAAAGATTAGATGAAATATATGTGACCAGTAAATATACCAAGAGATGCACAATCTCATTACTAACCTGTGAAATGCAAACCAAAATCACACACCACTAGATAGCATTCACGTTCCATGGCATGCAATTGACAAATTAATCTCACAGGACCAAGTGTTAGAAAAAATGTGTATCAATGTGAGCTTTCTATGTTTCAGGTGGGAATGCAAGTTGGCCCAATAGCTTTGGGAAAACGATTTGGCATTATCTTTTAAGTTTAACCCTTGCATACACTATAAGCCAATATTTCCATTCCCAGATATATACTCTGAGGAAACCTTCAGATATGTCTCAGGCAGCAAGTAAAAAATGTTCATAGCAGCATTGTTCAAAACTGCACAATATAAACAACTGAACTGCCCAGTGACAGGAGAACGGACAATTTGTGGTATATTCACACAATGGAATATTAATTGAAATAAAACTGAATGAAATCAGTTACAAATAAAAACATAGTGAATCATATTAGTATGATGTTGAGTGGAAACTAGCAGCAGAATACATATATAGAAGAATATCATTCTTTTGTTGAGTTAAATAAACAATAACTAAGCAATGTATTGTTTAGGTATGTTATATATGAAAAAACACACAAACAAACCAATGATAAAAGGAATGATATACACAACTCAGGATAATAGCTACCTTTTAGGTGGAGTAAGGGAATTAGATAAAAAAGCAAAGGTATAGCTATTAATATTTCACATGTATTAAGCACAGCATCATAAATGAGTGAATGAATGAGTGAATGAAAGTCAGGAACTGTCCCATGATAATATTAGCCCATGAACCAAAAATTCGATTAATAAAATTCTGTCCTTATGCAGTTGGTAATGAAGGGAGGAGGGAGGAGGTGAAGAGAGGGAGGAAGAGAAAAAGGCAGGGAGGGAGCGAGGGAGGAAGAGAGAGGAGTGAGATAAGAAGGAAAGGAAGGGAAAAGAAAATGAAAAAGAAAGAGAAGGCAAAGTGGAGAAAGGAAGAATCCCCAGTCCTACCTTAGATCTAGTTAGACTATACAGTTATCTGCACTGTGTAATCTACCACTCTAATACGGATCCCATGTATCTAGGACTAGAACTATTCATTACCTCTAGAGGCATCCCTAAAGGGAGGCTTCCCTGATCCCGGCGTTCTTCCTCTCCTCCTACCATATCTGGAATAGATGTCCCTACTCTACTTCTAGTATACTCTGTGCTTACACTCTTACAGAATTTATCACACTACATATTTATTGTTATATGGTAGATACATATTCTAGTATCTATGGTACAGTGTCACTAGAATATGGAACATTATCTGATGCATTCACATTAAGGTGCTAGATAAGTGTTAGCTGAAAGAATATTTACATTTTCCACTTTTTGCTGCATACAGAAAACTGTTTGCCATGGTTAATCACAGTGTCTTTAGAAGATCCCAAATGCTATCAACCATGAGAAACAAGGGGACCTGTATTTCAGCTGTGACAATCACAGCATCAGGCTGAGACAGAGCGTAACACTGAACTCCAGGCTTCAGTTAATCTGTCCCTAACTGAAGGTGAGCAATTTCCACAAAATACTGAAAATCTACACTTGAGGACATTCGCCATTTCCTAGTTACTGAATAGTTAGATGTTACACATTTGGGAGCATCATGGCTACAAAGTATGGCTGAGAAGCAGGATGTGGATTTTTATTAAAACATGCTGAATCAGATATTTAGCCAACTTCTACTGTTCTTTGTGTTTTCACCACTCCGACAGTTGTTATAAAACACTTCGGGAAGGACTAAAAAAAATCTAAGACAGGTGGTTTTACTCCCCAGTTCACATGAAAATACAATTTATTTTTTCTTTTTTAAGTATACTTACTTTTTAATTTGAGTTCATATTTTTTAAAAAAATAAGTTACATTATTGACTGATATATTATCATTTTTAATCAACAGAATTAAAATTCATTTCAATGAAATGTCTAGTAATTCTTCTGATGATACTGCCCTTACTTTTCAGTCTACTTTCCAATTTTTGTAGCTTTTCATTAAATGAGTTATTTTTAGTGTTTCTCCTTCTCCTTGTTCCCTTCCATTTATCCCCTTTTTAAAAAGAGTCTTGTAAAATAAAGCCCATGACCCAACACCAAACATGATGAACTTTATAAAGAACTGCTCAAACAGCTATTTGAACATGATATATCCTTTGGTGTAAATAATAAACATGAATTAAAATATTACTGCATGATTCCCAAACTGATTTTAATGCAAAGAAAAATCAGAATTTTTAATGAAAACAACTATAATATAATATAGCTATAGGTTATTCCCTATTTATATAATCACAAAGCACATTTGATTGTAAATATGGAAGAAAATCTCTGAAGATAACATTTCAGTGATAGGACTAAAACAAAACAAAATAAGACAAACAAACAATTCCCCCGACATACACAGAGAGCAAAAGTAGCATATAAGAGGTCATTTACAAAGCTACCCAAATTATGAAATCTATAATTAATATTCCTACATTTGGAACATCCTTTAATCTGATTATCATAAATGCAAGGAATACCAAGAGAACATGAAGATCCTTGAGTAGCTATCATGACTGTCAAAAAAAACTTATATATATGAACAGAAAATATAAACAGTATCTTAAAATGATGTCTTTTTATTTTTTAATTAAATTTATTGGGGTGATATTGGTTAATAAAATTATATGTTTCAAGTGTATATTTCTATGATGCATGAACTATATACATTGCATTGTATGCCCACCACCCAAAGTCAAATCATCTTCCATCACCATATATTTGGCTCCCTTTACTCTTTACTATCCCCTACCCACTTCTCTCTGGTAACCACCACACTGTTGTCTGTGTCTATGAATTTCAGTTTTATATCCCACATATGAGTGAAATCATGTTTCTTAGCTTTTTCTGACTGATTTATTTTGCTTAGCATAATATTCTCAAGGCCCATCCATGTTGCCTCAAATGGCAATATTTCTTTTTTTAAATATATTTTTATTGATTTCAGAGAGGAAGGGAGAGGGAGAGAGAGAGATAGAAACATCAATGACGAGAGAGAATCATTGATCGGCTGCCTCTTACACGTTCCCTACTGGGGATTAAGCCCGTAACTGGGGCATGTGCCCTTGAGTGAAATAGAACCCGGGACCTTTCAGTCTGCAGGCCAACACTCTATCCACTGAGCCAAACCGGCTAGGGATCAAGTGGCAGTATTTCTTTTCTTTTTTTCTTTTTTTTCTCTTTTTTTCTAAATTCTCACCAGAGGATATTTTTCCATTGATTTTTAGAGAGTGGAAGAGAGAGGGAAGGACAGAGAGAAATGTCGATGTGAGAGAAACACATCGACTGGTTGTTTCCTGCATGTGCCCTGACCAGGGCCCTGGTCTGGGAGGAGCCTGCAACCAAGGATGGAACCCGGGACCCTTCATTCTGCAGGCCGAAGTTCTGTCCACTGAGCCAAAATGGCTAGGGCTCAAATGGCAGTATTTCATCTTTTCTTATGACTGAGTATTATCCCATTGTATATATGTATCACATCTTCTTTATCCAATACTCTACTGAAGAACATTTTGTTGTCTCCATGTCTTGGCCACTGTGAATGATGCTGCAATGAACATAGGGGTGCATATATTTTTGTGAACAAATGTTTTCAAATTTTTCTACCTGAAAATTATGTTCTTTTAAAAATTTCTATTTTTATTATATTAATAAATTCTTAAATGTGGAGACTTAACTATCTCATATTTCATAAAGATATAATTGCTTTATTTGTTCATGAGAATAAAAATAAATGATTAAAATTTTTCTTAGAAAAATACAAATGAAAATTGTTCATAATTCTTACATTAGTCCTTCTGTAGTTTCCCAGATTATGCCTATTATCTAATTAGTATCCTGTTCTTTATTTGGTCATAGGAAAAAGAGCCAAATAAATTGATGTTTCATTTGTTAAGTAGCAAAGCTTTTAAAATAATAATGTTCTCTTAAGCAAAATGTCAACCAGATTATTTGCTTTCTTGGTAAGTCCAAAGTCTATTCCTTAAGAAAATGGTAGTTATCCAAATACTAGGGCTAGGTCCATTCACAGGGCTTCTTAAAACAATGTCATTAAAGCCTCTGAATGAAGGAGAAGATTTTCTACATAGTGATATTCTGATGAGCCAATTAATGATGTGATGAATGTCTGAACAGGATTTCCTAACAGTAGGAGCTATATCTTAACAAACACAAGCTTTTGTAGACTTTCACCCTCTCTTCCTTTCTCCCATTCAATCAACAAAATGATTCTGAGGCTACCAGAACTGGTTAACATATTGCACACAATTACATGAATTTGGGTTCCCTGAACAATCAATTGTGAGACATTATACTTAATTATTTAAAAACAAAGGCAAGGAAAATAAAATACTCTCCAATTTTAATCCAACTGTTTTTGCACATTTACTGTGACAAGTTCTTTATTTTCCCCTTTGTGGAAAATAGCCCAGCTGTAATCCTCCTCAATATTCAGAATGTAGCAAATGAGATAAGGATTTGCATATCATGACAAAAAGGTATGCAAATATATTCCTGGGCTGAGAATAAAATAAAATTTTCTTGCTACCACTATTAAAAAAAAAAAGGAAGAAAGAAAAAGTTAAATACAGAATCTACACTAATACAAGAGAAAGATGCAAATTGACTGTACATTTGCAATGCCTACCAGCCAATCAGGAGTGAGTATGCAAATTAACCCAACAAAGAGGCAGGTTAATTTGCATACACAGGCGCAGAGCGGCCGGGCTGGGACACAGGCGTTCTGCACTGCCCCAGCCACTCCAGGCCTCTGGGCAGTGTGGGAAGGTGGAAAGGCGGCTCCAGCCAGAGCGAAGGCAGTGCCGGCAGCCAGGGGAAGGCCCATTCTTGCACGAATCTTCATGCATCAGGCCTCTAGTAGATATATAAAGGTGATGCTGATTATGCTATTCTTTTATAATCTAAAAGTTATTTATGTCTAGATACATGATCACAGCCACCTAATTAATACCTTTAACAAGAACCTAAGAAATTGTTTGCTGGAGGAACTCAAGGTTTTACCAACTCCTAGTCATTTTTTTCCTCCCAGGTAAATCCTTACCTTTGCCTCTCCACATGAAAATGAGTATTTTAATTTCTTGAATACCAGGTTATAATGGGCAAGTAAAGAAAATCAGATAGCATCTTTAAAGAGTGACAACATTGCTCTAAAAAAAAACTAAAAAGAAGTTCTTGGCATTTTTATTAATAGATACAAACTTTCTTCTCTTCCTCTTACTGCTCATATTGTACTAAATTTGCAAGTTTTAATTTTTTTCCCAAAAAGCACTGAAATGTAATCCTTGAGGGACTTGAAGCAGACCCATTAGAGACTTAACCTTAGGTTTTACAATGACTAGTATAATGTAACATAGGGAGCTACAGAATAAATGTTGCCAAAAACAATAGACACTATTTCCATACTTAAACTGAAAACTAAAACAAGATCAGTAAATGATTACACCATAATATTTATATGATTTTACAAGAAACACAGAGTTATCTCATAATACAGGCAGTGTTATAAGTGAGTACACATGAGAAAGGGTCTACCAAAGAACACATCTTTCTTTACTCATACAGTCTGTAGTACTTAGAAGCAGCAGGTTACAATAGAAGAAATCAAATTGGATGTCAGAAAGTAAGTCCTCTACCAACTTTTCATCTCTGTTCTTAATTCCTTTTTTTTCTCAATTGACAAATGTGTCAGGTGAGTTCAGTGATCATTTTAATTTGAATCCCTTGAAGAACAATATGTTTAAGGACAGGAAGGGAATCTTGCCAAAGTCACCGATACGGAGGGAGGATGGTCCTATGTCTTGGTTTGCCTGGGACATTTCTGGTTTATGCTTATTAGCAATCTGCTTAATTTAGTATTCATCTCAGAATTTAATTAAATGTTATTAATAAAATATGCTGGGGGTGCAATTGTTGATATAGAGGAGAACCCTCCCCCCCAAAAAAAATTCTGCTTCAATTAAGTACTTGACCAGCTGTGGGGAGTGCAATAAGCAGGTGGGCTGTGGCTGTCAGCTACATCAGGGTCTGCCTCAGGTGCCGGGGAAATACCTTTCCAAGAAAAGCTCCTATCCAGTGACTGAACAAGGCAGGGTGTTTTAGCTCCATGCAGACAACTCTGATGGGCAACATTTGCTCCAGAGCTTCCTACCAGTTTGGTCCAGGCTTTGTAGAGCCTGCCTGGCTGTTCAACTCCTTCCTCCACCCAGTCTCCCTTCCTTCCTCTTCCCTCCATAGGTGTTGATACCTAATATGCATTTTACATTCACTGACCAGTAAATTACTTCTCAAAGTCAGTTTTTGAGGAACCCAACCTGCAGGTAGAGTGTCTATCATGTTGTCAGCTACTATTAGGTGAGATTCATGTGCATGTAGTTATGTCAGAATAAACCATTTCTTTCCCACCCATTTTCAGAGGTAATGTAACTAATACCTTTGTTGAAAAAACAGGTGCTCATTGTTAAAATGAAATGCTCTCAGACACAGATTCCTTTGTACAAGTAACAACATCTAGTCTGGGCAAATGCGGGGAAAATAAGCTAGTATCCCTGTAGGTCCACGAGGTATACTAGCCAGTTGCACCATGCCCTGTGTATCTCAACATTATCAACTGAAATGCAGCTTTTACTCTCCTACGGTCTCTAGCTTATATTCTCCAGTTAGTAAGGACAGGTACCTGTTTTATTTCTCTTTTTCTCTTTACGGTCTCTAGCTTATATTCTCCAGTTAGTAAGGACAGGTACCTGTTTTATTTCTCTTTTTCTCTTTCCTCTCTAACTCAATTCCCTGTTCTTTCTTTCTTTAAAATTAAATCCAGAATGAACTGGATTTAATTTTAAAGAAATAAAAATTCCTCTTTCTCACTTCTCCTTTTAGTCATTTTCTACACATCCCTTATTATATCACAAAAACCCAAAATAGTTCCAAAAGACATTCTTTTCTTTAAGAAAGGTAATTTTAGAGAAGAAAGTAAGCTGGTAAAGGCTGGGAGTGAGGTCTCTGCACACATACACATTAATAATTTTATACAAATACAAAATAGGGTGTAACTATTAGAGTTAAGAAGAAACAATGGCATGGATGAAAAAGTTAATTTAAGACTAACAATAAAACATGGAAAATATTCCTTTCTACCTAAAAGTACAAAACAACAAAAATAAATTAAGAAAAAAAATTAATATAAAAGAGGGGGGAAAAAGGTGTATGGATAAGGGGATTCTGAGAGTGGCAACGTATGTTTAGTCCAATTATGAATTCTGGAATTGAGGTGGATTCAGGGAACAACTGGGCTAAAGGTAACATGAACTAAAGCCAAAACTCCATTAATTTTCCATAAGCCCTTACTGGGTCTACTATAGTGACATGTACAAGGGTCCTTTCTCTAAGGGATTTGACCACCCCTTTATTAAAGGGGTTCAGATCTATGAACTGACTCAAGTCTGGGAAATGGATGAAGGGTTGTGCCTCTCTATTGAGATGATTCAGGTCATGGCTCTATTTGCCAACACTAGAGTTGTGAGTGTTTTTGTTTTTTTTCATTTGTACAAATTAAATTATAATTTACAAGGTCATCTACCTATTTGAATTATAAGGACACCATGGTCAGTCAGTCAACACCAAAGATCTCTGCACATCAATCTATTCTGATCACTGTTTCAGCCATGCTGCCCATTATGGTAACCACACCCACCTCAACTCCATCAATTAAGTGCTGCCTCTTAGCCCCTGCCTATCAGAAACCTCATCTTCTCCACTGCATTTAAGGAGCCCACTTCAGTGATGGCCTCTTTCATTTGTCATTCTCAGCCCGCAATCAGCCACCACGGAGCTTTTCCAGAGTTCCAGACTGTCTGTCATTAAAATATTTCTCAAAGCTGTGGTGAAAGAATTCTTCATGAGAATTTAGCTAAGGGGTTGACAAGCTGTCATAATTTCTCTCCAGCATTCCAGTCTCTCTAGGATGTTAGATAACGTCATCTACAATTATCTAAGAAGTCTATAAGCATATGCACCAAAGAGTCAAGAGTGAATATGTCTAAGGATTTCTGATGAAAAGAAAAAGGGGCCCTGGCCAATTTGCCTCAGTGGATAGAGCCTGCGGACTGAAGGGTCTCAGGTTCGATTCTGCTCAAGGACACATGCCCAAGTTGTGGGCTTGATCCCCAATAGGGGGTATGCAGGAGGCAGCCAATCATTGAATCGTTCTCATCATTGATGTTTCCTTCTCTCCCTCTCCCTTCCTCTTTGAAATCAATAAAAATATAATTTAAAAAAAGAAAAAAGGCATTAACTTTTGTTTTATTGATAACTTGTTTATCTTTTGTATAGTGCTTATCTAAGAGTAAGAAATTTTTAAAAGATAGGTGTGTATAGCCCGGCCGGTGTGGCTCAGTGGCTGAATGTAGACCTATGAACTAAGAGGTCATGGTTTGATTCCCAGTCAGGTCACATGCCCTGGTTTGTAGGCTCCAACCCCAGTAGGGGGCATGCAGGAGGCAGATGATCAATGGTTCTCTCTCATCATTGATGTTTCTTTCTCCCTTCCTCTCTGAAATCAATAAAACATATTTTTTTAAAAAGATAGATGTGTATAGTATATTATCACAAACATAAAAATATCTTTAATGGTACTTGTGACTCACAGTCTCTACATTATGGCTGTCTGCTCCTCTACCTGCTGAGGACACAACACTCATGCAGAAACACACACACACACACACACACACACACACATTAATAGAGAAGGTACAAATTAATTTTCTTCATAACATTTAGGAAATACTATTTAAATATATCAACAAAATATGCACATCTAAAATTTATTTTTTCAGCAAATATTTATTGATCATGTACTAAATATCAGATACCAAGTTAGGTCCTTAATATGCTAAAAGTTCAGGAAAGAAGACATATGCGTTATCAAAAGATACATACACTAAAAATAAATAAGTGCTATGTGCATACTCCAAGAGCCCAGAAGAACAGAACAACCAACTTTGCCTGGATACACTGGTAACTAAAAATAAAAGAATCAGCAAAGCTTTATTTTTAAAAAGTGAAAGGAACTAAAAAAGAAGTCCTTCTGATACATGGTGCTAGACGAAGTGAAGAATTTTGCTAACATTTTTGCTGCTTTCCACATATTAATATCTATGGCAGAGAATTTGAAATTAGTAGTAAGATTAGAATTTTGAGCAGAAGGAAATGTTATTGATTAAACCATCCTTCATTTATCCACTCTCAACAAACTTTTAAGTACCTATTCTTTGCCACACACTTATTCTCAAGGGCAGCCCTGTTTACCACAAGGAAATGTCAGCACAACAAAAGAATAGCAGTGCCATTACAGCTACTTGTAAAAGAATTTAGAATGTAATTACAAAATTACTTAAAAAGGGAATGAAAAGCTATTCTAGGGATTCAAAGAAATTAATGGTTTGTCAAAATGTGATGTATTCTTTTCCCTAGGAAAAGAAATATGCACACTAATCTTAGAAAACCAAATCACTTCAAAAAATAAAAAGCAAAAGAATTAAAGGGCAGACTTGGTGAAAAACATCTAAACCAACTAGAAAAATATAGAGTATACATTTTCCTTTTCTGAGAAGTTTAAATCAAGTGAATGTTCTTTATCACCATGGTAACTCAGTATTGAATAACAATAGTTGCTATTTAAAATACTTTCAAAGCAACCTCAAAGGTATTCAAATTAATACTATTTTAGATAAATCAAAAAATCTAGTTGCAAAACAAGAACATTTCCTCTTGAAGATACAGATAAACCTATTGATAAAATTCAAATGAAAATGGACTGCAATTCCAGGGAAAAAAATCAGCTCTGGTTATAGAAAAACTACCTTCTCCATAAATATTGAGGTCAACGTTAAAGAAATATAAAATACAGAATGTCATACATGTCTTATACAAGAAAAAAACACAAGACTGCCCTTTGCAACTCAAGATGAGAACCTGATGAGCACAATTAATACATAACCAGAGCTAATTAATGAATGAGAACCTTAATAGGAGATAGAAACATAAACATAAAAATCCTATACTTGGCACATATCCTCCACCATATTCCCTGTGAAATCTGCTCAATTGTACCAAAATTAATCTATTATCATTCCTACTGTATGTGGAATTAAATAATCCATATTCTAGAATTTATTTCTCTGAAAAGCATTATACAGTTTCACATCAGCAATGAGCTGAGAAAGAAAACAACTCCCTCAATGCAATATATTTTAGGTGAAGAAACTAAAAGCCAGACAAGTTGGCTGACTTGATGAAGGTCATATGCAAGAGGCAAAAAGATTAAAAAACAAAACAAAAACAAATCCCAAAAACCTCACAGTCCAGTATTCTTTTCACTGCATCATACTGCCTCATTCTTGGGCGAGAAAATACTGTACTCCCTTTTCACCCCTCCTCCCTCCTTTAATTTCTTTTTGCCTAAGGATTACATAATAACAGGAAAACACAGCAGGGTCATATACAATCTGTATGCCTCCACAATTGGTACTGTTAACATTGTAAGGTCTGAAGGTAGGCATGCAGTAACACACAAAGGAAAATTATTTAATGGATCTTTTTAATTTCAGAGGAAGCACAGCAATAAAAGTCCATTTCTTTAATACTCATTATTCTGACTCCTACTTGTTAAACATACTATTTTTAAAAAATCAAAAGCAGCTTTTGAAAGAACCCCAGACTTCTTGGCCTCTAAATACATCAGTGAATCAATGTCTATTGCTCGCTTTCTTATAAAATATAAATTCTCTTCTGTTGCCACTGAGGCTAAACTACAATAAAAATTGATGGGGAGGTGGGTGGAGAAAAGAACAGAGTTTCAAGAAAAGTGAAAGCAAAGAACAAAGGTATTTTTGGATAGACACATTATTGCTACTAAGCTTTCCACAATCCACCTTTTAAGGAAAATATTGTATTTTCATTTGTCACAGCAAATGCACATTTTTAACAATGTAGGCATTCAACAAAAGGAACACCTCAAAGTGATCCAGGCTCAGCTTGATGCTAATTCATTTCCTGCTTTCTACATAAGCCCTGAATACCCACTGCGTACACATATTCAAAAAGAAACAGGCAATTTTATCCAAGATCCAAAGAACTGGAGGTTTTCTTTTCAGTTTTTATAGAGTTCTAACCAAAAACCCTGGGCAAACAAAATCAACAGCATATGATGTATGGTCCTTTGAAACCTAGCAAAACCAACCATGAGTGACAGTCTTCTCTGTTCTTAAATGCAGGACCTCCTGGTCAAAACCCAAACCTACAAAATGGTGGATTAGGGAAAAGCAAACATATGAATTCACTTCCTTTGTTAGGTTGTTTCATTGAACAAAGTTGGGTTTTCCTCTGGTTTTCTTTTACATAGGCAGCCCCGATGCCAGGACAGCTTGTCCTTCCTTTAACCTACACCTGTCCAAGACTTAAGGGCCAGCTCAGATTCCCATTCCTTGAAGAGGCCTTCGCAGACTATGCCTACCAGTAATAATCAGTTTCATTTTTTAATTTCAGCATAGTAAGGTTAGGTACTGGAATAGAGATTCTATTTTTTTTTTCTTTATAGAATAAAGTCTAATTTATTCAGTTTGATGCTCAATATTCTTTTAAAAAATGACTCCATGTTTCTGTAGCCTATCTCCCAATACTTCACTGTGAATTCTAAACTCAGTTGCATTAACATCGGATTGTGTCCTAATGACATCATGCCTTTTATTGCAATCATTGTTTTTTTCCTCCTACAGCACTCTGTCCTGCCCAGAAAGCTCCTATTTTAACCTGTTTTCCAGCACAAGCAAGAGAACCTTACCATGCTTATATAAATTTTAAGATTTCCTAGGACAGAATATGTTGTTTTCTCCTAAAAAACCCTAATTATATATCCTTGAGAGTAAAATGTCAACATTTTGCATCCACACCAGTAATGGATATTACCAACAAAGAAAATCTTTGTTAACTGAAAGGTGGATGATAGTATATAGTTATTCTAATTAACATTTATTTCAATACTAGTATGATTTACTCTGTTCAAATAGTGTATACATTTCTTTTCTCAGATTATTTCTTTTTGAATTGAAGTAACTCTTTATATAATGAAGATATTAATGGGTAATTTCTATATATGTTTCTGTTCAATTCATTTTTTATTTCTAACATAATTTTTAAATATTTATATAGTTAAATGTACTTACTTTTCCCTGAGAATTCTTCCAAGATAGTATGGTCTTTTACTTCTAGAGATTGGTGATTATTTACAGACTAGAGGCCCGATGCACGAAATTCATGCAAGATTAGGCCTTCATTCCCCTGGCTGCCAGCACCAGCTTCCCTTTGGCACCCAGGACATGGGATTCCCTCCGGCCTCCAGCAGGGACTCAGGACATGGGATTCCCTCCAGCCTCTGGCAGGCACCTGGGACCCGGGCTTCCCTGGCAGCCCCGGCTTCATCTCGAAGGTCGTCTGGAAGGATGTCTGGTCTAATTAGCATAATATGCTTTTATTATTATAAATTAACTTTTAAACTTAAAATACTTAACCTATTTGGAAGTAATTTGTCATTTAAAGATTTAATTTTTTAATAATTAAGCACCAATTGTTTATTTATAAACTAAAGGCCTGGTGCACAAAATTTGTGCATTCCAGAGAGTCCCTCAGCCTGGCCTGAGCCCTCTCACAGTCCGGGATCCCTCAGGGGATGTCAAACTAAGCTGGCAGTCGGACATCCTTAGTGCTGCCATGGAGGCGGGAGAGGCTTACGCCACCACCACTGCACTTGCCAGCCGTCAGTGTGGCTTCTGTCTGAGTGGCGCTCCTCCTGTGGGAGCGCACTGACTAGTAGGGGGGAGCTCCTGAGTTGAGCGTCTGCCCCCTGGTGGTCAGTGCATGTCATAGCAACTGTCTTTTCCGCCATTTGGTCGATTTGCATATTAGCCTTTTTTTATATAGGATAGTTCATATTGATTTATGGAGCTTCTTTTATCATATGATATGTATTTCTAGGCTATTTTCTTTTGTTAACATATTCCTTGCTCTAGTATCATAGTATTTATACTATTTGCACTTTATAGGAGGCAGTATAGTAAATTAGCACCTGATTTGCATGAGATGAGCCTGAGTTCAAACCCCAGTTCATTCACTTCATAGCTTCATGTTCCTTGGCACATTATTTAGCCTTGTAAATTCTTAGCTTGCTTGTAAATTTTATTTCATTTTACAGCATATTTTAATAGGGCCAGTCCTATCTTGTTATTCAAGATTTTCTTGTTATTTTTAATTATTTTCTTACGTTTTTTCAAATAAGTATTAATATTATATTTTTATTTTGAGTTTTGATTTTGATTGAAATTGTATTAAGCCTATAGTTTATTTTGGGAAGAATTAACAGTTTCACCATATTCAGCTTTATATCTAGAAACACAGCATGTCATTCTAAACTATTCTATTTTTTTAAAAAATATCTTTCATTTTCTTCATATTGCTTGATTCTCAATACTCATTAAAGTTATATCATTTTTTTCCTGTGACTTCTTTTTAATATGGAAAACATAATAATATCACCAAATGAATATATTGGAGAGGCTCAGGGAATGTGAGAGGTTTTCATTGTAAAAACCAACTCGTCTAGTTAAATAATAAACAAATAGATAATAAATTCAAGTAAAAACCTCCTTTTAAAAATGGTTTGGAAAAATACTGCCGTCTGTTCCTGCCCTGTGGGAAAAGCAGGAATAGGAATATTTATTCGTGTAAATGCATTCACAAAACTCAAAAAAAGATAAAAAAGGTAAGTTCCCATTTCCATTGGGTTTGGATGTTGGCCCTGGTTGTCTTTTCCACTATGCTCGCTGCCAACTTTGAAAGCCTAGGGCTGAGTGCTGTATCTCACCCAGAGAGGACACAATACCCCAAACCACCGCCGAACAGTCCGCCATTCCAGCACCAATAAGAGATCTGCACTGTTACTGTGCCAGTGGAAGCTCAGAGGACTATGTCACAAAGGACAAGAGGGGGAAGAAAGGAGGAAAATCACTTGACTATTCTTGAAGGACAGCCCCAAATTTAAAACACATTTTCTTATTTGCTCCAATTGGAGGCATAACTTTCTGCTAGGTATTATCATAGAAAACATTGGGATATGCAAAGTTTTCTGTGTGAATTTTCTCTTCTTTTTCTTCCCTCATAATGATGTGGATAGCTGCACCCTGACATGTTACTAGTTTCTCAATACTATGACAACAAAAAATAAAATCACCTTCAACATTTAAGTTCTTCCTCACACTGCAACAGACCATTTTAACTCTTCTTTACTAACTCCACTAACTACTGTACTACTCAGTCTAGGTACATTTCTTGAGGTTCCCTAGCATTCCATGTCCATTATTTAATTGTCACCTTCAAGTTTTCTCAAAAATCTCATTTTATAGAAAAGTTTCATTTCCCCATACTAATTATATATGTTTATGAAATCCCACTCTCCTTCTCTGTTAAAGTTCAAAAATCATAAGAGCAGTAGTATTTTTGCTACACACTATTCCCAAAGTTCATTTTCTCAATTGCCTTTGAATCCACAGAAGACAAGTACCTTTCTTTGGTATTAAGATATGTAATGTTTTTGGTATGTTCATTTGGATGACATTAAAGAACCCTATCTGCTTCATTATAATCCACCAAGTCATAATTTTGCTTTAAAAATTACAATTTGTTTAGGGAACAGGAACTATATTCATTTACTTCATTTATAAAGTGCTTAGCAAGGGCATAAAAAATGAGTACTTAAAAATGTTCCCCACAATAATAATAATGGCACAAAACCCTTACCTTCCTGCCTTCTTTGAAATTATTTAGTACATTAACACTAAAATGACTTGGAAAAATGACATATGCCTTCCTGGCCACCTATTACATTACTGTCATATTTTTGACACTGCTTGAGAAATTACGTTACCAAGAAAAATTCCTCACTATTCTTATTTTCCTTCATATTATATAGTAAAATAAAACAGAAAATGGTAGATAATAGAGAATTCAAACTTCTCTTAGGAACAGAACAAATCTTAATGAAAACATAACAATCTACAAAAACAAACCACTTTGCTATAATAACTCTATTTCCAGGTCCAGAAATTATGTAATCTGTTTATTTTCAAGAATAAAAAATAACATTTTTTATTGGCCAGAAAATAAAAATTTTGTGTTTTTCTCCATTTTGGGAGTTGTAAAATTACTAACCTAGAATAAAACTTTATGAATAGTGAATTCCAATCATTTACTAAGCAGTCTCTATATTTTCAGTGACATTATAAGTGAGCTGTCATCTACTAAAAAATGATAGCACAGATTTCATGTTCATAAACTGAGAAACCAAGGAGAAAACTATTTTCTATCCTGAGAACAGATGGTCATTTAAATTATAATATAAATTTTTAATTTCCCTGATAGAAAAATTTCATTGATTTTTGAGGTTATGAAGAATTTACCACCAGCTCATTCATTGACTGAATTAGTATAATAGTAAATAAGTTATGCTAAATTCTATCAAGTTAATTAATTGTCTGCAATGATTTCCATATTCACAAAAGTTTAGAATTATATGTAGTGATTCACAATATAAATAATATACATTTGAAGACATAATACGTTAATCCTCATTTTGACCCAGATCTACCTTGGATGGATACACAAATAATTTGCATATGTATTTGCTAACTTGTCTCTCTCTGCTAATTACAGGCCAGAACAGTATATATTCAATCACTCTCAGAGTTTTGGGGGAATTTAGAAACAGGATGACTTAGAAATAGCCCATTTGCCATGTGCTTCTTTTTATTACCAATTCTCTACTGTCTGGTCTCCAATTTGTTCAGTAATCCAAAGCAATCTATACCATCCCCAAACTTCTCCCTTGAATTTTCCTAATAAGATGGTCTTTATAATATTAGCAGTAATGCCACTTGCAAAATTATTCTGTGTCCTAGTTCATTCCCTACACAGAACTTTTTTCTCCTCAGCTTCCTTGACACTCTGAAAAATCTTTAATTTGGCATCTTTGCTTCTAACCTGGTCTTTCTCCTTTTCAATCTGCATAAAGCCATCACGGTAACCCATATAAAGTGTACATTTGATTTCATTTTCTGTTTAAAAAGCCTTCCATTTTTCACCAATATCTTTAGGAGGAAAGACCAAGCTTCTTAGCAATTCCCACAAGCTCCTGCATGACATGACCTCTGGATAACATCCCAGCCTGGCCTTCCAACACCATGACATCTTCCTGGTACTTCATGACCCTTCTGAGCCACTAATTCAAGCTATTTCTCTCCCTGGAATAATCTCCCACTCTGAACAAGTCCTATTTATCTCTAATACTCAGTTTAGCCTGAAAAGCCTCCCAAATCTTCCTCGCAGAAGTCATGGCATCCTCCGTTTTGGTGGGCACAGTATTACACTTGCTTATGTATCTGACCACTGCCCCACTAGCTTGTGAGTTTTCATGAAGGAGAGGATATGCCTCCTCTCTCTCTCTCTCTCTCTCTCTCTCTCTCTCTCTCTCTCTCTCTGTCTGTCTCTGTCTCTATGTCTCTCCTCCCCCTTTCTCTGTCCTCCCTTCCTCTCCCACTTTCTCCCTTTCCTTCATAAATATTTACATTTATTATGAACAATCCTTTTAATAGGCCCTTCAGTACACTGGTATGCAAAAAGAGATATAAGTCCCTACAATGATAATGCTTATAGCCTATGGAGAAAATGTGTTACACCAATGTTCATACTTTCAATGTATAGTTACCAATGGAGATAAGTGCTCTTAAGGAAAGAAATACAGTGGTGGCAACATATATAAGAAACAACACCAAAAATTGAGGCTTCTCAGACAGTTACTTCTGAGATGTGATTTAAATATACTAGGTACATGTGTGGGTAGGGTGGGCAGGGGTGGTGGAGAGTAAGAACATATGGATAAGGATAAAAATAGGGTGAGAGGAAGCAAGCGAAACAAAAGTGTTGCTGTTGTGCAGACAAGAAAACAAATTGAGTCAAGGTGAGAAGCTGGACAGAGCCAGAGCAGGGAGGCCCTTCCAGGCTATCAGAAGGATTTTTTATCTTTATGCCAGGAGAAATGGGAAACTATTAAGGTATTTGAAGCAAGACAAGTGATTTCATTTGATTCATGCTTTGAATTTCCTATAGCAATAGTGCAGAGAATGAAATGGAGTTGACAAATATAGTGAATTTAATCAGGAGTAGACCAATGCTGGTTACTAGTAAATCCAACTCCCCACCTGCTTAATAGCTAATATGAAGAAGTGGATCATGTCTGGAGGGGGGCGGGGGGACACCTCATAATGATTTTGGCTTGTCTCACTTTAAATTTTGGACCATGTATCTCAGTAGACGTCTTGGCACAACCCATAAGGGCCTCCATGCTTCACGTGTCAATTCACTATTTTGAATGGTACATGGCACCTTCTCCCTTCTTCTCCCCATCCTCAATCTCAGTGATAAGAAATAGGATTTCTCTTCTTCCTTCTATTTTCTGCTCTATTTTTAATGTAACTTTACATCCAAATTCCTTAGAATTTATCCATTGGTGCTTTAGCAAATATTTAATAGCCAGGTCTTACATTTTTTAAACCATACTTTATGGTACTTATCTATTTCTGTGGGATAAATAATCACACTATGAATGACTGAAAGCTCCCAAACTTGACTTCACTGAACATAGAATTGGAAGAGAAGCCCCCGGTGACCCAAAAAGCTCATAGGACTGGCTCCAACATACCACTGGATTGGTCTATACTTACCATCTTCCCTTCTCTACTACTATTAGCTCTCAAACCTACTTCAGTCAAGTTTTGTTCTCAACACTCCATTAAAAACACAATTCTCAAGGTCATTAATTCAGCCATTAACTCAGTTTCTGAAACACTGTCCTACAGTGTGTAGGACTCAGACTTTCCTGGTTTTCCTTATACCTCAGTGGCCACTCCTTCTTAGTCACCTTTGCTGAACTCCACATGTCAAAATGTCCAAGGGTAGGACACATATGTAATACCTTAATCAATAAAGAAATTTAAGAAAAAGTCCAAGGGCCCAGTCCTCTGTTATATTTCTGCTCTCTATACACATTTCCTAAAATGGTTACTCTTGTACCAATTTAGGAAATGTCTTAAGACAATGCCACTTCTTAGGGCCAGATTTGATTCTCACAATGATGATCAGAAGTTACTAAAGTTGAGAGTAGGAGTCAGAGACACTTTATATCCTACAATGTTGTGGAGAATACCATATGATAAGGACTTGTCTCATTTCCTAAATCCTTTTCAAATGACTTGCTGGGCATCCATGCAAATGAGAATAATTATAGAAAATGCAAAGTTTTTAAATGATTTAAATATGAGCCCTAGCCAGTTTGGCTCAGAGGATAGAGCGTTGGCCTATGGACTGAAGGGTCCTGGGTTCGATTCCAGTCAAGGACACATTCCTTGGTTATAGGCTCCTCCCTGACTTGGGCCCTAGTAGCAGTGCAGGAGGCAACCAATTGATGTGTTTCTCTCACAATGATATTTCTCTCTGTCTTTCCCTCTCTCTTCCACTCTCTCTAAAAATAAATGGGAAAATATCCTTGGTTAAGGATTAAAAATAAATTAATAAAATAAAATAAATAAATAAATATGAACTGAAATTTCCAAGAGTATAACCACCATGTAAACTGCAGTAATATTGTATTATTGAGTCTAGAACTTAACCAAAAGATGTTCGCCATTTTGGCAAGTCACATCATAAAGAATGCAGTGTTTCAATTATCTTGGGAGCCTGTATTTAGAACTGTCTTATTTGTGATAATTCTGTATGTGGGTACAAGTCACTTATTTCATTATGACTTCTAGTGCAGTCATGCTTGAAATTTTAAATATTGAATGTAAATCATTTACTATTTATCTTATTTTTTCATCTTTATTGTTGAGAGTATTATAGATGTTCCCCCCTCTTCTCCCCTTCTTGCCCCCCACCACCTGGTTCCTGCCCCACCCCTGGCTTACACCATCTATTGTCATTTACTATTCATTTTAATAGCTTCTTTATAATAAGGTTAGCACAATATATTTATTTTTATAACATATTTGTAGATATAATATCTGTATATTGTATATTAAGAATGTAAAGTGGGCGTATAAGATGTTATAAAGCAAGGTTTTGGGTCTTACATGGTTGAGAATTCCTGCCATAGATGATCCTATCCAGCTTTAAGGTGTTAAGTCCATGAATGTACTAATGATTTCCAGGTTTAGATTTCTAACACAGAATTCTCCCTGACCTCTGGGCTCACATATGGGAATGCCTATTCAACTTTACTTCTTGGAAGTTAAGAGGCATCTCATATTCAGTATGTGCAAGACTGAACTGCGAATGTCCACTCTTGCCCTCCCCCCACCCCCAAAATATGCCACAGTGTTCTTTATCTCAATAAGCAGCAGCACTGTCCACTTACTTAGCTAAAATCCTCATTGCTTAATTTCTACTCTGGCCCACTCCCACCATATTCTCTATATAGTAGCCAGAGTTACCACTTTAAAATGTGAGTCAGACCCTAATCAAAATCCTCCAATGTGTTTCCATAATATTTGTAATAAAACTGGTATCTGCAAGTATCTATCATATGTGATCCATGGGTATTCTCAGACTTTATTCCCTGGAACATTTCCAGTTACTCGGTTCTTACTGCATTTCTTACCAGTCCTTGAACACAAACATTTGACTGCTTAAGGATTGTTTGCATGTCCGCTTATCCCCCCATATATTACTCCTCTGGATTCAGTGCTCTGTTCAGAGACACTCTACTGACCTCCTATAATAGTCTGGATCCAGCCAAACCTGGAATGACTCTACATATTTTAAATGGAAGGAATTTCACACAGGGAACTAGTGACTAATGAGGGAAGTACTGAGAAGCCAAGTCAAAAATGGTAAAGAAATCCAGAGAGTAGCAGGAAGCTACTACCATCCATTGGCACTAATTGGACATAGGAGGTAGGTGAAGCTACCCGAACCCATATATAGAACCACCATTCCAAATGATGACCTATCATTCCCACCCACCCAACTAAAAAAGTTTGACCTATTTATTACAATGTTCAGATTTCTCACTTTTTTCCACCTTCCTCCTAAATTCAGTCTTTTTAACCAGTCAGCCCAATAAATTTAATAAAAGCGATAAGCCAAAAAATTAAAAAAATAACCTCAGCCTGCCAACCCCCAGATAGTATATATTAGAACAAAATGAATATTCATTCAGATATAGTCTTCAAAACCAACTCCTCCTATAGCGTCAGATACCCTCTCTGATCTCATTTTCTATTACTATCTCCCTCAATGTCTGTATTCCAGCTCTAATGGCCTCCTTGCTGCTCCTGGAATATCCAAAGTAATGATAAAAACTAAGAAAAAAATAAAATGTTTTAATTAAAAATTTTAAATCAAAAAGTAAAAGTAAAAAAAAAAAAAAGTGATAGGGACTTTGCACTTACTGTTTCCTTAGCCTGAATACACCTCTTTCTGAAATCCACCTTATTTGTCACCTCACCTACTTACATATCTGCTCAAAAAGTCTGTAACTAAACACTCAATTTAAATAGCACTACCACCTTTCATCATTCTTATTTCCTTACCTTTCTTTATTTTTCTTCATAGTATTTATCACCCTCTAACATGTTACATATTGATCTGTTCTTTTTGTTTATTGGAGATCTATACTGACTAGAATACAGACCCTATCAGAACAGAGACCTTTTTAGTTTTAGTCAATTTCCAGAGACTAGTGCTGAATCTGGAACATAGTATGTGTTTAATAAATATTTGATTATTTGGCAAAATAACAAATAGTTTAAACATTATCTTCCACAAATGTCTAACCATTATAATTTGCTGGACATAGCCAAAAAGCAAACAAACAAGAAACACAGTATTTCTAGTCACTCCTTTGCAGATATTGCAATTAAATAATTCATATTTATTATGGGTTTAGACTAAAGTTTATAATGTGTGAACATGAATAATGTAAAAATCATGATATTTCATATATTTGAATATAATCCATGTTTTTCAAATAAGTCAATATGTTCAAACTTAGTTTGTAGCTCCCCTTTTGGCAAGTCCTTAAAAAGCAGCTAAGTATTCATTAGGAGTATTTTGGTTTTTACATTTTTGCAGCAACCAAAAGCTAGTCACAGACATAAATAGTGTAAGGTGGATGCCATAACTGTTCCAAAATATTCTGTCATTATAAAATAAAGACATTATTATTATTTAATAAGTCATTAACTGGCATACTAACTCCATTTGGAGTTCCCCAAAATGGAAAAAAAACACCACTTTAAATACGTCACACATATGTTTTAATCTTTTAATAAACAATCAGCTAGATGAAGTATGAGACATGCCTGGCTAATAGAGTGATACTGAAGTAAATAGAGATAGAGTTATCGCCTCCTTTTTGGCCCTCCCTTTAACTAAAGCTCTATCTAAGACTAGTTGTACTGTAAATATCAATGTATTATGTGATCAAGGCAAATCCATATTATATGGCCCTGTTTTCCCCCTTTGAATTCTCAAAGTTAACCATATTTTCTGATTATAGCAAGATTTTCCCATAGAAAATATGGGAATTGATACCCAAGATTTAAGAAAGAGCTATTATGAGTTCTTTGTTGAATTTTTATCCAGTTATTGTCAATACACTAATTATTGAATGAAACAATGACAATATTTTTTAATTAATTACATGTGGATATTAGGTATATAATGCTCTTATAGTATAACTCAGACCCCTCAAGAGTAAGCTGCTATTTAGATGATTAAAATAATTATGGTGTAACATTATTTCAGATATTATTCAAAAATGATATGTAATGAAGTAAGTAATAAGCTATTTTGAACAGTTAGATCAAGCTAATATGGCAATCTGTCACCATACATCTTTCTTTGATTCTAGAAGAACAGCAAAATATTAATTCAATTTAAAGAGAAATCTACTTGGATAATTCACTACACCTCCTCTACCATCATCATTTCAGGGAAAAACCTGCACTACTTCAGAGGTTTGAAGAGACTTCTAAACTTCAATAAGTCTCTCACACACTTAGGAGATGCAAGTACAGGCCTGGGTAAAATAAAAGGCTAAACAACAAATACTAAACTTTTATAATGTGCTATACAGCTGCTTCATTTGCTTTTGGACACTCGACAGCTGGGTGTAGTTGATTAATCTTAAAAAAATTGTGCATGTGGTGGTCTTAAACCTGTTCAATAGACCTGCCCAGGCAGAACATATTTCAGGGAAGAAAAAGTCACTGTGGAATATCTCTAACTGATTTTTAAAAAGTAAAACTTTGACATTCAAATTCTTAAGTATCTCCTTAGTATTTCCTATAACTACTGCACTTAAAACTGAGTTTTAATCAATTCTTTCAGAATAAAAACCAATGATCCTTGATCTCAGGAGCAATGTTCCCATTTTCCTCCATAATTATAATTCCATTGTTTTAAGGGCAGATAGTGGCACAATTATTTAGGGGTTCTCTGCATGAATGCTTGACATTTTTTCCAAAACAACAAATATTTAAAGTCAACAACCAAGAAGGTCTGTATTAATTGAAAAGCAACTGACTGGAAATGAACGCTGAATAAAATGATCTTGTTTATCCCTCAATGACATAGGACATGAAACAAGAGGATAAAATTTAAACTATTAAGTATTCCAAATAAATATTAAAATAAATGATGAGAGAATTTATTTTAATGAGCTACTGACAACCCTATATAATAAAGAGGTAACATGCAAATTGACCATCATGCCCTCACACAAGATGGCTGGCCCCATGTGGTCACAAGATGGCCACCACAAGATGGCCTGCAGGGGAGGGGCGACCAGGCCGGCAGGAGAGGGCAGTTGGGGGGGACCAGGCCTGCAGGGGAGGGCAGTTAGGGGCAACCAGGCTGGCAGGGGAGGGCAGTTAGGGGTGACCGGGCAGGCAGGGGAGGGCAGTTGGGGGTGACCGGGCAGGCAGGGGAGGGCAGTTGGGGGTGACTGGGTTGGTAGGGGAGGGCAGTTGAGAGTGACCAGGCCGGCAGGGGAGGACAGTTGGGGGAGATAGAGCCGGCAGGGGAGCAGTTAGGCGTCGATCAGGAAGGCAAAGGAGTGGTTAGGGGGTGATCAGGCTGGCAGGAAGTGGTTAGGGGTAATCAGGCAGGCAGTCAAGCGAGCAGTTCGGAGCCAGCAGTCCCAGAATGGAGAGTGTACAGGCTGGGCTAAGGGACACCTTCCCCAGTGCACAAATTTCATGCACTGGGCCTTTAGTAGAAAATATCAAGTAACTCAGTAGCAATAATAAGTAATAAGCCATCATGAAGTTTCTGCTTACACTGATGAATTCAATTATACATTCATTGTGCTTGTTTCCCTTCAGATATAGAATTCTATCAATTAGCATTCATTACTGAAATTAATCCTTACCATATTGATATTTGAACCAGAAAAGAACTTCACTCATTCTTGGTCAAAGGGTACAAAACAATTGTGGTTATATCAAGTAGTTGTCATAAGAATTACTGTTTCCAAACTATACCAGTGTTTTTCTAATCCTGTATTAGCGTGAGCTCTTTGAATGCTATCACATGAACCAAGCCTGATTTTTAATGATTCCAAGTAGGTCAATACTGCTCAAAGATCTTTTTATTAATTTCATTGTTTTCCCATGAGATCCTATGTTACATATTTCTCCATTTTCTTCAACTTTCCAATACCAAGCCAGTTGTCCTTTCTATAGACAAAGAATTTTATACTATCACTAGAGGCCTGGTGCACGAAATTCATGCACAGGGGTTTCTGTCCCTGAGCCCAGCCTGCACCTTCTCCAATCGGGGACCCCTCGAGGGATGTCCGACTGCCCGTTTAGGCCTGATCGGGCCTAAACGGGCAGTCGGACATCCCTCTCACAATCCAGGACTGCTGGCTCCCAATTGCTCACCTGCCTGCCTTCCTGATTGCCCCTAACCACTTCTGCCTGCCAGTCTGATCACCCCTAGCCTGATTGATGCCTAACTGCTCCCCTGAAAGCTTGATTTCCCCTAACTGCCCTCCCTCCCCTGCAGGCCAGGTCCCCCACAACTGCTCTCCCCTGCACACCTGCGTCCCCCGCAACTGCCCTTCCCTGCTGGCCCGGTTGCCCCCAACTTCCCTCCTCTGCCAGCCTGGTCACCCCTAACTGCCCTCCCCTGCAGGTTTGATCACCCCCAACTGCTCTCCCTTGCAGGCGTGGTCCCTCCCAACTGCCCTCCCCTGCTGGCCTGATCGCCCACAACTGCCCTCACCTGCTGGCCTACTTGTGGTGGCCATCTTGTGTCCACATGGGGGCTGCCATCTTTGACCACATGGGGGCAGCCATCTTGTGTGTTGGAGTGATGGTCAATTTGCATATTACTCTTTTATTAGATAGGATTTTTTAACTGTGTGATATAAGCTTTTCAATTGTTCTTCTTCCTAAAATATTTCTCTTTTATTATACAACTAGAGGTCCAGTGCACAAAATTTGTGTACTCAGGGGGCATCCCTCAGCCTGGCCTGAGCCCTCTCACAGTCCGGGAGCCCTCAGGCGATGTTCAACTGCTGCAGTGGAGGGAGAGGCTCCCGCCACTGCCCCTGTGCTCGCCAGCCATGAGCCCGGCTTCTGGCTGAGTGGCGCTTCCCCTGACCACCAGGGGGAAGCTCTTGTATTGAGCATCTGCCCCCAGGTGGTCAGTGCACATCATAGCAACCGGTTTTTCTACCGTTCGGTCGATTTGCATATTAGCCTTTTATTATATAGGGTACATATATTGTCCTTTCCTATTTTTGCAAAAATTACTTCATTTTTTCAATGTTAACTTCTCAACCTGAGCATACAAATCCATTCCTTCTACTCCCCAGTTTCCATCCCCTCTCCTCCAATGACTCTCTTCCAGCTTCCAGCACCATAGTCTGCTCTTGATTCTAACTGATCCAACTAGCAAGTTATTAACTCTTTGCACTCGCTTGCTTTTTTCTCAGTTCCTTTATTCTACTCAGGATTTAATTTTTTAAATGCCCCAGATTTTACAAAGCGCGGCAGTAGAATAAAAAACTGGAGTTTCTTTTCATACAAACTTATTTATTTGGATTTTTTAATATTTCAAATTATTGATACGTTCAATACAATTCGACATACGAGCTGCTACTGATGCTAACCGTGTCGAGTCACACTCGACATCCGAGTGCAAAAGGTTAAAACTATTTTCATTATGATGCTCTAAATTCTTTAAAGGTTCCTTAGCATCTCTATGTTATTCTAATATCTTGTATAGGCATTCAAGATCTTCACCAAGCTGACCCTAAGAGGATTTTTTATACTGTTCCCTAGAACAAAATCTTTGCTTTTGCTAGGCTGATTGACTTACCCTTCTTAAATATGGCTTAATCATTATCTTCCCTGATTTTTGACAATGCTGTGAATTTCACTTAAACGAACTACTTCTTCCCTCATTTCCCTGATTTTCCAGGTTCAGCTCAAATTGTATCTTCTCTGTGAAGCTTCTCTTATAGCCCTAGACTACATGTTCTGATACCTTTATTTACATCTGCATTCATGTTTGCGCCTGCATCTTTTCCTTTGAGGAATCAACCTAAACAGTCAAGGGAATATTAAGAATGAACGTTTATCTACATAGAACTCTTAATATAACCTCTCAAATAATAAAAACAATATTTATTGAACAAATGAGTAAAATACTACCACCAATAGGCCTGCTATTAAGATTGACCACTATTGCTGAAACTGGTTTGGTTCAGTGGATAGAGCGTCGGCCTGCGGACTGAAGGGTCCCAGGTTTGATTCCAGTCAAGGGCATGTACCTTGGTTGCGGGTGCATCCCAAGTGGGACATGTGCAGGAGGCAGCTGATCGATGTTTCTCTCTCATCGATGTTTCTAGCTCTCTATCCCTCTCTCTTCCTCTCTGTAAAAAATCAATAAAATATATTAAAAAAAAAAAAAAAGATTGACCACTATTTCAGAAATGTAGTAGGTGGATACCACAGGAAAGGTTATGCAAGGACTGGAAGATTTGTGTGATATCAATTCCAAGTGTCAATTATTTTAAGAGTAAAACCAACCATCAATTTTAAAATAATGCTGTCTAAAACAAAGGAAAAAAATAGTTTAGTGTTCCACTATTGCCAGTACATCTGACAAGTAGGCGGAAACCTGTGATTTGCAAACACAGTGAATAATACATTATTAAAATGTACTACATCTTCTAGAATTTTATGCAATACTAGAGGCCCAGTGCACAAAATTCGTGCACGGAGGGGGGTTGTCCCTCAGCCCAGCCTGTACCCTCTCCAATATGGGACCCCTCAAGGGATGTCCGACTGCCCGTTTAGGCCCGATCCCACCAGGATCGGGCCTAAACGGGCAGTCGGACATCCCTCTCACAATCCAGGACTGCTGGCTCCCAACTGCTTGCCTGCCTGCCTTCCTGATTGCCCCTAACCGCTTCTGCCTGCCAGCCTGATCACCCCCTAACCACTCCCATGCCAGCCTGTTTGCCCCCAACTTCCTTTCTCTGCCGGCCTGGTCACCCCTAACTGCCCTCTCCTGCAGGGTTGATCACCTCCAATTGCCCTCCCTTGCAGGCCTGGTCCTTCTCAACTGCCCTCCCTTGCAGGCCGGGTGCCTCCCAACTGCCCTCTCCTGCTGGCCATCTTGTAGTGGCCATCTTGTGTCCACATAGGGGCAGGATCTTTGACCACATAGGGGCAGCTATATTGTGTGTTGCAGTGATGATCAATCTGCATAGTACTCTTTTATTAGATAGGATAGAGGCCTGGTACAGGGGTGGGGGCCAGCTGGTTTGCCCTGAAGGGTGTCCCTTATCAGGGTGGGATTCCCTTGGGGCATGGGGTGGCCTGAGCGAGGGGCCTGTGGTGGTTTTCAGGCCTGCCACGGCCCCTGGCAACACAAGCGGAGGCCCTGGTATCTGGAATTTATTTTCCTTCTACAATTGAAACTTTGTAGCCTGGAGCAGAGCCAAGCCTGGGGCTCCCTCCGCAGGCAGCCATTTGTGTTGGGGTTATAATTGAAACTTTGTTGCCTTAAGCGGGTGGGCCCCGCCAGGGTGTGCGGAAAGCTTTGCTTCCCCTGTTGCCAGCGGCAACCCTGGCCTGCTCTCTCAAGCTCCATTCTGCCGCCATTTGTTTGAATTTGTTTACCTTCTATAATTGAAACTTTGTAGCTTGAGTGGAGGCTTAGGCCTGGCCAGGGCAGGCGGAAAGCTTGGCTTCCTCTGTTACCTAGGAAACCTTACTCTCTGGCTGTAGCCATCTTGGTTTGGGTTAATTTGCATACACGCTCTGATTGGATGGTGGGCGTGGCTTGTGGGCGTGGCTTGTGGGTGTGTCGGAGGTATGGTCAATTTGCATATTTGTCTATTATTAGATAGGATACTTTCTAAGGCGTGGGGACTCTGGCTTTTTTTCATTAACCATGACTATTTTGAGATTAATTCACCTTGTTACATGTATTTATAGTTTATTCATTAGTATTGTTAGGTATTATTCCATTATATGAGTATACCACAATTGTTTTTTTATCCATTCAGCTGTTACTAGATATTACGGTTGTTCCCAGGTTTTGGCTATTGCAAATAAAGTTGCTGTGAAGATTTGAAAATAAAAATTACTAATATCTGAAATATTCTAATTCTAAAATGCATCTTATAAGAAGAAGACATAAATATCAAAACTGTATAAGTAAAGAAAACAAACAACAGCTTAAGAACATATATACATTTCTATATATGCTGGCAATTCTACTACTTAAACACAAATTATTGTATGATTCATTATTTTTCAAAGCATGTATCTTAAAACAATATGTTCTACATACCTGTCCAGTCTCCTACTATTTTAAGGTGGACCCCGAATGTTGCTTTGGTTTCAGTAGGACACTAAAAAAAATAATAATAATAATAAGTACTAGAATCAATTCTGAATAATAATTATGTATTACCAGGTATGATTGAATTGCAACTTTTAGTCTCATAGCAAGTCCCCCAAATCAATATAAAACAGAAAGCAATGGAATAAAAATGTATAGAGATAGTCATTAGTGGAAATAAAGAGCAATGTCAACTAGTCAATATGACAATATAAATTTCTCTAAAAACCTATAAGTATTTAAATAAAACAATTTAATATAGTCTCAAACTGCTAGTATATTACATATTACTATAAATCTTGCTTAAATATCTTTTGAGTTAAAATATTTAAGAGGTCACAGCTTTTACTACAAAGGCAGAATGTACACTAAAAATTTTGATGTCTTTTTCTCTCCTAATATTATCATATGCTTCACATTCTAACAAATTTTGGAGAAAAGAAAAATATAATTCTCAATGTGATTTAAATATTCCATATCCAAAGAGGAAACTGATACTGAAAGCATTCCATTTCTTTCTTTTTCATTCCTTTAATTCTCAGAATCTATCTGGAGTGCTATTCTCAGAAGATACCTGGAGTGATATCCCCAGGCAGGGGCACCTGGGGAGGGGAGTGAGTTATGGTAACAAAAGTAATAAAAAGTATCTGTGGCCCATGTTTATAAAATCTAGAAAACGCCCAGATAGTAAAAATGAGAGAATAGTATAGTTCACAATAAGAAAATGAAGAATCTCCTTTAATTTTCCAGAATTCCAATCCTTTATTCACAATTCTAAAATTCAGCAGTTCTGAAAAATGAGTATTTTTATAGCTCAGTGGCAATAACTGACTGGAATTGATGGATGGGTAATGATGAGAGGCTAATACTTCTATATAAAAATTCAAACAGAAGTATTTCCCTACAGAAATGTCAATTTGTTTAAGAATGCTGCCTCACATCCTACTAGAGATCTTATATAAGGAATGTGCATACCCTTTGAAATCCATAAAATTCTGAATTCTAAAAATACATCTAACCTGAAAGTTATAGATAAGAGATCACCTGTCTGTGACTACCCAGTGGTCATTGAGTATCATGTGCCAAGGACAGTGCTAAGTGCTTCCATTTCAAAATCTCACAATAACCCTGGAGAGTTGTCTTTTATAGTTAAGGAAACAGAGTAATTGAACTTAAAAATATTAACTTGCTCAAGATCATAGAACTAGTCAAAAGACAAGGCAGAGTTCAGATCCAGATTTATCTAAATACATAGTTCTTAACTATAAAGGTCACTATCTCCATTAAAAAAAAGATGTGGCAAAAGATAAGGGTTGTTTGAGAAATCAAATGGAGTAGGAGGAAAAAACATATTGGTTGAAGATTAATTGAACCAATGTACAACAATATATTAGGGGGAATATGGGCTGAAGTTAAAGCAAAGATGTAAGAAAATGGCAGTGGTTCTGAAGGCCCCTGTGAGAGAGAATGGGTTACATAAAGCAAGTCTAAGATCCTCAAGCTCATTGTGGTGACTAATTAACACAGATCAGATAGGCTGTTATGAGGAGAAGAAATAAAGGAAGATGAAAATACCATGGAGATATGTAAATGACTTATCCCAGAAGTAAGGAAGCTTGGATATCAGTGAAAAAAAATAAATTAAAATGTAGGTATTAATCATGTGCTCATGACAAATCACAAACAAACTAAAAAGCACATGATCTAATATATGTTCAGAGTTGGGAAGTAATGTAACATAGATTTCCAAACTACAATTCTGCAATTAGTGTTTCTAATAGGATTGTTACTGCTTGCAGTAATATGAAATATTAAAATAAATCAAATATATACTATTAAAATATTTCACTTATAATTATGAGTCTAATATTTATTTAATTTACATTCTGGTTTTTAATAATCTTGAGCTCAATCAGTATTGTCATTAGTAAATCTACAAATAAAATGATGTGATATGTAAAAACCACCCAGCATATTTACTTCATACTATCTAAGACTGACCAAAACACCTATGCAGTAAAAGTTGTAGTTTGCAGAAAGCAAGAATCCCAACAGAGTTCCAAGTTACCAATATGATTGTCCACATGTTACTTGATGTTTAACTCACTATCTTAGGCTATGAAAAGATCTAAGCCAAGAAAATAGAAAAGGGGCAAAAAGGTCTGTCTTCATGTGACTAAGTGTACATCGAGCTCGACTTAATCTTATAATGTATTATTCTAAAGGAAAACATATACGTTTTCCACGTATTCATAGCCCTGTTCTATTCTTTCAGCACAGACATTGTAAAAGATAATTACATGTGATGTTTAACATAACATCTCCTCAGGTCTTGTAGGAGCCTATAAAGCTTCTTCTAAGAGCTGGCCAAATGCATTAATATAGCTTTTAAGGCTGATCTGCTTTGAAAAGATAAAACACAATATTGTTTCTCTCAAATTCTTGGGAATGATGCCTTTAGAAATTTCCTCAGATTAGTTAAGAATTAAGAAGACAGATTTTAAGAGAGACTTTGGCCAATCAGATAGCCTCCAATCTGAAGGGGACCTGCACAGAGTAACTTAGAACGGTTTCAGTATATGTGGTTTGAAAGTGACTAAAGATCTCAGAATCACATTTTAGTAGCTTTGCCAAAATAATGTTCATATACACCAACATTGCTTAAGGTACAATGTAGTGAGTCTTTAATGTTTTCTTACTATCTTTTTTTTTAAATGATAAAGATTTGTTTTTTTACATACATTTTTATTGATTTCAGAAAGGGAGAGAGAGATAGAAACATCAATGATGAGAGAAAAATCATTGATCAGTTGCCTCCTGCATGCCCCACACTGGGGATCCAGCCCACCCACAATCCAGGCATGTGCCCTGACTAGGATTTGAATTGTGACTTCCTGGTTCATAGGTCAATGCTCAACCACTGAGCAACGCCAGCAGGGCCTTACTATCTTTTTAAGAGTGTTTTGAAAATTTCTCAAAGGAAAGAAATAATAAAGTATTAATATCCATGCCTATCTTGTTTCTCCCAAAACATTAATAAAGAAATATATGCTTATGCCAATTCTTTCAGTTTAAGAAGTTGCAAGACAGTATGTGTAGTTAAGTTCGCATCACTAAAATAAAAATGGATATTAGTGTTTTTTCTCTATACATAGAAATTTGTTGAAGAGAATATAAAATACTTTATTACTCAACATTAACTTCTGGGAAATTAAATTAAAGATAGAAAGTAAGAACTCATTTCATACACATCTATTTTTTAAAATTTATTATTAGCTTTTACAACGCTTATAATTTTAAATATTTTAAATGTTAAATTTAAAAGTAAACATTAAAACATTGCTGAGACTTCCTTTAGTTTCATGTAAGTTACCTAGATGAAGAGAATGGGCTTTGGCTCTTGTAGACCTTACTATAACTACCAGAATACACAGCATCTAGTTAAGGATAAGAAAATAAAGTGACAAAATTTATAACAACAGATCTGAGAAAATGTGTACTTTGCTATCCTGGAGGGGGAAAAAAGCTTTTCCTTCAAATTATTTGCTCACTATGGTGTTGAGATTTTAATGTGCTCAAAAGATTTTATAACAGTCCCACAAAAATATAAACAGATATTATGTAATTATCTTACATTTGGGAACTGAATGTAAAAATGATGTCACTGCACAAGGATTTACTCAACATGGAAAAGAAATTTAAAAGCCACAATGTGTTTGTTTTAAATTTATTAAACCAGAGGAAATAATCACAGAACATAATGTTCTTTAATCATTGTTGTCAGGGCTTTATTGTTAGCTCTTTCTTCCACATTTTCTATTCCTGCTAGACATTCCCACCAGAAATTCACTCTAAATGTAGTATATCTCAAATTGCTATTGTTTTACTTCCCAAGTTATATTCTCCTTCTCCTTCTCCTATGTCTGGCCATAGAACCTATAAATGCTTATCAGAGCAGAGCCTCAAACCCCAGAGTAATATCAGGTATTTCTCTTCCTGCCAGCATTCAATAAATTTTCAAGTCCTTTCAAATAATCTTACCAAAGAAAGGGTCTGATCATAGCAATCTCCTATTGGTTAACCTTTTGTGTTCCCCCTATGGATAAACATCCAGTTATTTTCCTTCCTATCTGGCCAACCACATCTGTTCCAATTTCTTTCCAACATTATATTCCATGTTTCTCCTGATCCACTCTAATAATCTACCTAAACCAACATGGATCGACTAAAACATGACCCTGCCCCTTCATTTCCTCACTTAACTAGTCTACCTTCAAAATGGAGATCCACTTTGAGAAGCAAGCCCATCTTCCACACATGATAATGAGAAATCTTACGTCTCAGAAAGAGGCTGGGTATGGGCTCATGATTTAAAAAAAGAACTGTTCATGTCTGTATATGGAATTAACTGGACCCCCAGATTCACCTCACTGCAAGTACAAGCCAGGCAATTACCCGTCCACAAACCCAAAGATAAGCAGAGGTGAGACAAAAAGGGCTCTAGATGCAGGAATAACTAGTACAGTGGAAAGTAGAGCGAAAATGCCTGCTATTCATTAGCTCAGCAAATATTTTTTTAAATATATTTTATTGATTTTTTACAGAGAGGGAGAGAGAGGGATAGAGAGTTAGAAAAATTGATGAGAGAGAAACATCGATCAGCTGCCTCCTGCACCCCTCCTACTAGGGATGTGCCCGCAACCAAGGTACATGCCTTTGACCGGAATTGAACCTGGGACCTTTCAGTCCACGGGCCGAAGCTCTATCCACTGAGCCAAACCGGTTAGGGCACAGCAAATATTTTTTAAAGGCACACTAAGTGGCATCTCAAATTTATCTGTCCAAAACTGAGCTCTAGATATTCTCCTCATAATCTGCTCTCCACACAGCCTTCCCTATCTCGGTTAACACAGCTCTAGTTGCTAAGACCAAAAACCTTGACGATAAGCTTGAGTCTTCTATTTCTTTCACATTCCATACACAGTCTATCAAGAAATCCTATTAACTCTAACTTTAAAATATGTTAAGAATCTGACACTTCTCACCAGCTCCACTCTGGGCCAAGCCATCATCATACCTCAACTGGATGACCGCAACAGCCTCCTAATTGGTCTTCCTGCTTCACTTTATTTAATATTAACATAGCCGCCAGAGTGATCCTGTTAAAAATTAAGCTAGACATGTCATTCCTCTACTCAGAACCCTCCAATGGCTCCCTCCTCAAAATAAAAGCCAAACCCTGTCCATGTCCTATAAACCCCACATAATCTGACTCCTCAGGAATTCTCTGACATTATTTCCTACCACCCTTCCTTTTTCTTAGTGTATTTCCAGCCACACTGACCTCTGACATCCCTTCTTCCATTCACACACACACACACACACACACACACACACACACACACACAGATGCAAGCCAAGATATATCAAGTATAACTCAGGGTGAAAACTACTGGGTTTTTAAACAGATAAATGACATAATCTGATTTGCATCTTAAAATAATCATCCTGGCTGTTTCTTAAGATTACCTGATAGGTGAGTAAGGGCAGACAGAGGGAGACCAACTAGGAGGCTATGCAGATGGCAGTGGATTGGGTGTGTGAAAATTATGGACATATTTTAAAGGTAGAGGCAAGAAAATTTGTGGACAGATTGTTAACTGTAGTTTTTTTTTTTGTTTGTTTGTTTTTTGTGTGTGTGTGTGTGTTTTAAAGGATACAAGTTAAGTTTAAATCCAGATTTTCAGCCTGAACAACTTGGCACTAACTGAAGAGGGTTGGAAGAGTATGGGTTGAATGGATTTGAAAGGCTAAAGATTAAGAAGTCAATTTTAGGCATGCTAACTTACGATTTTCTTTAGAAATCCAAGTGGAAGTTTTGGTTAGACAATTGGATATATGACCTTGAATTTTAGAGTTGAAGCTGAGCTGGAAATATAAATTTGGGAGATGAAAACACACAGATGTATTAATAAGATTGAATGGGATCACCAGAGAAGTGAGTTTAGCCAGAGAGAAAAAGGTTTCAGGGAATGGACATTGGAGTGTTCTAATATTTAGAGGTCATGGGAATGACAAGGGACAGCAAAAAAAATTTAAAAAGAGTCAGAAAAAAATAGAAGAAAAACCAGGTGAGTGGATGTCCTGGAAGCAAAATGAACAACACATGTTAATAAAGCAAGTGATCAGCTGTGCCAAGTGCTCCTGAGAAGTCAAAGCCATTGAGAACTGGGAAATGACCATTAGATTTAGCAATAACATGGTCATGCTGACCTTGGAAATGTTTTAGTAGAGTGCTGTGGGCAGCCACTGGTGAATTTAAGAGCGAATGAGAGAAAAGGAACTGAAGAACTGAAAAATGGGGGAGAGGCTGGAAGATGTGAGTCAAGAAAGGGCTTTTATCCATCATTTTCTCTTTGATACCTAGTTTAAAGGAGGCATCCAAAAATACCAATTGAATAAATCAAGTTTACTATTAAACAGCAGGTTTGCTCTGAATACACTGACTGATTAAAGTTCATATTTATCATGCAGGCTCTCATTATGCACTGAAGAAATATATTCTTTTTCCCTGGAAAAGAGCCAGACTTGAGCAATTAGATGATGTTTAACTTTCAGAGAATTCAGATGTCCCGTTATATTTCATGAACATTAGTGACCTTCTGTAGCAACTTCCACCACTGTGCATGGTCTATAGTTAAGACACTTTATTGCCTTGCTAACCTGTCATCTATCCTAGTTGAGTTTCTAAGCTGTCTAAGCGAAAGATTTGTAAAGCCCTAAAGGAAAGCAATTTTTAAGAATTAGATAGATGAAAGCAAGACACAAGATCCAAACCTCTAAAGCAGCTTTCCTGCTTGTATTTAAATCCATGAAATGAAATAAATATTTTTAATCTTTAAGCCATGCATGGCCATTCTTGTCTGGTTTTCATTGAAAACTGGAAAGACTATTCCCAAAGTGACTGGTTGAGAGATTAAAAACACAAAGCAGAACAATGATGGCAAGTGAAGGCATGCTATGTTAGAGTACAGACAATAACAAACTAACAGCTAAACTTGCCTCTGACTCATGGAAAAATATGTGAAATTAGGTTATCCAAGCTTAAGAGTCATGAGTCACACAATTTAGAATAAAGCTGTCAGGAAAGTCATGTGTACTTCTGAATTAAATTAATAAGGAATGGATATAGATATATTTATATAAGCTTCAATCTATTACCACCATAAAAAAGTAGATTGTGCATTATTTCTTTGAGAATCTATGAAACATATCAATAAGCATAATAAATGTCTGTCTCAGTTAAATACTAAGAGGAGCTACATTTTATAGTAAGCAGTAGTTTTCATGTTTTAAGTCTGAGCTTTTTAAAATCATATCTGAGTCCTACATCTAAATTAGATGAGGGCATACTTTAATAGAATATTTGTTTTGGTAGAAAATCCAAACTTGGCAATTACAGAGCATAGCTGGAAAACAGTTAGAGATCCAATACATAGTTGAAGAACAACACGTAAAATTCTACCCAGGTTTTCAGCCAATAAAGGTCCATCCTTCATCCTAACTGCTAGTAAACCACAAGAGGCAAATAAATCACCTGTCCCCAAAATAACTGCTTCTAAACCAGACTGTGGCCAGAGCTTGGTCAGTTAGTTCATGCTGCAGAATGAGGCAAAAAAATTCAATTTAATCCTGTCTTGGTTCTACACTCATTATCTAAAACAACAACCATAACAAATAAAAATAAAAAGTATAATAGCAAAGGTGACATGGGGAGTGGTAACAAAAATGGAGAGGTGTCACCAAATTATGAAAGGCAAAATGTGGACGAGACAGTGGATAACAATTTCTAACTTACTGAGAACTTACTATATGCCAAGCTCCATGATTAGCACTTATATCTTTTTTTAAATTCCTATCCACAGTAACTCCATAGAGAAGTCACTATTATTACCCACACTTTATAAAGAAGCAAACCAAAGGTAAACATGTTAATTATCTCGCCCAAGGATATAGTACTAATAAGTGGGGGATCCAGTCCTCCAACCCAGACTGTCTAGGATTCCAAAATCCATGTTCTAATAGTATAGGATTACCTCCTCTCTCCCTCAGTCTTGTCACCAAACATGTGCCTGCTGGTTCTGCCCTAGGAGATTTGTAGGTGCAATAGCAGAAAACAATCACAATGTCCTGGGAAAACCCACCAAATTATCATGTCTTTGTGTAGGAAAATAAATGTTAGGTGTGAAAATGCTGAAGCACCTTAAGTAAGTAAAACTCCAACCTTTGGGTATCTAATTAAATCAGTATTCAAAACTTAGCTTTACCATGACTGAAATTGAGAAAATTACTTTCGTGCTTCTGCGCCTTATCTTTTGTACTTATTTCTCATACTTTCAGTTTTAAAAGTTTAATCTCCATTTTAAAAATGGGTTGAAGTTCAAACTACAGAGTTTGTGATCATTGCATATTTTATAGATTTGATTTTTTCCTTCTACTGTCACAGTTTTCTAGCAGGGAAACTTATTTGACTGTTAACTCTCCTCAGTATTTGAAGAGCTTAGTACTACAGAAAATCCAAAACTTTCAATTGAATATTTCTCTTGAAAATACCTCTTGGTAGTTTCAGTACAGTTCTCTCCTAAATGGTAATTCTTTTTTGTTGTTTGACACCAACAAAAAGTATATCTAAAACCAATAAGAGTTTCAGAAATATGAATGCTCTGAACATCAATGAGTGGTGAGGCAAGAGAGAGACTGTGCAGAATAGCTGACCATACGCCTTTCAGCCAGGCAGGTCTGTATCTCACCTGTGCCACCAACTAGCAGTGTGACTTTATTTAATCTCTTGCAGTCACGTTGTTTTCTACATAAAATATAGTTTGTAGTACACATGTCATAGAAATATAGTAAGAATTAAACAATATAATATTTTCAACGTTTATGAAGGAACTTCTTAAGCATAGTAGGGACTGTTATCTTTGACAAAGATGGGGTATGTACACACTTTTTAGTGAGAATCAGCACATAGGACATTACTTTTTTGCTTTGTTTATTTCAAAGGAACCCTTTCTAGTGAAAATGTTTAAGAAGCATTTTACATGTAAGTGCCAAATAGAACTAATTGGACAAAAGGAAGGGAATTGGCAAGGAAACATAGTGTGATTAATAAACAGAAACCTCACTTAAATTTGAGTTGTGAGGGCCCATAGGAGGAGCACTCACACACCACTTATAGCCAATTACCCCAAAAAGGAAGAGACATACTTTCCATGTCCAACAGGAAGAAGTAGGATCTTCTCCTTGCCCAGCAACCACTCAGCCAATGAAAGACTGCTACAACTCAGCCAATGAAAAGCCACTACACTTCAAACTCCCAGTCTCCTTCAATGGACTCTTGGTTTATAACCCCTCTGAACTCCCTTTTCCTCTGTAAAGAAAGTTTATCACTTTTGTTCTTTGAACATGCATGTGGTTCACCATTAGAATATGTCCCAAATCGCAGTTCTTGTGGTTCCTGAATAAATCCAGTTTGCTGGAGAAATATCTGGTTGCTGTCTGTTTAAAGTCAACAATAGTAAATTAACAAAACAGCATAATATAAAATTTAGCTTAAAAATGTTTTCTCTACTCAAATTCCTTTCTAGACAGCAGCAAGATTCGCTCCTTGGGGGATAGTATAAGTGAGCCAGCTATTAATTCCTCCAAATCTGGGAAGGGTACAAACCATTTCCTAGACCTATATAGAGGAGGTGCACATATGGTCAAATAAAAACTCATGAATATAGAATTCTAAGCATCCAATCTCTTTGCCTTCATCCAACTCCCTCCTGAACTTAAATATTTCTTGATATAATAGAATGCTGTTAGTTATTTCACTAGATGCCAAACCACATCCTCTTTTTTTTCAAATTAAATTGGTCAATAAAATTATATAGGTTTCAAGTATACATTTCTATGATACATCGTCTGTATATTGTATTGTGTGCCCACTGCCCAAAGTCAAATCTTCTTATATTGCCATATATTTGACCTCTTTTACCCTTTACTATCCCCCCACCTCCCTTCCCTTTGTAACCACCATGCTTTTCTCTTAATCATTAATAAATAAATATATTACATATAAACAGAATGCAAAATTTGAAGCAATTATGAAATATTTTCCTTTAAAGAATTGCAATTATTTATTCAAATAACTTCACTTTTTTCTCTAACCATTTGACACTCCCTTTCTGTTTCTTTTAATCCTCTAAATATAGATTTTTCTGACCTAGCTCTCTCCACAAGTACTATTCTCAAGAGGCATATCAAATTTATAGCAGTTTCCATCCTAGTAAACCCAACCTTACATCTCAGCACTGGTGTCAAACCAGTTATTTATCTGTCTCCCCACCCTATAATTTGTTCAATTTTATTTGCATATCTTAAGCACACACTTAAACATGCAGTCCCTGTTCTGTTGCCTTAGTTAGAAATGGGATAAAATCTTAATCCCTATAATCCATGGGGAATATTAAATAACTTATAAAATATTATGTAGTCATTAACAAGAGTGAGGCATATAAAAAGTAACATGAAAAGTTTCCCATAATATATTGTTGAGTGAAAGAGAAAATTATAAAACAAATGATTCATCAAATATGCCAAACACCTATATATGCCAAATTATAGAGTAAAATGTCTAGAAGAATATATGTTAAACTCTAAAAAAATAATTGGAAAAGGGGAAAATTAGGAAAAGTTCCTATTTTATCTTATTTACTTGTGCATTATTTACTTTTTTATAATGGCTCATGACATTTTTGGAATGCATAAAATAATGTTAATCAATGTGCTAAAATATTTGGTGATTCCGTTATTTAGCTAGCCCCCTCCATTATTATTCCATTTTACTTTTTTCTTTTACCTTATTTTCCTTTTTCTCCACCATATACAGGATGGGTATCAATTACACTGGACATTTTCTTGTCTAAAGACTGCCTGGGTTTTCTTATGCTTCTACCTCAACTCAATTTCTTTAAAGAAATTCAGTCTCTTTAAAGAAAATCATGCACAGATTATATTTTGGTACATAATCCACAAAAGAAAAAGTGCAATTATATAAAAATTATGCATTTTGAATAAAAAAGATTTAATAAATTTTAAATATATTACTCTTTGAATTTTAAAATAGCATAAAATAATAATTAATGAATAGTTACAAAGTTTCTGTACAGATAATCATATTTCTTTGCAAAAAGATGGCTTACTTAAACAAGGATCTTGTGACAGCCTCGAATGACTTTTAGAATGAGGTGGAGTATAAAAAAGTAAGATATGCATTTCATTCTAAAAAAATTTTAAAAAGTTTCTTACCATTGTGAGGGTAAATGGATGATTTTCTAATGCAGACACACTGGGGCAATGTAGAGTGATATACTGAAAAGCAACAAACAATTTTTAAATGACCAAGAGAGAAGTTTTAATTTTTTAATATGGTACTTGAATGCTAATTTTCAAAAATTACATAAGAATAAAAGGTATTTTATGCCCTGGCTGGTTCACTCAGTGGTTAGAGCGTTGGCCCTTAAACTGAAGGGTCTCAAGTTTGATTCCCAGTCAAGTGCATATACCTGGGTTGCAGGTTTGATCCCCAGTGCTGGTCAAGGCACTTGCAGGAGGCAACCAATTTATGTGTCTCTCTCAAATCAATGTTTCTCTCTCTTTATCTCATTCCCCACCCTTCCACTCTCTCTAAAAAATCAATGGAAAAAATATCCTAAGAATAACAATAAAAAAGAATAAAAGGAACTTTAAAAGTTGCTGAACAATGACTCACCTGGCCAGGTCTTGCTTTAAAATTTTCTTTGACCATTCGAATTTCCATGACATCTGAGGGGTGACTGATGACAGAGATGATGGTGACTGGCTTATTACTTCGGATGCACCTGTAGAGCCTTTCAGCACAATACAGGCACAAAGGTCCAGAAATCCAAAGCCAAGTCTACAGAGAATTTTTGAAATGCACTTTAAAAAATACTTGCATTGTAAGACTCTTTATATCTTGTCTAATTGTTTATTTCACACACTACATTAAAAATATTGTAATCTGTTATCTATAGTAATAAAAGCATAATATGCTAATTAGACTGGACAGCTGAACAACCTTCCAGATGTCATTCCTGACGTCCTTCTGGACAAAGCCACAGCAGTGGGGGCTGAGGCAGAGGTGGTTAGGGGCGATCAGGCAGGCAGGCAGGTGAGTGGTTAGGAGCCAGTGGTCCTGGATTGAGAGAGAGATGTCTGACTGCCAGCTTAGGCCTGATCCCGATCCCTGCAGGATTGGGCCTAAACTGGCAATCGGACACCCCCTGAGGGGTCCTAGGTTGCGAGAGGGTGCAGGCTGGACTGAGGGACCACCCCCTCCTGTGCACAAATTTTGTGCTCTGGGCCTCTAGTTTTAAATGAAGTGTAAACAAATAACAGATCCTTATAGCAAGTTATTCAAATAAGAGAAAAGTATAAAATAAAAGGTATAGTAATATCAAACTGTTGCTCAGGGTCTAACTACCATTAACAGTAAGTCATACATAGTTTCTTATATCCTTCTATATACACAACTCATATATAATACATTTAGATAATACTTTTCTCTAAAGAGAGATAAAAGGGAAGTTAAGCCCGGCCAGAGTGGATCAGTGGTTGAGTGTCAACCCATGAGACAAGAGGACACCTGTCTAATCCCAGTCAGGGCACATGACCCGGTTGGGGTCTTGATTTCCAGTGAGGGGCGTGCAGGAGGCAGTTGATCAATGATTCTCTCTCATGGATGTTTCTATCCCTCTTTTCCTCTCCCTTCCTCTCTCTCTAGAAATCAGTAAAAAACATTTTTAAAAAAGGAAGTTAAAGCTCAAATAAATTTGAAGACGATTTTAGAAAAAAATATGTACCAGTTCAATGTTTGTTAAAAAAAACCACCTAGATATTTTTAATGCATAATGTATGTGCATAATGCACATATACAAAATGTAAAATATGTGAACATATTTTTTAAATATGGTATCGACGAGCCATGTTGTTTACAACTTACTTTCACATAATAAATCTAACATGAACATCTAAGATTATATTTAGAATCTGGAAAGCGTAACAATTTTGCACGTGTGCTGGAGAGATTGCCCTGCATACTCTTGGGAGTCCAGAAGGCTGTGTAGCCAAGCTTTCTCCTACAACTGCACACTATACTTCCCTCAGCACTTGCAGACTCCTAATCCAAACTTACCTTAATGGTCACTTTTTAAAACGTACTTACACAGTTACCCCGGACCTTCCTCCCCGCTGCAGACAGATCATGCCTTTTCCTGACATTTAGTTTGGCACCAGGTGTAAGCATCACAGGACAAGCTCTGCAATGCAGCAGCGGTTTTGCAACTTTGGGACAGTTACCCTTTGAGCATCAAGTTGCACATAAGTAAAATGGGAGTCACAATACTTGTCCTTCCTAACATATTGCAAAAAAGTTTGGGAAATTGTAAAGCTTAATAGAAATCTAGAGAATTAATAATAAACACAAGACTAACACACACATTCCAAAGCCATCAACAAATCACTCTACTTTTTGACTCCTCTTTCTTCTTTTATTTTAAACTAGAGGTCCGGTGCACGAAATTCATGCACGGGGGAAGGGGGGTGTGTCCCTCAGCCCAGCCTGCACCCTCTCCAATCTGGGACCCCGGTAGGATTGGGCCTAAACGGGCAGTCAGACAACCCTCTCACAGTCCAGGACTGCTGGCTCCCAAATGCTTGCCTGCCTGCCTTCCTGATTGCCCCTAACCGCTTCTGCCTACCAGCCTGATCACCCCCTAACCACTCCTCTGCCAGTCTGATTTTTGCCTAACTGCTCCCCTGCCAGCCTGATTGCCCCTAACTGCCCTCTCCTGCAGGCCTGGTCACCCCTAACTGCCCTCCCCTGAAGGCCTGGGTCCCCCCCAACTGCCCTTCCCTGCAGGCCTGAATCCCCCACAACTGCCCTTCCCTGCAGGCCCGCTCACCCCCAACTTCCCTCCTCTGCCGGCCTGGTCACCCCTAACTGCCCTCCCCTGCAGGTTTGATCACCCCCAACTGTCCTGCCTTGCAGGCCTGGTCCCTCCCAACTTCCCTCCCCTGCTGGCCATCTTGTGGCAGCCATCTTGTGTCCACATGGGGGCAGCCATCTTGTGTGTTGGAGTGACAGTCAATTTGCATATTACTCTTTTATTAGATAGGATTAAATTTATTGGGGGTAACACTGGTTTATAACATGATATAAATTTCAGGTGTGCAACTTTATAATATAATATCTATATACTCTTACACAGAAGTCTAGTGTCTTTCTGTCACCTTGTATTTGACTGCCTTTATTTTCTAATTTACTTTCTTCTTCTTAAAACAGACACTCGACATCACTATTTTCCCTACTTCCACTTGGTACAGACAAAGATTACAGGGCATAATTCCCACCTGGGCAGCTCCCACAGCCTTGAGGGAACATATGGCCCTTGGGAAAGTATTCCAAGAGCTAAACATTTTACTCAAAGACTTAGTTTAGCACTCTATTTCTGCCGCAGGTTCATTTGTAGAGTTTGCTCAAGGTATTTTATATATGCAAGCAGCAATTTCCTCATTAGAAAATTGAGGATGATAGTAGTTGAGGATTATAGTAATAGTTATTGTGATTATTGAAAAAATTACGTATACAGTGCATTTAACAGATAATATCTGCCTAGCAGATAATATTAAGCAGTCAATAAATTTTTAATTTATTATTTATAATAATGTACATAATATTGTACCATAACAGTCTACTATACTATGATAAATATTATTAGTATTAGTTATTTCACTATTGTTTTTAATATTCAACCTATTTTTCCCAATAGATGGGAAGCATATCTTTGTTATCTTTCTTGTGGCAAACACCAGTGCCATACTATGCAAATATCATATGGTCAGTTATATTCCATAATGCCATAGGTCTTTCTCCTTGAACTGTCAGCTGCCTATCATGTAATGCAGTAACTTGCTATTGAAACATTCTAAAATGTTCTGTAAGAATAATTGATTTATGCACCTTCAAAAACATGTTGGACCGATTGCTATGGAAATACTGACTTTTCAGAGACCATCAAACACATAAAATTAATCTGACCTGTGGAAAGTTAGCTTGAAACCTGGGCTCTTCCTGACAAATCTTCACAGATGTGTTCCGGGTAACCTCATCTGGTTTTGAAAACCCTCCAGGAAAAGATTCATGAAAATGTTCTGAGAGATTTTCAGGTAAGTGAATATTCCGGTAGCGGGTTCCATTAAGATCGATGCAGCCTGGAGGGTGGGTATCTATATTGGTTTGATACTTCAACAATCCTCTAAAATTAAATTAAGAAAAAAATAAAAACAGGAAGATGAAAACAAAATAATTGAAATCAGGAAACAGTATAAGAAAATAAACTCTTCTTCTTGTTAACTTTACATAGTATCTATCCAAAGTGTTTCTCATATATCTTACTTAAGAGCAATAGAGAAAATTTAGCTCCACTCTCCCTCCCACACCCAAAATGCCACAAGTAAATGGAAGGGATAAACACATTTGATCTTTCTAAGTATTTTTTAATTTGCCAGTCTTTTTTCCAAATCTATTAGGCATTCATATAATCACAAGTTTCAGTTCAATAAACACTATAATGATGGGTATTTTGCTATATCTTCAAACACAAATGAAAAAACACAGGAATCATATTTGGTTTGGCAAATATTGAATAAAATAGGCCTTACTGTTTCCAGAGACATATTAAATAAACATGACAGAAAATTGGAAGCTTGCATCTCTTATGGTCTGAAAACAATTAATACATAATAATCAGACCATAAACTCTTTGTTTGTTTTTTATTTCTCCATAAACAAGATCACATAAAAAGCTCAAAATAAGAAATCAGACAGGCCAAAATACTAAAATCCTATTCAGATTGCTCCACATTTTGTGACACTCTAAGATATGATATTCAACTTTCTGTTTTCTGCATTTCGTATCAATAAGGAATAAAGTAAGATCTATGTCATGGGGGTAGTGCATCAAATGATAAATTGTACAGAATATCATTTTTTTTGCACAAAGATACAATTTTGAAAAGCAATGGAAATTTTTCAGGGTGTTGCCATTTTATTTCAAAGACAATGAAATTTGTATTTCTAAAATTATGTTTTCTAGTTGGCAAGGGTATGTTTTAAAATTACCCTTCATGCTCCTAAGTAATTAATTTTAGTACATTAATAAAGTATATTTTTAGTACATCACAGTTATAATGATTTTATGAAGACACTATTGTAAAACCACAAAAACTATATCATGAATAATGATACTAAGTATCTCCACATATAAAAGCTAGAAATGAAATAGCTGAGACAGTCATGGAGGAAGGCACCACCTATTCTATCTGATCAATCTCCTTTTTTACCCTTTTGCTTATGTTTAATTCTCTTTCTTCTTTTTCATTTACGTTCTTCCTTATAACTAGTCACTATTAAAGAGCATGGTACATATCAGGAGCATCTAAGTAGTGGGCTGTATCCTATCTAATAAATGAGTAATATGTAAATTAACCATCAATCTGCTACACCCACAAGTCACACCCACCAGCCAATCAGGAGCGAGTATGCAAATTAACCCAACCAAGATGGCTGCAGCCACAGACAAGCAGGAGACTTGGGTTTCCCCAGCAATGGAGGAAGCCAAGCTTTCTGCATACCCTGGCAGGCCCAGGCCTCCACTCTAGGCTACAAAGTTTCAATTATAGAAGATACATAAATTCCAACAAAAATGGCAGCAGCCATGGAGCTGGAGAGAACAGGAGACCTGAGTTGCCCCAGCGATGGAGGAAGCCAAGCTTCCACAGCCCTGGCCTGCCTTGGCCTCGCTCAAGGCGACAAAGTTTCAATTATAGAAGATAAATAAATCCCAGATACCATGGCCTCTGCTTAGGTCACCGGGGATCATGGCCAGCCTGCAAACCAGCACAGGCCCCTTGCCCAGGCCACCCCATGCCCCAAAGGAATCACCACCCTGATCTGGGACACCCTTCAGGGCAAACCAGCTGGCCCCCATCCGTGCACCAGGCCTCTATCCTATCTAATAAAAGAGTAATATGCAAACTGACAGTCACTCCAGCACACAATATGGCTGCCCCCATGTGGACACAAGATGGCCACCACAAGATGGCCAGCAGGGGAGGGCAGTTGGGAGGGACCAGGCCTGGAGGGAGGGCAGTTGGGGGCGATCAAGCCTGCAGGGGAGGGCAGTTAGGGGTGACCAGGCTGGCAGAGGAGGAAAGTTGGGGGTGACTGGGCCTGCAGGGAAGGGCAGTTGCGGGGAGACCAGGCCTTCAGGGGAGGGCAGTTAGGGGAAAACAGGCTGGCAGGGGAGCAGTTAGGCATCAATCAGGCTGGCAGGGGAGTGGTTAGGGGGTGATCAGGCTGGCAGGCAGAAGTGGTTAGAGGCAATCAGGAAGGCAGGTAGGCAAGCATTTGGGAGCCAGCAGTCCTGGATTGTGAGAGGGATGTCTGACTACTGGGGTCGGGCCTAAATGGGCAGTTGTACATCCGTCGAGGGGTCCCAGATTGGAGAGGGTGCAAGCTGGGCTGAGGGATACACACCCATGCATGAACTTTGTGCACCAGGCCTCTAGTTTCATAATAAACATGAATAGGCCACACATGCATTTTTTAAAGTAAGGCAGTAAACAGGGCCTAGGTTCAGAATAAATTAGTGGATAATATATAAATGTGAGCCAAGCACATAATCCTTCATAGAGTTCTAGTCAGATCATGTAATTGTTATGTCATTATGCTTGGAAAACCCATTAATTTGACTCAGCTTCCATTACAAATAATGATTTATTAAAACCTACTGCTCTTATTGGCCATCCTGAGGGTGGGGGCTGACGAATGAGCAGGCCAAAAATCTCAGGCATTTATTCTACTCGCCAGAAGTTGAACAAACATTGGCGTAACACACTTGGTACTAGTCTAGGTGGTTCTATAAAGTTCAAAAAAGAGTCAAATCTGTCCCCTAACCCTCCAGAAACTTATAATCTAGTGGAAGATATGTTAGAAGTAGCTAAACATAAGTTAGACCACAGATAATAATTGGAATAGAGTGTTTTAGTAATATCTTATTAATGTACGGGAGACACTAGGACTAGTACAGAGCAGTTATATACATTTCGCCTTATTCTCACAACCATGCATGAAGTAGAAATTATTATCCCCACTTTACAAATTGAGATACTATTTTAATAGACAAAAATATACCCCAGGGACACACAACTCATAAGTGGCAGAACCAAGATTTGAACCTAGGTCTCACTCAAATTCTATGTTCTTCTCTCATTAGATCATAACAACTTCCCTCTTTAAAAGGTAAAGTAGGGAATTATTAATATTTATTAAGAAAGCATGTCAGGAATTTTTTAACATCTATTTCTCACTTAAATTTCAAAACAAAATTATTATACAATGTAAATATTTTTATTCTTATTACACAGATGAGAGATTTTGGTAAGAGATTAACTAAGTAGTAGTCAAAACATGGGATTCAGAAACCTCATGTCCCTAACTCCATATCATGCCAAGCAAATTGGTTAAAGAAGTAATAATCAAAGGAAGGAGTTCAAATGAACAAAACCCTGGAAATAAGGTCAGATAGAATGTGTGTGTGTGTGTGTGTGTGTGTGTGTGTGTGGTATGGGTATGTGCGTATGTGTATATGTGTGTATATGTGTGTGTGTGTGTGTGTGTGTTTGTGTGTTGGATGGGGGCTAATTAACATCAGGCAAAGGAATGTTATTTATTCCTTCTCCAAAGTCATAACAGCGTTGTTCAGGTGAATACGACCCTGTGTGCTAATGGTTTCTAGTATGATAAATGTTGTCACTATGCAGTACAACTCTTCAGGCCAGCTCAGTCAAATAAGCAATGTTGCTGTTCTTGGTGTACAAAGTGGCCCATAATATTCTAGAATCCCTTTTAATCCTGAGGGACTTATGCTATTTTAAGCTACTCTCGAGGTAAATGGCATAGGCTACCTCTGTCATAAAACCCCATTAAAGTGTTCTTTTCTTTTTTTTTTTTAAATATATTTTTATTGATTTTTTTACAGAGAGGAAGAGAGAGGGATAGAGAGTTAGAAACATCGATGAGAGAGAAACATCGATCAGCTGCCTCTTGCACACCCCCTACTGGGGATGTGCCCGCAACCAATGTACATGCCCTTGATCGGAATCGAACCTGGGACCCTTGAGTCCGTAGGCTGATGCTCTATCCACTGAGCCAAACCGGTTTCGGCTAAAGTGTTCTTTTCTTTGTCTCAGTTTGTAATTGTTGCCATCAAACTGACATGTAAAAGAGAAAATGTCTATAGACAGACAATGACAACAAACAAAAATGTAATGAAAAAAAAATCAAGTATGGAATCGCAGGTAATTTGGCTAAATTAGGTGGTAAAGATACAGATGGGTTCACAAGGAAGGACGCTGGCAAATTTTGAGCTCAGCACTGAAAGGACAGGCATTGGGTATGTCAAAGAGGTGCTTGATGCTTCAATGCCTATTTTCATAAACTTCACAATCATTGTGAGTGGTAAAGCTCAGTGGCCCCATCTTTGAATGAGGGAAAACTTTTGGAGCTCTTAAGTGATCTGCCCAAGACCACACTGTCAGTCAGTGGCCAAGTCAGAGCCCAAGGCCGTGCGCCTGCAACAGGCCTACCTCCTGCAGAATTCCTATCCTGATTATGGACAATATTCTGACATTAAAGACCAGTGTATGCACTGAACAAAAATTTACGGAAATACATGACAATCAAACCAATACTTTTATGTTATTTTTCAGGTTTCATTAAACACAGTAACTTACTTTTTCATGGTACTAGTAAAAAATAGAAGTGCCTTTTTTTTTTGGGGGGGGGGTGTAATAATCCAGAATTTCTTAGACTTCTTAGAGGATATATTTTTAAAATATACTACTTTTTAAAAATTATATTTCAATAATTTTATTCTGAAGAAATTTGAATAGGAATGTAAACTAGATATTCTGGATACTTGGATTGGTAGATAAAATCAAATACCTCTTTAATCCATTTACTTCATTGTGACCACATTTGTTGAAATTGAATGTGTGTGGTTTTTATGATTGTTTTGAATAACTGGTACCTACATAATATAATTCACGCAGATATAACTTACTTGTCTTCCTTTTGAGTTTAATGTTATCTTCCCAAACAACAGAGTTTTAAGTATCATGCAGCTCTGTGTTTACATGCCAAACAATCCTGATCTTTCTTCTTGCCCCACATCAACACAGAGATATTCATATTTTACATGTATTATTTTATTGTTTTGAACCTTATTAATTTAAATGATATGGCCCCTACCTTCAAGAAGCTTATGATTTAACATACTGCTTTCCAATAGAACTTCCTGTGATGGTGAAAAGAATCGAAATCTGTGCTGTCCCATATGGAAACCATGAGTTACATGTGGGTATCAAGCAACTGAAATGTGGTTAGTGCAGGCAAAAAACTGAATGTTTCATATTATTTCATTTTAATTCATTTAAATTGAATAGCCACAGCTATAATGGGTATAATCAGACATGACAGCAACAATAACAAAAAAGCAAAATGAGTAATGCCATATAGAGATAGAGTGACCTCTTAAGGGTAAATGAGATAATGAACTTTGATTATGACATTCTGGAAAGGGCTTCATTGGAGGACGTAATGAAGGATGTAGAGGTTCCAATGGTTAGAGAATAGGAGAATCACATTGCAATATGAGGGAGCAAGATGAACAAAGCAGATGGTTTATTCCCAAATTAGAAGAGGGGATCACGTCTTATTCATTTATATAAACCCCCTATGTCCATACTCATTGCCAAACATTGTGAGCCTTCCAGCAAGTTTCTTGCACATGAGAAACCTTCAATGCACTTCTAGTGAATAGAAATAACCATGTAATTTGTTTGAATATAACACATATATCTAATAGTTAAAATATAGGAAACATTCCTGCGTATGTGTACTGTATCTTTCATAATTAAATGATATATAATTTGAAAGTAGAAAACAGAAAGGAAAAAGGATGTTAGTGAATGGTAAACAGAAAATCTTGCCAAGTAAAGGCAGTGATACAGTTGGGGGCAGGGAAAGGAGGTTCACAGAGCATGTGAGAACAGGAATGCTTATTACTTATTTTTAGTAATAGTGTACCATGTTCCAAAGGAGAGATTTTGAAGTCTCTTTGGAATTCCTGGCGTTCTATTAGGAGAAATCAACGATTTTGTCGTGTACCAAATACAAGTTTGTGGATGCTATTGTTTTTGCACATAAGGGTTTCAATATATGCTTTCAACACTCAACAATGTTTCAAAAATAGGTTTTTCTTCTTTCTCCCCTTTTTTTGAAGATATATTATAGTTATACTACCATGGCTGTGATAAAAATAATAAAAAATGTAGTACTCAGGCCGAAACCGGTTTGGCTCAGTGGATAGAGCGTTGGCCTGCGGACTGAAAGGTCCCAGGTTCGATTCCGGTCAAGGGCATGTACATTAGTTGCGGGCACATCCCCGGTAGGGAGTGTGCAGGAGGCAGCTGGTCGATGTTTCTCTCTCATCGATGTTTCTGGCTCTCTATTCCTCTCCCTTCCTCTCTGTAAAAAATCAATAAAATATATTTTAAAAAAAAAATGTAGTACTAGGAATAAACCCTAGTGGTTACAGCATATAACTCATAAAAAATACGTTGTGGCAAAAGTTGAATATTACAAAATACCACCCCTGCTGAAAAGACAATCGCAAAATCATTCCTACTTTAATCGCATGTATAAATTTCTAATAAATGCCATGTCATTCACGCTACTTTTGTTTGTGGTGCTTTTATAAAGTGAAGAAAAAATCCTTGTGCCATGAGGAATCTAATTTTTAACCTGGTTTCTATTAGTCAAAATGTTTCTATTATTTACAGAAAAAGATAACTTGTTTCTCAAAGTCCTTTTAACTTTGCTTCAAGTACAAAAAAAGAGCTTAAGAAAATACACTCATATTCTATATTTCAAAACCTAATGGAATTCACTGGATTCTGTACTCCACTGGAATGTACACGACTTCAGATCAAGAATTTGTCCTGTGACCCTGCTATTTTTCCGGTGCTATAACTGTGCCTGTAATCTATAGAAATGGTTCAATGAATATTTATTGAATGAATTAGTGAATGTATAGACATTTTGTGATGGTTGTTGTTGAAACACATGATTGAGGAGTTATCTGTTTTGTGTGTTTTTGTTGTTTGTTTTAATTAGTACACTTAGAGAAAAAGAGACAGAGAGAGAAACATTGATACATCGATGTGAGAGGGAAACATAGACAGGTTGCCTTCGTATGTACTTGGACTGGGGATTGAACCAGCAACCCAGGTATGTGCCCTGACTGGGAATCAACAGGCAACCTTTTGCTGCATAAGACAACACTCAACCAACTGAGCCACTCTGCCTGGCAAGTCATCTGACTATACCAAACACAGAAGTGAGTTTGAACTCATATCCTAACTTTAAACGTGTTTAGATTTTGCATATGGTATTTAGTAAAATGGAACATGTGTGTTCATTCACCTTTGTAGGAAATAGCATGAATTCAGTCTGCAGCTCGATTGGTGTGGCTCGTTGGTTGAACATCAACCTAAGAACCAGGAGGTCATGGTTCAATTTCTGGTCAGGACACATGCCCGGGGTTGCTGGCTCAATCCCCAGTATGGGGCCTACAGGAGGCAGTCAAGCAATGATTCTCTCTCTCCCTCTCTGAAATCAATAAAAACATGTATTTTTAAAAAAATTCAGTCTGCAACATGCATCATTCCTCTTCACCCTCCAATATTGCCAAGTCCAATCTGGGATCTTAACCCTGCCCTCACCATAGGCCAATTCTAACATCAGCAGACGCCTGGACTGGGGATCGACCAGCAATCTAGGTATGTGTACTGACTGGGAACCAACTGGCAGCCTTTAGAGCAGCATCTAGAAGTAGAGAGATTTCCTAAACTGGGGACCTAAAGTGCCTCAAGGAAACCCTAATCATTTAGGTTCCCCTCAAACTATAGCTTTTACTCTTATCTCCACTGGCTCTTGCTGCTACCTTCTTTCCAGGACTCTTGCTACTGACACCTGAGTGTGTTTGCATCCTGCAGCCTGAGTTAAACATGCATTGTGTCTAGTTCTTACTGATGGCACTACCCACGATACAAGACGGGGCAACACAGACAGGGCCAGCATAATGGGTGTGGCCTGTGCAGTCTCTGGAGACCCAGCTCTTAGAAAGGTCCCGTGATTGGTTCAATACTCTATTGTCACTATGTTGAAATGCTTAATAATTTTTATCAAGAGGCCCCATATTTTCATTTTGCACTGAACCCTGCAAATTGTCTGCCACAGATACTAGGCAGCTAGCAAAACTAAACCTTGCAGTATAAGAGCATAGGATAAAGACATGAACCTTCCTGAAATGTCTGAATTAAAATTGGTCATTTTACTAAGTTTCCTCAGCTGAAAAAGAGAGAGGGTACCAGTTACTCTCTGATTCATTAGTATAGAAGAATAAAGATTTTGATCTCTTGGAAAGAAAAAAAAATAGGTAAGGATCCAATATTTCTTAGCATTCCCTCTGCTTTCAGGCTTTACTAAAATGGCAGTGAGAGATAGAACACTAATGTACTAAAAACATTTCTTAAAATAAATGTAGCCCTTGTTCCTTCTCCTTCCTCCCCAACTTCCTCATCCTGTACTTCCAGCTGGAACCACTTGTTATTTTAAATAATGTCCCAAGAGAAAAACTGAGGTCAAATTTATGTAAGAAATATTTGGTCTGGAGCTCACTACTTCTATCCTAAAGTGGGAATAAAGTAAACTCACAGTTTAGAAGATTAAAATTCATTAGAATATGTAGCTTATAGCATAAATGAATTTATGTACATGGAAATGCTCTGTATATAGTATATGTATCTATACATATGGTATTCTTAAGGAAGAAAAATACCATGTAACCTTAATTCCCACCCCCACCTAGCTTTCAGAATAAAATATCAGCAAAAATAAACCATTTTTTTACATAAAAACAAAAATTAATCCCATGAGTAGGAAATTATAAGTGGGAAACACACACACATGTCTAAAAGGTCATAGTTTTAGAACACTATATGTATTAACATATGGGAAATATGTAAATACTATTATGGGAGGGGATTTGGATTTCATATAGGAAAGACAATTCCTCAGGAATTTTATTCAATCTATATATTTAAGTGAAAATTTCAAAAACCAAAATGTGAAAGAAAGCAAAGAGAAATTAATTTTTCCTTCTATGATTCAAATAATTTTTAACCACAGAAGTACAGAAAAATCCCCAACAAAAATGTGCCAGTCTGAATACAACCAAAATAGTCAAGACTTAATAGCTAATTCCTCTAGCATTGGAATTGATATACTAGTTGCCATAATAACATTACCTAGATAACACTAAATATAAGTGACAGTCCCAAAATGGAAATCCAAGTTACACTTAAAATACACAGATTATTTTGTACTAGGAGCCCGATGCACGAAGATTCGTGCTAGAATGGGCTTTCCTTTCCCTGGCTGCCAGCACCGCCTTTCCACTCTGGCCCAGCCCCTTTCTGCTCAGGCCCCGAAGCCGCCTCTTTCCACTCCAGCTCCGCCTTCCCACACTGCCCAGAGGCCCTGAGAGACCGGGGGTGGGGCAGAATGCCAGCATCCCACCCCAGTCACTCAGCACCTGTGTATGCAAATTAACCGCCATCTTTGTTGGGTTAATTTGCATATCCCTCCTGATTAGCTGGTGGTGCAGCAGAAGTATGGTCAATTTACATGTTTGTCTATTATTAGGTAAGACTAGAGGCCCGGTGCACGAAATTCGTGCACGGGGGTGGGGGAGGTGTCCCTCAGCCCAGCCTGCACCCTCTCCAATCTGGGACCCCTCAAGGGATGTCTGACTTCCCATTTAGGCCTGATCCCAATGGGGCCTAAACAAGCAGTCGGACATCCCTCTCACAATCCAGGACTGCTGGCTCCCAACTGCTCGCCGGCCTGCCTTCCTGATTGCCCCTAACCACTTCTGCCTGCCAGCCTGATCACCCCCTAACCACTCCCATGCCAGCCTGATTGATGTCTAACTGCTCCCCTGCCAGCCTGTTTGCCCCAAATTCCCTCCTCTGCCGGCCTGGTCACCCCTAACTGCCCTTCCCAGCAGGGTTGATCACCTCCAACTGCCCTCCCTTGCAGGCCTGGTCCCTCTCAACTGCCCTCCCTTGCAGGCCTGGTCCCTCCCCACTGCCCTCCCCTGCTGGCCATCTTGTGGTGGCCGTCTTGGGTCCACATGGGGGCAGGATCTTTGACCACATGGGGCAGCCATCTTGTGTGTTGGAGTGATGGTCAATTTGCATATTACTCTTTTATTAGATAGGATAGAGGCCTGGTGCATGGGTGGGGGCCAGCTGGTTTGCCCTGAAGGGTGTCCTGGATCAGGGTGGGGGTTCCCTTGCGGCGTGGGATGGCCTGGGTGAAGGGCCTGTGGTGGTTTTCAGGTTGGCCGCGCCCCCTGGTGACCCAAGCAGAGGCCCTGGTATCTGGAATTTATTTACCTTCTACAATTGAAACTTTGTATCCTGGAGCAGAGCCAAGCCTCTTGCTCGCTCCGTGGCCAGCAGCCATTTCTGTTTGGATTTGTTTACCTTCTATAACTGAAACTTTGTAGCCTTGAGTGGAGGCTTAGGCCAGCCAGGGCAGGGGAAAGCTTGGCTTCTTTTGTTACCGGGTAAACCCAAGCCTCCCTTCTACTTTCTCCATGGCTGTAGCCATCTTGGTTGGGTTAATTTGCATACTCGCTCTGATTGGCTGGTGGGCGTGGCTGGTGGGCGTGGCTGGTGGGCTTAGCAGAGTTAGGGTCAATTTGCATATTACTCTTTTATTAGGTAGGATTACTATCTGCAATAAGAATTGGAGAAAATTGGAAGGGCATAAAAGGACAACACATTCCTACCTAAGATCCAATTAATAGAATTCCACGTCAGCAAATACTGAGTGAGTGATGACTTGTAAAAGGGATTCAACTGATAGATACAGGCAAAAACATCCCTACCCCAAAAACACTTTAGTTCATCTAGGATACATCACTCTGCTGTGTTTTCTCTTCCACACTGGAACTCACAGATACATGATGAGAGTAGGCAGAAGAGAACAATGGAATTTTCCACTACTCAATTGCAGCATCAGCTATAACCTGACTTTCTCCCTTTTACCTAAGCTTTTATATAGTGTATAATATTCTGCACTTCGGGATATATGATGTTTATATGAACTGATCTTTCCTCTGGACATTTTCAAGGAGTATATATGCAGGTTCATTCTTTTTTCTTATGCAATTCCCATTTTTATCCTTATTTTATGTTGGTAGCAATGGCAATTATCCTCTGAGGCTTGTAACAGACTTGAAAAGGTGTGGAAATCTGTACTCTGAATGAAGAGATACAAAGACACAGTGTGGCAATAAATAATACTGATAAGAGTGGCTCTTCCACTGTATTTTTATTGGCTCTAGCCCAGAATCTAGCTTTTTAATTATTATTTCCAAATTATGAAGAAGAATTATAGAGATAAAAAATAACACATAAATGTAATTTTACTGTTATTTTTATTAATAAATTTATTATGTGCCATGACGAGGTTGTACATTTTAAGAAATTATTATAGCCTGCCCAGTGTGTCTCAGCGGCTAAGTGTTGACGAGGAGGTCATGGTTTGATTCTCAGTCAGGGCACATGTCTGGATTGTGGGCTAGACCCCCAGTAGGGGGCATGCAGAAGGCAGCCCATTGATGATTCTCTCTTATCATTGATGCTTCTCTCTCTCTCTCTCCCTCCCCTTTCCTCTCTGAAATCAATATATATATATAATTTAAAAATAAACAGTTATAAAGCAGTACTAAAAAGAGGGCATTTCCTTCTCTGTTTCCTTGGAGGACAAAATTTCACCTTCAAAATCTTGAAAGCTATATAACTTGTAACAAAATCTGATTTCTTACTCAAAACACACAAGCATAAGCATACACACTCACCAGCTTATATAGATAAATTGGAATGATAGCCTAGATCAGTGATGGGCAACCTTTTGAGTTTGGTGTGTCAAACTTCGCCAAAAAACTGAGCATAACTCGGGCAGTGTGTCACTTTGAGGAAAAAACTAACTCCAAGACTCTAGTCGCAAATGTTTCATCCTCAGGAGCAGCAAATGTTTCATCCTCGGCATGCGGCTGCGTGTCATCAGAAATGGCTACGCGTGTCAGTGCTGACACGTGTGTCATAAGTTCACCATCACTGGCCTAGATATTCACATGACATGAATGTATTTCAGTGTAAACAAGAACACCTTCTAAACCATGAGCTAATAATTCAATAAAATGGTAGGAATTAAATGGTTAGATTCTGAGGTCAGATTGTGGGTTCAATCCAAAGCCCTATCATGTACTAACTGGGTGGTTTTGGGTAGTCACTAAAAACTTTTTTTTCAATAAAAGTTCACATTTAATAACATTCTGCACCAGTTTCAGATGTACAATAAAGTGGCCAGAAAACCATGCATTTCACAGAGTAGTCTCCCTGCCATCTCAAGCAGCCACCTGGCCCTATACATATTTATCGTGATATTATTGGCTATATTCCCTATGCTACAATCCATATATCTGTGGCTATCTGTAACTACCAATTTGCACTGCTTAATCCCTTCACCTTTTCATCCAGGCCTCCATACCCCATCCCTTCTGATAGCTGTCAGTCTGTTCTCTGTATCTAATTTAACCTTCTGTGCCTCCTTTTCTCACCAGTAAAATGAGGACAATAATAATACTTACTTCATAGTGCTATATTTAATAAAAATGTGTGTGTCTACATATGTATATGTATATACATAAAGAGCCAAGAACAGTACCTGAAACATCTATATATATAGCCTAAGAGACCGAACAACTGAACAACCAAATGACCGGTCGACCAGTCTCTATGACATGCACTGACCACCAGGGGGCAGATGCTCAACACAGGAGCTGCCTCCTGGTGGTCAGTATGCTCCCACAGCCAACCTCCCACGGCTGGCCAACCTCCCGCGGCCCCTCCCTCTGGCCAGCCAACCTCCCTCAGCCCTAATCAGCCCTAATTGCCGGCCAGGCTGAGAGACCTGGTCCGTGCATGATTCGTGCCCCGGGCCTCTAGTCTACAATAATAAAAGTATAATATGCAAATCAACTGAACGACCGAACAGCAGAAAGACCATCCAGATGACCTTCCAGATGAACACACTATGACACACAATGACGCCAGGCCAGCCAAGGTGGGTGTGATGCGATTGGACGGGGGACTTGCCATCGCCCCACGATCGCCCCACAGAAGGAGGCCTAGGCCACCGGCCAGCAATGCTGTGGTGGGTATGTGGGGCTGGCCAGTGATCACCCCACAAAGGGAGGCCCAGGCCAGCCAAGCAATTACACCCCATGCCTGTCACCTGCAAAGAGAGCTGACCAGTGGCGGGGGAGGGGGAGGAGCGCTGCACAGATGGCAAGCAGTGGCAGTGGTGGGGGTGGGGCCAGCTGCCAGCAGCCAGGGGAAGGAAAGCCCTGGTAGGTCCTGTTTGCTGGCCAGGCCTAGGGACCCTACCTGAAGGGTCCCAGATTGCGAGAGGGTGCAGGCCGGTCTGACGGACCCCCACCTTCCATGCCTGAATTTCGTGCCCCAGGCCTCTAGTCTATAATTATAAAGGCCTAATATGCTAAGTGTCCGACCAATCAGACCAAATGGTTGACTGACCAAATGGTCGACTGACCACCAGGGGGCAGACGCTCCAACCGGTAGGTTAGCTTGCTGCTGGGGTCCAGGCAATTGGAACTGGGTGAGACGAGCCAGACATGCCCTGGGACCCTTCCATGGTACCTCCCTGGCTGGCCAGCCCCCATTGGCTCCATCAGGACTGGGCGAGATGGCCCCCACAGCCCCGATTGCCGGCCAGGCCAAGGGACTCCACCTGTGCACGATTTGTGCACCAGACCTCTAGTATTAAATATTATCTAAACCTTGGAAATTATTATAAATAGTATCATTGTTATCCTCTACAATCATGGTGCAGTATGATTTACAGGTCCCTGTATATACTTGTCCTCTAAGTTCTCTTACAGTTGCCTTCATGTGAGAACAAAATTGACCCAGTGGTTCCTATTTTTCCCACAAACCCATCGGTTTTAACTCTGTATAGAACTTAAGCTAGAGATACATGTTAATGTAATATTTTAGCTGTCTAGTAAAATATCTATCTTTAAGAAGCTTTATTCAGTTAAATTATTTTTAACTTCTTTTGGGCCACATACACCTTTGGGAGTTGAGAATATATATATATTATTAATTGAGAATATATAAATATACCTTAATCATATAAAGGTATACATGTATATGTAGTATATACGTGTTTGTATTTCATAAATCCATGGATTCCCTGCATCCATTAAATAATTCCCAGAGATTATGAATCCAAGTTGAAAACACATACTCTATTCAAGAAACAGAACTTCATGGTAGAAATAATGGGCATCAAATTTATAATAATTATGTCAATGTATCAGAAATTAAGCATCTAGAAAGTATTCAGAAGAGATCATCTGTAAGTGGTGGATGGTATACAAAAGATTTAGCCATAATCATGGGCACAGAAATCCTCAACCTTCTGCCTACCATGTTAGAGGACATCCAATTAAAATCTCTAAAGCAGGACAAAACTAGGCAAATCTACTGTGTCTATTATTTTAAGGCTCTGGACTCCCAAATACCCATGTAGAATATTTGAGGTAATGTCTCCTTTTTTTTTTTTTTTTTTTTCTTTTTTTTAAAGTTTTTTATTTTATTTTTTTAACATATTTTATTGATTTTTTACAGAGAGGAAGGGAGAGGGATAGAGAGTTAGAAACATCGATGAGAGAGAAACATCGATCAGCTGCCTCCTGCACACCCTCTACTGGGGATGTGCCCACAACCAAGGTACATGCCCTTGACCGATGTCGAACCTGGGACCCTTCAGTCCACAGGCTGATGCTCTATCCACTGAGCCAAACTGGTCAGCACAATGTCTCCTTTTGTGTTTCTGGCTCTAGGCCTAACTTAAAAGCAGTCCACCAGCCTCCCTAAGACTTTCTTCTATGCCTAGGAATAGCTAGAATAACCATAGGTACAGGTTTATCCACATCCACAGCTTAATTAACAGTATCCCATTTCATTCTCAGAAGTGTTGGGTTTGAACAACTAATCATGTAGTCACTTCAAATCAGGAGGCAAGGAAAAGAAAACTGAATAGAAAATATAGGGAAAGAAATTTTTCTCCCACAGGACTAGAATAGAATTTGCTTAACATACAACCCTGGGCTTCACCAAGTTCCCATTCGATGCTATAAGGAAGAGCAGGTGCCTCTTCCCAGTAGGAAGCTCACACAAGCCTCTCCTGCATGTCCATGTGGGTGAAAAGAGCCCATAATGCAAATGGCTTCTAAAAGAGAAGATACTTGGGAATCGCAACTGTTAACACTTACTTATATTGCATGAACACCTCTGCCCTACAATAGTATATTCTTAATTTCCTCCTCCTAGGAGCCATGCAGAGTCTACAATGAGCCTATCCTCATAAATATTTGTCTAACCCTGGTTAACTCCTGAGGCTCAACTCCTATGAAGCTGACAGTGCCACTGTTTCATGAATGTTGACAAAGGCTGCCCACTGTGTTCCCCTAGCTTAAGGAACACGTTTTTTAGAAACATGCACGTAGAAAACTATTCCTTTAAAATTCCCCTAGACAAAGTGATTCAAGTAGAATATAAATCATGCTCTAAAACAAACTCTTGCCAGCAAGTAATCCCAAATGGCAGAGAGTTCTGTTTCAAGGAATAGTCCAGGTAATCATTTATGAGAAGCCCAGCAGATCTGGCACAAGAAATTATTTACACTATTAATTGGCTCTCACTGCCATTCATACATTTGAGAAGGGCCTTCCTTTTGTCTTTTTCAGAATTATCACATTATAATTTCTCGCTGTGTAAATACAAAAATGAAATACAGTTACTACCCACAAAGCACTCCGGATCTAAAGCCAGTGGGAGTGTTGATTACAGTAAGATTGTGAGGTTAGAGTGCCAAATCTCATTTACAATGCATTCCCTTCACATGACTTTGAAAGGAATAGGGTTAGGCTCTCTAGGCTGAGGCTTTGTGACATTCCGAACAGCAGAAATTCTCAGTATGTGAGAATAGCAGTATATAACTCCTCCTGATGAGATATTTCAAATGAAAATGAAGAAAGAAATATTCCATTATATTCATGTCCGGAAAGAGGAAACAGTTTGGCTCCTCTCCCCCCAGATGTCTTCTGAATTGAAATGTCTTTATAATATAGCAAACAAATAGCAACCTCTTAGAAAGATGTATTAAAAATTAGAAGAAAAAAATTCCTCAGGAGGAAGCTGTCTTGCAAATCCCAAGATAAACATTTATTATTAAAAATCAACTGAATTTTGAGACCTAATAATATTATACAAATTATTTTTCTTTCAAAGAATATTCTTCTTTTTCTCTTTTTATTAAATTTATTGGGATGGCATTGGTTGATAAAATTATATAGGTTGCAGGTATACAATTCTATAATACATCATCTGTATATTGTACTGTGTGTTCACCAGCCCAAGTCAAGTCTCCTTCCATCACCATTTATCCCCCCACGCCCTCATCTGCCTCCTCCTTTCCTTCTGGTAATTATCATAATATTGTCTGTGTCAATAAGTTGTTGGTTTTTGCTTAATTGCTTTGCCTTTTTTCAGCCAGCCCCACAACATCCCTCCCCTCTAACAGCTGTCAGACTCTGTCTGCATCTATGAGTCTATTTCTATTTCAGTTGTTAGTATACTTTGGTATTTTTTTTAGATTCCACTTATAAGTGAAATCATAAGGTATTTGTCTTTCTCTGACTGGCTTATTTCACTTAACAACAGCCAAGATTTGGAAGCAGCCCAAATGCCCATCGGTAGATGAGCAGGTAAAAAAGCTGCGGGTGCACTTACACAATGGAATACTACCCGGGTGTAAAAAAGAAGGAAATCTTACCTTTTGCTACATACAGCATGGATGGACCTGGAGAGTATTATGCTGAGTAAAATAATCCAGTCAGAGAAAGACAATACCATATCATTTCACTTATATGTGGAATCTACTCAACAAAATTAACAAACAAAATAAAAACAGACTCATAGATACAGTGAACAGACTGACAGTTGTCAGAGGAGAGGGGGCTGGGAGGTTGAATGAAAATGATGGAAGGGGTTAAGAAAAAATAAATAAAACTGACACAGACAAAAGCATGGTGATTGCCAGAGGGAGGGGGTTAGTGAGAGGTGAAAGTGGGCAAAGGGGTGATAAATGGTGTTGGAAAGAGACTTGACTTTGGGGATGAGTGTATGATGCAGTATGCAGATGATGTGTTATAGAATTGTACACTTGAAACCTGCATGGTTTTATTAACCAATGTCACCCAAAATAATTCAATAAAAATGTAAAAAATTATTATGTCTTTTTCAAGAATTAAAATAAACTGATTTTTCAAACAGTTAACTGTGGAGTTTCTTTCCTTATACAGCTATTAGCATTGGTACAAGTATAATTATTTTCCTACTAGTATTTATTGAGTATGTGTGTATTCTGCCTACATTTCTTCATTTACTTATATAAACCTGAGATAACCCTGTGATGTAGGTGATTTTATTGAGCCTGTCTACTAGATAAGAAAAAGAAAACAGTATCTGTCAAGATCGTGCAGCTATTCAGTAGTGTTTAATGGCCATGTTATTCTAATCTTTTAAAAAGGAAAATTAATGTATTTTTAAAAGATCCATTGAACATTGAAAAGTAACATCTGAGTTTAGTGCATATAAAATGTGTTTTTTTCGAGTGTCATGCAATTGATTGGCTTATAAATAATGAAGGAAAAATCTAAAACATAAGTAACAGCAATGCAAACTAGGTGAACCCGAGGGCACAAATAATCATGGAATAAGGATCTTAAATATTACTGATTGCAATATTTGGAACAAAGAAGGTAAGACTTCCACTTTGCAAACGTCAGATGACATACCAAAAGAGCCTGCATTCAGTTTTGTTCCCAGCTTTAAAAGTAATACAGGGGCCTGGCTAGTGTGGCTCAGTGTTTGAGTGTCAACCCATGAACCAGGAGGTCATGCTTAGATTCCCAGTCAGGGCACACGCCTGGGTTGTGGGCTCGATACCGAGTGGGGCACATACAGGAGATAGCTGAATGATCATTCTTTCTTACCTTGATGTTTCTATCTTTCTCTCCCTCTCCCTTCCTATCTCTGAAATCAATAAAATATATATTTAAAAGCAATACAGGGAAGCCGTGGCAAGCTGCAGCCAGCATAATGTAGTGGGTTAGAAAGGTGGGCTTAGAAATCGGATACCTGGGGTCAAACCCAAGCTCTTCCTAATTGCCATGAGTTTTAGCAAGTTACTTCACCTCTCACTGTCCCAGGTCTCTCACAGGAATAACAACAGCAGCAACAGCAGCAGATTTTACCAGGGTTGTTGGGAGTATTTAATGAGATAAACATTAGTAATATATATGATAAGGGCTTAATGAATTTTACTATTAATACATTCAAAGGAACACCTTTATAATAATGATGAGATTGAAATATCATCATGCAAGAAACAAATGAACAGAATTTAGAGGAGAGTGATTCAGTTTCCATAGCCTCTAGAGTCATAAATTTTTTTAATCTATCTAGAAATTAAATTATGGTTCAAAAGATAAAGAACTTTGTGGAAATTACAGCTTCCCAAAGACAGAATGGGCTCTTCAGAATATTTGCTTAGACATATTGTAGGGGAGATTCATAGAGTCTTGGTCAAGATATCCTTTAAGCTTCCTTCAAATTTTGAGATTCTCGAAAATAAAAGTGACCTTAGAAGATCATATGAAGCAATTGCTGCTTAGGTAGGGAAATCAGCAAACAATTTCTAATCGCTTCATCCTTAAAGCATAAAATTTTCTAAAATTTTTAAACCACATTGATCCTTCAATGCCCTAAATTATAGAATTCTTGAAAATAAAATGTTTACAGATGTAAAATATTTAGTGTAAAGTTATCTTTAGCTATTTCAACTGATTGATTTAAATTTCAAATTAATTACCAATGCTGGGAGGCTAAAGATCACACATTAAATTGTTATTCTATGTTATTATAGTACTGAGCATATTGATAAAAAAAGGAGTAAATGATCAGCAAACAGTGATTTCCTGTTTAAATTTAAATTATACTGTTTAACAGGAATCTCAATATAAATCCAAGTAACCTGTTTTGAATAACTGCACTTTACTCATGTAACCAAAAGCTAAAGAATGAAGTTATCACGACATTTCATAGGTAAAGATATGTGTAAGTCCTCAAAATTGGCACAGAGGTTAATAACTTCAAGATATTTACTTACAGAGAGAGCCTTTAGCAACGAAAAAACAGTTAGAGAAATGTCCATTTTGAGAAAGCTGCACAACTTATCAATAGTTTGTCATGCACTAGAAGCTTTTATTCAAAATTAAGCTTTAAAGGCTATAAACTCTTAGTAATAAGAACAAATTCTGAGGATCTAATGTACAGTATGGTGACTATAGTTAATAACACTATATTGTATACTTGAAGTTTTCTAATAGAGCAGATATTAAGCATTCTCAACAGAAAATAAAACACACACACAAGATAAAAAAGAACTATGTGATGTGATGAATGTGTTAATTCATTTGCTTGTGGTAATAATTTCAGAACACATATGTATATCATAAAACTGTATATTTTATTTATTTATCTTTAAAGATTGTATACTGTAAATAATATAATTTTATTAGTCAATTATACTTTAAAAATTAAACTTCATTTAAAAATCTTCACTCTAGAATGCTCATAGTATTGTGTTTTTATTGCATAACACTTATTTTAGTATTAGGATAATTTTTTCATTTCTACCCATAATATGTAAAAAACTATTACTTCAGTTGGTATGATTACATTTAATTCAGCCTATAGAGTCCTTTCATTATTTCTTTGTATAAAGTCACTTTCTGTTCATGACCCTTATTCTGCAAAAAAATAAAATCAAAATTTAACTATGCCTTCTTTAATTTTCAAAAACAATGGAGAAAGAACTCTCAATATAATCTATTTAAACTTAAGTCTGAACTTCTGCACCTTTAAAAAGTGACTGTTTTGGACTGCAAGGAAACAGTTTTGTTTTTTTCAGAATTTTAACTTAGCATAACATAAAGGCCAAAGAATGCATAAATTATAATAACAAATAACTGCATTTTTCTTAATCTGTTATAGATCTGTGTGTGTGTGTGAGAGAGAGATCACAATATCAGATAAATCAAGATATTAACCCTTTTTAAAAAAATCTAAGACCAAATTCTCATAAAACAAAACAAAAACAAAACACATAAGTTATTCGGTCAGAATGTCAGGATTTGAAACCAGAATCAGTCATTGAGTAAACTTCCACAAGTTACTTACTCTCTCTAAACTTCAGTTTTCCCACCCATAAAGGGGGGTTTGCATTATTATTTACCCTTTAAAAATCATGGTCCTTTAATGAGATAAAGCATCTAAATCATTTTGAATTTATACTTGGCATATAGTAAGCACTATGTAATTGTTTTCAATTACTGTTCATTAGTAGCATCTGCTTGCTCATAGTCCATTTTATGATAATAGCTCTGGGCAGGCAAACAGACCACTTAAAGAACAGAATATAAAGCAGATTTTCTCTACCATGAGCTTTCCTTGTATCCAAATTCTCCACAGAATGTTATCCCTACAAAGGAGAAAGCTCCCATCGGCCATTCCTGTGTGGCAGAAATGGCTATCTGGAAGTTGGGATTACAATGTGTGGCTATGTTTCTGATGCTCTGCAATTATATGGTCTAGATCTATGGTACAGAACAAATCAAACCAGGACCTATGAGGCAGAGATCCATATAATACTGCTTTCTAAACCAGTGGTCTGCAAAATCAGGGAGGAACGGGGGAGGGGGGATTTGAACATGTGCCCTGAAAATAATATACAATTTATGTATATGACCTATATTGACAAAGTACACTATAAAACATTCTGAAGAAAGAATTAACAGCAGGTCTGAACCATTCTCCAATACTTCCCCTGGGGACATCTAAGATTAAGATAAATGGGGAATGCCAGATGTGTACCAGGCAACACTATTTATTATTGGTGGGATGCATCTGGACCAGAAGGACTGTGAGTGAATTATAAAATCATTTTAGGACTCACAACCTCAGCTTCATATGTGCAGTGTGTTCTAGCAACTGAAGGCATCCCTTGAGGAGACCTGGGCTGTTACCAAGATACTGGTTCCTGCGGAATGTGAGCCTTATCTAAGGCAAAGTAGTCCATGTCTATCCATATGGTCTTGTCATCTTAAAACAGAGTTACTACATTGGGGGTAAGGGAGAGGAGATGGAAAATGGTTTCTGAACAATAATAGAGACTCCCACTGAAAAGGCACCTGGCATTATCCTGTTGACATTCTGTGTTGCCTGCCATGCATCCTTCTGCTACACGGAATGAATCTGTCACCAGACAATGGTCTACTGTGTTATATTGGTGTGAGTGTTGAAACAAAACCAAGGTCCATTCTGGTGACCATGCAGATGTATACATACGTAAAAATATATCATTTTCTTCCTCTGACCTAGTGGATTATTTCAAGCACCACACTTTTGAGAACACTGCTTGTGTCCACATACTTTTCAGAATAGTTGGGTTATATTCTTTGTCACAAGCTTAGGATACTTTCCTTTTTCCCTGGGTGATTTTCTAGTGTTTTGACACATCCTTGTCTTTGGTCATTGTAAATCTTTGGCTCCCTGCAACTATTATTGCCTCTAGGCCTTAAAAACTAAAAACTGGTAACTCCATCATTACAAATTCCACAGCAGTGAGACATAAGGAATTTCTGGAAATTCTAACACTGAAATATCTTCTGGAAACTCTTTACTTCTTATTTTCTTAGAAAAATTATCAGGATATAGCTGCAGGGGCTTTAAAAATTATAACACCAAGGGAAAAGTAACTCTTTTTCTCAATTTTAATATAGTTTTATACTAGTTCCATTAAACATGCTATGCTAAAAATAAAGGTATTTCTTCCATTCTTGACACTACCCTCAATTCTAAGTAACCAAATAATTTACCACTCCCAATGACAATTCCTGCAAATGTATCTTTCATTACCCCATTTTTAGACACACATGGTTTTTAAAAATATTTTTTATAACTTACCCTGACACATGCAACATCAGCAGCATGTAGAAGACAAAGAAGAGATTATGAGTGTACCAGAAGATGTCATAGTTAGAAACTCTGAAAAAAAACAAACAAATAACTTAGTTTCAATGCCACTTCATATTCCATCTCACTGAAGAGTGTGCATTTCAAACATGTCACAATTGAAAGTTCAAATATGAGTTCATCTGAGATTTACCTATTATGTCAAAGGATTTACATACCATGCAAAGACAACTGGCGAAAATTATACATAACACTATCATATTTTTGAATTTGAAATAAAGACATGAAAAGTTTAAAATAAGGTTTACTTTAAAGATACGATGTAAGGCTAAGGAGCAGTTATACTCGGCTCCTATGTCTATTTTCTGTCCTTTCTATAAATATTCTCAGTTTTCAAATGACTTCTAAAACAACTAATGTTTCTATTACAATAAATATTTAGAGAGTAGTTTAAAGAAAATTCAAATTGAGAGAAATTAAGTAAATGCTCATTAAAGTTTTATATTCTTTTCCTGGACAATGTATAACCTTGGTGCTACTGTCCTACAGGAAAACAATGAGCCTGAAAATAAAGGAGTATGATAAACACAATCTATAGAACGTTTGAAACAAGTAATAAAAACTAACAGTTATTTTATTTCATATGTCTGGGTAGATATTACTATATTAGAATCTTAGAGGTGGAGGGCAGATATTTGTAAAAACTTCTGAGAGGATTCTGATACAACCCCTAGATCCTTTTAGAACCCTTGACTTAAGCAATGGCCAATTGATTCACATTTACTTAATTTGGTTTCTGCTATCACAAACAAGGTCACAAACAATCTTGTCACATATGCCTTTTGCACATATCTAATTCTTTTATAATTTAAACTCCTATGAGTGGAATCACTAGATCAAAGGGTACACATATGCAATGTTTTTGACACACATTGCCCATTGCTCTCTGAAAACATGTTTATCAATTACAAATCCAACTTTAGGAGTGCCTTTTTCCTCAAACCCATGTTCCACTTTTAAGTTTTCATTATTTTGTGTAAGTGGAATTGGGTATTATTTCATGTGTGTGTTACACACTTTTAATTCTTCTATTACTTAGCGATTCATAATAATTATCCATTTCTATAGTGAATTTTCCTTAATTGTTATGAGTAGAGTACACTTTTCAAAATTTAAGACTGTACTAGTTCCACATAACTGTAATAATCTGTCAAATAACATGTTTACACTTCAATTTTTATAACGTATGTTGTTTTAGTTTACCTATTTTTAGAAAGTCAGATATTTTCAATATTTTTCTTGTCCATTATGAGATCTGATAGAGACTTAAAGTTTCTTCTAAAATTTTGATGTTGTGATTTTTTAATAGCTAACTAAATTATGTTGAATTTCATTCACTTACTCTTTATTTTCATCCTAAGTTTGTGATGGCACCTTTATTATTTAGTAGGTTCTTATACACAACAAAGTTTCTTAACAAGGCTTTCTATCATCTCTATCATTGGTTCAATGTCTTGGTTATTTTTGCAAGTTCTATATGCTTTCAGTTATGGAAGCTTTATCATTTTAATGTTTAGTAAGCCACATACCCCCTTTTATTCCTCTTTTGGAACACGTGCTTAGATATTCCCTCAGATGAACTTTAGGATCACTTTGTTAAATTCAATAAGCAAACAGCATAACCTATCTTGGATTTTGACTGGAATTGCAACAAATTTATAAAATAATTGAGGAAGAACTGCATCTTTGCATTATATAACCTTTATTCAAATCTCTACTGATTTCTCTCAGTGAGATTGTGTTTTTTCTATATAACTTTCACTTAGTTTCTTCATAAACTTATTTGTAGATATTTTATGTTTATGTTAAAATTATCAGTACTATCTTTTTATTTTACTCAATTTTCAAACTGATAATAGCTATATATAAGAGCTATTTTTAAATATGTGTTTTGTAATCATTTACCCATTTCAACTCTTTTAGTTGATATAAATAAAATTTTCCATAATTCTGTTGAGTTTTCTGGCTAGGCAATTATACCTACCTTTCTGGAAGTAATGATAATTTGTTGTTGCATTCTTTCTAATAATTCTAAATGTTTAATTTAGAATTTAATAATTCTAAATGTTTAATTTAATAATGCCATCCTTTAATTTAATAATGCCATCCTTTAATTTCTTATAATGCCATCCTTTAAAGAAATTAAAAACATCACTTTGGCTGTTTCATAATTTTCATAGGAATGTATCTCATATTTCACTGTAAGTCTGAACTCAGTTCTGGCCTTTATAATTTTTAATTGTAAAAAGGAAGTTGACTTTCAGTTAACTCTGATGAGAGTTCAGATTTAACAAATGCCATTTCTAAGTCTATTGAGATGAGAAAATATGTTTGTATTATTGTTCTTTGTTAGAAGAATATATTACTTATATTAATAATTTATCCATATTGAACCATTTGGTGAATTATTAGACTACATTCAATGCCAGAAATCAAATAGTGAAGTCATATTTATTCACCTGATTTCTCTAATGTTTTATTTCCTTACTAGTAAAGAGAAAAGGTAAAAGATTATCTCCATGATCCATTTAAGAATTTCATGATTCTCACAAAGAAGCTTGAAGAAAAGCAGAGTTAGTTTTATAATCTCTTTTAAACAAATGAAAACATTAACAATTAAGACACAGTCACCAAATTATTTATGTAAAGGCTTAGTTGAGAACAGAAGCTGATCTTTATATTCCGTTCTACAACACTATTTCTCAATTAAGGATTCTTTTTCTAGATATAGAACATTTACATACTTTAATCTTATAAGTAAATATGTTAGATACCCTAATTTTTCTTCAAGAACTCCTAACCCTGAAAAAGTAAGTTTTTGAATTATTGACCTAACTAAAATTAAATCTCTCCCACCAAATTGGCACCCTGCTGCACTAATGTTAGAGATTTGCCTTTCTGTAAGGTGATTTTTAATTCTTATAAAAAGTCATAAAAATGGGCTTACCATTTGACTCAGCCATTCTCCAGCTAAGAATTTTTCCATAGGACATAATTAAAAAGTATGCAAAGACTTATGGAGAGTGTGTTTGTCTCATAATTGAAATACTGAAAAAATGGAATCAACCTGAAACATACAATGATAGAGGGCTGGGAGAGTAAAGTATATTTACATGGTAATATGCTGTTCCATTAGTAAAGAGAAAAATGTTCATAACAAGATTTAAGAAAAAAGCAGGTTTAAAATAGCACATATAATAAAATGGTCCAATTTTGGTAAAATGCAGACTTGAAAAGACAGAGATCAGGAGTGTGAAAGGGAGAGAAAAAAGAGTGATTTTGGTAGATGTATGACATTGGGCATGAGTGAGCAAAAGCAGGAAGAATGAAGTATACAGACATAACACCAGGAAGTTTATAGTGTTAATCTGATTGGTGAGTTCGCTTGTGAGATTTTGAGGTGCATTTGTGAGCATAGATGTGTTCAGAAGTGCAAAGAGACGCATTTGAGCATAGTGTGGGGACAATTACTTCCAAAGTGTGTGTGTGTGTGTGTGTGTGTGTGTGTGTGTGTGTGTGTGTGTGTGTGTTTCCATTATATTTCACACCTCAACAATTAGAATGAGCCCTAACCAATTAGGCTCAGTGGATAGAGTGTCATGGTGCAGACTGAAAGGTCCCAGGTTTGATTCCAGTTAAGGGCATGTACCTTGGTTGTGGCACATCCCCAGTAGGGGGTGTGCAGGAGGCAGCTGATCGATGTTTCTCTCTCATCAATGTTTCTAACTCTCTATCCCTTTCTCTTCCTCTCTGTAAAAAAATTAATAAAATGCATATTAAAAAAATTAGAATGACTATTTTTGAAGATTATATATTGTTTCTTCTTTTTGCTTTCTTAAGCAAGAAGTTTCACCAGTAACATAAGATACTGTAAAATATTGTGTAAAACAGATGTATCCACCAGAAAGAACATGTGAAAGTGTTCATAAAAATGTGTGTCTGCAATTGCTCAAAATCTCGTAACTAGAAAAATACTGTGAATGCAGATATTTCTGATTATTTTAGCAGATGTCAACTATTTCTCCAAAGCTTTGTTTGGAATATTACATTAAATTACAGCAAAACAAACTCATAGCAGGAAATGAATTGTAAACCAATTTTAAGTGATATATTCCTGTGCATACATGTTGAATTCAATTCCATGTCTCATAGACACACGATTCTCCAGAAGAACGCCCCTGAAGAACTTAGATTTCCTTAATTTAAAAAGTCTCCATACGCAATTCCTTACCAACCTAGACTATTTGACCAAAACAGAGATTCTTTTTTCCAAAACAGGAAATGATGTATATAGAAATGTCTTTACATCACTCTTAGTTACCCACAATAGTCTATTCATCGGAATACTATATTGGCTAAGCATACTGGTTAATCAAGAGTTTTTCTACACATGAAAATGAAGATAATCTGAAGAAAATGAAATAATCTGACCCATAAATACTGAGGTATTTAGCTCTGACACTCACCGGATAGCATATGTAGAAGCTGTAATCATCAGGAACAGCACCAATACCATAAAGACGCCTGTCAGGCCAGGAACTATAAAAATGTACATAAGTACATTTTAACGTAAGTCATACTGAGATAAAAAAGTACAAAAATCATTGCCTTAACATCCAAAGTATTATGCTGCTCTCTGGGAAGCCCAATTCAAATCAGATACCTCCTTGTATGTCTTCTCTCAAAAGAGCACTTTTTAAAATTAGCACAATTTCAAGGAACTTAAGACAAAATAGTCCTTTCTACCTTTAATAGAGGGTTTGTTTTTGTATTTTCAAAAATTTTACAGGTACATACTATATTAACTATTAGTAATTAATACATGGTACATGACTGATATTCAACACCCTTACTGGTTTGGTTATCCCTACCATGGCACAAAACTCCTACTCTCTCCTCCCCTCTTTTATGTAACTAGGAGCTCCTTCCATTTCAATTTCAAATAATTTCTTTTAGGCTTCTTATCTAGAATGAATTTTAAAAAATAAAGAAAACCTAAAGATTCCTAAAAACCACAACTTCAAGTATAAAACAAAAAATATTGGAATTCAAGAAAAAGAATGACAGTGCTGGTGTTTTCAGAACACTTGCAGAAATATTTCTTCTAGTAGGAAAACATGCTGAAATCAGCCCTTCTGATATGACATAACAATTTTTAAATGTGCAAACATGTTAGTTTTTAAAATTAATATTGACATGATAGATTACTACAAATCCAGTGTTAGCTCGTATAGCATGTCTAAAATGAATAGCTCAATATTCTATATCAAAAAGAGTTAAAGCCAAAATATTCTCATTCCATGTTACCTTCTTACTACCAAATAAAATAATCCTGTCTATAAATTACCTTTATTTATTCTTAAAATCATATAAGCAACACTAACTTCTAACTGTCCTAGCTGAGAGATTTCATCTTAAATCCTCATAAAAAAGCTAATGAAACAATTCTGTCTCCAAAAATATAGACATCTCCCCACTTTTCTATTTTGCCAAGGAACCACCTATGAAACAGAAAGGCTATCATGGACTGTAGCAGAAGCAGAGAAGCTGGGTACAAAATAAGAGCAATACAGTACATTACTGTATTAGCATTCCAGAGGGTTAGAATCTTTGAAAAATTTAGAAATCTCAGTAGAAATAAATTTCTACATGTAAAGGGCCACAAGAGGAATAAGGGATTTAGTCTCTGGATACTTAATACTTTAGTACTCTTTCCTCCACTCTTCCCAATACACAAAGTTGGAAGCCAAACCACAGTTGCCTTTCCCTGATGATGTGCCTAATCCAAACCATCTCTTCTCTCCACTTCTTTCCCAGGGTACTTCTTTTCCCATTAACCTTCCCATCGCCCCAGGTGAGGACTTACTTCTTAGGGGTAAGATAACCACACTAGTTTACACTAAAAAACTAATAGTTCAGAAAAATACTACTTAAAAAGAACAGCATGCTTACAAAATGGCCCACTCTTCCCACTCCGAAGATATTTACCCAAGGGAAACAAACATATATCCACAAAAGACGTGTTCAAAAATGTTCATAGGCATTTTATTTTGAATAGTTAAGATCTGTAAACAACTCAAATCTTCATCAACAGATGAATAGATAAACAATTGTGGTATTATTAGCTGTACCTGGAAAAGTAATCAGTGGTAAAATACACAAAAACAACAACAACCATGAATTGTTGATATATACGCAACAACATAGATGAATCACAAAACTATTATGCTGAGTGAAAAAAGCCAGATCCACCTAAAAGGAAACCCAAAGAATATAAGCTCTATGATACCTTTTATATAACACTAGAGTCCCAGTGCACAAAATTTGTGCACAGGGCGGGGAGGGGTGTCCTTCAGCCCAGCCTGCACCCTCTCCAATCTGGGATCCCTCTCACAATCCAGGACAGCTGGCTCCCAAATGCTTGCCTGACTGCCTGCCTGATTGCCTCTAACTGCTTCGGCCTGCCAGCCTGATCACCCCCTAACCACTCCCCTGCCAGCCTGATCTATGTCTAACTGCTCCCCTGCCAGCCCGATTGCCCCCAACTGCCCTCCCCTGCCAGCCTGGTCCCTCCCAACTGCCCTCCCCTGCCAGCCTGATCATTCCCAACTGCCCTCCCCTGCAGGCCTGGTCCCCCCCCCCAACTGCCCTCCCCTGCAGGCATGGTCCCTCCCAACTGCCCTCCCTTGCAGGCCTGGTCTCCCCCAACTGCCTTCCCTTGCAGACCTGGTCCCCCCCAACTGCCCTCCCCTGCAGGCATGGTCCCTCCCAACTGCCCTCCCTTGCAGGCTTGTTCCTCCCAACTACCCTCTCCTGCAGGTCTAGTCTCCTCCCACAACTGCCCTCCCCTGCAGGCCTGGTCCCCCCCCCGCCAACTACCCTCCCTTGATGGTCTGATCGCCCACAACTGCCCTTCCCTGCTGGCCACCTTGTGGTGGCCATCTTGTGTCCACATGGGGCGGCCATCTTCTGTGTTGGAGTGATGGTCAATTTGCATATTACCTCTTTATTAGATAGGATTAGAGAAAATTCAAACCACTCTTTAGTGATAGAAAGCAGATTAGTTGTTAGGATAGATAGAGGGTAGGATGCATTATAAAGGGGTACAAAAACTTTTTAGAATAATAGATATGTTTGTTCCCTTAATTTTGGTCATGGTTTTATAAGTGTAAATGTATGTCAAAACCAATAAAGTAGCATAATTTACATATGTATAATTTAATGGACTTCAATTATAACTCAATAAATTTTAAGAAAAAAGAGGAGGTCTTTCTAGCTTCAAGTAATTAAAATAGATCCTTATTTGACCAAATGAATAAATAAATGATAGAATCCCAGGTGGCTCCATAATGTGAAATTTGTGGCTGAAGGCCTTTCCAGTGATTTTATTATTTTATTATCCCAGAGATTCATTAATGTCTGCTGTGTCTACATACAAGATTTCCTATGTGGTTCTAAACATGTCAAGATTAATTATAGAATGTTTGCAAACCACTTCATGAAGAGGACGCCTGAAAAAAACTGAGTGTGTTTAAAATAGAGTCATAATTTCCAAAGTGTATTATTGGAACATTAATTCTTTGGGATATTAATATATATTACTTAAGGATTTTAAAATCATTCATTGAGAAGTCACAGGGCACATTAGTGTATTAAAGTTTCTGAGAAGTGCTCAAGTCAAGAAACCAGTAACTATTTGAACAGATATTTCCTTAAACATTTAACTAGAGAACTCCTTTTACAACAGAAGATGAAAAATATATTCAAAAGACTTAGAGAGGGTAAAACAGTTGACCTCAGTCATTTAAAGATGAACTAGATACCCCAGATAAGTAGAACGATGGTATGTTTATTCTGGCATCATGACCCTGTTACTGTCCCTTAGGCACAAACTGTGATCTCACTGAATCTCATCTGTAAACTAGGGAGAATCAATTCAATGCTTTTTAATGTTCTCTCAGGCTTATGAAGTTATCTTTTTTATGCAAAAAATTCATCTTTTTTTCTATCTCCCAGAAGTATAAAATGACCAGAGTTTATAATTTACAAAGTAATAGACTTCAGGTCAATGAAGAAGAAAAACTTAGTTATAGCTAGCAATAAAAAAAAATATTGCAATTAGAGTGATCCAAAAGAAGGGGTGGGGTGATATCTTAAGAAATTAGGATATTTTTGGTCACTGGAATTAAACAAATAAAGTCTGGCAAAAAAAATTATCTAGGATATTATAGAGAAGGCCTATGCATCAAATAATAGAGTTAAACAAGTGGCTTTTACTCTTTCAGTGAATATTTTCTGGGCATCTATAGTGTACCAGAGAAAAAATGAATCCTGCTCTACAAGAGATCCCATTCTAGTCTGGGAGACGTGACACACAGGTAATCGCAACTAGGGTATTATGTGCTAAAAGAGAGCTAAGCATTATGTGTTTTTGAGGTACATCAAAGGTTACCCTAACCTAGCCTGAAATGACAGCTTAGCTAAAGCTGAGAATATTAGCCTCTATTCCTACACATAGTCCAACAGTCAGGAAGCACAGGTTGGAAATTATTGGGTTAGTCTAACTTCACTGGGCAAAGTTACTTGCCAAAGTGGAAGTACACTGTGAACTCTTTGAGTCCTTCAACTTATGGAGCAAAACCTATACTTGTTTCCTTGGTAAAAGACATGCATGAATGTTTATTCTTAGTGCTTTTTATCTATGCTTATTAGATCCATTAATTTGTAGCCTTTAAATGAATTATTTCACTGTACTGCCATTTCTAGAAGAAACTAAGAGATCATTTTCATTCATACCCAGATGTGGTCAGCAATATACCATCTTGTATTTATTATCCTGTTCTTTCCAACTAGAACCATAATTGTATTTGTTAATCAGGGTTTTTCTAATAGAAATTTGATATTGTGCATTTACCAAATTTGGTGATAGGTAGTAAGTATTTTTAAGTGAATGTGTGAGTAATCTAATCTTTTAAATTTATTTTATTTCTTAAATTCTTAATTAGAATATTTTAAACATTTTTTATTTAGTGAGTCTAACTATACCATATTTTGTATCACTAGCACTGCCTTTATTTTCTACAAGATAATCTTAATTTCTCAGACCTAGGTTACATTGAAAATTTTTAAAGACAGAGGGAGAAATTAAACAAATTAAAATCCAAGAAACATGTCAATCAATAAAAAAAATTCTTTATCACTAGAACAGCTGAAAGCATGTATGCAGTTCTTCATCAGGAACTAAATTTTTTCTAGGCGCTATGCCTGACAAAATTCAAAGATAGCTATAAAACAGTTTTAGACAGAGATGTATTAGTAAAACAAAACTAGAGTAAGCCTATTTGTAGAAAGCAATGCCATTTATCCCATTACTATCCTTAGATTCTGCCTTGTTCTCTCACCTGCTACTATTCAGTGGGGTCAATCAGATGCCCAAGGAGCTCTAGACTCATGTTTAGGGGGGTCCCACCCTCATTCCAAGCTGAACCCCTGAGAAGTGGATGGCTTTCTTTTATTAAATGATGTGGACTGAGACACCAAATTATGCTAACATGCTGATTTTGGGTGATGCATGTGGTTTGCACTGACAGAAACTCCACAAAAATATTTGCCTGGGTCCTTGCATGCCCTTGGGACAGCACTGTCCCACCCTGGAAAAGCTCATGTTCAAGTGGAAAGACAGTCATATGTAAGGAAACAAATTATTTGACAACATAATATTTTTACTATGTATCTTTAGAAACCCAGACCAAGAAGAGGCCAGCTCTGCCTAGTGGAATTCGGGAGAAATTTGTGCAAGGTAGCTGAGACTTAAAGGTTGAGTAGGAGTTGACCAGGTAATAAAAAAACAGTAAGCTAAGAGAGTTGGCAAATATAGGTGACAGTGAGAAGTTATGCTCAAGAGGTCTGTCAAGATGCTCCATCAGGGTAAAACAGAAGCTCCCAAGGTCAATAGGAAGATTAATAAAGCACATTGCCAGGTCCCAGCCCAACAGACTCTCTAGTATGGGGCCAGGAAATTTGTGTTTTTAAGTATCGTCTCTACTTAATCCAACATCACTCATGAAAATCTCTGGGAAAGAGCAGAGGTGATGGGGTTTCATGCATAGGTGGAAAGATCACCTGTTTATATAGACGTATTAATTATACTAAGTGTCTTAATGTAACATCTTTATCATATAAGAACATTTTTATATCTTTGTGAACTAAACTTTTCAAAACATTTCAAATGTTCCAAGGCTTCAACTATGCTGTGTGCTGCAGAAAATAATATCAAAATGAAGTCTTTATTTATTTTACATTATTCCATATGAACCAAAAAATACATTGATTCATACATAAGGTTTTATTTTTCTGCTTTTTCTCCCCTCCATTTCTCATCTAATTCTTAGGACTTAAATAAAACTATGTTCCAATGAGCAAAGTTGTAAACAAAACTAAATTGCATTCCTAAAAAGAAAAAGGTGAAATACTTTGCAAGGGGCAAATATCATAAGCCAGAGACAAAATATCTATATATATATAAAAGACCAGCAACCGGAATGGTGGAATGACCAGAATGACTGGAACAACCGGTGGCTATTGACACACACTGTGGCAGCCAACCAGCCTGATCTGGGCTCTGGATCACCCCCCCGCCATCCCCGGCTGGCCTGGCCCCTGTTTGGCCCCCAACACCCCAATCAGGGGCAGGGCCAGCCTCCAACCACCTGCGACCCCTCCTCGCCCCTGCCAGCCCAATGGGCTCCCATCAGGGCAGGTGGGCCAGACCCCACATGTGCACAAACTCCTGCACCAGGCCTCTAGTATTTTATAAATCTAAACATCCATATAATTGTGACATGGATGGGGAAGCACCTGATTTCTTGTTCTTTTTCATCATAAAATTATTGAAAAGAAAAACAATGCATTTGACAGGGTCATGCCTCAGTTCCATACACAACTCTGATCCTTAGTAGGGTGTTATAGCCAAGCCTTTATGATACACTATCTCAATTACCCACAAGTCCTAATCCCTGAAATATGTGCTAAAATAGTTTTCCTCCAAAATAGTTTTCTCCTTTCATTGGTACAAATGTAAGGTTGAAAAGAGATGAATTTTACTAACATCACAACAAAATTTTTGGATATTCATATGTGGTTTGAATAACAAATTAACAGTCTAGACTGAGATTTCATGGACAATATGCTTGAGAAGAAAAAGTAAATTACAAATTAAAAAGGGGACACATTACAAGAAAAATAACTGATTTTAATGACTGTTTCTCCTCTGTTTTATGGGTTTTAAGGTTATAAAATATCCTACTAAATTACTGAATTATCAGAACTACAATGATGCTCAGAGTGCTTGGTGTTCCTTTCCAGCAACTTGAGGCCAGGAACCTATTCCACATGTATTATCTCCAACAGTACTTGCTACAGCAGTGTGCACAAAGCAGGTCCTCAATAAGCATATGGCATTATAATGCTTTCATTGGGAGAACATATGAAAAACAAATGCATTTGCTTATTCTTGCTCTTCATTCTAACCCCAACTATTTGCCTTGTCCCTCTGTTGTCATTGCAACTTTATGCTTGAACTCCTCCTAATATTTGTTCTGATATGCAAACGTCTATATGTTATATTTTAACATACATCTAACTGCCATACAATTTGATGATGCTTATTTTCAAAAATTTTCCTGAATTTTAAGAAAGAGCAATGAATAACAACTTACCACTTGTGAAGAGAAGTTTTCTAGGATCCTGAGAAAAAGGGGGGAAAAATATTTGACTGAAAAATAAAACACTGGTAATATCGAATTCTACAAGGAATTGGGCTGGGTATAAGATCCATGTATTAAGTACTTAAAATACTCTTCTCCCAATGGAAATAAGACTCAAGTTTGGTTTCATGATGCTAAAGGAGATCATAACAAGTACAAATTCAACTCAGAGAAGTCTATCCATCTCTGAGTTGAGAAATGAGAGGGTGAGGAATGAGAAGGCTTAAGCTTTCATCTTGATGGCTAATTAAAACCCAGGGGCTGTGGTCTGAAGTCCACTCTTTGACCAAATTGAAACTCAATATTTTTGGCTCTAATGTGGAAACATTAATACCACGATTACCAAACTACCCCTATAGTGTGTCAAGACAGTGGGAATCAAAAGTGATAAAACATCCAGGAAGGGTTGTACACTGTAAATTCAGTACAAAGACTACTAATTGAGAATTTATGTTTCAAACATCGTAAAAGGTAGTGAGGATTAAAAAGGTTCCCGTTACTCAGAAATATAAAACATTAATGTTGTGTTTTATTTAAACTACTTATCTCATGGTGTAATGAATCTTAGTCAACTGCTTTTCTATCTTTTGGGAAACTTAGATTAATCCCCAGTAAATTTGTGGATTTGTTTTTTTTCAGCCTAATGGTGCTTGATACTGCTCAACTTGTGAATTTCGTCCTATGCTTCCACTGAGTCTGGGATCAGGCCAGGTATATACAAAGTAGGAAGCCTTTGTATGATACAATTTCAGGGGCACTGAGTACGGACCACTGGCTTAGGAATAGCTCCTCATCCGTAGGTCAACTGACTTCTACACCTGGCTAAAGAGTAACATAGAGCAACCCAATGTATAAACAACTGCTAAAAATAGAAGATGAGGTGAATGAAGTGGGATAAATAGCTATAGAAACTCAGAAGATGGAACAATTAATATGGCCACAGAAGAAAGATGGAATGTGAGAGTAAGAGATGGTTTCACAGATGACAAGATGAGGCAGATTCAACTAGGCCAAGAATTTGCCACCATCACAAGTTCAAGTATGGGTCACTGAAGACCTGGAGGAGGCAGAGTGGAAGCACAAAGCAAGAACAATAGGTGAAGGGCACAAACCCATCCTTTTCAGAGACAATTCATAGAAGAATATATCTGTATATTCATGCATCGTATGTGTGTGTATTTTTCATCTTTATCTAGCACACATTGCCTTTATCTACAAGGTACTCAAAAATATTTATTTTAAAAAAAGAGGAAAGGGAGCTAAAAAGGGACAATGGAAGGAAGGAACTAAAGAAAGGGGAAATATAAATTTAAAAATTAGTTACCTTTTTTTATCCATCAGTTTGGCAAAATGTTTTTTTTTTTAAGTGAGGTGTAGAAATAAGCATTCTGATAAACTTGGTAGAAGTGTGTCAACTGGTGAAGCCTTTTTGAAAGGAAATTTGGCAATTTCCATTAAAAATTAAAAATGAGTATGCCGCCGAAACCAGTTTTGGCTCAGTGGATAGAGCGTCGGCCTGCGGACTCAAGGGTCCCAGGTTCGATTCCTGTCAAGGGCATGTACCTTGGTTGTGGGCACATCTCCAGTAGGGGGTGTGCAAGAGGCAGCTGATCAATGTTTCTCTCTCATCGATGTTTCTAACTCTCTATCCCTCTCTCTTCCTCTCTGTAAAAAATCAATAAAAGATATTTAAAAAAAAATGAGTATGCCTTTGAAACCAAGTGCTACTTCTATGAAAATGCCTAGCAGTAATGTACCAAAATAATAATAATAATTTATTGGCGAGTGTGTCATAAAAAAAACTAGAAATCAACCTAAACATCTGTGAATAAGGAAAAGGCTAAAAAGATATAATAACCTGTTAATAAGAAGGGAATAAGATATATTTCTGATATAGCAAGCCACAGTACATATATTTATGGAAACAAGTAAATTGCTGAGAAATCTGGATCATAAAATATCATTTAAAATATCTTAAGAGAAAACATAAAATAATTAACTGTGGCTATTTTGGGAGGAAAAGCTTTTACTTTTCATGTACTGGGAGTTTTAAAGTATTTTACACTGAGCATATATCGCTTTTAAAATAAAAAATAAATTTAATGACTACAAGTATTGAAATATTAAACAAAATTATATTACATTTTTAAAATAATATAAGCAGTATAGTTATTAAAGACATATGAATTATAAAACAAAAGAGAGAAGCAAAGAAGGCAAAGTTAAAAAAGGAAATTGCAGAGGATAGAGGGATGGATGGATGCGGTGGTAAATGGGGAAGTGGTGGCTCTGATCTGAAATCATTACATGGAAGAACTTCCATTGTCCTGCTATAAAGCTGGACTTTTCAGTGGTTCTTGACCACTACAATCACCCAGTGAGCTCTTTAAAAATAACAATGCCTGTCTGGCCGATGTGGCTTAGTGGTTGAGCGTCGACCTATGAACCAGGAGATCAAGGCACATGCCGAGGCTCGATCCCCAGTAGGGGGCGTGCAGGAGGCAGCCAATCAATGATTTTCACTCATCATTGATGTTTCTATTTCTCTCTCTCTTCCTCTCTGAAAATCAATAAAAAATATATTTTGAAAAAATAACAATGCCTGACCCCAAATCAGATTAATTAAATCATACTGGTGGCTTCAAAAACACTATTATAGTCAAAGGATTTATCAAAGGCTGCTTGTGATTTGGGTTTTGAGTTTTGTTTCTATGTTTGCTATTTTTTTTGTTTTATTTTGGGAGGGAGGTCAAACATATGAGCGGTATTAGTCTAGCTAAAATTGGTGATATGTGGAAGAGAAAACAGAGTGAGAGAAGAACTCATTAAGTCACTACCAGATTTAGCAGAACAGGTAGGTTTCTGTCAAATGGAAAACGGAGCAGTGGAGTTTTAATGCCGTCTTGGCATGAAGCAAGGGCAGCCCGGGGACAGGATGAGAGTACTGAGCAACAGAGATCCAACCAGGGCTGTGCATATGCTGCTCATTAGGCTCTGGCCTGGCCCCTCCCACACATAATTTCATTTCATGGGCAGCTGCACATGGAGAAAGGCACTCCTAAGACAGGTATTGCCTGCTACAGAATTCAGCTCAAGGTCAACCTGTTTCGAGGATTAAAAATAAAACAAATGAATGAATCATTAAAATTCAATAATGTCCTGATTATCCAGGACCCTCAAATGATCAACCTGTTTTTCTGCCCTGTTTCCCCTAAGCATAGTTTCTGAGTTAAGGATTGTTACCCTGGAATGGCACTGTGGACAGTCTCCACTGCATGACAGGAATTAGACAAAAGCTGTTGGGAGGCAGAAGGCAGGCTTGAGTGGCAACCATCTGAACACTGCACATCATAAAAGGCAGACACTTGCCCACCTCCCATTTCCAGCAGAAGAGACTGTGAAACAGTAATTACCTATATTTCCAATGGAAAGGAATAAAACTCAAGTTGACAACTGCATTTAAGAGCACTCAAAAGAAGCAGTAAGGTACAAATTTTCTGTGAAAATGGCATACCCTCATTAGTCATCTCATGATGAGTGGAAGAAAAATGAGGAGACAAACACCACCCACCTCGTCTCGGTATCTTGCTACATTTAGTTCAAGGAAATCCTGACGGTAGTTCTCTGAGAAACTGAGGACATTCACCAGGTGGGCAGCCACGTGCACACCTACAGAATTGCACCAGGCACAAGTCAGTGGGGTTGATTTTCAGGTATGTTCTATGAAGAGGAGTCAGCTCTTCCCTCTAAGTAAATACAGGATCAAACTTTGACAGCTTCATGAGCAATAAAATTTTAAATTTAAAAGGGGAGTTTTAAAGACACAAGCAATCTTAATTACAGACAGTTTCAGTATTAAAAATCAAGAAACTGAATTTTCAAAGGCTAAAATAAAAGAACCTTTGTAAGTCAAGATTATATATATGTATGTGTATATTTCTATATATATATACTAGAGGTCCGGTGCACGAAATTCATGCAGGGATGTCCCTCAGCCCAGCCTGCACCCTCACCAATCTGGGACTCACTCTCTCTGAAAATCAATGGAAAAATATCCTCAAGTAAGGATTAACAACAGCAACAAAAAGGTGACCAGAGAATTAAAGTGGATTAATTAACAAGCAATGGCAAAGTTTCAAATAAATAAAACAAAGAACATTTAAGTGAGACTCAACTTTGGCACAGGTATAAAACATTATTTAAGCAAAACTATCTCCTATAGCTTCAGCACTTCAGAAATTAATAGTAAAAAAATTCTCTTTATTTAAAATTAAAGATTTATTTGTTAACTACATACTTAATGGTCAAAAACACAAAGGCTTCCTTTGAGGAATAGCCATTCTTTCTGAATTCTCCTAAATAAAAGTTCTAGGTGGTAGCTGTAGGAGATACATTCACCTTCTTTATAATGCCTTTTAGGTCAAAAGAATTCAAAGCTTCTAATTTTAGTCAGCAGGGAGAAAGCTATGCCAAGCACTTTGTATAGATTTTCCATGTAATCTTACCTAATAATAGACATACATGTAAATTGACCATACCTCCACTACGCCACCAGCCAATCAGGAGTGATATGCAAATTAACCCAACAAAGATGGCGGTTAATTTCCATACACAGGCACCGAGTGACGGGGGTGTTCTGTCCCACCCCCGGTCTCTCAGGGCCTCTGGGCAGCATGGGAAGGCGGGGCCGGAGTGGAAAGAGGTGGCTCCGGGGCCTGAGTGGAAAGGGGCTGGGCCAGAGTGGAAAGGTGGTACCAGCAGCCAGGGAAAGGAAAGTCCATTCTAGCACAAATCTTCGTGCATCGGGCTTCTAGTTTTAACAATAAAACAGTGAGGTAAGTAGAATCATCCCTGTTTTACAGATAAGAAAACTAAAATTAGAAAGGTAATTTAGCTAAGGTCAGACCACTAGCCAGGGGCAGAATGCAGACCCGCTGGGAAACATGCTCATTCATGGCAATACTGTACACCACCTCAGTTGTGGTTATTCTGCAACTGAACCAAATATTTGAATGCAAGTACAGTTGAGAACAAATGAAGCTATGAATGTGCCAGTATTTCATGATCCCCCTCCCTAGCTCTAATCCATTCCTAACCCTTATCACACCCTCGGCCCTCATCTCTTCCTGATGTGTACTCCATCCCTAGACTTAGCTGTATCGGAGTTCTAATCCCATCCTGGAGCCTCTCTCCATCTTTCACCTCCAAAGGGGGCAACTACCAATGGGAAGACAGATGTTCAGGAATGAGAAAGTGAAGAAATGCTTGTGCGTACAGTGCGATTGAAAAGCTTCAAGTCTAATATATCTTGGTAATAGCTGTATCCAAACACTCCTGGTTCAAAATTGCCTTACATAACTATCCAGACCAAAGGTCCCTAGCACCAAAATAGATCTATTCTACAAATAACAACCAGATGATAATGTCAGGGGCTATGCCACAGAAATAATTACCCCTCAGACTGTAAACTATCATAACAAATTCTACCCTAAGAACTTCATACGCATGTTCTCCAGGCAGAAGGGCAGCTGGGGATAAACCCTACATAATCCATCTCCAGAGTCTATGCACTTAATCATATATTTATTACTTTCTGCTCCAAAGTATTTTAAAGTATTATATAAATACTCAGGATAAAAATTTATTTTAAAATGATTCTTAAAAAACAAAAGTTTCTCACTTCATATTTTAACTTAGAATTGAGCAGGACGAATTGCCACAAATTTTTGAAATATGCTCCTCTAAGTAAGTATCATTTTTAAAGAAATATTTATCAAATATAATTTGGGGTGGTGTCGTATTCCATGAATTTACATTTTGCAATCCAATTTTGATGCAGTTACCCTCCTATCATATCATTACTTTTAGAGCTTAAAAACTTTCAGTTTGCTTCTTTCAATCTTTTTAAATTAAATTATTTACCTCTAGGAAACAATCATTACCAGCTTGGAGGTCAAACTCAGCATAAGACACACATATTTTTTGTAGCACCAATAGACAACCTTCTTTAAAAACATGGAAGAGAAAATTAAGCTGTAATAAGAAAATCACGAGTTTGTGACAGTAAATAATTTATAGAATAATAAAAATACCATTTATAAAATATGATTATAACATAATACTTAACAGCTTTTGGTTTCCTCACCTGAGAAAATACAGATAGTAACACCACAGATGATATGGAATGTTCTGCTTTTATCCAACAATCTTCTGGTTCTCCTGCTTGGAACCTAAATGACAACCATTTACTATTGTAAAAATGATGCAATAAATAACGTATGTGTACAAAGCTTTTCACTACAGCATTTTTATAATATCAATGTTTTAGAAACATGACAGAAGTAATTATTAAAAAGCTTAATATCAAGTTAAAAATCAGTGTGACAAATTATGATATATCTAATCAAGGGAACACTCAAACCATTAAACAGAATGTGAGCAGACTTATTATTGATATGGAGAAATGTGCAAGATTTATTGTTAGGTAAGAGTTATAAAACATAAAATCCTATATTGTTTAAAATTAGTAGCATTCTATATTAACTTATCCATAGGTATTTACCCCAAATTGTTATCAGCAGTTGTCCTGGAAGAGAAATGCTAGGGGAAACCTTCACTGATTACTTCGGATATTTCTGGAATTTTTGAATTTCACTATATATATGATTTCCTTTTGCAGTAAAAATAAAGATTATTTTTTTTAAAAAAAGCAATTTCATTTATGGTTTTAAATGCCTGTTTGATCTTAAGAAAAGTAAAATGTCAAGCATCTTTGAATAACTATGTTTCACACTCAGGGACAATTCTTTAAGACATTAAATACTGAGAGACTTAGATGGGCACTTGTCTTCTCCTACCATTTATCTCCTTTTTCTTCATTCCAAGCCAAAAGCCAGCCACAGAGATCACAACCCAGCATTTTACAATGGTAGGCAACCAAGAGTTATTTCCACAAATTGCCACATTAAAAGTAGAGTTTCCAAATGTAATCACATGGAAAGGTTGAGAAGTTTTACTGTAGTAAATCCAGTCATATAAAGTTCAAAGGACAGCAAAGTGACCTCACATTAACAACTCCTTTTAAAATATCAGTATCTATGCAGCAGTGCCTTACCACCTTAGAGAAGAAAGGAATAACCACAGTACAGCATACACCACACACACACACACACAAGGATAATTGACAAAAAGAATTTCAAAGTGCTTGTCTGTTCTCTTAAATCCTTCATTTTACAACACTAAATATCCATACATGACACCACTATTTAATCAAGACATTTTCTAAGCCTATTACGTGGCTCAAAACAGGTATGTATTTTAAGAGATAAATGGCCACCAACACTAATACTCATTCTATGCATTGCTCAAAAGCCACAGGGCTTGAGTGTGCTCGTGGGGACTGAACTAAATGAAAAACAGGATCGCGGTGAGGCAGAGTACTGTGGAAAGAGCTCAGAATAAGGACTGATCTTAGCTCTGCCTTTCATTAGTCTTCAAGTTACTTAAACCCTCTATTCCTCCGCTTCTGCATCTGCAATGTCTGATTACAGAATCACTGTGAAACTTCACAGTTATATATGTGAAGTGCTTAGCATAGCACTTAATGCCATTATTAGTAACTTTTTCGATGACCCTCTGCCTTTAGTGTTGTTTTCTGGAATAGTTCACTAATCATCTTGGCAGGTGACATGGTCTTTCCTGTCATTCTTGAAGCAATCTCTCTAGCAGAAAATCAGATCAGGAGAACTAAGCAAAACTAACCTGCTGCTGTTGCACTGGATTTGTATGCTGCAATCTGTGACTAGAATTCTGTTTCTTACCTTCTGGGATCCTCGAAGGTAAGCCAGGAGTGTCCGGCACATGGGTAACAGGATGAGGCTGCAGTTGAGGTTAAGAACAGATGCGGAGGCTCTGCTTAGACACAATCCTAGCTGAACAAATAAAGCCAGGGTAAAAACACAGCCAAAGGCACAGATAAACTGCAAACATGCTGCAGACCTCACCTTGCTCCCTTTAAGGATTGTGGTAAATGCCAAGAGTGTTGAATAACCTCCCACTTTCCACTCACCAAAACCCTAAGAGAAACTGGTTTCTTCTGCTCTGCACTGCCATAAAAGCTAGACCTCTCATTTCTACTACTGTTATTCTCGCCTGAGTACATTCTTCCAGCATAAAGTCAATTTCTTGTTCTGCCCCACCATGCTGTTATGGTACCAAGAGCACTAGAGCAGTGGTCGGCAAACTCATTAGTCAACAGAGCCAAATATCAACAGTACAACAATTGAAATTTCTTTTGAGAGTCAAATTTTTTAAACTTAAACTTCTTCTAATGCCATTTCTTCAAAATAGACTCGCCCAGGCTGTGGTATTTTGTGGAAGAGCCACACTCAAGGGGCCAAAGAGCCGCATGTGGCTCGCGAGCCGCAGTTTGCCGACCACGGCCCTAGAGAGCCTCCATATATTCTTCACTTCCACACTACTGCAGTGTTGAATGCTTTGTTCGACGATTAGATACCAAGAACTTCAAACCAAGCTTTGTGTTTATGTTTTCTCTATATATTTAAGTTTTTTTCCAATTGCAGTTGACATATTCTCTCTAGAATACTCGGAGCCTCCACGCAGCCCCCTTCCACACCACCACCTGCTTGTAAGCTCTTTACCTTACTAACTACCCATCTTTCAGGTTTCATCGTCAGCACAACTCTAGAGTTTGACCCTGACCCAAAATTAGGAGAGGTCCTAGATCAGCTGTGTCTCATGCAAAGCTAATCAAAACCACATTGCACAACACACTTTTCCAAAAATATCTGTCCCCCCTTTGGTATTAATGCAATACTTTTTGGCAACTAATTTTAATCCAATTCTTGCTAGATTGTCATCTGCTATTGTCTGGTACTACCCACATTCTTCATATGAACAGTTTATCACATGAAAACAAGAGACGAGATCATATCTGTACACTTGTCCAGAAATAAACATAAAATTATTATTTTAAGGATATTGGCTAAGAAATATGTGCAACTCAGATGCTTTTCTTAAAATGGTTTGTGCCCTGAGATTCCCAACTTAACTCTTGGCAAAATAGCAAGTCTGTTACACATTCTTTATTGTCAGTATATGAAATATTATTCCTGAAGGGGAAACCAGGTAATAAGTAGTGTCAGAAAACCAATAATTTTCATTGACTTATATAAAAAATTTAATATTTCCAGTTAGGCTATTTCTACACCGTAAGTCAGAACACCTTAGGGAGACTGTTCATTACGTGTACCAGTAACTGGACAAATAGAATAATCCTCTACAGACTATCTTTAAAAACGTTAAATATAATTTTCTCACCTTAATCAGAAATATAATTATCCTTTGAATGTGATGGGTTTTTGTTATTTAGGCCTCCAGAGAAATAGATTAATTTTTATATCTTTTGATCTGGCTTCTGTACATAAAAAAAAATTTAACTCAAGGAATTTTAGATAATATTTTTGCTGGCAATATTAAGGTATCAGGACAATAATTCATTTAAAATACATCAGCTAAAAATCTACCATATTAAATTTAGGACTTAAGAGATATAAATAAGTTATCCAAATTTCCTTTGTGGTTCAATGTGTTAAAGAAAATTGTTATACTTCATTTTCTAACTATTTTTGTGTGTCTGGAGTGTTTTATTATGTTGTTTACATTAAATCACTCAGCAATTTAATTCAAAGTGGCTCTAAGTGTTCCCTTGGGATAGATGAAGTTTATTTTGGCATTCCACTTCTTCCTTTAGATGCTGTAAGATCTAACCAGAAATTTTACCAAGGACTCATTTCCTCATCTATGTTTGTTCTTGAATGTGCTTAGCTCTTTAAACTAAGATGAAGACATTTTGTTAGGTTATCAGAGTACAAATTCCCTCATTCAGAAGCTGTGGCGAAAGTGAGGAAAATGGAGACAGATCAAAGTCAAGTGGCACAATCATCGGCTTACTACCTGGGTAACATTCTACAAACCAGGGCATCTGCTTTGTTTATTATTCATTCATGACCTCCTTAAGAATAAGCTGCCTCAAATGGTTTCTGAAAAGAAATGACTGCCTAAGTTATGTGCCCTTCCCACTCCGTGGGAATAACTTGCTTCACCATTCCTTGGGACCTTAACCAGCTAGTCTAGTTTTCAAATTTCATTCAGGTTAGTTGTCACTAGATGGCAGTGTTACTTTCACATTTAAAATCCTACCTGTAAAGGTCTCTAAAATATAATGGAGAATACCATATGAAATTTTTAAAACTATGATTATAATTTAGATAGATATTAATAAAACATAGCTTAGTTCTTGCTATCGACGGAATGTTTGTATCCCAAAATTCACATGTGGAAACCTAATGCAATGGCATGTGGAGGTAGAGCCTTTGGGAGGTAGTTAGGGTTAGATAAGATCATGAAGGTAGAACCCATGTTATGATTAATGCCCGCAAAGAGGAGGAATAGACCAGAGCTCTCCTCCCTCTTCTCCATGGGAAGACACAGCAGGAAGATGGCTGTCTGCAAACCAAGAAAAGATCCCTCACCCGACAGTGAATCTGCTGGTACCTTGATCTTGAACTCCCCAGCCTCCAGAACCGTGAAAAATTAATGTTTGTTGTGTAAGCTACTCAGTCTATGGTATTTGGTTATAGCAGCCCAAACTAAGACAGTCCTATTTAAAAAAAATTGTAAAACACTATGCCATTTGAAGCAAGTGATGAATATAACACCTGGGTATATCAAGTGGCTGGTTATTTTCCTAAAATTCTCAAACTCATGGTTTCTTCTCTTAAATTTTCCACTTAATAACTATGAGTCTTGATCTGGTTAACTACCCTAATCTGTAAAGTTGACAAAGATAAAATGTCTTTATCTGTAAAGTTAATATAATGTGATACATTTAGCTCTTAGGACTTTTGTGAAAAAAGTCTTTAAAAATGCAAGCACTATATAAAATGAATTTATCACCTTAGGGTCACCATATCCCATTCTTTCTCTAAATGTTCTCTTCAGTACTTTATAGGAAGTGTTCCACTTACATTACTGACTCAACACATTCAGTGTGATTTGCACATATTGCAAGGTACCAGGGGTTCAACAGTGAACCTAAGAACAGAAAATGCCTTCGGATGCTTATATTTTAGCAGGAAAAACAGATATTGAATCAAATAGTTGCATAATCAAATGTAAATTGTAACAGTGGTCAATGCTGTGAATGAGAAATACAGAGTATGAGCATGTGTGACGGGACATGAGATCTCAGTAGGAAGGTTAGAAACACTTCCTTGCTTAAGTTAAAAATGAACTGAGGCCTGGAGGGTGACAGCAGGCATCATCTAGGAATAAGAAGGCCATCCATGCAGAAAAAACAACAGCATGACAACTAATGTGTAGCAAATGGGAGCATTGTGTACACTTGAGAAATTACTAGAAGGCCGACATGTTTGAATTGGAGATGGAGGGTGATACAACAGAAAACTGGAGAAGCAGGTAGCGGTAGACCTTGCTGGACTTTGTGGGCCATGTTAAGAATGGGTAGCTTTATCCTAAAATGAATGCAGAGTGACTGTGCCTTAAGCAGGGAGGTGGTATGAAGAGACTAGTATTTGGTAATCATTACTCTGAATGAAGTGTGGAGAACCAATTGGAAGTAAGTAATTTTGGCAATTATATTACCTTGTGTAATCACCACAAAAGTCCTTGTTTGACATGGACTACATTTTATGGCGATTATATCTAAGTCTGATATTAAAAAAGGGGGGGGGGGGTTCAGTTTTGACTAAATATTTTACTAAATTTATTTTTGCTAACTGATTCACTAAAATATACTTATAAAGTTGGAGAAACACACACACACACACACACACACACACACACACAAAAAAGACAGCCTAACCCACATCCCACTATCCACCCAGTGTTTACCCACAACCCTGACTGAAGGTTGCATTTTCCCAGAGACAGCAGCTTATCTCACGGTCAAATCTTCTATTTTGTTTTCCTACACTTAGATGAAATCTGCCCCTGTAACTTCCACTCACTAGGTTACTCTAGATATTCCCAAGACAGACATTCAAACATTGAAGAGAAAAGTGGAATGATTTCCTAGCCCAATTTTGTTTTATTTATGCTAAACAAATTGGGTGCTTATAAAGTTCTTGACAATTTTAAGACTCCCTTATCATCTCAGTGTCCTTTTCCCAAGACACCACATGCTCTACGCAGACTAAATGGACACAGCAGCACTGAAGATCATCATTTTCCTCACTAAGGACATGGTCTGCTTATTCAGTCTGAGGTAACTATGTCACATAATGGCTCATCTTGAGTTTGCAACATATAGATTTTCTCACATGAAATATTACTAAGCAATAACCCCCTCTATCCTATAGGAAAAAATGGAGGTGTGAGAGAGCACACATAAATGCAAGAACTTATTAGCTTTAGCCCATTTTATTATAATAGAGGCCTGGTGCACGAAAATTCGTGCAGGGAGGAGGGGTACCCTCAGCCCAGCCTACACCCTCTCCAATCTGGGACCACTCAGGGGATGTCTGACTGCCGGTTGAGGCCCAATCCTGGGGATCCAGTCGGACATCCCTCTCACACTCCTGGACCACTGGCTCCTAATTGCTCACCTGCCTGCTTGCCTGGTCACCCTTAACTGCTCCCCCTGCCAACCTGATAGCCCCTCACTGCCTCTGCATGCCAGCCTGATCGCCCCTCACAGTCCCCCCTGCTGGCCTGGTCACTCCTAACTGCCCCTCCCCCGCCAGCCTGGTTGTCTCTTACTGCCCCCCCTGCTAACCTGGTCACTCCCAACTGCTCCCCCTGCTGGTCTGGCCACCCCCCACAGCCCACCCTGCTGGCCTGGTTGCCCCACACAGCCTGCTGTTCAGTCATTTGGTCGTCCCTCACTAACTCCCCTGCTAACCTGGTCGCCCCACGCAGCCTGCATGTTCAGTCCTTTGGTCATCCCTTACTAACCCCCCTGCCCCTTCCCTCCTCGGGCTGCCAGCACCGGCTTCCCTCTGGCACCCAGGACCCGGGCTTCCCTCCTCCAGCTACCAGCAGGCACCCAGGACCCAGGTGGCTTCCCTCTGGCTGCTGGCAGGCACCCAGGATGCAGGTTTCACTCTGGCCCTGGCTTCATCCAGGAATGACGTCCAAAAGGATGTGTGGTCTAATTAGCATATTACTCTTTTATTATTATAGACTAGAGGCCCAGTCCACAACATTTGTGCACTGCGGTGGGGAGGTCCCTCAGTCTGGCCTGCGCCCTCTTAAAGTCCGGGAGCCCTTGGGGGATGTCCGACTGCCGGTTTAGGCCCATGGGGAGCTGGCCTAAGTCAGCAGTCGGGCATCATAGTGCTGCCCCAGAGACGGGAGAGGCTCCCGCCACCACCGCCGCACTTGCCAGTCGTGAGTCCGGCTTCTGGCTGAGCAGCGCTCCTCCTGTGGAAGTGCACTGACCACCAGGGGGCAGCTCCTGCATTGAGCATTTGCCCCCTGGTGGTCAGTGCACGTTATAGTGACTGGTCGTTCTGCCATTTGGTCGATTTGCATATTACCTTTTATTATATAGGATTTGTTATGAATCCTATATTCTGATGTATTTCCTTATTAATTTCCCTTAGCTGAAAATTTTACAATCACATTTTCTACATTCTCATCCAAGTTCTTGACAAAGCTATTAAAATGTAACAAAATCCTACTGAGATAGTTTACTCTAGAGAGAAGTTGCAAAGTACCTTTTCTGGCAAATTAACTTTTAAGTGAACATTTTTCTTTCAACTGGGCATTTTCTCAACAATTGGGGAAAATATAATATGACATTCTACATGCAAATACCTATACATAATTGTTATTTAAAGGGATTTGAAAAGGCCAGAGGAGTATTAATAGTAAACTTTAATAATTAGTCATTTTTTCTAGATATCTCTTAGTAAGTCAACAATTAATCACTTCCAGGGAAAAAATAAGGATAAAAAGTACCATAGACGTTTGTTTATAAAATATTTTTTATATTTTGATTTGGTATTTCATGTTTGTCTAAAATTATGTAAATTTGTACTCATTAAAGTCAATTTTTTAGACTCTTTTTCCCCCAAGAAAATATATTTATTCAATCCAAATGAAGCCTACACAATACCTAATTCTTACCTGTTTTATAATCACAGAACTGTGGCTCTTTCATGAGGACTTACAAGTCACCAGTCCAACCTTCTTTTTGCCTCCACTTACATCCCTAGTTTATAAAGAAGCAAGGGCTGGAACCAGGCCTCCCTGCATGCTCTTCATCATTTTCCTAATAGCACTTCACTCCCTCAAACAGAGATGTGAATGCAGACACCTTGTTTGGAGTTCTTTCCAAACCCCAACACTTTCTTACTCATTCAGTTTCTTATACTTTTACCCTACAAGCACCTTTCCCTATAATTTTAGGCGAATCTTTACCCAAGATTTCCCTAATCTGATTGTACACTGAAATCAATTGATGGACTGTGTAAAGATAAACATACCTCTGCTGTACTTCCTGAAATTATGATTCCTGAGATCTGGAGCAGAGCCCTCCAGAGGTACAACCAGGCTTAGCAATCACTGTTTATATTTTGACATCAGACAAATTTGAGTTTGACTCACCTTTACTAGCTATGTGGCCTTAGGTGATTTTCTTGCCTGTTTTTTTCCTCATCTATAAAAAATGATGACACTGCATCCACACCAAAGTGTTTTTATATTAAACTAGAGGCCTGGTGCACAAAATTCGTGCACAGGTAGGGTCCCTAGACCTGGCCAGCGATCAGGGCTAATCTGTGGGGTGACTGGCAGGGTGATCAGGGGGCCCTTACTGGCACCCACCTTGGCTGGCCTGACGCCACGCACTCACCGACCCCACCCCCCACTGATGCCGCCGGTTGTCTCCCTCTGCAGGGTGATTGGGGGGCCCCCGCTGGCACCCGCCTTGGCTGGCCTGGTGCCACCCACTCACTGGCCAGGGCCTGCAGGCTGGGGGCAGCTCCTGCATTGAACGTCTGCACATTATAGCGACCAGTCATTCCACAGTTCGATCGATTTGCATATTAGGCTTTTATTATACAGGATGAGCTTATATGGTACTTAGTGCATGCCTGGTATATAGTAACAAATCAACTGAAGCTATTATCATCACCCTAGTCCCTGGTGATCCACAAACCAGACCTAGTTCCTGAATTTAATTGCTCTTCTAGCATGGCTTCCTGCACATCACTCTTTCCAGTACTGTTCCCAACCTCAGCTCTAGAGGGTGATGCTATAGTTGTAGCTATGGAAGCTGAGCTTTATTCCACTCAAATGTATCTAAAGAATTCAAAGAAAGTTCTAGTAGCTGGTAGGTATTCAAAAACATATGATAAGCGAATGAATGAATGAATGAATGAGCCTATGACATGATCCTTCAATGCCCTCATTTTGAAAACTAAGGAAAAAAAAGAATCAGAACTAAAAAGTGATGACTATTTAGAGACCTATCTAGCTCATATCTAGGATCAGAACTCAAGACCTGCTCTCCCCATCATACCATATTGCCCAGGATAGCAACTCTGCTTCCACTTCCCTACCTCCCACCATTCTGGAGAATTGGATTTACTCTATGAAACTGAGCAACACCCATTTGAATAATTTAGAATATAATGGACATTCTATGAGAACAAGATTGCACTTAAGAATTAAAAAATGACATTTCAATGAAGGCCTATTTCAAAAGTGGATTACCTAGCTATTTTGATAAGGTTTCATATAAAACCAGTAATGAATAACAGGTAATGAACAACCAGAAAGCAGTTAATAATAACTGGAGTGATTATTTCTTTTTTTTTTTAAATCCCAAAATAAACTACCAATTCAGCTCTTGGGGTATATCCAAAAGTTCATGAATGTCTCTTCATGACATAAAAAAAAAAAAAAAAAAAAAACAAAAAAAAAAAAACACTTTAATTCATTCCAAATGACTGAATGGATCATTAGGTACAGACAATTTACCTAAACTTCATGATGCACACATACAGTAGTCCCCCTTATCTACAGGAGATACATTCCAAGACCCTCTGTGGATGCCTAAGCCTGCAGACAGTACCAAACCCTATATATACCATGTTTTTCTCCATAGAGTTGGCCCTCTGTACCATGGGTTTTGCATCCACAGATATGGAGGGCTAACCAAGGAACTTGAGCATCTGCAGATTTTGGTATCCTCAGTGGTCCTGAACTAAACCCCCGCAGATACCAAGAGACAACTGTATGTACATACCTATGATAAAGTTTAACTTATAAAGTAGGTATAGTAAGAGCTTAACAACAATAACTAATAATAAAAACAGAATGACTGTAACAATATACTGTAATAAAAATTATGTGAATGGAGCACTGTTAACTAAAATAGGGTTGTGTGACGACAAGCACAGCAATAACACAGTTGATCTGATAACCTATACTAGAGAGCTACTAAGTGCCTGACAGGCAGGGAGAGTATACTATGTGCATTCTCTGGACAAAGGGATGATTCACATACCAAGCAAGACACAACAGAACAGAGATTTTATCATGCTTCTCAGGAGGATGCACCATTTAAGCCTTATGAATGTTTACTTCTGGAATTCTCCATTTGATAGTTTTAGACCTCAGTTGACCATGGTTAACTGAAATTGTGGAAAGCAAAAACTACAGATAAGGACGGGGAGGGGAACTGAATTTAAGCATTAGACTCTTCTATCAAACTCTTCAGAGTTTAATTGGTCAACATGCAGTGGCTCACACTAGTTCCACTCCTGATAAAACAATACAGTAAATCAAGTGTAAGATGATATTCTATCTAATAAAAGAGTAATATGCAAATTGACCATCACTCCAACACACAAGATGGCTGTCCCCATGTGGTCAAAGATGGCTGCCCCCATGTGGACACAAGATGGCTGCCACAAGATGGCCAGCAGGGGAGGGCAGTTGGGAAGGATCAGGCCTGCAAGGGAGGGCAGTTAGGGGAGACCAGGCTGGCAGAGGAGGTAAGTTGGGGGCGACCAGGCCTACAGGGAAGGGCAGTTGGGGGGACCCAGGCCTGCAAGGGAGAGCAGTTGGGGGGGATCAGGTCTACAGGGGAGGGCAGTTGGGGGGAACCAGGCCTACAGGGCAGGGCAGTTAGGGGTGACCAGGCCTGCATGGAAGGCAGTTAGGGGCAATCAGGCTGGCAGGGGAGCAGTTAGGCATCAATCAAGCTGGCAGGGAAATGGTTAGGGGGTGATCAGGCAGAAGTGGTTAGGGGCAATCAGGAAGGTAGGCAGGCGAACAGTTGGGAACCAGCAGTCCTGGATTGTGAGAGGGATGTCTGACTGCCTGTTTAGGCCCAATCCTCCGTGGATCAGGCCTAAACAGGCAGTCGGACATCCCTCGAGGGGTCCAAGATTAGAGAGGGTGCAGGCTGGGCTGAGGGACACATACCCCTGTGCACGAATTTCGTGCACCGGGCCTCTAGTCTTATATAATAAAACATTAATATGCAAATCAACTGATCAGCAGAATGACTGGTTGCTATGACATGCACTGACCACCAGGGGGGCAGACACTCAATGCAGGAGCTATCCCCTGGTGGTCAGTGCGCCCCCACAGGCAGAAGCCTGGCTCACAGCTGGCGAGCACAGCGGTGGTGGCAGGAGCCTCACCCGCCTCCGCTGCAGGCGGGAGATAAGGAGCAAGGGGTCCCGAATTGCGACAGCCCTGGACTGCAAGAGGGATATCTGAGTGCTGGCTTAAGCCAGCAGGCTAACATCCCCCAAGGGGTCCGGACTGTAAGAGGGCACAGATAAGGTGACCAGACGTCCCGCTTTTGGCGGGACAGTCCCTATTTTTAACCATTTGTCCTACGTCCCGCGGCATTTTTAAAAAGTCCCGATTTTTGGAAAGAATGCATGACAAGCTAGGGACCGGCGGGAGAACGGGAAGGGAATATACGGTTTTCTGCGGCCATGTGGCTATTTAGCCAGGATATGAGTTTTATATTATTTTTGTTAATTTTATAACGTTAAACTTTAATAATAAATAATTGTTGAGAACTGATTATCAAGAACTGCTTATCAAAGTTTGCATTGTTGATCAGTTGTTAGAATTCGACCACCATTGTTTGGACTTAATGAACAATGGCATTTTTTGGGATTGGCAACGACGAAAACATTTTGTAACTGTCTCTCAGACGATACGCATCATACTGCGTGCTAGTAAGCTAGTTAAACAAGTGATGTCATTACAAATCAGCTATTCAGATAATTTAAGTAAGTAACTTATTTATTTATTTCATAAATACATAAATTTTCTTGAATTTAGCAGACAGTATTCGTATTATTTATATTTTATAGTGGCGGCAAAAAGTCTAGCACCAGCCTTGAAAGTGACACTTATGACTTACGTTACGGCAAATTCAGAGGAAAAATAATACAAGTTAGTATTGTTATTATTTAGAAATAAATATAGGATTAAAATAATTTTTAAAATATACTTACTTTATAACAATCAAATTAATTTAATTTATAAACTAACAATAAAATATGTTCATGTAATTATGTACCTACTTACTGTGTTTTTGAGCAATATGTATATAATAATTTATAATATAATTTTAAATTATTTTTTTTAGATTTTTAACATAATGAGTAAGAAAAGAGGATGCAAATTCAACGATGATCTAAGAAGTGAATTTCCTCTTATTAAAAAAAACAAAAGCAATTACAATATAGACCAAATTTTTAATCAAGAACCCCCCCACCCCCCGGGGCCAAAACTGGTTTGGCTCAGTGGATAGAGCATCGGCCTAAGGACTCAAGGGTCCCAGGTTCGATTCCGGTCAAGGGCATGTACCTTGGTTGCAGGCACATCCCCAGTAGAGGGTGTGCAAGAGGCAGCTGATCGATGTTTCTCTCTCATCGATGTTTCTAACTCTCTATCCCTCTCTCTTCCTCTCTGTAAAAAATCAATAAAATATATTAAAAAAAAAATGAACCCCCCACCCCCTGGTCAATGGTGTCCTGCTTTACCAATGTTAAAATCTGGTCACCTTGGGCACAGACCAGGCTGAGGGACCCCACCCCACCCCGAGTGCACGAAATTTTGTGCACCGGGAATCTAGTATTAGTATAATAGAGGAATTGTAAAACAAATTTATTTTTTTCTTAAAAATAACTAACATTGAATAAAGCCAAAGTATCACACCATGGCCTTTCTTTTAAAAATAAAATAACATACAGACCTACTTATTAAAATGTTCATGTAAATTTCTACAAGGATACTCACTACAGTATGATCTATAATACAAAAGCAAAAATAATAGGACCAAAATGGCCAATGGCAGAAAGATGTGAAACAAATTATGGTACATATTATGGGCTACTATGTAGCTATTAAAAATAAGTTAAGCTTGTATAAGAAACATTAATAATAATATGTGTGAGATATTACTGAATTAACAATATGCATGTATATATATGTACCAAAAATGCGGACATAGATATAGATGTAGACAATGACACAGATTATATAGATACAAATGGTTACTTCTTAGAAGTAAAAGAAATTTTCTAACTTTTTCTACTGTATCATCAGTATTCAGTATTCAAAAGCATGTTTTTTAAAGTGTAATATATTTTATCAATTAAGCATAAAGAACTAACTGGACAAATAATAAAGATACACAATAAATAAAATCAATGGGTTAGTATACTTTGAAATCATAATAATAAAAATAATGGCCATATTACCCAAAGCAATATGTATGTTTAGTGCAATCCCTATAAAAATTTTCATGGTATTTTTTAAAGATTTGTATAGAAACACAAAAGACCCTGGATTCCAAACAAAAAGCTAAAGACATCGCATTCCCTGACTTCAAGTTTTACTACAAAGACACAATGATCCAAATGTGTGATATTGGCAGAAAGTCAGACATACAGACCAATGAAACAGAATTGAGAGCCCAGAAATAAATGCACATGTATATGGGCAAATAATTTTTGACACAGGAGCCGAAAGCATACGATGGAAAAAAGAAAGGCTCTTCAATAAATGGTGCTGGGAAACAGTGGAACGTCACATGCAAAAGAATGAAACTAGACTATTTATCACCATACACAAAAATCAACTCAAAGTGAATCCAAGATCTAAATATAAGACCTGAAACAATAAATTACATAGAATAGAACATAGGTACTAAACTATGGACCTTGGTCTGAGAGAGGATTTTATTAATTTGACCATAAAGAGAATTAAAAGCAAAATAAACAAATGGAACTATATCAAGCTAAAAAAGCTTCTGCACAGCAAAAGAAACAATCAACAAAACAAAAATGCAACCAACTAAATGGAATAAATTTGCAAACAAAACCACTGATAAGGTGTTAATATCCTAAATATATAAAGAACTCAAACAACTGAACATCAAACATATAAACAATCCAACAAAAAAAATGGGCAGAGGACCTGAACAAATACTTCTCCCAAGAAGACATACAGACAGCAAAAGATATATGAAAAGATGATCAACTTCACTGGCTGTTAGGGAAATGCAATCAAAATTACAATGAGATGCCTCACGCCTGTTAGAATGGCTATTATCAACAGGACAAATAAATGTTGGAGAGGTTGTGGAGAAAAGGAACCCTTTTCACTGCTGGTGGGAATCTAAACTGGTACAGCCACTATGGAAAACAGGATAGAGGTTCCTCAAAAAATTAAGAACAGATTTACCATATGACCCAGCAACCTCTCTTCTGGGTATCCATCCAAAAATTTGAAAACATTTATTCATAAGGATATACACTAAATGGCCAGATTATTATGATCTCTGAACGCATAATAATCTGGCCACTCAGTGTGTGTGTGTGTGTGTGTGTGTGTGTGTGTGTGTGTGTGTGTGTGTGTGTGTGTGTATTAGAGGCCTGGTGCATGAATTCGTGCATGAGTGGGGTTCATCCAGCCTGGCCAGGGGGAGATGAGATGGGTGATTGGCCCGCCTGCCTGCTGGTCGAACTCCTGGTCGAGGGGACAATTTGCATATTAGCCTTTTATTATATAGGATATACACTGAGTGGCTAGATTATTATGCATTCAGAGATCATAATAATCTGGTCACTCAGTGTATATATATCATTATGTTTACTGCAACATTATTCACGGTGGCCAACACATAGAAACAATCAAAGTGTCCTTTGATAGATGATTGGATAAAGAAAATGTGGTACATATATACAATGGAATACTTCTCAGTCATAAAAAGGATGAAATATTGCCATTTGCAACAACTTGGATGGATATTGAGAATATCATGCTAAGTGAAATAAGTCAGACAGAAAAAGTGAAGAACCATATAATTTCACTCATGTGGAATATAAAACTGAAAGCAACAAATGAACAAATAATACAGAAAAACAAAAACTCATAGACACAGAACAGTATAGTGGTTACCAGAGGAAAAAGGAAGGTGGGGGAAGTTAAAGTATAAAAGTTGTCAAATATATGGTAACATAAGGAGATTTGACTTTGGGAGGCAAACACATAATGCAATATACAGATGATGTATCATAGACTTGTACACTTGAAAGCTCTATAATTTTATTAACCATTGTCACCCCAACAAATTTAATTAAAATTTTTTAAAAAATAAAACCTGACAGGCCAAGTCTTTACATTATAAAACCAGTAAACTACCTTACAATACTTACACTATGAGTACATTTCTTATCATGACACTATTTGAAGTAGCAGGAAATTTTAGATCATTTAAATGTTCAGTTTCTCGAAGAATAGATAAGAAATTGTAGCAGATACAAACCATAGATTATGAGGCGGCTATAAGAAGCAAAGCTATAGACTTTGAAAACATAATACTGGGTGAAAAGAAGCAAGAAACAAAATGAGTTCTATGCACAATATCAAATTTTTGGATTAAAAGAAACATGTGCATAAAACACCAATAGAAGAAGACATGTCAGCACATTATTAGAAAGGTTGCTAATGTAGGGCGAAAGGAATTGGAGCTTGGAGTGTGATAAATAATGAAATAATAAATGAATGAATAAAGAAAAAAGTAAACAGGAGCCTTGAACAGACCCATGAAGATAATGTGCTATGAACTGAGGTTATAAGTTTAAATCCTCTGTACCTAACATAAAAAACCTAGGTATTTTTAAATCTTTTGTTTTTACAGAGAGGATCTGCTGCTAATCCTATATAATAAAAAGGGTAATGTGCAAATCGACCGAATGGGGGAATGACCGGTTGCTATGATGCACACTGACCACCAGGGGGGAAGACACTCAACACAGGAACTGCCCCCTGGTGGTCAGTATGCTCCCACAGGGGGAGTGCCATTCAGCCACAAGCCAGGCTGATGGCTGGTGTGCACAGCAGCCCACCTCCGTGGCAGCGCTAAGGATGTCCGCCTGTGGCTTAGGCCTAACCCGTCAGTCATCAGTTGGACATCCCCAAGGGCTCCCAGACTGCGAAAGAGCTCAGGCCGGGCTGAGGGACACCCCCCACCCCCAGAGTGCACAACGGGCCTCTAGTGTCCTGTGAAATTAGTCTCATGTGTACCTAAATCTTTGGTTTGCTTGACAGAAGTTTTTTAAAATGGTCAAGAAATTTGGAGCTAAAATTTAAAAACCAATGCAAAATGAAAAGCAATTAATTGTGAGCTTAGATATTCTTGAAATTATAATTAGAAAAAAAATCATAGTGTCATTGGTAAAATATCTTTTTAAATTTTTTCCAAAATTAGAAATAAACTTAGTTACTGGAAACCTTTAGTAATTAGCAAACATTAACAAATAGATTTCAACATAAAAACAGTCTTAATTTCAACAATGTTCTCTGAAAGACATGAGTCTAGCATCATCATAAATTTGTTTACTACAACTTTATATTAGAAAGAAGGAAACTATTGATGACAGCCATTCTTACAGGTGTGAGGTGATATCTCATTGTTGCTTTAATTTTCATTTCTCTGGTGATTACTGACGGTGAGCATCTCTTCATACATCCATTGGTCAACTGTATGTCTTCTTTGGAAAGAGTCTATTCAGGTCCTTTGCCCATTTTTATTTTTTTAATATATTTTTTATTAATTTCAGAGAGGAAGGGAGGAGAGATAGAAACATCAATGATGAGAGAGAATCACTGATCAGCTGCCTCTTGCACGCTCCCTACTGGGGATCGAGCATGCAACCTGGGCATGTACCCTTGACAGGAATTGCACCTGGGACCCTTCGGTCCAGAGGCTGACATTCTATCCACTGAGCCAAACCAGCTAGGGCCCTGTGGCCATTTTTAAATTGGACTGTTTGTTAATTTGGTATTGAACTGTATGAGTTATTTATTAACCCTGTAGCACCTATCAAAATGGCTATCATCAATAAATCCACAAATAACAAGTGTTGAGGAGGATGTGGAGAATAGGAAACCCTCGTGTACTGCTGGTGCAGCCACTATGGAAAACAGTATAGAGGTTACTCAAAAAATTGAAAATAGAACTGCCTTATGACCTAGTGATTCCACTTTGGGTATATATCCCAAGAAATCCAAAAACTAATTCAAAAGAATATATGGACCCCTTTGCTTATTGCAGAGATTCACAATAGCCAAGATATAGAAGTTACCCAAAAGCCTATCAGTTGACAAGTGGATAAAAAAGTGGTGCTACATACATGCAATTGAATATTAGTTGGCCACAAATAAAAATGAAATATTACCACTTGTGACAACATGAATGGACCTAGAGATGATATTATGCTAAGTGAATTAAGTCAATCAAAGAAAGACAAATAAAATATGATTTCAATTATAATGTGGAATTTAAAGAACAAAATAAATGAACAAACAAAATTGAAACAGACTCATAAACATAGAGTATTTAAACATATGTCTTCAGACTCACAGATTAAACCATCACAGACTGATGGTTGCCAGAGGGAAAAGGAGTTGGGGGAATAGGTGAAAAAGGTGAAGGGATTAAGAAGTACAAATTGGTAGTTACAAAATATAGTCAATCCTATATAATAAAAGGGTAATATGCAAGTTGACCCTAACAGTGGAATGACTAGGAATGACCAGTCGCTATGATGCGCACTGACCACCAGGGGGCAGATGCTCAATGCAGGAGCTGCCCCCTAGTGGTCGGTAGTTCCCACAGGGGAGCTCTGCTCAGCTCAGCCACAAGCTGGGCTGATTGCTGCGAACGCAGCAGAGGTGGCAGGAGGCTCTCCTGCCTCCTCGGCAGCACTAAGGATGTCCGATTGCTGATTAGGCCCGCTTCCCTCGGAAGGTCCGCTTCCCTCTCCTTCCCTCGGACCTAAGCCTCAGTGGGACATCCCTGGAGGGCTCCCAGGCTGCCAGAGGGGTGTCTGACTGCCAGCTTAGGCCCGATTCCCTGGGGAGTGGGCCTAAGCTGGCAGGTGGACATCCCCCAAGGGGTCCCGGACTGTGAAAGGGTGCAGGCTGGGCTAAGGGACCCTCCACCCGCCAAGCCAAGTGCATGAATTTTTGTGCACCGGGCCTCTAGTAATATTATAATATTGCTGTACACCTGAAACTAATACAAAATAAGGATGAATGTATACTATAATTGAAAAATAAAAATTTTTAAAAAGAATGAGCCTGGCCAGTATTGCTCAGGGGTTGAGGGTAGACCTATAAACCAGGTCTCAGTTTGATTCCCAGTCAGGGCACCTGCCCAGGTTGTGGGCTCAATCCCCACTGTGGGGCATGCAGAAGGCAGCCAATCAATGATTCTCTTTCATCATTGATATTTCTCTCTCTCTCTCCCTCCCTCTCCTTTCCTCTATTAAAATAATAAAAATATATTTAAAATAAATGAATAAAATAAAAATGGAAAGTAACACTTTTCTAGGTGCTCATACTCATTTCTTTTTCCTCATCCTTTTTAATCCCCTTCTTTAAAAAAATCCTACCAGAGAGAAATTAGGTGAAACTATGCAAAATGGCCATTTTGGTAAATCAAAATGTTTCAATATTGCAATTTTCACATAGTTCAATTTAATAATATAATTCTCAATTTAAAGTTGAGAAAACTAAGGCTTTGAAGATTTGAATAGCTACTTAAAGGCATAGTTGCTAAGAATTAAGGTCGATATTTCAACTTAAGTCAATTTGTGTACAAAATCCAGGTTATTTTCATGACATTATAATGTTGCCATTGAATTTTCACAGGTATTACTGTATTTGAAATTTAAGCTAATAGTTGCTTCATGCTTAGGAAAAAGCAATAGTAGACACTGGGTTTTAACTAGAAATAGAATGAATGTTATTCAAAACTTTTAACAATTTAAATTGTATACATCTGTAATCTGTGGGTTAAAAAAAGTCATTTTCTTCTTTAAGCATGACACACTCAAGCTTTAAAACCAGTACAATCTAAGACATGTTTTCTTCAGGCAAACCAAAACTAAGGAAGTCTTGTAGACCCATTATGATCCAGGAAACTAAACTCTTCCAAGATTTTCATTTGAGTCATTCTCTCGCTGTTTTACATTTTTAAAAATGTACAAGATCAAAATAGTTGAAAAGTTCAATGATGGGTTCCACAAAGAACAAGCCAAAGCCCAACCCCCAGAAAAATTCCATGTAGGTAACAAATGTCATTCCAACAATGCCAAACAGCAAATGCCATTTGTCAAGTAGAACTTTTATACTTAAGTTCTACATTCCTGTGGTTTAATAAGAGTCATTGTGTTCCAATGGAAATCCATTAATATAGACCACTGATGATATTTGCTTGGTTTTCCCTTTAGATATTATGAGCTATGAAAAAAAAAAAAGGAAAAAGAAAAATGTATCTTCACCTTGGTCAGCTTTATAAATATGCTTTTCAAACCAAGAGAATGAACAAAGCTCAAAGAGACCCAAAGTAACTTATCTAAAGTAACTTGGCCAAGGAAAATCAGTGGGAGGTAAAAGCACTCATCATCCTATCTCATCTGTATTCTCAATAGGTGGTTCTTATCCTCTTGTTCCACAACAGTCTCCTTTTTGGGTACCCTCACGAACCTTGGAATCCATAGGAGATGGGGTTCACTCAGGATAAGTGATAACTGGAAGGCATGTAAAAGAGAGTGTATTTGGGGGGACAGGAAGTTAAAAAGGAAAATCAAAATTATAGCATGGGGAAAAAGAAGCTTGTTTGGATCACTGCCACTTCAGATCCTCCAATGGACCTGAGCTTTCCAGATTACATTAAACACAACTACTTGCAATTTTTTAAATCAACTGTTTGAAAATCCTATCATAGGAAAAAGGAATATAGTCAGAAAGGCTTTCACCATAGATCATTTCATTAATTAAACGGTGTTAATGCACCCACTAAAAAAAATCTGATATATAAAATGCCTTCACTTTGTGTGCATTCCTCATCTCTTCTTGTCTCAAGCTACATCAGACTGCTAATATTCTTGATGTGTCCAGAGACCTTTAACAATTTCCAAATCCATGAAACCCTTAAAAGTATGCATTTTCCCCCCCTGTAGAAAATGTATTGGATTTATTTATCCATAGATAAGAGTCATTGTCAAATTCAACTTTCCCATTTCTAAAAATGTAAACTAATTCTAGTGATCATGAAATGTCCATCTTTTCCTTACTCCATCTACTTTGTTTTAGTCCCATTATTAGAATGCAACAGAAACTACTTTTCATCAACTACTTTTCACCTGCACTAACATAAGAGGAAGGTTTAAGCCTGATTTTCTTTATAGATGATTTAAACTTAGGCTCAGAGAAATAATTTGTCACAATCATAAAGGAAGATAAATGCCTGAGCCAAGATTCACATTACAAAGTTACATTAAGACATGGAAACTAAGAGGTGAAGTAAGCTCACTACCACCTAGGTAATTTACCTTTCTACTAAGGCCTCACGCTTAGTTCATGCCTTTGCAAAATTATTCATTACAATACGTCACAGGCCTTCCGGATCCCACATAAGTAGTAATCACTGTAAGTGTAAAGCATATTGGATGTTAAGAGCCGTGTAACGCTTTTCTGTCATGAATATGAAATCTCGTTCCTTTGTCCAAACTGTCTTTTATGACTCCTAGATGAGCTCTGGTAATGGTACCATGCCTGGAGCCTTAAAATCTGGGAGGAATGAACAGAAAACAGAAAAGAATGTGATAACAACCATTTAAAAAAAAAAAAATCTGTGATGCTTTCAGTTCTTCAAAGTAGGTCTGTATCCATTAAGTCCTCTAATCCTTAGCACAGCACTCTGAGATAAGGGGGTTAGTTTCATCACGTTTCACTGGCTACAGACATGTTAAGTGAACTGTATACGGCTATACAAGATGAGAGAAGAGAGAAGAAAAAAGAAAAGCAGCATTAAGGGGTCTCTTATTAAATAATGGGCTTTTTGCTAGGAATTGTAATCCATGAGAAAGTTATTTATAATTTCCATGTTTTAGCTTCCTCTTATGTAATAGAACTTACCTTGTAGATTAGCTAAGGCGCTGACACTGAATGTATAAAAAATTTCACACCATGTCTGGCCCATGAGAACATTTTAATGAATGTCGACTCTAACTATTATTATTATTTATTTTAATTTTCTTTAGGTTTCACGATAATCTTGTGAAATAGGCATTATTTACCTTGTTTATATATTGAAGTCTCCAAGGTTTTATGAAGATCAGTAAATGTTCCTTTGAATGAAATGCATTCTACTTCAAACTGAAATTCCACCCAGCGATCGTAACCAAGTTGCCATAAAATGTGTACCAGTTACAAATTTTAGCAGATAACTGATATCAGGGTCAGGGAGGCAGCCAGAGGTCAGCCAAAGGAAAGAATGTTTCCCAGTCCTACCATCTGCTATATGCTGAGTAAGTTCCTTCCATCTTTACATTTCTATAAATTCTTTAATATTTTACTTATAAATATAAATACTTTATAATATTATGATTTAGTACTATTAATAGTATTATTAGCATTAAAACTAAGTCATATTACTTAGTATTTACAATAATAGCTATCTTTTGCTAAGTGCATATGCACCAAGTGCTAAGCATTTCACCTCCACTAACGTAAGAGGAAGGTTTAAGCTTGACTTTCTTTATAGACGATTTAAACTTAGGCTCAGAGAAATAACTTGTCACAATCATAAAGGAAGATAAATGCTTGAGCCAAGATTCAAATTCCCATGTAGTTCCAAAGCCCATGATCTTGTCAGAAAGGAATTAGAATTGTTTGATTTTCTTCCCCAGAATTACCTGGGCACTTTAAAAATCAATTTTATGATCAATGAAATGCTTAGTGTGATGAACTAGAAACACTGACTAGAGATAGAAGACCTACCAACCACATTGAACTTTCCAGTGAGTCAATAAAGAAGACATTTAACTATACCAAGCTGATCTGTCAAATGAGAAATGAACTAGAACAATCCCCAAGGTCCCTATTACATTTCCCCAAGGTCCCTATAACATTCTGAAAGTTAGCAGGCTCCTCTCCCTTAGACTAGATGTTCCCCAGGGGAAAGCACATAACATACAGCCTCCAGAACTGTGAGGAAATAAATTTGTTATTTGAGCCACCCAGACTGTAGTCACTAGGCTCTGCAGCAGACTGTAGTTACTTAGGCTCTACAGCAGCGGTTCATGACCCACAGGTTGAGAACCACTAGCATGGTCACCTAAGACCATCGGAAAACACAGATATTTACATTATGATTCATTAACAGTAGCAAAATTACAGTTATGAAGTAGCAACGAAAATAATTTTATGGCTGGGGGTCACCACATGAGGAACTGTATTAAAGGGTCGCGGCATTAGAAAGATTGGGAACCACTGCTGTAGTACTTCTAGTAGTTATGGAAGCACCAGCAAATTAACGCAATAGGTATCAGGATACCTACTAACTGTGCAAGTCTGTCTCAAGCTTAAGAATAAAAACAGAGAACTCTTGTGCACTGTTTGTGGGAATGCAAATTGGTGCAGTCACTATGGAAAACAGTATAGAGATTCCTTAAAAACTAAAATGTTAGATGATAAAAAGACAACAAAGAATTGTGGCAGGTAGAGTGTGATTAATAAATTATAATACTTTCAATTAGGTTGAACCACTTGAAATGGTTGATGCTTAATTATTTTTGTTCTATCAAATGGCAATTCCACATGGCTTAGCCTATTGTTGCAAAGAAACTGAGAGCACAGTGGTTAAGAACCAGGATGTTTGGGGCTAGAGTCCTACTTCTGTGACTGATTAGCAAGTCACAGAACTTTTCTAATTCAGTTTCTTAGCTACAAAATTTAAAATATCTACTCCATAGGATGGATGAAAGATTAAATAAATTAATCAACACAAAACTTTTAAATTAATGCCTGATACTTAGTTCTCAATGAATGTAATCTGTTATTGATATTAATAACTAGAGGTCCAGTGCACGAAATTTGTGCACGGGGGTGTGTCGCTCAGCCCAGCCTGCAATGACACTAGGGTCCCATGCGCCCCAGCCGGCCTCTGGCCAGAGGCCCACCATCCTTCCCTCCACAAGCTGGGGTGTGCGGGATGCTGGGGCCGTCGCTGGGGTGATGCCACCAGTGTCCAGCGCCCCGGCCGCTATGGGCGCCGCCATCTTTGCGATGGAGTTACGGTTAATTTGCATATTACCCTTTTATTAGATAGGATGAAATGAAGAAGGGACATTTGAAAATCTCTGAACTAAATTCCAACACCCAATTCTATGCTGTTTTGGATGGTGTTGATAAAAGAGGATTATACAGTGGCCACTTAGCTGTACAAAACAAAGAGGTTAAACATTACATGCTAAAATACTGTAGAATCTGGAATTATTTAAATAAAAATGTCTCATATTTCCTTAACAATTTGTCTGAGACAAGTCTGAAACAACTGGAATACTGAAAATACGTTATGTTAGGGATATATCAGTACTTTTCCTTAACTTCTTAAATTACTAAATATCTTTAAATATCATTTCACATAAGATGAAAAGCTAGAGGTCCATTAAGTATATAGTTTAATAGGTTCTTGCATAGGTTCACAGACTTGTTCATTGTAAGAGACTGAATATTGGACTGACAGGATGAACAGATCAGAATGGTAACAAAGCCACTAATTCAGTGGCTGATAATGAGTACATCACTTCAACCTCACTTTTCTATTTGTGAAAATGAGGAAGAAATCTAAGATATTAAAGCTCTCTTCTAAATTAGACTATGAGTCTATTTTAAACAGATTAAGAATATAATGATGGTATCAAAGTAATGTAAACTATTTCACCTGTTAATAAATAGAAGTAAGTTGTTTTCAAACAACAGAATATTGAAAAATAAAAGGAAACAAAAAAATACACTTAGTTAAAAATATCCCAAATTTAAACAAGAGTATTCTGTGCAATAAAGGGGGAAAAGTTAATGATCAAGCCTTTTCTGAAATTGATAGAAGGCATATATTCCTTCTCAGCAGAATTAAAGCTGCCTAGGCCAGCAGTGAAAACAATACTGACTTAAAATACTAGGTCCATTGGTCCATAGACTCCATTCTCTGACCTTAAGAAACTTACATGACATCAGATTTCTGTCTCTGAAATATGTTAATTATGATATAACTTCTAGGTCTCTTGAGAGGGTAAATTAGTTAATGTTTCTAAGTCACTTAAAGGATAATAATTGACCAGAGAAAGATCACCATTGTGAAATCAGAAAAACAAAACACTAAATGCTCAAGACATTCTTCTAACTAACATAGGTATCTCAATTAGAGCTTTAAAAAAGAAAAAAAGATCTTCATAACCATGTAAAAGATCTAAAGTAATAATTGCAAGACAAAGCCAAAAAAAATGTATATTCTCATTATGGCATTATAAGAATAACTAGGTTAAAAATGAATAGTCCATACACATATGTTAGTTTTGGGGGAAAGATATAAAACCAAGACATATTGAATCTGGTATCATAAAACTCATTCTCTTCTCAAATTAAAATATTTATATCAATTAAATGATATCCTTTGTTAAAATGTCAGAAATACAACTCAAATAGGTGAATATAAATGCGAAGGTTTCTATAGGTAGTATTCTCAGTTAAACTGCTTTGATATTTCAAAAAATTTAAGAAACTAATTTTTTAGAGTTGGTCACAACATATTAGTTCTTCCATTAAAGTACGAGCAACTACATTTTCCAATACTTGAAAATAAATAAATCTCAAAAACAGATTTAATCTTAAATAATCAATGGAGTCCTTTATTTAAAAAGTAATGTTACCCCAATAAATGGAATTTTTAAAATAGTTGCTATAGGAAGATGGAAGAAGTTACTGTTTGGTTTGTTCATTTGTTTGAATATTGTTTTGGCTTTTCTCAAAGGACTGTTTTTCCCTCTTAGATAATTATAAGATTCCATATTCACAGCATGTCATAATTAAACATCTTCTAGGAAGTACACAGTCTGATTAGCACATTAACTCAGGCATAAACCAGCCGTGACCAAGTTGCCTCCAGGACAGGGTCAAATCAGTCTGGGAAAACAATCATGATAAAACTTCTACAAAGACATATTAATTCCAATATTATTTTATCTTCCATCATGTAAGATCTTCTTTTCCCTGTCAGTTCTTTTTTTTAAACTATATTTGCATTGATTTTAGGGAGGAAGGGAGAGGGAGAGATAGAAACATCAATGATGAGAGAGAATCATTGATCAGCTGCCTCCTGCACACCCTTCACCAGGGATTGAGCCTGCAACCCGGGCATGTGCCCTGACGGGGAATCAAACAGTGACCTCTGGGTTCATAGGTCAACAATCAAGCACTGAGCCACACCAGCTGGACTCCTTGTCAGTTCTTACTCTTTAATTTTGGTGAGAACAGTCTCTTAGCCCCCTAGTAATAAAAATGGATACCTCAGTTCTGAAAATTAAATACCTTTACCTTCATTCTTCAAAGGCTGCCATCATCAGATTAGGGAAAAGTCAGAGATGTTTTTATAGTTACACTAGTGGTCCGGTGCACGAAATTCATGCATGGGGCAGGGTGGTTCCCTCAGCCCAGCCTGCACTCTCTCCAATCGGGGACCCCTTGAGGGATTTTCGTCTGCTGGTTTAGGCCCGATCGGACATCCCTCTCACAATCTGGGCCCGCTGGCTCCTAACCACTCACCTGGCCTGCCTGTCTGATCACCCCTAACTGCCTCTGCCTGCCTGCCTGCCTGATCACCCCTAACTGCCTCTTCCTGCCTGATTGCCCCTAACTACCCTCCCCTGCCAGCCTGATCTCGCCCCCAACTGCTCTCCCCTGCCGGCCTGATCGCCCCTAACTGCCTCTGCCTGCCTGATTGCCCCTAATTGCCCTTCCCTGCTGGCCTGATCTTGCCCCCAACAGCCCTCTCCTGCAGACCTGATCTTCCCCCAACTGCCCTCCCTTGTTGGCCTGATCTCGCCCCCAACTGCCCACCCCTGCCAGCCTGATCTTGTCCCCAACTGCTCTCCCCTGCTGGCCTGATCTCGCCCCCAACTGCCCTCCCCTGCCGGCCTGATCTCACCCCCAACAGCCCTCCCCTGCCAGCCTGATCTCGCCCCTAACTGCCCTCCCCTGCCTGCCTGATTGCCCCTAACTGCCCTCCCCTGCTGGCCTGATCTCACTCCCAACTGCCCTCCCCTGCAGGCCTGGTCTTGTCCCCAACTGCTCTCCCCTGCCAGCCTGATCTTGTCCCCAACTGCTCTCCCCTGCTGGCCTGATCTCGCCCCCAACTGCCTTACCCTGCCGGCCTGATCTCACCCCCAACAGCCCTCCCCTGCCAGCCTGATCTCGCCCCTAACTGCCCTCCCCTGCCTGCCTGATTGCCCCTAACTGCCCTCCCCTGCAGACCTGATCTTCCCCCAACTGCCCTCCCTTGTTGGCCTGATCTCGCCCCCAACTGCCCACCCCTGCCAGCCTGATCTTGTCCCCAACTGCTCTCCCCTGCTGGCCTGATCTCGCCCCCAACTGCCCTCCCCTGCCAGCCTGATCTCACCCCCAACAGCCCTCCCCTGCTGGCCTGATCTCGCCCCCAACTGCCCTCCCCTGCCGGCCTGATCCCACCCCCAACAGCCCTCCCCTGCCAGCCTGATCTCGCCCCTAACTGCCCTCCCCTGCCTGACTGATTGCCCCTAACTGCCCTCCCCTGCTGGCCTGATCTCACTCCCAACTACCCTCCCCTGCCGGCCTGGTCTTGTCCCCAACTGCTCTCCCCTGCCGGCCTGATTGCCCCTAACTACCCTCCCCTGCCAGCCTGATCTTGTCCCCAACTGCTCTCCCCTGCTGGCCTGATCGCCCCTAACTGCCTCTGCCTGCCTGATCACCCCCAACTGCCCTCCTCTGCCGGCCTGATCTCGCCTCCAACAGCCCTCCCCTGCAGGCCTGATCTTGCCCCCAACTGCCCTCCCCTGCCGCCCTGGTTGCCCCAACTGCTCTCCCCTGCCAGCCTGATTGCCCCTAACTGTCTCTGCCTGCCTGATTGCCCCTAACTGCCCTCCCCTGCCGGCCTGATCTCACCCCCAACTGCCCTCCCCTGCCGGCCTGATCTCACCCCCAACAGCCCTCCCCTGCTGGCCTGATCTCGCCCCCAACTGCCCTCCCCTGCCAGCCTGATCTCACCCCCAACAGCCCTCCCCTGCCAGCCTGATCTCGCCCCTAACTGCCCTCCCCTGCCTGCCTGATTGCCCCTAACTGCCCTCCCCTGCCGGCCTGATCTCACCCCCAACTGCCCTCCCCTGCCGGCCTGATCTCACCCCCAACAGCCCTCCCCTGCTGGCCTGATCTCGCCCCCAACTGCCCTCCCCTGCCGGCCTGATCTCACCCCCAACAGCCCTCCCCTGCCAGCCTGATCTCGCCCCTAAGTGCCCTCCCCTGCCTGCCTGATTGCCCCTAACTGCCCTCCCCTGCTGGCCTGATCTCACTCCCAACTGCCCTCCCCTGCCGGCCTGGTCTTGTCCCCAACTGCTCTACCCTGCTGGCCTGATTGCCCCTAACTACCCTCCCCTGCCGGCCTGATCTCACCCCCAACTGCCTTCCACTGCCGGCCTGACCTCGCCCCTAAGTGCCCTCTCTGCCTCAGCCCCCACCACCATGGCTTTGTCTGGAAGGAAGTCGGACTTCCGGAAGATGGCTGGTTGACCTGGTCTTTAGCATATTACCCTTTTATTAGTATAGATAGATTATATAGGATAGGATTGCTTAAATGGGGGGGAGGGCATTTGGGGGCGAGATCAAGTTGCAGGGGAAGGCGGTTTCGTTTTTAGCAGGAGGAGATGCTCTTGGCAGACAAAAACACATAACCCCTATATCTGGACTGATAGCCAGCCATATGCACTATACTGCCAAACTGGTCATTAAAAAATTGAACCGCTTCCTTACACCTTACACCAAACAGCTGTTACCCTTAAAACGCATCCTCAGCCCCCACCTTAGGTTCTGCCTTTGCAGTTCACCCAGATTAGGTTCTTCTTTTTTTTTTTTAATATATTTTATTGATTTTTCACAGAGAGGAAGGGAGAGGGATAGAGAGTTAGAAACATCGATGAGAGAGAGACATCGACCAGCTGCCTCCTGCAACCAATGTACATGCCCTTGACCGGAATTGAACCTGGGACCTTCCAGTCCGCAGACCGACGCTCTATCCACTGAGCCAAACCGGTTTCGGCCCAGATTAGGTTCTGATTGGTCGGTTTCTATGCCAGTCAGCGTCAAAAGCTCCACCTCCTAGGCAACCATTGGCTCCTCACAGTTCACCCAGATTTTGTTCTGATTGGTCAGTTTCTATGCCAGTCAGTCTTTGGTTGTTTTGGACATTATGGACCCTGGGTTTTTATATATTAGAATATCAATAATTAAAGCCCACAACTTAACCTCCAATATCAGCTCCTATTTTGAAGAGGGGGAGCAAGAGGACTACCTATATTCTGATGTCTTTTTATTGAATTGATTGGTGGCTTGGTGTAGAGACACCAAGGAACTAAATTTTTAATATTATAAATGTTACTAACATAAATTAAAATTTAAAAACTGATAATCAATTGTGTTATTGGAAAAGCTTTAAATATGTTTTGAACAACTTGAATATGGGAATCCACTATATCATCTGTAGAAGTTTCTGATTTCTAAACATCGGTCAAGTATTTCTGATGAAAATTTAGTGACTGAACTGTGACGGGCATATGTGTAAAGCTATATTTCAAAGAATTAACAAACAAAAATAATATAAAATATCTCATTAATAATTTTTTTTGTCAAATATTGATCACATGTTGAGTACTTCAATTTATTATATTACTTTGGATATATTATTAGAAATAAAATATATTCTTAAAGTTAATGCCACTGGCTTCTTACTTTTTAAATGTCCTACTAGGAAATTTTAAGTTACTTATGACTCATGCTATATTTCTATTGGGCAGCCCTAATAAAGAATAATAATACTAACCAGTGGCATAAGTATCTGAGATGGGCCAGTGAAGCGGTTTAGAAAATCTGTGTAGTATGAGAAAGAAGCAAAAGGCCAGACAGCAGTGCATTCAAATCTGAGGGACTTGAGCAAGCCATTCTGTTTCCTTAGCCCGTATTTCTCCATGTATAAAATGGGGAGAATAATTTCCTGACTTAAACTAAATATTTATAAAGTGCCCGGTTTATCATAGGTTTAAATAAATTGCTGAATAAATAGTTTTGCAATAGAAAGCAGAGACTTCAAATAACTACTAAGAATTACCCGCTTCTCAATGTCAATGAATACTGCCTCCAACACATACTTTGTGAGACTTAGAACGGAAACACTACAGAAATCCTCTGCATGAGCTTATGGGCAGGCTGAAGTCTTGATTAGTGAAAAGTAAAAGCCTGTCATCGGTTGGTCCTTCTGGCCAAGCAGATCTTTCAGGGCACTTTGCAGCTAGCTGACAAGCAGAAGCAACTTTTCTTAGGCACTACTAGACTGTCTGACAGCTTCATCCACTTCCCTCTAGCAGATATTATCTTTGGCATTTAAAAGAGTCAGTCATTTTAATCCAGACAAGTATAAATGATAAATCAAGAAAACTTGACCCACTTGAGAGATTAACAAATATTTCACAGTGAACCACCAATGTTTCTTTAATGAATGGAAGAACTGATCAAGGACTGCAGCAAGGTCTGCCTCCATTGAATGCATTGTAACTGGGCCACCCAACTCCCACTTACCCCCAACATCTGGTGGAGGTAGTGGTACTCTGGCCCTTGGTTGTACTGCAGGAAGGTTTTCCAGAAAAGCAGGACGTTCAGGGCCAGCCAGATCAGCTACATCATACAAAAGGAGAGAGAAAACAAAAAGTAAACATAACCTGATGAATGGAAATCTTAAGGACATTCCTTGGACACAATACTTTCAATGGAACCTCAATTAGTAACTGCGGAAAGCAATCTGAAAACCACTCCAAGAAAAACACATCTGACCTCACTCAGCCCCTGCACCTAAGAGGAAGCATTTGGGCTGTCAACAGGTCTCCTGAATGATCTGCAGACATCCCTTGCAGAACAAAAACGGGACTCAGAAATGAGTGATATCACCAGGTCCCCAGCGATGTGTATTGTTAAAATACACCATCAAGCAGAAGCATTCTGGGCAGAGAGCAAAGAAGGGACGATGTTTAAAGGGTTAACAAAACGCTGAGTTCATTAAAGTGAACCCTTCTCCCTTCCTCCACAGCCGCTCTCCCCTCAGGGTATAGGAAAGGTCTCTCTGGCTTTTGGAGAAAGGGTGGCATCTTTATGATCTCCAGGTAGTAACCGCGGCAAGTTTTCTGAGTTGAGAATGTTCGAATCCGAGGCAAAACTTCCACTTCCAGCCTCCCACCCGCGCACGCTCGAAGAATGAATCAAAATCTCTCCACGAGAGACAAAACGCGGGGACAGCCTGCCCGCCATCCTACCAGGCAGAGGTGTTTAACCCCTTCGTTGTCCAGCCAGCTCCTCCAGGACACAGCCATGCCGCCCCGCTGCGCCGAGCTCGCTGCCCGCCGGCCCGGGAAGGAGCGGCGGCGGCCGGGGCCGTGGGTACAGGAGCGCGGGCGGGGGCGGGCCGGGCCGGAGGCGGAGGGCGGTGGTCAAAGAGCGAGTGGAAGCGCGAGGCCGGCGCGGAGCCAGCCCGGGCGGGGTCTGCGCCCCGAGCCGGGTCTTCCGGGCGCCGCGGCTCCGGCTGCAGACGCAGCGGGTCTGCGCGGGCCCCTCGGCGGCCCCGGCCCCGGCCCCGGCCCCGCTCCGAGCGCGCGCTCCCCGGCCCGCGGCCCCAGCTGCGCGAGGCGGCCCGCCGCCCGGCCCCTTTGTCTGTGGCTGCTGCTGCTCAGGGTGTCCCGGCTGGGAGCTGGAGGCGGCCCGCAGCCCAGCCTGCCCAGTTCTGAAAGACAAGATGCGGAGAGAGATACTCCTACTTAACGTGGGACCTGGCCTGCCTTCTCCTACACACACACCTACCTCTTTTTGACAGGTCGTTTTACAAAAAAGTTCAACTCAAAGAGCCTTGGTAACGACATTAAGGACAGAAAAAGTCTTTTGTGTACTAGAGTCCCCCTTCTCCCGCCCACGCTCAACAACTCATACCTAAAGCCTCTCTCCACCCTTCTCTTCTCCGTCCCCCATCCCTACTCCAACCCACAGGGATGCAAAGCTTTTAAGAAAATTCTGAATTAAAAAAAAAAAAAAAAAAAAAAAAAACAATCAGAGGATGGATGGTTAAAGCGGATGTGATTCTCAGGGGCTTTAGGGGAGCTCAGATTTACTCTGTTTAGGAGTTTACATTTTACTACCTAGTATCAGAGTTACTTTAGTAACAGGAATCCTCTCAAACTTGTATCAGACAGCGGCCAGGTGAGGGGTGAGAAGAGTGTGGATTGACACGGGGTATTTGTCTTACACTGCATATCAGTGTTAGGGAATATCAGTGTTAGGGAAGAGGAAAAGAGCATTCATATAGAAGAATACCTGGTGAAAAATAAGTGTTCAATAAATGTTTGTTACATCAGGAACTTCCCAACATGGTCCAGTAACAAGTGGTGGAATGAGTAAACCATTCGTAGCCTAATCCCATGGCTTTCAAGCTTTTTTCTTGTTTTAAACAAAATGCATTTTATAACACATGCAAAATATAAAGTTGAAACTAAATTTTCACAAAATCCTACTTCCTTTGCCAAATGCAATGTGCTTATCTCATTTAATTCCATGAAGTGATTAATGACCGATTTAATTCAAAACTTGAATGATCCATATCAAATCCTAATTGCATTTTACCAAGTTCTCTTTCTAATAGTCTATCCTCTCTTTTTGATATATGGCTTTCTTGTGTCATACATGATTAAATCCTGAAAACTGTCTCAAATCTTCCTGGAGTAAGAGAGTATATTATTTGTAAATAGCATTCTGCTCTTATTAAGCATGTGACCCCTCAGGGGCCAGAAAAACAGCACACAGAGAACTCAAGGGGTATCACCACTGGAGGAAATTCTGGGACACGCTGGTGCTCCTCAAATTATACCCCTAAGTAACCATTCAGGGCCATAATTTCAATAGATAGGAGGTGGGAGGGGCTACAAAATGGGTTGGTTCTTGTCATGAGTTGAGAGGAGTGAAGCAATTGAAGAATAGAATAAAAGACAATTTTAAAATGTCACCTACTTCCAGGATAAAGGAAATAAAAAGAATCTAGTTCTTACTGTATACAAAGTGTCAGGCCCTGTCCTTGTTACTTCATATACAAAATCTCACTTAATTCTCACAATAGCCATGTGGATGTCAGTGGTACAGCTTTAAAGATAAGGAAACTGAAGCTAAAAGAGATTAAGGAACTTTCTTGAGAAGGTAGGGTAAAGGGGGAGATGTTGGTCAAAGGGTACAAACTTCCAGTTATAAAATGAAGAAGTTCAGGAAATCTAATGTACAGCACGGTGATTATAGTTAACTATATTATATGTACTTGAAAATTGTGAAGAGAGTACAGTAGATCCCACATGTTCTCATCACAAAAAAGCAATGGTGACAATATGAGATGATGGAAGTGTTAATTAAAGCTAGGATGGCAATCATTTCACAAAATATGTGTATTGAGTATCGAGTCAGCACAATGTTGCATGTCAATAATCTCAATAAAGCTGGAAAATATTATGTTCACTAGAATAATAATCCTCTCTAATAAAAAAGTAATATACAAATTAACCATCACTCCACTACATAAGCCACGCCCACCAGCCAAGCCATGCCACCAGCCAATCAGGGTGAGTATGCAAATTAACCCCAACCAAGATGGCTACCAGAAGGGAGGCTCTGTTTCCCCAGCAACAGAGGAAGCCAAGCTTTCCACACACTCTGGCGGGCCCAGACCTCCACTCAAGGATACAAAGTTTCAATTATAGAAGGTAAACAAATCCAAACAGAAATGGCGGCAGCCACTGATCGAGCAGGAGGCTTGGCTCTGCACCAGGCTACAAAGTTTCAATTGTAGAAGGTAAATAAATTCCAGATACCAGCGCCTCTGCTTGGGTCACCAGGGGTGTGGCTGGCCTGCAAAACCACCACAGGCCCCTCACCCAGGCCTCTCCATGCCCCAAGGGAACCCCACCCTGATCCAGGACACCCTTCAGGGAAAACCAGCTGGTCCCCACCCATGCACCAGGCCTCTATCCTATCTAATAAAAGAGTAATATGCAGATTGACCATCACTCCAACACACAAGATCAAGATAGCTGCCCCTATGTGGTCAAAGATCCTGCCCCCATGTGGACACAAGATGGCCACCACAAGATGGCCAGCAGGGGAGGGCAGTTGGGAGGGACCAGGCCTGCAAGGGAGAGCAGTTAGGGGTGATCAAGCCTGCAGGGGAGGGCAGTTAAGGGTGACCAAGACGGCAGAGGAGGGAAGTTGGGGGCAAACAGGCTGGCAGGGGAGCAGTTAATCATCAACCAGGCTGGCAGCGGAGTGGTTAGGGGGTGATCAGCCTGGCAGGCAGAAGCGGTTAGGGGAAATCAGGCAGGCGAGCAGTCGGGAACCAGCAGTCCTGGATTGTCAGAGGGATGTCCGGTGGGATCGGGCCTAAATGAGCAGTCGGACATCCCTCGAGGGGTCTCAGATTGGAGAGGGTGCAAGCTGGGCTGAGGGACAACCCCCGCCCCTGTGCACGAATTTCGTGCACCGGGCCTCTAGTATTGCAATAAAGATGAAAAACAGAGAAAGACACTTGCCTGAAATGATAAAAGAGTATTTGCTTATATCTCAAACAATCCCAAACAGATACTTTTGTGAAACCTTTTTGTCAAATGACAGAATGCTAAACAAATGTTGATTTGTTATACGTATCACTGTTATTTTATAGGAGGTCTGTAAGAGGGGTGCAGGATCCTTACAAGGAAACAATACTGGAAGGTATCCCCAGGAGACAGAGCTATTGCCTTGTTATATAGGCACTCTCATTATTGAGTTTCTTTTCAATATAATGTTCTGTAGGCCAGATGGTATAGTGCAAGTAGTTAACACTGTCTTTCCCAAGATGGGAAGGTCTGTCCATGAACGCAATGAAGAGAGAGCTCTGCAGCTATACCAGTATTCCAACACACATAATGAAAAATATCACCCCTTTGTCCGGAAAAGACTTCGTAGGAAAAAAAATCAAATGACAAATACCTTTCTCTTGGTTGAAATAATGGTAAGAGAATAGTAATCATCCTATGCTGCTGATCAACTCTGGCAGTGAGAGACATTCTTAATCTATTGCTTATCGCTTAATAAACACAGAAGCTTTCTGTTTTTGGTAGACAGTGTCCTTCAACGCATGAAATCCATGAGGAAAAAAAATGATAAATGTTTGTCTGCTTTTATTACTATGCTTCTTTATTTGTCAGCTCAGAAACATCTCTTTCTCATGAAGCTTTTTCTAACCCACCTCTCCTCCATCTCACACAGACCCTTCCTGTCATCTCTGCATTCTTCAGTGTGTCCAAAAGACACTACAACACATGATTATTACAGAATAGAAGGAGTTCCTCCGCCTGGAGCCAGCAGAGCCACACACCGAACATGAAGAAATGCAGTGGAGAAATATTGGCTATTTTATTATGAATGGTACTACTCAGGAGAGCAGGAGGCTAACACTCCAAAGCCCAAACTCCCAGATGGATGGTATATAGGTTACAGATTATATAGGGCAAAATCACAAGGGTTTCAGGGTCGTGATGGGAGCTGATTCAGGGTCAGAGGTGACATAAAAGTGTAATAGTCATCTCTTCAGGTCTTGGAGACAATTCTGAGGTCTTTTCTGGGTCCCTCTGCCCCACTTCCTGAGAAAAGTAACCAGGCCATCATTCCACATTAGGGCCCAGTAGTTGAAACGTAACTTAGGCCAAGATGTTATCTTTAGCCTGCCAATGATCTGGACTAAATGACCATTAGTCTAGGTACCAGCTGTTGTCTTCTGCTGGGTATGGAGTGTGTGTCTGTGTGTGTGTGTGTGTGTGTGTGTGTGGCGGGGTAGTTGCTGATTATCCAGGGAAAGGCTAGGTCTCTAAGGGGCATAGGTGTCCCCCCAAAATGGATACATACAATGTCTATAGATTCTATTACACTTTGAAAATGAAATGTATTTTAACAGTGTCTTCATAATTATTCCAAGTGTATATACATTTTGGGGGGCACACCCTCTCTTAGGGGTGAGAAAGAGAGAGAGGTGATTTCTAGGCCTTAGGTTTAAAGTCATAAGAACCCTCCCTCATTTTTACCATCATTACTGCATTTTAAATAACTTAATTGTACGCATACGTGCGTCTACTTCCCCTCATCAACTGATCTCCTTAAGGACAAGGATCCTGCCTTATTCAATTTTAATCCAGGATCTAGGACAATGATTGATACATAGCAAGAATTTACAGAATGTTTATTAAATAAATGAATAGTAAAGTATATTGCCCTCTTTCTGTGCCTCTAATGCTCTAGTTTCTCAAGTGTAACTTCCCAGTAATGTAAGAAAAGTTTCTTCTTACCTTGATAATACTTAACTAGCAGAAAAGGACCCCTTGATATGGTGTCATCTACAGCACAGGTCACAGGATAAGCATTTGAGACAAGTGGGAACTTACACAAGTTTCCTGCGGCTGCTGTAACTAATTATCACCGAGTGACTTAAAACAACAAAAATGCATTCTCTCACTGTTCCGGAGGCCAGAAGCCTGAAATCAGACCTCTGGCTCAAAATCAAGGTGGACAGGGCCACACTCCCTCCTGAGAGTCTAAGGGAGAATCTGTGCCTTGCCTCTTCCCGATCCTGGGGCTGCTGGCATACCTTGGCTTGTGGCTACATCACCTCAGTGGTCGCATTGCCTTCTCCTCTTCTGTCTGTATGTACATCAAACCACCAGCTGCCTCTTTCTTATAAGGACACTTGTGACTGATTGCATTAGGGTCCACCAGATGATCCAAGATAATCTCCCCAGGTCAAGATCCTTATCTTAATCACACCTACAAAAAACTCTTTTCCTTATAAACTAGCATTTTCAGGTTCCTGGGAATAGGAACTGATATATTTGGGTGGTCATTTATTCAGCCTACTACAGCCTCTAAATTGACTTACCTGATGTTAACTTTCTTTCCATGATTAGACATGCCAGCCTTAGAGTAGGATTTTTTAGAAAATAAAAAAGAATGTAATTTACCATTTGCGACAACATAGATGGACCTTGGGGATATTAGGCCAAGTCAGACAGAGAGAGACAAATACTGTGTGATTTCACACATGTGGAATCTTAAAAAGTGAAACAGAAACAGACTCATAGATACAGAGAACAAACTAATGGTTGCCAGAGGAGGTAGCAGGATGGGTGGAAAAAGTGAAGGGCAACAAGAGGTACAAACTTCCAGTTACAAAATGAACAAGTCAGGGGAAGGAATATGTAGCAAAGGGAATATAGTCAGTAACATCATAATAACTTTGTCTGATGACAGATGGTTACTAGATATATCATGGTGATTGCATCGTAAAGTATAAGCATGTAGAATCACTCTGTTGTACACCTGAAACTAATATGATACTGTACATCAGCTGTACTTCAATAAAAAGGAAAGAAATAAGAGTTAGGACTCCTAGTTAGCATTTCTGTTAAGAAGTCAAAAAGTATAGACTGTTACCAGTGAGACTGTGAGATCTTCGTTCTTGTCTTCTTGAAGGAAAGATTTCAATCAAGAGACAAAGTGTGGCAAAGTAAGTAAGAACTGATTGGCCGCAATAATAATAAAAAAAAAAAATACTCAGGACAGTGAAACAAGGAAGGTGCACAGAAGAAGTAAGAGGAGAGCCTAGGCTGGGCTGCTCTGGCTCACTGAGAAGTCAAAGAAAAGGGGCCCTTGGAGACAGGTTTAGGGGTTTAGCCTGGGATAAGCTGCCACTGCCCATTGCTCCCCTGGTTTCAAGCCTCTAAGGGGCCCCTTAGAGGAAAGAAGGGAAGAAAGGGAATGCATTGGCATGCTCCACCGGGAAGAGTACACACTGGGTCCTTCATTCTGAGCATAGTTCTCTCTCTTGCAAGCTGAAATCTTAGGGGAGGTCTCAGGGAAGGTTATTAATAGAATATTCATCAGCTTTCTAGGTGTGCTCTGTCAGGGTCCTGGTCTCCACTGATTGGTCAGCACCAGGGCAGGGGGTCATTAGCCAATGCATCTGGTCCTGAGGAAGCTATGGTATCACTTGTCTGGTTTTGCTGCTTTTCTGGGCCTGGAGCTGAAATACAACTGAAGTCTAGATGTTTTCTTTAGGGAGGAAAAGGTCAGGGGGGTCCAAACTGCATGACCAGTGTTACTGCTAGGGAAGGATTGGTTACCCTGGCAGCAAAATTCTTGTTTTCCCAGATTTTCCCCTTGCTAGGGATCCAGGGCAGAAAGCCTGAGTTCTGTACCTAGCCTATAGTCCTTGCTCTGCTCATGTCTGTCTAACTGTCTATAACAGAACCATGCCTGTTAAGACTCAGTAAAATTTCTTAAGCTTTGTGACTTGACTGGAGTTTATTATCTTTATTATCTGATATCTGAATATCAAAAGTGGTTAGTATTGAACTAAAAAATGAATCTGTATGTTTTTCTTACAAACAGAAAGGAGGAAAATAGGAAGACTCTGTCCCAGTATCCAGCAAACCAGTGGAGTACACAGAGAATCCTAGAGGTCTAGGAACTAGCAGCTACATTAAAGAGAAAAAGAAGCCTGGCCAGGTGGCTCAGTGGTTGCAGCATCATGCAGTACGCCACTAAAGAGGTTGCAGTTCCATCCGGTCGGGGTGCATATAGGAGGCAACCAGATGTTTCTCTCTCACATCCATGTCTCTTTCTCTTCCTGTTTCTCTAAAGTCAATAAAGAACATATCCTCTGGTGAGGATTTTAAAAAGGGAGAGTGAGAGAAAAGGAAACTGCAGCAAGTCCCTGAGATCTTTGACTGGAAAGGGGGCTGGCCCCCCAGGGGAACAGTGAGAAAAGGCCCAAAGGCAAGTTCCAGATAGTGACTCACTGTCAGTTCTATACAAAATCATTCAGGAATGTCTACCATGTACTCATACAGTTAGGTCAGCTCCTTGAGAAATACTGAAGCAGCTGGAAAGGCTCTTATGCCCTCAAGTATCAGATACTATGTTGGAAAATAATGCTTACAAAAGTGAAGAAAATTTAAGAATGCCAGAATAAAGACTCTGGATAAAAGTTTCTTGAATAAAACTGACTATGATGAACTTTTGTTTAGAATTGTCTTACATAGAATACTTTTCCAAACTTCTGGATTTAATAGACGAATAAAATTTCAAAAAGAAAAAAAAAAATGAAACCCAACATAGACTATCCTACCCAAATTTTTCTGCAAGTAAGGGAAAATTTTTAAATGAAAACCAAAAATGCCATACACGGCATGTTTATTAAAGAAAATTCATTTTTACAAAAAAATTATAAATACTGACCAATTTTGGCTTCCATAGGAATTCATATCTCTCTCTCTCTCTCTCTCTCTCTCTCTCTCTCCTTCTCTCTCTCTCTCTCTCTTTTATATTATACAACATACATATAATAAAAATAGAAACTTTTTATTATTCAATCCTCAAATCTCTTCTATGGTCTTCTAGAAGAGTCATTCTTATCTTTACCCTACTTTCACACACGAGACATGAGGAAACTGGGGACAGAGAGAATAACTAACTTGCCCAAGCCACCAAGGCATTAAGCAGTAATGCCCAGAAGCCAGTACCCCTGCTCCCTTCTCTCCCCGTGTAGTCATTTCTGAACTAGGGCTGCCATGTGTTCAGAGCTGGAATCCTTTAGACCTCACATGGAGCTGTAATTTTCAACTCTCTCCAATCATCTGAAGTGTGTATGGAGGTACCAGCGGGCCTTTGTACTATCAAAGCAGCGCATATCCTTAAAGACTATCTTGTCTATTGTTCATGATACTATTTGTTCTTTTTACTGTAAGGCATTTTCATTAACAGAATAATTCTAGGATGTTTGTGTTGTTGTATTGTTCTTAAAATTTGAACTAGAAGTATTCCGGAAGTTTGTTCCTGCCCAGCCAGTGTGCCTCAATGGTTGAGTATCTAGCTATGAACCAGGAGGTCACACAGTTTAATTCCCAGTCAGGGCACATGCCCAGGTTGCAGGGTCAATCCCCAGTGTGGGGTGTACAGGAGGCAGCCGATCAATGATTCTCTCTCATCACTGATATTTCTATCTCCCTCTCCCTTCCTCTCTGAAATCAATAAACATATATTTTTTTAAAAATAGTATATTCTTAACACCTGCACCCATGTTTCTAGTTGCCTCCTCAGACAGCTTTGAAATATTGAGGAAATAAGATTGAACTTCTTCCTTCATCTCACTTCACTTTCTGAGCATTAAAAAATATATTGTGTAACTATTAAAATTCATGTTAAATGATACAAAGTTTAGAATCATAAAAACATCAGAATAAAACAGGCTTTGGAAAGCATTACAATTTTCACTTAATTGATTAGAGTGGAAGCTGGAGCCCTTTTCTCAGTCCTTTTTCATCAACCTCTCTCCTCCCCCGACTCCCCGCCATACCACTAGGCCTTTGCACAGCCTGGTAGCTTGCATTTATATGTTCATTCATGAGCTTATTTGATTGTCAATCTCTGTTATAAAATGGGAACACCCCAAGGTAGTACATGTCTGAATTTGCTTATTTTTATTTCTTCAGAGACAGGGCTAGGGCTTGGAACCTGAGTAAGAGCTCAGTATTTATTTTGAATTAAAGAAATGAAAGCCAGAAGGAAAAGATTTCCCAACTTCTCCAATAATATTTAAACACTGATATTCCCTCTTCTACACTGACATGGCATTTCGTACCTTAATTATTTTTCTTCCCCAAATAGATCCTGTTTTCTCACATCTTCATCCATGTGTGCATGCTATTCTCGCTTCCTGGCACATCCTACTTAGTGATACTCACTTAGTCCCCAAACTCAAGACAAGTATTATTTCCTCTTAAAGGCCCCTGTGAATTATTCCCAGCTGGGTCAGGAACCTCTTGCATGTGAGCATCTATCCACTGTGCAGCCTTCTCTCAGAGCAGTTACCAGGCTGCATTTGTTGATGTATTTTCTAAGTTGTTTCTCCAATGAGGCTGTGAGCACATTAAAGACTGGAAACCTTTCTTCATTACCTAAAACCTACCACACATTTAGTGCTCAAAATATAATTAATTAAAAAATTAATAAGTGAATGAATGAAAGTCTAGCATGAAATAACAAATCAGGTTACTTTCAAAATGAAAAACTCAACACTCACCAGATCTTATTCTAATTGTTCAGAGTGTAGCAAAGGTTTTAGGTTAAGTTTGATGGAAAACAAGTTCAGGAATATAAGAAGAAAAGAACAAAATTGACTGTTGTCTTGTTTACCTTCTCCTCAATAATTTTCCATGCAATTTAACCTTCAGAAAATCTTTTTCCCTAGTCTCCAAGAATTTGGGACTGTACATTTCAAAGTATTTTTTGTTTTTATTCTCATTCTCCCATACTGACTCACTCTTACATTGACACAGCAACTAAAATATTTATATGTACATTTACAGTTATGTATATAGCCTATGATGAGAAATGATAAATATTTTGGAAAATGTAGCAAGGTATCAAATGTTAACAAACGGAATGTTCTTATATCTTAGAGTTACATATTTGTGTTTTACAATTGAATCTTTGGGTTAAGAGAAAAAATTGCATCCTAATTACTCTTTGCCTTTTCTCCAAGTTCCATCAAATTTATTTTTCTGGCCCGGCCAGCATGGCTCAGTGGTTGAGCACCAACCTATGAATCAGGAGGTCACAGTTCAATTTCCAGGAGATCACAGTTCAATTTCCGGTCAGGGCACATGCTTGGGTTGGAGGCTCAATCCCCAGTGTGGGGCATGCAGGAGGCAGCCCATCAACGATTCTCTCTCATCATTGATATTTCTATCTCTCTCTCCCTATCCCTTCCTATCTGAAATCAAGAAAAATATATTTAAAAAAATATTTTTATGGAGCATCTTTTGAATCAGAAGGCAGCACTATGCCTCCTCTGATCTTTTATAATCCTTAGTTCAAATTTACATATGTTGAATTATTACATGATGATATAATTATTTGCTATACAAATGTCTCTACATCAGTGGGATTTCTATGGAGTGGCAGAGTGTGCAAATCTCTTACTATTCTCTTGTTCATTTTAGTAATAAATCACCCTGAGTTTCAGCTGGATCATAGTTGCCCAGCAAGTGATTACACATTTTAGCTCCTCTTGCAGCCAGGAGTAGGCATTGACCATGTTGCTACAAACAGGATGTGAGCAGAAAGGATGTGTACATCTCTATTCTATTACAAAGGAAGTTGCTTGCATTCCACATTCTTTTTTTTTTTTTTTTTTTTACTGGTAGAAATAATGATTTTATTGTGTTTAACTGTCTTCTGTTAACCTTGTTGCATATCTTCCAGTTACTAATGAGCTGCTATTGGTAATACATTTTTGTTTTGTTTTGTTTTTTCTTTTTTTTTAATTTCTTTATTGATTAAGGTATTACATATGTGTCCTTATTCCCCCAATCCCCGCGCCCCAACCCTCCCATTCATGCCCTTACCCCCCTGTTGTCTGTGTCCATTGGTTAGGCTTATATGCATGCATATAAGTCCTTTGGTTGATCTCTCCCCCTTACCCCCACACTCCACTACCTTCCCTGAGGTTTGACGTTCTGATCGACGTTTCTCTGTCATTCTTTTTTCCCCTCCCTTTCCCACAGTTTGGAAATATGCTTCCAACATAAAAGCAAGGGCAAGACTTTGAATGATAAGGAAGAAATAAGATCTTAAGAATCTGGATGATTTTGTGGGTAAATCATAGCTACCCTCTGGCTTACTTCTTTACCTGTGCAAGAAAGAAATAAAAATTCTGCTTTATTTGAGGCACTACAATTCAGGTTACATCTGCTTCACTTGTACTGTATTATTATAGAAATTGGCTCCTGTGAGTAGGATACAGTCATCATAAAGATCAAACTATGAGGCATTAGTATAGTGAGTTGTGAAGCAGGTAAAGAGGACAATACTCAGGCTAGAAAGAGGTCAGTACCCCTTGCCATGGGGCTGAAAAATAAATGGTAACTTGGAAACAGACCACATTACTACCAAGGGGTAGCTTTAGGAGAATAGGCTCAAGAAAGCAAGTCAGTTTTTTGTATGTTGGCTGCTACTTGGAATTTTTATCAAAGTGCTGTAAGAGACATGAGACAAAGATAGACAAGAAGTGACCCTCTTGCAAAAAGAGATGGAAGAGAACATAGCGTTATTAATGTAGAGTTTTGTTGCCTCTGAAATGCAATTTAATGGATTAAAATGCTATTAGAGGGTTGGAAAGTTGACTTCTTAGATTTTCTAAAGAGTGTGACGTAAGATTGTCATCAGAGCCAGGCTAGAGGCAAAGATCAGTATAAGATTATTGGCTTTTGGGGGGTGGGAGCAGCCAGGGAGAGATCAATGGGGGGAAAAAGGAGACATATGTAATACTTTGAACAATAAAGAATTTAAATTAAAAAAAGAGATTATTGGCTTTTCAACCATGTTCCCAAGACTTTAGTTTTACATGGTATTAAATTAGCTGATATTAAGGTAAGGGAAAGAGATGAGTTGAGTAAGAAGATAATAAAGATGACAGTCTTTAGCAGGTGGGGAACCTTTTTCCTGCCAAGGGCCAATTGGGTATTCATAATATCACTAGAGGCCTGATGCACAAATATTCATGCAAGAGTAGGCTTTTCTTCCCCCAGCTACTGGCACTGGCTTTTCTCTCTGGCACCCAGGACCCGGGCTTCCCTCTGGCCCTGGCTTCATCCAGAAGGACATCCAGAATGACATCCAGTCTAATTAACATATTACCCTTTTATTATTATAGACTAGAGGCCCGGTGCAAGAAATTCATGCACGGAGGGGGGGGGGGTCCCTCAGCCCAGCCTGCACCCTCTCCAATCTGGAACCCCTCAGGAGATGTCCGACTGCCAGCTTAGGCCCGATTCCTGCAGGATTCAGGCCTAAGCCCTCAGTTGGACATCCCTCTCGCAATCCAGGACTGCTGGCTCCTAACTGCTCACCTGCCTGCCTGCCTGATTGCCCCTAACTGTCTCTGCCTGCTGGCCTGTGCCCCTAACTGCTCCCCTGCCTGCATGATTGCCCCTAACCACCTCTGTCTGCTGGCCTGATCACCCCCTAACTGCTCCCCTGCCAGCCTGATGGCCCCTAACTGCCCTACCCTGCTGGCCTAATCGCCCCTAACTGCCCTCTCCTGCTGGCCTGATGGCCCCTAACTGCCCTCCCCTGCTGGCCTGATCACCCCTAACTGCTCTCCCCTGCCAGTCTGATTGCCCCTAACTGCCTCTGCCTCACCTCGCCCCCGCCCCCACACACCGTGGCTTTGTCCAGGAGGACGTCTGGAAGACATCTGACCTAATTAGCATATTATCCTTTTATTAGTATAGATTCTTGGACCATACAAAATTATCAACTTAAAAACTAGCCTGCTATGTTTGGTCAAACATTTAATTAACTCAGGCTTAATTCCTTGGCACAGCTAGAACAAATGATCTCTAGGGCCTTATATGGCCCATAGGCCAGATGTTCCCTACCCCTGGTCTACAGGCTTTAAGAAAATTTGTCCAAAAAAGGTCTTTGAATGTAGCTATCTACATGGACCTGAATAGAAGCAAACAGACAAAATGTCTGCTAAAGTTTTGAAGGAATTTTATTACCAAAGAAGTCACAAGTCTGGTGTACAAGAGCCTATGATTGTTAAATTTCTGACATAATAGTTCCCAAAAGTTCCCAAAGAAGAATGCACTCTTTCTTGCCCCTTCTATTGTGGAAGGTAGACAGGGGAAATCTTCCAAATACACAAAACCAAAGCCACAGGGAAACATGCACAAGGGAGATAAGTGAGAGCTAGGCAGATGAATTAACTAAGGAACTTACTCTACCAGCAGGAAGCTTTCATAGCTCCCACCCAGGAGAATTTAACATGTGCTGTGGACCCAAATCTACTTTGAACTTCACATTCTTTACATTCATGAAAGGATGTTTCTTTCTTTCTTTTTTATTTAAAAATCATTGTGGTAAAATATACATATCTTAAAATCTATCATTTTCACCATTTTTTAATTGTGCAGTTCAGTGGCATTAAGTACATTAACATTGTTTTGCAACCTCAGTACATCTATCCAGAACTTTTTCATCTTCCCAAACTGAAATTCTGTACCTATCTATACTAATAAAAGGGTAATATGCTAATTAGACTGGGAGACCTTCCAGACATCCTTCCAGACAAAGCCATGGTGGCAGGGCCAAGGCAGAGGTGGTTAGGGGTGATCAGGCCAGGAGGGGAGAGCAGTTGGGGGTGATCAGGCTGGCGGGGGGGCCAGTTGGGGCGAGCAGGCTGGCAGGGGGGGGGCAGTTGGGGTGAGCAGGCTGGCAGGCAGAGTGGTTGGGGCGATCAGGCAGGCAGGCAGGTGAGTGGTTAGGAACCAGCTGTCCTGGATTGCGAGAGGGATGTCCCATGGGATCGGGCATGAACCGGCAGTCGGACATCCTCTTAGAGGTCTCAGATTGGAGAGGGTGCAGGCCGGGCTGAGGGACACCCCCGCCCCTGTGCACAAATTTCATGCACTGGGCCACTAGTTAAACAATAATTCCCCATTTCCTCCTCTCCCCAGCCCCTGGAACCCCCATTCTATTTTCTTTCTCTGTGAGTTTGAGTATTCTAGAGATCTCATATAAGCAAAATTATATAATACGTATCCTCTTGTATCTGGCTTATTTCATTTAGCATGTCCTCAAGGTTTATATAGTATAAAGTCAGCTCCCTTATAGAACGTTTGAGTATATTTGTGAGAAAAGATAAGGGTAAACAGATACCTATGTGGCTAGAAGGCAAAACTGTGATAGAGACTGCTAATTGTCCATGTATATTCATTCTCCTAGTTCACTTAATAATAGAAGCCCCAGAATTTTAACTAAGCATAGAATTACTCAGACAGATATTACATTTTCTAGCCTACATTTAAGGTAGGAGAGAGATGACAAATTTCTAGACAAATAGTTGTTAATAGATGTGGTATGTTCAATATTTTAGTTACATCCATTAAATAGAAAAAAAATGCTTACATTTCATTTCCTCTCCCTTTCCTCTTTCTCAGAACTAGAACAAAGATGGGCCATTGAACTGTCTTTTTGCAGGAGAATTAGGACCACACTCTAGGATAGTGGAGCATAATAGAAGTAACTGGCTCCCTGAATAATCTGGAGCAAACCCCCTGCTAGCCAAGATAGGATGGATTTCTATATATGAGAGAGAACAAATATCTACCACCTTGATGGATCCAATATATTTTTAGTGTTTTTATGTTTCAGTATCTTAGGCTACACCCTAAGTATTATAATTAGATTATAAAAATATGAATTGATAATGGAGGAATATTTTTGATATTGAGAAACACAGCCATATTAACATTCGCCAAAAAGTTTTCATTACAACTTAAGTTATTGATAAGTCGGTGACTATATCTTAATCTTCATATTTCGAATATTTATCCTATGCCTGACATGGTAATCAATGCATATTCTTTCATAAATTAGTCAAATAATTCACATAATAACAATAGCAAAGTAAGAATGGCTGTATGAGTCAAATAGCTTTTTTAATGAACATTAGTTCTGCCTGCATTACCTATTAATTATACTTGTTTCCCTAGGGTCTAGGCCTGTGCTTTCTCATCAAGATTTGAATTGAATTACTACTCATCATTTCTATCCTATCTCAATGAAAAAATGCCCTTGATCCCTATTTATTTGTCCTAAAAAATTCTAATTGTTTATTTTAACAGAAAATTTAGAACAACAGTAGATTGTCTGTAAGAATGGAGATGTGCTTTCTTGTAAAAGATTAAAAACTTCTTTTTATGTTTTCTGGTTGTCCCACAGCCAAATTTTCAGTGGCAAATTCCATACTGCAGTGCAGTATTACAAAATATTATGAGGTCACACAGAAATAAATCCTCAAATAACCTCTTCCACACAAACTTAATCTAAACAAGGAAAATATGCAATTTTACTTTTGATAATTATTGAGTGGCAATATTCATTGATATGGTTACTAACAGAATATAAATAAAGAATGTGTGTGAAGAACAGGGGAATAGCATAATTGGGCCACAATATTCAACACAATGGAAGGAAAAGCTGCCACTCATTTTCCTGTTGATTATCACAATGCATTTCTTCCTTTGAGCTCATTAGTATTGGATGTGCTATTGTTTTACTCAATAAGTGAAAAATCAGATGGTAAAACTGAAAATGCTACGTTAGGAAGGCAGTGTGATATATTGGTCAGAGCAATGAAGATGGAGTTAGAAGATACCACTGCATTCTGACCCTGCACTAATTTTTTTTTTTTTTTTTTTTTACTTTAGACAATTTAACCTTTCTGAGCTTCAAATTCTTAATTTATAGCATTAGCAGGATGGGTTCAATTATTACAAAGGTGTTTTCTGGTTTAGAGTTTTGTGACTCCATAAATTATTTTCAATCCATTCTATAACACTAAAAAATCATCCAACATATATTAATTGAGCAATATATTTTGTGTTAGGCACCATGATAGATCAAAGTTAATGATAAATGACCAAGACGGACAAAATCCCTATCCTTCTGGAGATTACAGTCAAGTGGAAAGACAGAGACTATATTAATAATTATAATACTAAATAATTAATTGCATTTATGGGAAGTGCTACCAAGAAAGGCAGACAATGATATTAAGATCTAAAATAAACAAACCTATTCTACTCTAGAGTGCTAGGAAATCTTCTCTGATTCAGAAATGTTTAAGCTGAAACCTGAAGAACAATAGCCAGGCAAAGAGGAGTGGGAGCAGAGGGGAAGTCCAGAGAGAGGAGGGAGCATGAGCAAATTCCCTGTGGTGGAATGGGATCCTTGGCCCAATGAAGTTGTTGAAACCAAGCCAGCGTTGCTGGAGCACACAGAGTGAGGGAGGCAGTGGCACAAAATGAGACTGGAGAGGTAGGCAAGGTCAGTTCATTTGAAGCCTTAAAGACAAACATATTGTGAATTTGGACTCTGTACAAAGATATACAGGAAGAGATATAAGCATTTTAAGTAAGGATGCAATGTCATCAGTTTTGCTTTGAAAACATTACTCTATCATGGAGGAATATTGTTGTTAGCAATTGTGGATATAAAGGAGCCCAGATCAGAGTATTGTAGCAGATAGGTGAGAAATGACAGTGATTTTAATAGGGTTCTTGTAGTTAAAATGGAAATAAATGGATATATATATATATATATATATATATATATATATATGTATATATATATATATGTATATATATTTCCATGTGTGTGTGTGTGTGTGTGTGTGTGTATGTATATATATATATATATATATATATATATATATATATATATATATATATATATATATGCTAGGACCAACCAAAACTGTGATTCATTGGATACTGGAGTTGAAGAAGTGTGAGATTTCAAAGGTCATTCCATATTCTGGGGCATAGATGTAGATAACACATACTAAGCTGGGTTATACTGGAGGAGTGATCACTTTGGAGAAGGCGGGGGTGTGATTATTTCAATTTAGGAAAATGTTGACTAGCATTTGGATACAGAGGTCTAAATTTTAATAGAGATATTTGGGATTTATAATATATATCATCTCATATATATTATAATGTTAGGAGATGTTAACATGCATGTTGAATTAAAAAGACAGGATCAGATTAAGTTGTCAAGGTAGAAACTATAAAAAGAAAAGAGAGAAGAGAAAGGAGGGAAAGGGAACAGGAAAAGGCCCAGGACAAAGCACTGAAGATATTCAGCATATGGCACACAAAAGAGGAAGGAAACTGAGAAGTAGTCAGACAAGTAGCAGAGGTCGGTGGGAGCAGAAATGGGACAGAAGCACTTATTGTCAAGAAGCCAAGGTAAGAGGGTATATGATCAAGCACATGGAAAGCAACTGAAAAGTCAAATAAAGTGAGGCCTGCAAGGATCTACTGGTATAACTGACACAGGGATCATCGGAGAGCTTAGCAGAAGTAGTTTTCACTGAGTGATAGAAATCAGAAGTGAATGGACTGAGAAATTAATAGAAAATAAGAAATGAAAGTGGGTATTTTTTAAAAGATGTTTCACTATAAAGGGGTGAATATAATTGGATAGTATCTGACAAGAGAAAATCCAGGGATACTTTTTTTTTTTTTTTAATGATGGGAGAATGTGTTTAAATGTTGCTATTAAGGATCCAATAGAAAGGTAAATAATACCAAAAAGTATAAGATATAAATGGACTAGCTGATAGGAAATTTGCCTAAAAAGTAGAAGAGAATGAGATCCATAACACAGGGAGTGTTTAATTGGAGGAGGGACATATCCTTTAACAGAATGAAAGGAGAAAAAGATGTTGGGGATGCAGGAAGATTTATCCATTTGGAAACAGGAAGTTGAAACTGTCCCATTATGCCCTGACCGGTTTGGCTCAGTGGATAGAGCGTCGGGCCATGGACTGAAAGGTCCTGGGTTCGATTCTGGTCAAGGGCATGTACCTTGGTTGCAGGCTCGATCCCCAGTAGGGGGCGTGCAGGAGGCGCTGATTGATGTTTCTCTCTCATCGATGTTTCTAACTCTCTATCCCTCTCCCTTCCTCTCTGTAAAAAAATCAATAAAAATATATTTAAAAAAAAAAAAAGAAAGAAAGAAACTGTCCCATTATGAGGGCTTCCACTTTTTTCTGCAAAATAGAAAAAGGTTCACCTGATGAAATTGCTGGAAGCAAGGCAAGAGATCAAAAGTTTAACAAAAAATGGAGAAAGCTTAAAATAGTAGTTTTAGAAATTAGAAAAGTTAGCTAACTAGAGAAACACAGAAATACTGCCAGGCCCTACTGAGATACTTAAAACTGGCAGTCATAAATCATAGAGCAAGCTTTCTGCTTTGTTGTGCAGGGTTTTTTTTAAGTAAATTTTAGGATCATGAAGCCAGAAACCCAGAGAGAGAGTTGCATTTACTTAAGAGTGATGCTTTGCTGGGCACAGATGCAAGGGGGCATAGAGATGAAAAAGGTGCTAGAAACCTGGATTACATAATGTATGCAGATATCTAAGAGGGGAAGAAGAGGATGCTGCTGGATAAAGAGAAAATTGCTGAGATAGTAACTGAATGCTATAGAATTCTGGATGGCAAAATTATTATTAATGTAAATAATTCAAAAGCTGATCTCCAAAACAATGGAGGATGTGGTCCGAGAATTACAAAATTAGAGCTTTTTTAGTTGGAGCAATTTTGAGTGGTTTAAATGCCTAATTTGTGGACAATGTAGGGGTTACAGGAAATGAAAGCGAGAAGGATGTCGCTGGATATGAGAAGGGTAATCTGTCTCTACGCTTGCCTCAGCCTCTCCTTTTCTCAAATAAAAGACTAACAAAAATTTAGAGAGTTTATTTTGAACAAATGTCAAAGCATGCTGCACAGAATAACTATTCATCCTTGGGTCAGCACTGGCCAAGGAGGAAACATGAAACTATGAGGAGCATCAACAGTTGTCCAGGGGCCTAGCTGGCATGGCTCAGTGGTTGAGCATCAACCTATGAACCAGGAGGTCATGGTTCAATTCCTGGTCAGGGCACATGCCCAAGTTGCAGGTTTGATCCACAGTAGGCAGGAGTGCAGGAAGCAGCCAATCAATGATTCGCTCTCACCGTTATGTTTCTATTCCTCTCCCTCTCCCTTCTTCTCTGAAATCAATAAAAATATATTAAAGAAAAACAAAACAAAAAAAAAAAAAAAAATCAGTTGTCTAGGGGAATACTTTCTAAAGGAGGTAACACCTGAGCTGAGTCTTATAGGGTAAGTACTAGTCAGCAAAGTAAAAGGAGGAGGCATAAAGACAAGTTTCAGACAAAAGAGCAAGCATGTAAGAAATATTTAAATCTAGTATGCATTCATAAACTATTTATTTCATTCAAGGAAAGTTCAGTACTGTAAGCCACCTTAAGGAACACAAAGATGTCTCAGAACAGTTTTCAAATGAGGAATATTTTCTTAAATACATTTTTATTGATTTCAGAGAGAAAGAGAGAGAGAGAGAGAGAGAGAGAGAGAGAGAGAGAGAGAGAGAGAGAGAGAGAAAACATCAACAATGAGAATCATTGATTGGCTGCCTCCTGCACAACCCACACTGGGGATCGAACCTGCAACCCAGATATGTTCCCCAACTGAAAATTGAACTGTGACCTCCTGGCTCATAAGTCGCCGGTCAACCACTGAGCCATGCCGGCTGGGCTCAAATGAGGAATCCTATATAATAAAACCCTAATATGCAAATTGTCCCCTGGGACTCTGACCGGGAGACCAGAAGTTCGACCACTTGCTATGACATGTGCTGACCACCAGGGGGCAATGTGGAACATGGCGGGCATCCTGGGGGTGGGGCTGACAGGGACGGAAGTGTGCAGGGTGTCTGCCATGCTTGCTCTCACTCCCCCTGCTACCCTCCCCCTGGATGCCAGGGCTCCCATGCTGGGGAAGCCCCTGCACTCAAGTGCCAGGCACCCGCAAGGAACCCACCCTGCACCCACGCAGCCTCTTCTAGGTGAGCCAGGCTACAGCTGTTGGGACTGCAGGGGCCGGTTGGACTCCCCATGGGTTCACCGAGGAGCCGGTCTGCAAGGCTGGCCGGGACAGAGCATGCTGCCCGCCTGGCTTCCATGTGGTGCTGCTGGGCTGCCCAGAGGCTAACGCTGGCCCCGGCCCGTGGTGTCTGGCTGTCTTCACTGCATCTCCACGTGGGGACTCGGGCATCGTGACTCAGGAGGAGGGGAGTGCACGGGGGCCCCAGGGCCCAAGTGCTGCCCAGGGCCCAAGTGCTGCCCAGGGCCCAGAGGTCAGCTGGGACCTGCCCTTCCATACCAGATGATTGCACTTCAATCACCAGCCAGAACTAGGGACTGCACCCATGCACAAATTTTGTGCACCGGGCCTCTAGTATTTAATATGATGTCTTGCTGCTACCTAGACTGATACTTCCTAGATTTAAGCTTAAGGATAGGGACCAGGACTAATTTAAACACCTCTGTTCACTTAGTATCTAAATAATAATTTGGTGTATACTAGGTATTCATTACATAATTGTTGAATAAATGAAAAAATATATTCAATCCCTAGTCTAAGTCCAAGCATTAATTAGATTTCATGGTACTTGTTAAAAGAATGCTACATTTTGAACTAATGCAGAAACAGACTTATTACTTTAAGCACTGGTCATACAATCTTTATTTGAGCACCTCCAATTTCAGAGAATTTGCTGCATTTTAAGGACAATTGGTTTTTGGACAGTTCCAGATATTAGAAAGATCTTCCTGATATTGTGTAAAAATCCCCTGATTTTAATTACCATCTTAATTTCTCTTCTTATCCTGAACTCTAAAGCAATAGAGATTATGATTAATTCTTCTTTGACATGGCAACAGCTCAAACACATCAAAGTAGCTATATCACATATCACCTTTCCTTCAAGCCCCACCTTGCTTTCAAAGCAAATCTCTTTTCTCCAGGCTAAGAATAGAAATTCCTTCTTTCTTTCCTCAGTAACTCTTTGCTACCTGTAACTCATCTTTTAAGTCTTAAATTAAAAGTGCGTGTGTGTGTGTGTGTGTGTGTGTGTGAAGGTATATAAATGACCTTCCATTAAAATTCATCTCTTAAACTATCCCACACTGCCTCCTCAGTACCCTAAAGAGTTAGGATTATCTCACTTTAGAATATCTCTTATGTAATATTCTGCTTTAATGGACTTACTTTCATTTACTCTTCTCTATTTTCTGCAGTGCCCAGCTTAGTATTTTGCACACAGTAAATACTACCTAATTCATAGTTGAGTTCAAGAGAAGTAAACTTCTAGAGGAAATTATTTTCCCCCCAAAATGTCAGTAATGGGACTTTAAAAACAAAAAGGATTTCTTAGAAAAGTCAGTTTAATTCAAAGGTCAAAGAATCTAAACAAGTTGGAAATAAAATCCAAATAGTTAAGCATTCTTTCTCAGTTAAACCAATTTAAACCTTGTGTCTGTCAGTTTATATAGAGGAAGATTTATTTTTCTGCTAAGCACTCATTCATTTAGAATACATGCAATCAGGAAGATCAAATAAACATGCTTTTAAGAATGGTATAATGCAGTAACTATTGGTATACAAATTAACCTTCCCCTGATCCCCAGGATACCCTTAGATCTAAGAATATTTTTTTAAAAATATGTTTTTATTGATTTCAGAAAGGAAGGGAGAGATAGAAACATCAATAATGAGAGAGAATCATTGATTGGCTGCCTCCTGTATGCCCCCTAATGGGGACCGAGCTTGCAAACTGGACATGTGCCCTTGACCAAATCGAACCTGGGACCCTTCAGTCCGAAGGCCAACACTTTATCCACTGAGCCAAACCGGCTAGGACAGAACCTTAATAACATGCAGTTATATAAACCACTCAACTCCAAAGCTTTATCATGTAGAAAGTAGAAGAACAAACTGAGGCTCAAAAGTGTCTTGCCCAAGGCCAACAGTTGGTATGTTGAACTAAAGATGTGATGGGTCCTGTGAGTGCTAGCTCTCTGAAGAGTGCTGCTGTCTGGCTGGCCTGTGGGCAGAGAGCCAGGTCACACGTGTGCTCTTTGTTCAGAGCTTGCCAATATACTTGATGGTAACTTTAAGCATTAGCACCATTTTTTTCTGAACCATATTTTCTTTAGATTATCTAAAATTATTCATGTTGAGAAAATAACAAGAGTTACAAAAAACACACACACAAAAAAAACACAAACCCACTATAATGTGTGTAATGTGCCCAGGACTGGGCCAGATTCTAGCTGCTGAAATAAAACATAATCATGTAACAAATGACACGGCACAGATTCCCATATTCTCAGACTTGATCAGAGATTGCCCAAATAAGGGCATTTCTTTAGGAAGATTTATGAGGCTAAAGTCACAGAAAAAAGGGTAGGAGAGAAGAAAACTAATAGCAACAATTTACCAGGCACTCTGGAAGGCCTGTTATAGATGCTGTATTATATGATGCTCAATCCATTCTTAAAGGTAGCTATTATTCATCCCATTTTACAGAGTGAAAAACTGAGGCTATAAAACATTAAGCCACTTGTCAAAGCAACAAAGTAATAGAGTTATTTAAACCCATGGTTGTATGACTGCATAAGATTTCCATTATATACACAGTCTCCCAGACAGGAAGAACCAACACAGAGGAAAATTAATGTCTTTTTAAATTATTATTCAAAAAGTGTAATTCGGATACAAATTCAGATCATGACGTCATTCAGGACTTTATAAAAATCATGTCTCTTATACTGCTTTCATTTTTTGAAATTATGAATGCCATAATTCTTTTCCACAGAAAAATAAATAATAGAATCAGAAACAATAAGCAGAATATATTTGTAAAGAATAAATCATTCTGAGCAAACCTAATTACATTTTTTTTCCAACAGAATTACATGCCCAAAAGATAATGGAAGCACAAAAGACACAATATATCTTGATTACTAATATAACTGACAGTGTCTCTTAGACATTAACCAGCACAATTAATTGAAAACAGTGTCATTCTGGAATGAGATTTTACTTCATAGAAACAAAAGGGCAATGTCATAAACTGTCAGGGGTCTGTCTGGGCTGCCTGCCTTGCCCAGCTCCAATTGCTATTTGTAATGGTGCTTCTAGGGGCAGCAATTGTCTGGAATTACAAAGCAGACAAACCCTTCTGTCTAGGGCTGGTCTGCCTATCTAGGAAACCCAACTTGCACTAGGTAAGTGGTCGGCAAACTCATTAGTCAACAGAGCCAAATATCAACAGTACAACGACTGAAATTTCTTTTGAGAGCCAAATTTTTTAAACTTAAACTATATAGGTAGGTACATTGTTATTAATTTAATTAGGGTACTCCTAAGCTGGCCTTTGCTAAAAACTCAAGGGACCAAAGAGGCGCATGTAGCTCGCGAGCCGCGGTTTGCCAACCACTGCATTAGGTGGAGATAAAAGTGGAGGCCATGGAGAAGTTACAAATCAGAGAAATGAACAGCAATTGTAAAACAAATACATAATGATTCAAGGGAAAAAATGTGCAAAACTACCTGAAGGAACCATCATGGCCTCAAAAACGCTGTTACTGGGTTTAAACAGAGCTAAATAAACAAGGCAGCAATAGGAGTCAGCTTTCAAAGCATAGCAAAAGGAACCACTGGGACAGAAAGTGAACCATTTTAGACTCAGTCATTCAGGGGTTGGAGGGAGAACTAAACCATGGGTGTGTCCGTGGCTCCCAATTTTAACCAACTAAATGTCTCTGATGTCTCTCTATGTAAAGATGTACAATGTCGCCTCAAACTTCCCACCTCCTTTATACCAGACACTGCTAGGCCTCAAAAGTCAAAGAGATGACCTGGGGGTGGTTGGTAGTAGAAATGTGAACAACCTTTAATAATTAAGAAAATTAGAACCCACAAAGGGGTAAATAAAAACGTCTTCCTGCATTCTTCCCCAAAGCCTGTGGCTCTAATGAAGAAAGTAGATGTTGGTTTAATCAGAAGGCATGAAGAGGCCACTGTGCACTGCACCTGTTGGGCCTTCAGCCAGGAAAGAGATGGCCAATCTTGCCCTTGGACTTACCCTAGGAGACACCCACATGGTCTAGATTTTACACAGCCTGACAACTTCAGCTACTTATTAGGAAGAAGGAAAATAAAGTTCCTCAAAAGTCATGCAGAGCAAAGAAACTTATGTTTGCTGTTTAGAGGTCTAAAAAATGTGCCAGGATATAGCTTCTAGTTGTCTACCCTAAAGATAGACAGACTTACCCTAGGCAAAAATATAAAGTCCACAAAATATTCTTCCATATCCCTGGAATCCTGTTCTGCCTGACAATGAGTGTCATAGACAGAAACTACTACTGCTCCAGATCAACAGTCCTCAAAACTGGGCACATGGGAGAGTCCCCCAAAGTCACAGTGCTTCTTGCAAAACAACATGAAAGATTTTATTTTACTTACTAGCAAACCATATAACTTGTACTGAATCAGATGCCATTTTATACTTGAGAATAGTATTGATACATAATAGCAGGCACCAATGTAAAAGTCAGAGAAAATGAAGAAAAAACCCCACACAAACAAGAACTTTCTATAAACTCAAAGTATTGGTATCAATACATTTTTTTTCTGAAAAGGGGTCGTTTGCACATTTTAGTAATAATATACATCTAGCTTACATCCTTCTTATGCATATTACTTGAAAAACACTGGCTTGGATCCAGAAAATGCCTAATTTGTGAAAATTCTACTCCAGGATTTAAACTTTGTTCATTCCTAAAACAAAGTAAAAAGCAATGGTCTCCCTTTGGGTTTGTAGTCCACTTTCTTCAGTTTCTAAGGGCATAAATAAATAACACTGAATTTGTCCAACTTCTGAACCTGGAGTAGCACCTCCCCCACCACTAAGAAAAAAATCTAAAATCACTGCTCTGCCAAATTGGATAATCCAATACTAAGTTGTATGGTATAATAGAGAGAGCAACAGAAAAGGAAATGAGATTGGTCCTTAATGAATTGTGTGACATGAAGTATTTCATTAAATTGCAGGACTTCAGTGCTCTCATTGACTAAGTAAGAAGACAAGAAGACTCAACAAGAAGACATCTAAGATATATTCTACTTTTTATAACTTCCTAATTTGTTATTAAAATAATTTTCCACTTAAAGATACACCTGTGTTCATGATCTAAAAACTTTACTTAAAGAAGGCATGGGAGGGTGGGTGGGTAGGAGGTAATCACCCCAAGACCTTGTATGCATATATGCTTAACCCATGGACACAGACAATAGGGTGCTGAAGGTGGAGGTGGGGGTGGGGGATCACTGGGGGAAAAGGGGGGATATATGTAATATTTTCAACAATAAATATTTTAAAAATCTATACTAATAAAAGGGTAATATGCTAATTAGACCAAGAGACCTTCCTTCTGGACATCCTTCTGGACAAAGCTATGGTGGTGGGGCGGAGGCACAGTCAGTGAGAGGCGATCAGGCCAGGAGGGGAGGGCAGTTGGGGGTGATCAGGCCGGCGGCAGGGGGGCAGTTGGGGGTGTGCAGGCTAGCAAGGGGGGCAGTTGGGGGCAAGCAGGCAGGCAGGGGGTCAGTTGGGGACAAGCAGGCTGGCAAGGGGGGGCAATTGGGGCAAGCAGGCCGACAGGCAGAATGGTTAGGGGCGATCAGGAAGGCAGGCAGATGAGCAGTTAGGACCCAGCAGTCCCAGATTGCAATAGGGATGTCCGACTGCCAGTTTAGGCCCGATCACACAGGCAATCGGACATCCCCTGAGGGGTCCCAGATTGGAGAGGGTGTAGGTCAGCCTGAAGGACACCCCCCCCACCAGTGCATGAATTTCATGCACCGGGCCACTAGTAATAAAATAAAACTTTACTGAAAAAAATAAGCATTGGAATTATTTTTTAAAATGATCAGATTGTAAAGAATATCTCATAGTCCTTACAAAGTATTACAGTATATTGCATTAATTCATTCAATAAATAAATATTTAATAAGTGTCTGCTATGTTGCTAGGTATTCTGTTAAGCTGTGGATATAAAATGGTAATCAACTTATTTCAAGTCCTCAACTAAATGAAGATATAAGGGATGCAGGTCAATGGGGAAAAAAAAAATTCTGAACCATGTGAGGAGTGCTGTGATTTGAATAAATGCAAAGTACTTTGAAAGCACAGAAGAAAATCACTTCAGCTTGTTTTCAGGAAGTTAGGGAAAGGTTTTGAAGGTAGATGCTATCTTCTATATGATACTATGCTATGTATAACAGAGAGGTTAGCAGATGCAACTAAACAACCCCTGGTTTCAGGGTGCTAAAGGTTTTGGACAGAAGATAACGTATAAGTAAATGGCATATTGAATAAAAAATGACATAAAAACTAACCTATACAAATTATTATCATTTTAAAAGTGTGGAAATTTCCTCCAACTAAAGAAATCAAGAACATCTTCAGGGACACTGTGACACATCAGCTGGTATTCAAAGGACAAGGGAATACATTTCAAAGAGAAGAGATTTAATTAAGCCAAAAACTTTTAGAGCTAGGGATTGGCTAATTGGGATTATCAAATCCAGCATTAGGGAACAAGACTACCATGGTTTATGTAGTTTATATGGGGAGTTCAAGGGTGTGTCTTTCATGTGTCAGACACATTTATATTCAGAGAAAATTATATAATCAATGCTCTCTCTATTCCTTGATCCTCATTATCTCTGCTCCTCTATGCATGGTGACCTAATTCTTTTCTGCGACAGGCATCCCTAGGTGAACATCTTTATACCTTAATGCAGGTCGATATCATCATTCTCTTTCTTTGTCTTTCTCTCTGTTATATCTGATATAATCTTCATATTCAGATATAATGAAAGACTCCACCATTTCTTTGTATATTACATATACCAATCACTGTGAAGTGTAAAATGGGTTATGATGGTTGGCCAGGACTGAGTCCATACAATTATGGTCATATTAGGGGCAGAAATAAAATAGAGGGGACTAGTATAGATATAGGAAATATTAATCATGCTCTGTTAACCTTGATTGCTGTGTTCTGACTAAGGAAAGCATATTCTGACCTGGCTGAGAGTTTTATGCCCTGGGACATGGGAGTTAACCTCAGAGATTAACAACCTTGTTGATGAAACAATGGAGTCCCTGAGGCACCTGCCCTTTACAATCCCCCAGCCCACATTGCTTTTAACCTTGTAACTATTATACCTTGCTTACTTCCCCATGCCTGTAATTCCTACTTTCCCATGTAATCTTTGTCCTTCTACCCAATATGAGCAGCTGGCCTCTTGGGGGAGGGGGGGGGGAAGGAGGAGGGGCACAGCAGATTTCTGTGGATGACCTGCTGCTCTCCCCATACTACAGGCATTATTGGAATAAACACTCATACATGATTCAACCTTGTCTCTGCTTAATTGGCTCAAGTAGTGGCAGGCAACCTGGATCCATAGGTTATTCAGTTTCATTCAGAGAGCAGACACTGCACTGTGACTTATTGTGAAAAATGGCTTGCATGTCTGAATTCAAATGACGGACTCAGAGACATAAGTATGGTGAAAAAGAGACTTTTAATACACTCTCGAGAGTGGGCATCCATCCCATTTTACAGGCACACATGGCGTAGTGAGCATAGCCTATTTATTTAGTCCCTCCTCCGGTTCCTCACTGGCTGAGTACTATGGGGTCACCTGCTTCCTCATACGTTACCTAGGTCTTGCTATCTCCCATTGGGCCATTTAAAAATTGGGCTGAGGCCTTTTCTAGTTGCCTCCACCTCCCCTGTCTAGATGAGGTAGATGCTTCGAGGGTTTCTACCATGATGTTGGCCCATGTGCAGCTCTTCATTCCTCCCTACATTCTGTTTGCCCTGGGGGAAATTTAGTAATTTTCATGCTGGAGATGGATCACAGAGGTCCACTTCCTACACTTATGCTCCCTTTAGAACAGGAAAGAGTTGGGAGATGTAGCTCTCTAGTAGGAGGCAGATCCTGAGTAAACAAGAAGACATACACTACAGCTGTTGCCCTGCATTAAGAAGAAAAAAAAAAAAGGTAAAAAAAAGCCTGAATGTTTTTTTCCCCTTGTTACATGTTACAACACTGTCATGTCAATGCTTGATAAATACATAGATTTTTTTTTACTTTCTTTTTAAATCTTTGTTGTTGAAAGTATTACATATGTCCTGATTTTACCCCCATTGACATCCTCCAGCCTGCCCCCACCCCTCACCTCAGGCCTTCACCACCCTTTTGTCTGTGTCCATGGGTTATATGCATATATGCATACAAGGTCTTTGGTTGATTACCTCCCACCCACCTATCCTCTCCTGCATTCCCTCTGAGATTCCCCACTCTGCTCCATGCATAAGTGGAATCTAATTAACAAAATAAACTGATGAATGGAGTGGGTCCAGAAACATAGAAGCAATACATACTGCTTTTAAAAGAAACATAGTAATGATTCCTCAAATGTCAAACATTCAATAACATTTCATTACATAGCCCCACCAAAACAAAATATTTAGGAATTACATTTCAAAACATGTTTTCCTCACCCCATCAGCAAACATAAACATACACTTCTAAAGTAAAAGAACTCTAAATAAAATGTGAGATGAAGATGTCGAAAAATACTAAAAAATGATAAGACAATTATGAGAGCTTATACATGTGAACTATTAAAATACTTAAGAAATGGATTCAAGATTTGTAAAAGAGTTTTCACAAATTAAAAGTAAATTTTTCTTGAATATAATAATAATATTTACTAAGGAAATTAGAATCAATCCATAGTCGTTTATCCTGTTTATCACAGGGTACTTCTCAGCAGCCACAGCTATCCAGGATGTAGAAAGAAAACAAAGCCCTTCAAGATATTTAACTAGACAGTCCTAGAACTTATGCTCTTGGCCAAGAGGAAGGCCTTACTCATAGTTTCATGTCTTTATATGAACGTCACTTACAGGTGTAAGTTAGCTATATGGATTACTGGAATGATAGATTAGACCCAATAGATGAGAAAGTAAACTCTCAAGTGGCAGGCATATTGATAACTATAAGGAAAGGCAAAAGACAGCCCAGCGATGACAGAAGAGACTTAAATGAGAATAGAAAAGTGCAAACAGTCTGAGGGTAAAAGGATGACACCCAAACATGGGTTAAAAGATACCCTCTAAATGGCAACCTTTTGTTTGTATAGAAGATACATAATGAGTCTCTGTTATTTAACTGTTCATTGTTTGAGCATCCTTCTCTGTTGTTTTCCCTCTAGAGAGATTAAAATGAAAAGAGCTTCTCATCAGATAATCCACCCCTAGGTCATTAACTGAGAGGAATAAAAACATCTGTCCACACTAAAGACTTAACATCAATGTCTATAGCACCTTTATTCACAATAGCCCCAAATTAAAAACAACCTCATTGTCCGTCCGTGAGTGAATGTGTAAACAAAATATGACCTATGATAAAGAGAAACCTATTCATCGATAAAAAGGAACAAATTGCCAATACATCTAAAAACATAGATGAACTTCAAAATCATTGTACTGAACAAAAGTAGATACAAATGAATAAATATAGTGTGATTTCATTGATATAAAAATTCACAAAACACAATCTAATCCACAGTGTTAAATAGTCTGAAGCCAAAGGGAAGGGAAGATGAATTGCAAAAAGGCCAAATTTTATATTTTATATTTTATATTCATGTCTATAACCCATTTTGTTTAATCATTCTGTAAGGTACATGTTGAAGATTGATGTTCATTTTTCCTCCACTGAAATATTCAGTTATTCTAGAAACATTTGTTTAAGAATCTCTTTCCCCATTCAATTATATTGGCTTCTTTGTCCTAAATTTACCATATGTGAATCTATTTTGGGTATTCTATATTCTTTTCCATTGATCTTTATGCTAAGATCACATTGTCTTGCCTAATTTAGTTTTACAAGACGTCTTTTTTAAACAATAAGTCCTAAAATCAAATTGTATAAATCTTCATCTTGTTTTTTCCCTTTTTAAAATATTTGTTAACTGACAACAATTTTGAAACTACAACAGGAAAACAGAGCAGACACCATCCAGAACCACTGGAGGGCTGGCTGAGCGGATGCTCTACAACTAGAATAAAAGAGAGGGGTACACAGGATGATGCTGATGCCGGTGAGCCAAAGATCACACTTTAAGAACTACGGCTCTGGCGACACAATGGCGGCCTGGAACGTGTTCGGCGCATTTCCCCCGGCGGTCTCCGGCTGAGGCAACGGCTCCACTCGCTGCTGAGCACGGACAGACGAGCCCCTGGGAGACATGGGGTGGGAGACCCCGTGCTTGCTGACCTCCGAGTCTTTCGAGAATCTCAGCGCCCCGGAAGTGGCCAGGTGCGCACGCCCGGCGACAGGCCACTGCTACAGACCTGAGCGCCGACGCATTGACCCCGGACCAGCCCGCCACTGCGCACCGGGCGCACCGGAGCTTCGCCGAGCCCGCTGCCCAGCGAGTTCCACGGCAGCTGCCCCGGAGCTTTGAGAAAATGGCCGGAGGAATTGCTGAGAAGGAATTGACAGATGAGAGTTGGGATCGGGAAGATGAGGCCCCGCTGGGTCCTGGATCCAGGAGCGCTCACCCGGCGACTGGTCGCCGCTGCAGACCCAAGTGCCACCGCAACGAACTCGGACCAGCCTGCCGTCGTGCACCGGGGGCACCGGAGCTTCGCCGAGCCCGCCGCCCAATGAATTCCGCTGAAGCCGCCCTGGAGCTTTGAGAAAATGGCCGAAGGAATTGCTGAGAGGGAATTGACCGACAGGAATTGGGATCAAGAAGACGAAGCCCCACTGGGTCCCTGGTCCGGGTGAGGCCGCACACCCCTAGGTCCGGGCGAGGCCACGCGCCCCTGGATCCGGGTGAGGCCGCACGCCCCTGGGTCCGGGTGAGGCTGGGTCCTGGGTCCAGGTGAAGCTGCGCCCCTGGGTCCGGGAGAGGCCATGCGCCCCTGGGTCCGGATGAGGCTGGGTCCCAGGCCCGGGTGAGGCCGTGTGCCCCTGGGTCCAGGTGAGGCCACGCGACCCTGGGTCCGGGTGAGGCTGGGTCCTGGGTCCGGGTGAGGCCGTGTGCCCCTGGATCCGGGTGAGGCTGGGTCCCAGGTCCAGGTGAGGCCGTGTGCCCCTGGGTCCGGGAGAGGCTGGGTCCCGGGTCCAGGTGAGGCCATGTGCCCCTGGGTCTGGGAGAGGCTGGGTCCCGGGCCCGGGTGAGGCCGTGTGCCCCTGGGTCCGGGAGAGGCCACGCGCCCCTGGGCCTGGGAGAGGCCACGCGCTCCTGGGTCCGGGTGAGGCAACGTGCCCCTGGGTCCAGGTGTAGCTGGATCCCGGGTCCGGATGAGGCCGTGTGCCCCTGGATCCGGGTGAGGCTGGGTCCCAGGTCCAGGTGAGGCCGCACGCCCCCGGGTCCGGGCAAGGCTGCGCGCCTCTGGGTCTGGGTGAAGCTGGATCCCGGGTCCGGGTGAGGCCGTGTGCCCCTGGATCTGGGTGAGGCTGGGTCCCGGGCCTGGGTGAGGCCATGTGACTCTGGGTCCGGGAGAGGCCACGCGCCCCTGGGTCCGGGTGAGGCCATGCGCCCCTGGGTCCGGGTGAAACTGGATCCCAGGTCCGGGTGAGGCCATGCGCCCCTGGATCTGGGCGAGGCTGGGTCCCGGGTCTGGGTGAGACCACGACCCTGGGTCCGGGAGAGGCCACGCGCCCCTGGGTCCGGATGAGGCTGGGTCCCAGGCCTGGGTGAGGCCATGCGCCCCTGGGTCTGGGTGAGGCTGTGCGCCCCTGGATCCTGGTGAGGATGGGTCCCGGGTCTGGGTGAGGCCACTCGCCCCTGGGTCAGGGTGTAGCTGGATCCCGGGTCCGGGTGAAGCCGTGCCCCTGGGTCCGGGCAAGACCAAACCAGAGGGAGTCGGACCTACATTACCACCATTTGTCCACCATCCAGAGCTGAAAAGTCAGTGCCGACATGTACACATAAGGAACTGGTGGACATAGAAATTGGGTCTCAAAAGAACTGTTGGTCCAGAAAGAAACTCGCTACAGACTGAATCACTTGCCTGTCAGCATAACTATTATTGCTCGTCTCACATTCGGTTCTTATAAGTATATTTCTAGTAACACATGATCTCACTCATCTAGGGGAAATGATGAACAACATAGACTGATGAACAAGAACAGACCCAGAAACAAGGAGGCATCGATCGGACTGTCGGACCTCAGAGGGAGGGTAGGGGAAGGTGGGGGTAGCAGGGAGAGATCAACCAAAGGACTTGTGTGCATGCATACAAGCCTAACCAATGGTTAAGGACAACAGGGGGGTGGGGGCATCCGTGGGGAAGGGTGTGGGATGGGAATGAAGGGATGAGGACAAATATGTGACACCTAAATCAATAAAGAAATTAAAAAAAATAAAAAATAAAAAATAAAATAAAATATTTGTTAACTGATATGGATCATTTGAATTTTTATATCCATTTTGGAATCTGCTTGTTAATTTCTCTACAAAAAAAAAAAAACCTTGCTATAATTTTAATTGTAATTGAGTGGAATCTTCAGATCAATTTGAGGAAAAACATTTCAACAGGACTCTAGTATTCTAATATGCAAATATGGCAAATCTCTCCATTTATATAGGTCTTATTAATTTGTTTTATTTATTCAGCATTATATTTTTAAATTCTCACCTGAGTGCCACGACCTTAACAGTGAGGTTCAGGATCTGAAGGAGGGGCTGACGTACAAGTGGAAATGCTATACAAGAAATATGAATTAGAAGGCATTGGGGGGCCAGGTGGAGCCTCTTTCTTGAAGAGACACACTGAGACCTGGCCTAGTCCACTTTTTATTCAGTTTTAGATACACATCTTGCCCTCAGTAAAGCACGGCAAACAGGTAGCAGACAGAGAGTCTCAAAGGTCAGTAAAGTTCAGTAAGGACCAGTAAACATTTACTTGGCGGCTATCAGGTCAGGAGATGGCTGCGAGCCACCGTCACAACACGCACAATTAGGGCCTAGTGTCAGCCCTGCTAATGCTCAAGGTCCATAGGCCTCCCACGTTCCTTGGTGCATGCTCATGACAGCACTGGTAAGTGGTGGCTTCCCACAGCTGAGGATATGTTTTTCATTGATTCTAGAGAGAGAAGAAGGGAGAGGGGAGGAGTGAAAGAGAAATGAATGTGAAAAAGACATGGATATGAGAAAGAAATATCCATCAGCTGCTTTCCATATGTGCCCTGACCAAGACTGAAGCTACAACCTGGGTCTGTGCCCTAACTGGGAATCAAACCTGCGACCCTTTATTACAGGGGAAGACACTCTAACCAACTGAGTCACACTGGCCAGGGCTTATTAAATTCCTTTCAGCAGTGTTTTTTAGATTTTATTGTATAATGCAAATTTTATTGCACATATTATGTTAAATTTATTCCTATTTCATGTTTTGGATGCTATTTAAAAAAGTTACATTGCTTTCCAGTTGTTGTTTTATAGAAATACTATTGATTTTTGTACATGGACCTTATATCCTAACCTTACTAAATTCATTTATTAATTTTAGTTGCCTTTTGTAAATGCCTTATAATTTTCTACATGTATAATTTTCTGTCACTATTGAAATGATCACATAATTTTTCTTCATTTCATTAACTTGGTAAATTACATTGATGTTAAATGCTAAACCAACCTTGTAATTCTAACATAAATCACACTTGCTCATATTATATTAGAATTTTGATATATTGTTTCATTCAATTTTATAATATTTTGTTAAGGATTCATATGCTTTTAAAAATATGCAACATCATTATATTAATAATCATATGAGACAACTTTTTACATTCTTTATTGTGATATAGGTGTGGTATCAGGTGTTTTTTGGTGTGACTAAGGCAACATTGAATTAAGGATTTATTTGAGTTCAGGGGCAAATACTTTTGTAGTTCACTTGAATTTATAGTTACTTTATTATGAACTCTCCTGATGTAGGAATATTTCTCTGTCCACTCTACCAATGCATCCAACTTTGTGACCTGAAGGTACAGGGCCAAAATTCTATTACAATGTGATCTTACTCTATCACTGGTAAAATGGGCACAGTGAAGGAGAAAAAGTTTGGATGCAAACTAGTGTGTGGAAATCCTTCCAAATAGAAATATTTAGCTCACAGTATTTTTTTTCCCCTCTCCAAAGCCCTATTTGCTGTCAACTAAGTAGTTTGGCCTTTCTGATGCCTCCAGAGCTTATCAAGGTGTTTTATGAAAGATCATTTTCTTCTAGAGGGTAACTTTTTAGAGGAAAGTTTAACCCTTTGCACTCGCTTGCTTTTTTCTTGATTCCTTTATTCTAATGCTAACCGTGTCGAGTCACACTCGACATCCGAGTGCAAGAGGTTAAAGACAATAAATAGTTTCCAGACCTTTTAATATATTTAAACTAGAGGCCTGATGCACAAAATTTGTGCAAGGAGCTCGGCCCTCACAGCCACGGCAGCTGCCTTGGCCCTCGCAGCCCGGGTTTCGTTCAGAAAGTCATCAGGACAGTCGTTCCGCTGTTCAGCTGCCTGGTCTAATTAGCATATTATGCTTTTATTATTATAGATGGTAGTATGAGAACAAATGTACATTAAGGCTTACAAAGTTATGAACACTATATAATAATTTAAAACTAGAGTTTTTGAATAATACAGACCTGAGTTGAAAATCATACTTGTACTCCCAATTATGTGGCTTTGGCCATGTTTCCATGAACTTTGGTCTTCTCTATAAAATGAAGATAAAATATAAAGCTCTCAAGTTTGATATATGGGATACATATAACATTTATCACTGTGCTTTGAATTATACTGGCTATTGTTATGTAATAGAGAAAATATTAAACTATAATTATCACAATCTCCTTCTTCCTCCCTTTTCATGAGTATGATTTCTGATATAGATAACTTGTTTTATGAGCAAGTAGAAGATGAGGATACAAATGAAGAAAGCCAAATTCCAGAAAATGTGGAGAGACTCAGAGAAAGAGTAAAAAAGGGAGGAAGAAAGGTGTACCTATAATGAGGTTGATTTTTGAAAGGTAGGGATGATGGACAAGCAGGATTCTTAGAAAGTTTTGTGTTTAATGTACCATCTAGCCCCTTTCTCAATGTCCTCAAGAGACCCTCAGTAGCCCAGCCAGTGTGGCTCAGTGGTTGAGCATCCACCTATGAACCAGGAGGTCATGGTTCCATTCCTAGTCAGGGCACATGCCCAGATTGCAGGCTTGATCCCTAGTGTAGGGCATGCAGAAGGCAGCCAATCTATGATTCTCTCTCATCACTGATGTTTCTATCTCCCTCTTCCTCTCCCTTCCTCTCTGAAATCAATAAAAATATGTATTTTATTTTTTAACATTTTATCTGATTGTATTATTTTTAAATTAAATTCTATATTGTTGAAAGTAATACATATGTCCCCCTTTTTTCCCATTGACCTCTCCAATAAAATTTTTTTAAAGAAATCCTCAGTAAAGAATTATGTTCCTCTTCAAGGGTTTCTGGAAGTAGATTTGTGTTTATTTTTAATATGACTTTGTGATAAGACTGCTTTAAGGCAGAAACAATAAAGTTTAAATGTATTTCATTTACAACCATCATCAAGTTAACTACTAGTAAACCCCACGTGTCAGTGTAGAGCACACAAAGAAAAGAACACATTGGGGAAATCAGAGAACAGTGGCCTGGATGTATGGGCCTTCAATATATCAAATTAACAATAAAATTAAAAGACATTTAAGATGGTAAAGTATCTGGGAACAGATCCTAGAAAGTTCTGAAGCCTAAGGTTATTTGTTAAGAAAGCCACAACTATTTTGCTTGGTTACTTTATTTCATATTAATTCCAGAGTATCTCCTGAGATGTTTAGAAGCGCAAGGTTCTTGTAGAAGTTACCAAAAGAACAGAACCCAAAATATAAACCACCAATAATTTTTTTAAAAAGATAAACTGTGTCCAGAGAAAATATATAAACTCTAAAATCCTGTCTCCAGAGAGTTTAATGCTTTCATTTTTTTTCAGTGACTCACTGGAAATTAATCAGGGCTGTTTACCAAAGCAGATACAATGTTCAAAGACTGTACATGATAAACTGTGGACAGTAGTCATAGCACATGGCTCCCATTTCACTGGATTTTGATGTTATTAGAAGACCTACCTGTGGTCTGGTTGTTGTTTGTTTGTTTGTTTGTGGGGGGGGGGTGAGCTTACTTTCATATAGCTAGAACATGCAAAAGGAAGGAAAATACATGAGAACTAATAATGGCAAATACCAGTTTTTAGCACCCACTATTTGCTAGTTATTGTATATACTATATATCAAGCATCACAGTAATTATGAAGAATATGAATTATAATTCCACTGTTATAAATAAAAATACAGGCAAGTTTACTTTAAATAGAGGTAAAATAATCTATGCAAGGTTACATGGATTGAAGAGACAATATCCAAACTCCACATTAGTTTCAGGTTCAAGCTCTGGGTGTGGTCAGTGGACTCTTCATAGAGTGTCTAGCTCACAAAGACCCCTTAGTTGTTTCCCCCTATCTCCTTCCACACATACATTCTTAGTTGATCTAGGCTGGCTCTTCCAGAAGTCTGTTTCTTAAACTGTGATTTACTTCACTGTTTCATGTACCCCTCTCCTCTCTTTACTGGTCAGAATTCATTGATTCAGGCAGTGATGGGCAACCTTTTGAGCTTGGCATGTCAAACTTCGCCAAAAAACTGAGCATAACTCGGATAGTGTGTCACTTTGAGGAAAAAACTAACTCCAAGACTCTAGTTGCAAATGTTTCATCCTCAGGAGCAGCAAATGTTTCATCCTCGGCATGCGGCCGCGTGTCATCAGAAATGGCTACGCGTGTCAGTGCTGACACGCGTGTCATAGGTTCGCCATCACTGGTAGGCTAAACTAATTGGAGTTCCTTCCCTGGCTTTTTTAAATTAATGACAAATGAGTAAAATTAAGAGGAATGTGTGTGGCTTTGTAGAACAGGAAGCAGAAGAAGCCAAACTGTAGAGGAAGAGAAAAAACATCTGTTCACAGAAAAATCGATGCGAGAAAGCGAGATTTCTGCCTGGGCTCTCAGAATCATTTCTATCCCAGAACCCACTCCCAGCCCATCCTGTAGCTTAGCTATATTCTTCCCGAGGGTTCCATGACATTTTCTTGTTTCATTGTAATTTCTTGTTCTGTTTAGCTTAAGTTAGTTCCAGCTGTCATTCATTACTTGCAATCCAACTGTTCTAATACCGAATATGCTATAGTTGATTTTCATCTAGAGGATAAATAGGCAAAACTTCACTGGCCTCAAAGATCAAGTTGACTCCAGTGTCTTATGTTTTTCCTTACAAAGATCTGACTGGTTCTCCAACTCTGCAGGCTTCACCCACATGCTGAGGACCAGACCTCTCTCTAGACAACAGTGATTTTAAGACTAGTAGTTCAAGGGAGCCAGCCTTAAGACCCATGCAACCTTTGGATAAAACACACCTGAATTTGAATCCCAGATGCTAGCTTCCTGAGTGATCTGGATAAAAATCACCTTAGTCTCACTAAACCTTAGATCAGTGATGGCGAACCTATGACACGCGTGTCAGCACTGACACGCGTAGCCATTTCTGATGACACGCGGCCGCATGCCGAGGATGAAACATTTGCTGCTCCCGAGGATGAAACATTTGCGAAATAATGTTTTTTCCTCAAAGTGACACACTACCCAAGTTATGCTCAGTTTTTTGGCGAAGTTTGACACACCAAGCTCAAAAGGTTGCCCATCACTGCCTTAGATGTTTAAAAATGGAGATAATATTACGTATCTCAAATTAAGGTAGTACAAATTAGAAACAAACACCATGTTTGAAATTAGCAGGCACTCAATAAATGGTACTTTTTAATTACTTGCCCCCATTCTGATCTTCTTATCCTGTCCAAGTGACATTGATTTTCTATATAATCTTCCTTTATGACAGAGTCTTCCCTCCTTTCCTTCCTTTATTCTTTCTTCCTTTCCTTTTCCTGCCTGAATCATTATTTTGCTACCTGAGACACAAATACTAAAGATATAGCTGCTGTCTTTAATGGTTCACAGTCCAGTAAGAGACATTTCACAGCAATACAATGGCACAGGCTGGTGGCACAGTAGAGGAAGCCCCTGTGCTAAACTGACACAACATAGGAATAGCTAACTCAGACTGGAGGTTCAGAAGGAATTACCTCATGCCCCAATTTCCCAAGTTCTCTGCGCAGAGAAAAGCTGTTCAGGAGAGCTGTTACATCTCCTTCCATGTCATTGTGAGTGAAAAATAAAATTCTTTTCTGCTAAGGGGCTAAGACTTGGGAATTCTTGTTATAACAACTAACATTAATACATTGACTAACCTACTTCCCAAGAACCAGAGCCCCATCTCCGAGCACAAGCCCCAGGTGATAAATACCTGCACGTAGACTGAGGAACCACTTTCCTGTACAGATTCATGACTATTGTTTGTTGTAAAGGTTGATGATTCAACACATGCTGACTTCTTCCCTTTGATCCATCCCAGGCTGCTTTTCTTCCCCAGGCTCCACGCCCTTCCCCCAACACAGGCCTCCATGGTGATGTCTGATTGTATCAGCTGACTCACCTCACAGCATCTGCCTGGTCTGCAGTGCCCAACTATGTTGGGAGGGCAAATAGAACAAAGTTCTTGTTACAAAAAGGGCAGCTTTTGTTCCACTTTCCCATGTACTCCAAGTCTCAACTTCTGTTTTTATGCTTTTCTTAATTCTCCAAGGACTCATTGGCTATGCTCACTCTGTGACACTGCTCTGTGATTAGATTAAACAGGAAGACTCCTTCCTGGAGATTCTGAAGAATGGTTTTTGTTGTGGGCATAAGCCTTTGTGTTTCTGCTTTGGTGTTTCCAATTTCCTCTCTACCTGTATTGGCACAATATATATCCCCCCTCCACTTTCCCTTCTCTTCAACAAACACACACTATTTCCACAATTTATTGGGATGATATTGATGAATAAAATTATATAGGTTATACATATTAAACTATATGATACATCACCTGTATATTGCATTATGTGTTGATCACTCAAAGTCAATCAAATGGGGGGAGGGTGTTCCCTCAGCCCAGCCTGCACCCTCTCCAACCTGGAACCCCTCAGGGGATAATCAGCAGTGGGACATCCCTCTCACAATCCAGAACTGCTGGCTCCTAACCACTTGCCTGCCTGCCTGATTGCCCCTAACTTCTTCTGCCTGCCAGCCTGATTGTCCCTAACTGCTCCCCTGCTGGCTTGATTGCCCCTAACCACCTCTGTCTCTGCCCCGCATCCGGGACCCAGGATTCCCTCTTCCAGCTGACCACAGGCACCTGGGATCCAGGCTTCCCTCCCTCTGGTCAGCCACAGGCGTCCAGGCCGGCTGCAGCTGCAGGGGATGGTGGGCAGGTGTCTTCGCCTAGGCTACAGCCACAAGTGCTGGCGCCCAGGACCGTGGGGTGGGCGGCTTCTCTGTCTACCAGGCTGTAGCCAGCAGCAGGTACTGGTGCCCGGGACTGCAGGGTAGGTGGCTTCCGTCTACCAGGCTGTAGCCAGCCACAGGTGCTGGCGCCTGGACCGCAGGCAGGCGGCTTCTCTGTCTTCCCTGGGATGCAGTGTGGGCGACTTCTCTGGCTGGCTGCGGCCTGGGATTATGGGGCAGGCAGCTTCTTTGTCTCCCAGGCTGCACCCAGCCCCAGGCACTGTGGCCCAGTTTCTCCATCTCCCCCAGGACATGGGGCAGGCGGACATGAGGCTTCTGCTGTTGGCTGCAGCCTGAGATCATGGGGCAGGCGGCTTCTTGGTCTCCCTGGCTGCAGCCAGCCTCAGGCGCTGGCGCCCAACTTCTCTGACCCCCACAGGCCTGGAGCGGCGGGGGGTGGGGGGAGAGAGATGTTTTCAGGTTAATTTGCATACTCACTCTGATTGGCTGGTAGCATAGCAGAGTGATGGTGATTTGCATGTTTCTCTTTTATTAGTGTAGGTATATATACTATTTAAAGTTTTACACATCTCCTTTTTCCCGACTGACCCCTCCCCCTACCATTCCCACCCCTGAGGGCAAGCGCCCACCACCCCAGTGTCTGTGTCCATTGGTTATGCTCATATGCATGCATACAAGTCCTTTGGTTGATCTCTAACACCCCCCCTCCCTGCCATTTGTCTCTGGATCTATTTTTGTTCATCAGTTTATGCTGATCATTATATCCCACAAATGAGTGAGATCATGTGATATTTATCTTTCTCTGACTGACTTATTTTGCTTAGCATAATGCTCTCCAGTTCTATCCATGCTGTTGCAATGGTAAAAGTTCCTTCTTTTTTATAGCGGTGTAGTATTCCATTGTGTAGATGTACCACTGTTTTTTAAACCAATCATCTGTTGATGAGCATTTAGGCTGTTTCCAATTCTTAGCTATTGTAAATTGGGCTGCTATGAACATAGGGGTGCATATATCCTGATTGGTGTTTCTGATTTCTTGGGATACAGTCCTAGAAGTGGGATTACTGGGTCAAATGGGAGTTCCATTATTAATTTTTGAGGAAACTCCATACTGTTTTCCACAGTGGCTGCACCAGTCTGCATTTCCACCAGCAGTGTATGAGGGTTCCTTTTTCTCCACATCCTCACCAGCATTTGTTGTTTGTTGATTTGTTGATAATAGCCATTCTGACAGGTGTAAGATGGTATCTCATTGTTGTTTTGATTTGCATCTCTCAGATGATTGACTAGTGACTTTGAGCATGTTTTCATATGTCTCTCAGCCTTTTGTATGTCCTCTTTTGAAAAATGTATATTTAAGTCCTTTGCCAATTTTTTTATTGGATTGTTTATCTTCCTTTTGTTAAGTTGTATGAGTTCTCTGTAAATTTTGGAGACTAAACCTGTTATTTGAAATAGCATTGGCAAATATGTTCTCCCATGCAGTGAGCTTTCTTGTTTTGTTGGTTTCTTTTGCTGTGCAGCAGCTTTTTATTTTGATGCAGTCCCATTTGTTTATTTTTCTCCTTAGTCTCCATTGTCCTAGGAGTTCTATCAGTAAAGATATTGTTATGACATATGTCTGATATTTTGCTGCCTGTGGAGTCTTCTAATATTTTTATGGTTTCCATCTTATGTTTAAGTCCTTTAGCCATTTTGAGTTTGTTTTTGTGTATGGTGTAAGTTGGTGATCTAGTTTCTTTTTTTTTTTTTTTACATGTATCTGGCCAAATTTCCCAGCACTATTTATTGAAGAGACTGTCTTGAGTCCATTGTATGCTCTTGCCTCCTTTGTCAAATATTAATTGAGCATAATGGCTTGGGTTGACTTCGGATTCTCTGTTCTGTTCCATTGGTCTATACATCTGTTCTTGTACCAGTACCAGTCAGTTTTGAGACCCGTCGTTTTGTAATATAGCTTGATATCTGGTATTGCGATCCCTCCAATTTTATTCTTCTTTCTCAGGATTGCTGTGGCTATTCAGGGTTTTTTATCCCATATGAATTTTTGGAGAGTTTGTTCTAGATCTTTGTAATATGCCATTGGTATTTTAATAGGTATTGCATTGAATCTATAGATTGCTTTAGGTAGTATGGACATTTTAATGATGTTGATTCTACCAATTCATGAACATGGTATGTTCTTCCATTTATTTACGTCTTCCTCTATCTCTTTTTTCAATGTCCTGTAGTTTTCTGAGTACAGGTCTTTTACCTCCTTAGTTAAGTTTATTCCTAGGTATCTTAATTTTTTTGTTGCTATGGTAAATGGGATTGTTTTCTTAGTTTCTCTTTCTGAGAGTTCATTATTGGTATATAAAAAGGCCATAGATTTCTGGGTGTTAATTTTGTATCCTCCTACATTACCGAATTCATTTAAGTCTAGTAGTTTTTTGATGGAGTCTTTGGGGTTTTCTATGTACAGTATCATGTCATCTGCGAATAATGACAGTTTTACTTCTTTTCCAATTGGGATGCTTTTATTTCTTCTTCTTGTCTGATCACTATGGCTAGCACTCCCAGTACTATATTGAACAGGAGTGGTGAAAGTGGGCATCACTGTCTTGTTCCTGTTCTTAGGGGAAATGGATTTAGGTTTTGCACATTGAGTATTATCTTGGCTATAGTTTTGTTCATATAAAGCTTTTATTATGGTGTGATATGATCCCTCTATTCCCACTTTGCTGAGAGTTTTTATCAAGAAAGGGTGTTGGATTTTGTCAAATGTTTTTTCTGCATCAATTGATATGATTATGAGATTTTTGTCTCTCAATTTGTTTATGTGATATATCACATTTATTGATTTGTGGATATTATACCATCCTTGCATCCCCAGAATAAATTCCACTTGGTCATGGTGTATGATCTTTCTAATGTAATGCTGGATCCGATTTGCTAGAATTTTGTTGAGGATTCCCTTTGGTTTTCTTTTTGTATATTATGTGTATCAGTTATGGAGTTTTTGTGTAGTTACTATTAGGTTTATGCAAAATAAAATTTCACTTATACAGTAGTCTTTTTTCTTCTAAATGCATATTATCTCCATTTTCCTTTGCAAATTCAGATCTTTATTCCCTCTCCTGTTATGTATGATTTTGTTTTCACAAATTATTCCTCTTTATGCTGTGAGTTAATTTCTGGTTGTGCTATTTTCTTCTCTCTTTTTTAATGTTTTTACCTCCTTTAACCTTTATGTTATAATTAAATGAATATTACCCTACTGGCGACCTGTTGCACGAATATTCATGCAATAGGCCTTCTTTCCCCCGGCTGCTGGCACTGGTTTTACTCCAGCACCCGGGACACAGGCCTTTGCTCTGGCCACCACCTTCCATCTTCGTTCTGGCCAGAGCCTTCAGTCTTCTCTGCTCTGGCGCCCAGAGCCTTCAGTCTTCTCCACAGCGCCGCTCCTGTAGTTCCCTCCGCCCCCCGCCCTCCTCCTCATAGCAGGCATCCTGCCCTGCCCGGCTGCTCTGTGCCTGTGTATGCAAATTAACCCACCATCTTTGTTGGGTTCATTTGCATACTCACTCCTGATTGGCTGGTGGGCATTGCAGAGGTATGGTCAATTTGCATACTTCTCTTTTTATAATATCCTGCTTCTGTCTGTTAGTCATCTTACTCCTAGTTTTGTATCCTTTTGTCTTTTTTTGTTTCAAGTAGAATAACCCCCTTCAGTATTTCCTGTAATAGATGTCTTGTGGTGATAAATAACCTCAGCTTTTGTATGTCTGGAAAATTATTTATTTCTCCTTCATATCTAATAGATAACTCATCTAGATATATTATGCTTAGCTGTTAATTTCTCTGTTTCAATATTTGATTCCACTCTTTCCTAATTTGCAAAGTTTCTTCTTAAAAATATGATGATAATCTAATGGGATTTCCTTTAAGATTACCATCTTCTTTTCCCTGGCTGTCTTGGGAATTCTTTCTTTGCCATTAATTTTTGAGAGTTTTAATATAATATGCCTTCAAGAAGGCTGCTTTGGATTGAGATAATTAGGTATTCTGTTTGCTTCTTGCCTCTTTTCTTAAGCTTTGAAAGTTATAATCAACTATTTGTTTGAATAGTCTCTCCATAGCCTTCTCCCTCTCTTCTCTTTCTAGTGTACCCATTATTCTTATATTGCTTTTTCTCATAGAATCAGAAAGTTCTCTTATTATTTTTACTCGCAAGTCTCTCTCTTCCTCCATCTGTGTCATTTTTAATTTCAGTCTTCAATATCACTAATTCTTTCTTTCATCTGGTCAGCTCTATTTCCTAAGCTCACTAGTTTATTATTCATCTTTTTTACTGAGTTCCTCAGCTTCAAAATTTCTATTTGTTTCTTTTAAAAGTTTCAATCTCTTTGGTAAAGTACTCCTTTTGTTAGTTAATTTTATTTCTGAGTTCATTACACTGCCTGTGTTTTCCTGTGTCTCATTGAGTTTTATCAGAACTCTAATCTTGAATTCTCTGTAATTTAAATCATACATTTCTATGTCTTTAAGTTTATTTTCTAGAGATTTTTAACTTTCTTTCTGAGCTGCCTCATTACCTTAAGTTATTCATGGTATGTGATGGATTCCTTCCCTGCCTAGGCATCTATGGGAATGAAATCTGCTTTCTTTTTTTCCACTGGCACTTCTCTATGTAGTACATTAATAAGAAGTTTTTCTTTTGCTTTCCAGTAGGTGGCACTGAAGTGCAAGTTTTTCAGTTTCTTTTGCACTGCTATGGCTTCTCAGACCTCTGTTGGGCAGTAGAAAATGCCCTGTATTCCCTAAGGGGTGGTGGTGGTGGTGGGGGGGGGTTCCCCTCTGTGACCGGGCAGCCTTGATAGGTGGGGAGTAGGCTGAATTGGGAGATGCTGGGTGGTGCATTTGTTGCTTTGCTCTAATTTTTCAATTATAGTTGATATACAATATTACATTAGTTTCAATCGTACAACCCAGTGTGTAGATATTTATATAATTTATGATGTTATCATCCCAATAAATCTAGTGCCCATCTGACACCACACAGTTATTATATTATTGACTATATTTCCTATGCTACACTTTACATCCATCCCCATGAATATTCTGTAACCACAAATTTGTACCCAGCCATTTTTTATGAGCATAAGATATTACAAACAGACTTATGATCATAGTATTCTTAAATGTTATTGTAACTAATTATCCCACTCCATTTGGAATTTTAGTTATTTGCCTTTTTGCTTTTCAACTGCCTTTCACCTAAACACTGGACAAAGAGAGCTCTGGGGGTAGGCCTGGAGGGGTGGGTGGAGGAATTGAGGAAAAAAGAAAAAAAAAGAGAAAGAACTCATGGACATGGACAACAGTGTGGTGATTGTAGGGGATGGGGGAGAGGGAGTAGGTCGAGGTGGAGAAAGGTATAGGAGTGATAAATGGTGTTTGAGAAAATAAAATAAAATAGAGAAAGAAAAGAGAGACATATATGACTTCTCCAAAGGGGAGCTTACTGATTTTTCAGTAACGCCTAAGATCAAAAATTGTCTAAAACCCAGCATTAGTTTATCGATGAAAGAGGTAAAAGATGATCTTTCCCACCTCCCTCAAAAAGGACCCAAATAACAATGACTCACTAGATGCTAAAGCACAAAGCTATGAACATGATCAGCCTTTTTCCTCCTTTCCTTCTACTTTTCACCTTCTCTACTTTCTTCCTCTCTCTCACCTTTTCAGAGTAGGCACTGTATTAATAACATCTGAGGATATAAAATGATTATGACAGAATTTATACAAACGTTTAGCTAAAAAGTACAGTATTTAAGTGAATTTTAAGTGAACAATTTTAAAAAAATTATTTGAGAGACCAAATAGCAGCAATATAAAAAATTAAATATAGTCACACTATGTCATAATACATTACAGATCTTTTTTTTTCTAAAAACACTATTGAAAAATCGATAAAAGAAATTCATGTTTATTCCAGCTATGGAGAAAGATAAATTTCCAAAGATGAAAGTGCTGAGTGAAAAGGAATACTTCACAGTCTTTTAGTCCAGACCTAAACTTTCTTTTATCTGGAAAACTTTACTAAACCCTTCCTTCAAGCTGCTCCTGGGGCTATCTTTCTAATCCTGTTTGTCTCCTGTTCAGTCACCTTTGACAGAACCCTGTCACTCACTCAATAAAGCCCAATAACCTCAGCAGTCTTTTTTTGATCTGGTCCTTTTCTCTCTCTGCAGTTTCATAATAATAGTGATGTCTCTTCCTTCCCTCCTTTTCCCACTCTCACTTCAGTTACCTAAAGACCTAGAATTGTAGGGTTGCTGCAAGAAATAATCCATTTAGACATTTCAAGACTTCAGATAATACCTAGGTACATCAAAGCAATTCAGCAAATGGTACTGTAAATACAATTAACATTACTTCTAGTTTTACTAGCACTGTTACTACTAGTACTAGTCCTCCTCCTTCTACAATACCTACTACTTTTTACCTCCTCCTTATTAGTTAAGAAGATGATTATGGTGATGATTATGATTTGCTAGATCCTATGTCTAGTGTAGCATAGGTATTACCATCCTCATTTTTCACTCAATTGACAGCTCAATTCAATTTCCTAAAACTTAAAAGTTATGAAGCCAGAACTCAAATACAGTTGTCTGACTTAAAACTTTGCTTATTCTTTTGCACCATAATTATTTCCAATAAGAAGAGTGTGTTGGTGAATCTTCATTTTGAAAACAGTGACATAGTTTTGCAGAATTTAGAGATGTATATCTGAACTACATAAATGGGATTGTGCCCACTTTTGAAATAACAATATAAAAGTAAACTGAACTGGTGTCAAATATTTGACTGGAACCCAAAAAATGCAAGACATGTCCGGAGCCAACAAGAGCAGCTTGGCTCCTCATATTCTGCATTTTTGCCATTGTTTAAAAATATAAAGACCGAATGTAACATGTTGAAAGTAAAATGTTAGCCAACGTCCTTAGTCAAAACTGAGAACTGTTTTATTTTCATGATGTTCTCAAATGATGTTATACAAACATCATGACCTACTGAATATATTATTGATTTTTAATATTGAGTGTTAAAATATATATTTTAATTTAAAAAGCATACTTATATTTCATAGAACAAAATGTCCCTTGAATAGCTATTATACAATATTTATAAACATCCTTACATATATTCTATGTAAGGAATCGTTCTAAAAACACAAATATTTCCTTTTTTTCTCATCGAGCTTATTATAGATGAGTTTAATTTTGAATTGTAAGTTTACAGAAAAAGAATAGATTCCTTCCTCAAGACTGCCCATTTTTATTGATTTATTTTTATTTTTTTAATCCTCACCCAAAGATATGCTTATTGATTTTAGAGAAAGAGGAAGGAGAGAAGAGAGAGAGAGAGAGAGAGAGAGAGAGAGAGAGAGAGAGAGAGAGCTATCAATTGGCTGCCTCCCATGCATACCCTGACCAGGGACAGAACCCACAAACTAAGTATGTGCCCTGACAAACTGAATCTTGAACCTGAAACCTTTTTGGTGTACGGGAAGATGCTCCATCCATCTGGGTCACCCAGCCCGGTGCCAAACTGCCATTTTTAGATCCAGTGATGTTACTTAGAGATGTTCACCTATACTGTCAAAATTGGGGGGGAAATCTGTCACATATAATAATTTTTTTACTTATAAGGTCAGTTCTTAATCCTGGAAGTTGAGCTTGTATCTGAGCATACATGATATAGGAGGCAAGGTGCATGTGTGTTTTCACCCCAGCTCTAACTCAAATTTCTCTCCCATCTTTTTCTCATTGTGGCTTCCCTGGACTAACTACTTAAATCATGCTTATAATTTAAGAATATCTATTTTATTTTCCTCATTTAGTACTGAACCAGTACATGGTTTGAGCAATTAGATGTTTTTTGTTGTTTTTGTTGTTGTTGTTGTTGTTTTTTTGGGGGGGGGGGTTGCTTCTTTTTTCTAAGCCAGTTATTTTCATTCAGTGTGCTTCAAAAATTTTTTAAAAATGCAGTAACTGACTATTTAGTCAGGGGCACTGACCTTTTTTCTCCCTTAGATTGTCAAATAAAAAATTACAACAGCCAACTCAACAACAGCTTTCTGGTGTGAATGCCCTGTCTTGAACCATAAATACATATGATAGAGTTGCATTTTATTGGCCACTTTGCATAATAAGGTTGCGTCTGACTGGTTAATTCTTGGTACCAAAAATCCTTATATATAAGTATAGGCACCTGATTTTTAAAAAAGTAACTTTGAAGCAAAAAGGGCAGGTAATTGCTATTATTATCATTATTATTATTATTTTGTGAATCAGTCAAAATTATGCCTTTTTTTATCAGATCTACCAAAATTATGACGTATTTTTGGTGTGCCGCAGAGTTTTAGTAACTCATTTATGCGTGCCATGAGTGGAAAGGGTTGAAAATCACTGCTGTCGGGCCTCTGTGGTTCCTCTACAAGTTTAGCACTTCACTCAGCATGGAATGGAGACTGCCCTCACACCTAAATCCATAAACATGGGCAAACTCATCCAAATGCATTTCTCTGCCTCCATGTGCTGAACAGCTTCCAATATTTGCTTGCTTTCCATAGGCTTTATTGTAGTTGTTTTTTTAGATTTTGTCCAGAATTTATAACTTTCATCTACGACAGATTAATCCTACAAAATCTACTGTTTGTGCCTTGAATAGAAAACTTCTCAATATTGTTTTGTAACTTACTTCTTTTTTTATTACATTTATGACAGTCATCTTCAAAATTTCAAACCATCAAGTGAACTCTCTTAATGATTATCCTTTTTGGAAGCATCTGATGGCACTGATATAAAAATCTTTCTGAAATTCTGCCTTTAATAATGGAGCCAACCTATTAATAGCTAAAGCTTCACTTTTTAAACATACCAAGGAAAACCTGGAATTGAAAATAGATTAAATTAATTTGGAACGCTCATTTGGTCTGATGGAAAAGCATACTTCACAGAGTGATATGTAAATGCCCTTCTGACCTACTATTTTGGTTCTGATTACATATTATTATGCAGCAAATTATTCCAAAACTCAGTGCCTAGTGACATAAAACAACAACTTGTTTTCTTAATTTTACAATTTTCTAGATCATGAATTAAGAACAAGTCACCGCAAGGATAGCCAGTCTCTGCTCCATGATATCTTGGGGCCAGGGGTTATGGACTCAATGTTTGTCTTCCCCCAAAATGTATATGTTGAAACTCTACCCTCCAGCGTAATGGCATAAGGAGACAGGGTCTTTGGGATGTAACTAGGATTAGATGAGGTGATAAGGTTTGAGTCCTCATAATGGGATTACTGCCCTCATAGAAAGAGTCTATAGTCTGCCATGTGAAGGTATAGCAAGACAATGACCATCTGTGAGAAAGAAAGAGAGCTCGCAAAAGGAACTGAAGTGGCTGGTATCTTGGTCTTGAACTTCGCAGCCTCTAGAACTATGAGAAATAAATACCTGTTGTTTAAGCCACCCAGATTAAGATGTTTTGTTATGGCAGCCCTAACTGATTAAGACACTAGGTCTTTCCACATATCCCCTCCCTTCACCTCTGTCTTCTTTCCTTCATGCCCACTCCTTCTTTCTTTCTTTCTTTCTGTAGCTTACTCAGAGCATGGAAGCCTAAGTTATATTTTTTTACATGATAACTCAGGGCTTCAAGAAAAAGTGTTTCAACATATAGGAAGTAGAAGCTGACAGATTCCTCAGGCCTGAGACCAGAAGCTGGCACAGCATCACCTTTTCTATATTCTGTTCGTTAAAGTTGTCATGGAGCCTACCCAGCACAAGGGGAGACCCACCAAAAACAGACAGACATGTATTTTGCACCATATAATAAGTGACAAAACCACTATTTTAAGAACCTTAAAACTACTCTTTATATATCCTATGGCAGGACTGTTCTCCATCTTTTGAGAGAAAGTGGATATTTCTCTTTCTACTGAAGAATATGTCATTGTAACATATGAAGTTTGTGCCCAATAGGCATTGCTCTACTTCATAATAACTGCCCAAGAATGACTCAAAGTAAATAATTTTAAAATGAAAATAAGTATTTCTGACAGATGCCATCTAATATTTATTTGGCTTGTAGCCAACAGTTCTATACAATTGGTCAATCATTCAGAAAAAAATCAAGGTATTCTTTTTAACCAATTTATTTAGAACAATTTACTTAGTACTTATTCTGATTAAAGTTATATATGTATTTAAGGTTTTATTGATTAAAACTATAGAAAAAATTATTGTCACCCAATATTCATTCTTTCCTTATTCCAAAATAATATAATATAAAGCCAGGCACATATTACTCAGGATAAAGAATATGTCCCAGTTTTCCTTGAAACTAGGTATGGCCATGAGAAGATATATTCAAGGAAATGTAAGATGAAGTGGAATACTTTTTGTCATTTGCTTTGTATTTCTTTCCTTCATTATACTACCTAAAACAAGGATGCTGTCATCTTGCTCATGCAATGAGTGTCACAACTTAGGAAGGAACTCAGATCCTCTATTACTAAAATTTTAAAGTGTTAACAACAACAACAAAAAAGAATCCAAAGAAGATATGAGATACAAGAAATATTACTATTTGAAGTGAAATCCTTAAAGAGAAGCAGATCTTCACTGAATAAGAAGTCAAAGGGCTCTAGAAGAATGCCATTAAGTAGAAGATAGACTACATTTAAAGGTATAAAATTACTTTTCATTTCATTTTATAACTAGGAAGATGGAAAAGCTAAGTAAAGGGGTAAAGCATTTACTAAAAATCATTCATTAAGACACTAATTTGAAAGAATATATGCACCCCATGTTCATTGCAGTATTATCCTATATAATAAAAGCGTAATATGCAAATCAACTGAATGGTGGAACAACCGGTCGCTATGACACACACTGACCACCGGGGGACAGACGCTCAATGCAGGAGCTGCCCCTGGTGGTCAGTGTGCTCCCACAGGGGGAGCGCCGCTCAGCCAGAAGCTGGGCTCACAGCTAGCGAATGCAGCAGCAGTGGTGTGAGCCTTTCCTGCCACCACTGCAGGCTGGTGGTAAGGAGCAAGGGGTCCTGGACTGCAAGAGGGATGTCTGGCTGCCGCCTTAGGCCCAATCCCCACAGCAGGTGGATATCCCCCAAGGGGTCTGCAAGAGGGCACAGGCCAGGCTGAAGGTCACCCCCCCACACTCAGTGCATGAATCTCATGCACCAGGCCTCTGGTTTATATTAACCAAGATATAGAAGCAGCCCAGGTGGCCATCAGTAGGTGAGTGGATAAAACAACTATGGTACATTTACACAATGGACTACTCAGCCTTAAAAAGGAAGAAAATTTTACCTTTTTTCCAGGGTTCTTGTTCCAGCATTAAGAAGGGTTCAGCAATCTGGAGAAAGGCTATGCGTAGATTAAGTAAGAGTCCAAAGACAAAAGATAATTTTGAAAGGCATTGAGGGTCAGAGGAGCTTAAGCTAAAAGAGCTAAATTCTCTTTGTCTCAGGACCCTTGCTTTGTATTAACACAATCTGTCCTAAGGCAAGGTGGAGATAATACACTTCAAAGGGTAGGATTATATACACAAGCATTGTCAGATTGGGGAATAGCCTTCAACTGTTCAGGTGTTTGGCCAACAGGAGGCAATAACATGTAGATTAAGAAGCCCTGAGCAGTAAACAATCAACCTTTTCAGGTTTAGGGGAAATACTTTTAGCCATTCCAACAGGTGATAGATAACATATGTGGCTCAGCCCTTGTTGAGTCCCCAAGTTCCATCAACCTTTTGATGAAACTCTTGCAATTATGATATGCTGGAACTGGCTTCTGGCACCTTTTGTGACAGTATGGACAGTCCCAGAGAACATTATGCTAAGTGAAATAAGCCAGTCAGAGACAGACAAATACCATATGATTTCCCTCATATGTGATATTTACTGAACAAACTGAACTCACAAACAATATAGTAACAGACTCATAGAGAGTCTGTTACTATTGGCCAACATGGCTCAGTGGTTGAGCATTGACGTATGAACCAGGAGGTCATGGTTCAATTTCCAGTCAGGGCACATGCCATGGTTTCAGACTCGATCCCCAGCATGGGGTGTGCAGGAGGCAGCTGATCAATGATTCTCTCTCATCATTGATGTTTCTCTCTCTCTCTTCCTTTCCCTTCCTCTCTGAAATAAATAAAAATATTTTTTAAAAAGACAGAGAGAGAGAAAGAGCAGGCAGACAGCTCTGTTTGGGGAAGGTTTGGGGAGTAAGGGCTGGAGACATTGAGCAAAAAAGAAAAAAGAGAAAAAGAACTCATGGACATGTACAACAGTATGGTGATTGTTGGGGGGAAGGAGAGTGGGTGGATGTGGAAGAGGGTATATCAGAGATAAATGATGATGGAAAATAATAAAATAAATAAACAAACAAATAAATAAATAAATAAAAATTATTCAATCTCTCTATCAACGATTTTTAAGGACTGACAAGATATAAGACAGGAGATTCCATGTGATAGTGGCACATTACTTAACTTTGCAATAAGCAATATTTTATTATATTTCTTGGTTTTCAATTTTCAAAATTAACATATAAATTATTATAGTCTTCTAAATTTCATAGGACAGTTTTGGTTACAGAAAAAACAAATAGTTTAACCATTCAGAGCTCCCTAGATTAGGCTTACATCTTCCTGATCTCTGTTCCCAAGATACATGTTTATTTATTGCCTGGTCATCTGGATTGATTATAAACTCTGTGCTGGGAGGGATAAATGCTTTTCAGCTTTTTTTTTCTCCTCCATAATAGAATTAAAGCAATTTCTTAGATGCAAAATCAGGCAAATAAAGAACTAAAAACTACTAGGTGGGTCAGAGGGTCAGAACACTTTAACAAAATTACCAAAGAGAAATCCTATCTAATAAAAGAATAATATGCAAATTGACCATACCTCCACCACACCCACAAGCCACGCCCACCAGCCAATCAGGAATGAGTATGCAAATTAACCCAACCAAGATGGCTGTGGCCACAGAGCGAGCAGGAGGCTTGGGTTTCCCCGGCAATGGAGGAAGCCAAGCTTTTTGCACACCCTGGCCGGCCCTGGACTCCACTCAAGGCTACAAAATTTCAATTATAGAAGATAAATAAATCCCAGATACCAGGGCCTCTGCTTGGGTTGCCGGGGGGTGGGGCCAGCCTGCAAACCACCATAGGCCCCTCACCCAGGCTGCCCCATGCCCCAAGAGAACCCCCACACTGATCCGGAACACCCTTCAGGGCAAACCAGCTGGCCCCCACCCATGCACCAAGCCTCTATCCTATCTAATAAAAGAGTAATATGCAAATTGAACATCACTCCAACACACAAGATGGCTGCCCCCATGTGGTCAAAGATGGCTGCCCCCATGTGGACACAAGATGGCTGCCACAAGATGGCCAGCAGGAGAGGGCAGTTGGGAGGGACCAGGTCTGCAAGGGAGGGCAGTTGGGGGTGATCGAGCCTGCAGGTGAGGGCAGTTAGGGGTGACCAGGCCGGCAGAGGAGGGAAGTTAGGGGCAACCAGGCCTGCAGGGAAGGGCAGTTGCGGGGGACCCAGGCCTGCAGGGGAGAGCAGTTGGGGGGGACCAGGCCTGTAGGGGACGACAGTTAGGGATGACCAGGCCTGCAGGGGAGGGCAGTTAGGGGTGACCAGGCCTGTAGGGGACGACAGTTAGGGGTGACCAGGCCTGCAGGGGAGGGCAGTTAGGGGCAAACAGGCTGGCAGGGGAGCAATTAGGCATCAATCAGGCTGGCAGGGGAGTGGTTAGGGGGTGATCAGGCTGGCAGGCAGAAGCAGTTAGGGGCAATCAGGAAGGCAGGAAGGCGAGCAGTTGGGAGCCAGCAGTCCTGGATTGTGAGAGGGATGTCCAACTGCCCGTTCAGGCCCGATCCTACCGGGATCGGGCCTAAACGGGCAGTTGGACATCCCTCGAGGGGTCCCAGATTGGAGAGGGACTGGGCTGAGGGACCACCCCCCGCCCCTGTGCACGAATTAGGCTGGGCTGAGGGACCACCCCCCCACCCCCACCGTGCACAAATTTCATTCATCGGGCCTCTAGTCTTAGAATAAAGTGTTTAAAAATGGAATAGGCAGTTTTGCATAGCAGCATACTCATAATATTTAAATGGAGACTAGATGGCCTTCTTTCTGGGACTCCTGCATGGAGTATATATGTATTGAACATCTATGAAGTTTTAGAAGAGATGTTTCTTTACTTCATAGTTTTTCGTAATCATTACAATGCTGTTAAGTATGTATGACTACCCCAATTTTGCAATAAAAGCAATATGAGGCTGAGAGGGGTTCAGTAATTTGACTTAGGTTATCCAGCTAGAACGAGTTAGCCTGAATTTGAATTCATATCTACCCATTTCAAAGCTATATTGCCCTCAAACTCTCTTTTAACTATTATCATTTTATGATGCTCAGAAACTTACACACACACACATCCTATGACCCCACCCAATTACTGAATTTACTAAATTCAGACTTGGTAGCAGCATCACCTAGTCCTATTGCCCGTTGTGTTATGAGTAAGAAGATACTTATTTATCAAGGTCTCATGAACTTTTAAATTTAGATTAGCTGATAATTGTGCTCTTATTGATGTGGTCTTGAAGTTGAATAGGAGGAAACCAAAATGACCTTTGTTTTTTGTCCTGTTTCTGTCTGTACGTAACATGACAGTTATTGCAGAATGAATGCTATTCCAAATGATTTTTCCACAAAAGGTCATCCTATCACATGCTGTGCATTTAATTCTGTGAATATGTTTCTGCCGGGCCTACCATTGTGAAAATGAGGCTGCTTGTGTCCAATTAAAACTTTTGAAAGAAATCTGTTCAGAGTCTAAATTTGGCAATCTACCTATTAAACCAGTAAAAATGACTTTTCTCATTTTATATTTATAAACTTCTTCTTTGCTATTACTTCTAAGTAAAAATATCTTTGGCAAATATAATTTCAGAGACTTCAAAAACAACAATTCCATCTCTGCAGATTATAAAAATAATATACACTCATTATAGAAAATTTAAAATCCACAAAATTTCCAGTGACTTTTACAATATACTTATATTCAGTTTTAATAACCTCCAATATCAGTATGAATGTTGTCACAATAGGGAAATTTGCAGATAACAATAAATTACCAGATTTAACATGTTAAAACTCAGTTATAAATATGATGGAGGCACTGCAGCCCTTGCACTGAAATGGTCTAATTAATACTCCAATTTGGATAGCAAAAATGTGGTTTTCAAAGGACCATTACTGCCCAGCTGGCATGGCTCAGTGGTTGAGTGTAGATCTATGAACCAGGAGGTCATGGTTCGATTCCCGGTCAGGGCACATGCTCTGGAGGATCCCCAGTGGGGGATATGCAGGAGGTAGCCGATCAATGATTCTCTCTCATTGATATTTCTCTCTCTCTGTCTCTCTCTCCCTTTCTGAAATCAATAAAAAAATTATATATATATATATATATATATATATATATATATATATATATATATATATATATACACACACACACACACATACACATACTAGAAGCCCGTCACATAAAGTTTCGTGCAATAGACCTTCCTTCACCTGGCTGCCGGCACCAGTTTTCCACCAGCAGCAGTTTTCCTCTGGCCACCCCACCCGCCGATCGGAGCGCCTCCCGCCAGTGAGATCGGCCACCCCGAGAGGAACTCCGATCGGGAGGCGCTCCGATCGGCAGGTGGCCAGAGGAAAACTGCTGCTGGCGGAAATCTGGTGCTGGCAGCCACGCAATCGGCCACCCTGAGTTCCGCCCCCGGCGCCTTCCGCCGGCTCCATCGGTCCTCCCGCAGGGCCGGCCGTTGGGGCCTGTGGGAGGAACGGGGGACGGAGACTCGTGAGTCCCCGCCCTGCGCCCCCCCCCCCCCCCCCCCCCCGCTCATCCTGTCAGCCCGTCAGCCCAATTGGCCACCCCAAATCCTGCCCCCAGCCTGCCGCCGGCCCAATCGTGGGTGTAGCAGAGTGATGGTTATTTGCATACTTCCCTTTTATTATGTAGGATGTATATATATATACATATATATATATATATATATATATTATTATTATTTCATCTCTTTCCCACAACATTAATCCATCGTCATGATGAGAAATCAGAGGCTTCTATTTAACTACTGTCTTATAGGTACTCCTATGAAACAAAGACTTGAAACCAGTCTTCTGACTTGAGAATCAGAGCTTCACTCCCATTTCCTAATCTGTACCCTGCCCTCTGCCTGACCTGGAGAATGAGGTACCTTCCTGGAACAATTTAAGGAGCATTCATAGGCTTATGTACTCCCATTATTTCCTTTTCTGGCTTTTCAGTGTTTTGTGATATATCCACCATTAGAGTTTTTACTCTGAATTAAAAATATTAGAAAAGCCTTATGAATTTCAAACATTTTGGCTGTTAAAAGTAACATTAATTTATTAGCCTGGCAGAAATTTATTCAACTAGCTTTTTAATGCATTCCAACCTCTAGCCCCACTGTTTTAGCTAAGGCATTCATAATTTCTTTCCACATAATCATAATAGCAATCATTTACTCATTCAATACATATTTATGCCTACTAGGTTCAGTCACTGTGTTAGCTGAAGGTAATAAAAAGAAAAATAAAAGACACATTTCCAGTTCTCATATGATATTGATAAGCCTACGCAAAACTATTAGCAGCCCAGAGAAGGAATCCTAATTGGTCTCCAGGTCTTCATTTTTGCCCTGTGCAATCTATCCTGTACCTACCTGGGTTAAATCTTTCCCATATGAAAAATGATGATTATCTTTTTTTTCGGTTTAAAACTTACCGTGGACTGTCCACTTAAGCTGAGCACTGACTGAGGAGGGACATAGAGACTCAAATACACCATGTAGTAACTGCAGGACCTAGTCACGATACAAAATCTTTCCAGTTCCTTATTGTTTCTAAGTCATTTTCCAGTGCCTATCTCCTGTGGAGTTTGCACGAGAGGATTAAATAAATTAATGTAAATAAAGCGCATAGCAATGTGTCTGACACAGTAAGTGTGTAGTGGATGTTACAGACAATGATATTTGGGACACAGGCTCAGAGGTGCTAATTTGATCGGTTTGAGATGGGCGTCAGCATAGGTGTTCTTTAAAGCTTCCTAGGGTTGAGGATCACAGCTGGAAGTGTTCAACTATAGAATGTAGAAAAAGATCCCCAACATTTCTCTACACCCCTTCATGTATGAGAACAAGAACATATGGACCTTAATTGTCACCCTCTATCCCCATAGGACAAGGGTGGGGAAGTTAGGGACAAAGAGGCATGGCAAAAACCTCACAGAGCAAAAGTAACCAGAGAAAAAGCCTTGGAAATTTAACCTCTAAAATAGATGTGGGTTTTTTTGAGACAGATGAGACAGAGGGAAACTAAGTATATATAATTTTTGGAGAAAAGGGTGACTGACTCTAGAAATAATGAAAAAAGTGGAATTTGGTAAAGAAAAAAGAGCAAAAGGGTAGAGGGTGTGGAGAAGAGATCAAGGAAGTTGGAATATGAGGAAGGCACACCAGACCCCCAGAGTGAGGCCTTCCCTCCAGTGGGTACAAAGGAGGGAGATATTCAACTTTCTCTCTGGCCACCTGTCTCAATTCTGCTTTCTCATTCCATGCCACCACCTCCAGACACTTGGGGATAAGTATATGAACACCTCAAGAACCTTAACCCAAATCTGGCATTTTTATGTAGAGGTGGGTGCAATGGTATCTTCACTAGAGAGGAATTTTTTATTTATACCATGAACTTGAACCACTGCTGTTTTTACAGCCTGCAGATTACAGTTGGGGAAGCCAAAGAGCTTATCTCCAGACTCACCCACACAACTGGGAATTCAACCAAAGTGTCCTTCCCTATCTGACAGTTCAAAAAATAAAAATAAAAAGCCCTGACTGGTTTGGCTCAGTGGATAGAGCGCTGGCCTGCGGACTGAAGGGTTCCAGGTTTGATTCCAGTCAAGGGCATGTACCTTGGTTGCAGGCACATCCCCAGTGGGAGGTGTGCAGGAGGCAGCTGATTGATGTTTCTCTCTCATAGATGTTTCTAATTCTCTATTCCTCTCCCTTCCTCTCTGTAAAAAATTAATAAAGTATATTTTTAAAAAAAGAAAAAGAAAAAGAAAAAAAGGAAGCCTCATAAAGTTTTGTGTCCTAATCCTCAAACCTGTTTCTTTTTTAAATTGAACATTTTTCAACAAGAAAATATATGTATTTATATCATCTATATCTATATATATGGTGTAACTGTTTTATCTCCTTCTGAAGAACAAACTTAAAAAGATGGAGCTGCTATTCACTGTTTATTGTAATAGCTATATAGAAATCATCTTGTTTATTTCTTTCCATTATAGCTTTTCTTTATATCCTCTACTATTACTTAACATTACAAAGCAATGTTACTGTATATTTATTAACAATAAATATCTTCAGATTAAGTCCATGTTTTGTAGATCACCTTTGATTTTCTGCAACTTAATTATTTCCAAAACAATGACCTTTTCTATATTTTTATCCTTTTTGTTCTCTGCTATATTTCACACCATTAATCAGCCAACCTTTGAAAGTCTTCTGTCTTAATTTTTGTGGCAAAACCGTGTTCTCTTCCTTTGTGTTAGTATCATACAAAATGCTTTATGTGTATTATATATGATGCTGTTTTTTCAAACTTGTTTTTAACACAATCCATGACAATAAATATACTTTATTTTATACTCCAATACATCACTTACACACACACACACACACACACACACACACACACACACACACACACACAAAACACATGCACATACATATATACGTGTGTTTATCACTGGTGCAGTGTTATGAAACACTTATTCTGTGTGTGATACATTCTACTTTTTTCCATATCATTTTTGTAAACGTGCTGATCACTCCTCACTAAATTATAAAATTAATTTCTCAATTAACAAGTCATAACCTATAGTTTGTAAAACATTAAATTTATAATAAATTTCTGAAGCAAGTATTATTAGTTCCATTTTACACATAATGAAACTGAGATAAATCTTCTAACTTTTGAATCTAGAAATGACAGATATGGGGCTTGAATTCAGTTCTCACATACACCAAAATCTATAACCTTATTTACTCTATTATCTGGCATTCATCACTGATAATTGTTCTCTTTTAATTTATCCTTTGAAGAAGGATAAAGAATTAAGTTCCTTTCATTCTTTCTTCCGTTTGTTAACTTGGCCTCTTTCCATTTTTATTATGATGACCCTCTTATAAATCACTGCCTCCCATTCAGACTATTATTGTAGTTTCCTAACTATTCTTCCTGGCTTCAGATCTTCCCACTCACATTCATGCTAGGTGAGTTACCAACTGGATCAAAGAGAAAGATGAATGACTCAATTATATTTATTTGTATTTCCTCAGTTGCAAGAACAAATCTGGATACTGAGTAGGTATTTAATAACTACTTAACGGTTGTCCCCTTGAGTTCATACGATTCAGTTCCAACTTTAGATCAAAGGCTGCAGAATCTAGATGCTCTATCAGATTTACTGGGAATAAGCTGATGGAAGTCCATTCTCTGACCCATACAACAAACTTTGTCAAGTGCTCAATGTTGAGTCCAAATCACTAAGGCAATGGAGTTCTCAAGATTTATACATATGTGTTACATATTATAATACTACTCCAATACCCCATGCCCCAAATCACCATTAGAAACACCATTTTAATACCAGTTCCAAATGGCAGTAAGAAATTTTAGAATCAACCTGCTTGGTTTTAATTCCAGCTGATGGTTTTGTGTACCTATTCACACCTAAACAAAACATGCTAATTAACTTGTTCCATCCCACAGTGCTCTATCCCACACGGTCAGGGTCTCAACTTAGGCAAGAAAACCAATATCAAGACAGGGCTATCTACTGCAGAAGAATTCTATCCTAGCAATGTCGGGAAAATGTAATTAAAACCAAATTGTCTCCCAACCCAGAAATCTTCTCCACAAAGGTAGTAGAGAAACAAAAATGTTTTATTATTGAGTAAGCATTAAACCATATGGGACATATATCATGAACAACCCACAAAGAAACTGCAAAGACAGAAGGAAATTTTAACCTTCTGTATGCCAAGGAGATACAATCCTTTATATACATGTCTTCAAGATAAATAATTTGTATTCCAGTAAGAGAACATGACAATACCTCTTAAATTTGTCCAGTAATTGGTGGTGACCATTTGTGTTAAGCTATTTAACTTTAGCTAGAAGAGAAGCAAATTAACTTCTTACATCTTTTTTGATAGGATGTAGCTTTGTAACATGGAGCCAGACATCTACCTAAATTTGACTTTTACCTTCTCACAGAAACTTGGAGATAGGGGAGCTACCTCCCTGGGTGTTTATCTTTAAAAGAGAAGGCTCCCAGGTCCTTGAGAAAGTATCAAGCTGACAAAAGGCCTTATCTTGTTTTCAAAAGGGCTTATATGTGTTTCAAAGAGACAAATTTTCTGAAGTAAAGGTTCTAAGAAAAGGAAAGTATTGGGTTTCTCTTCCCTATTTTTAACAGGAGGAATTAAGCCTCATATTTTAAATTTTTATATGTCCTTATAGCAACTAATACTTTTTAAAAATACTAAAGGACAACCTTTATTGAAATATTTGAAGAGAAACAGCAACAAGAAAGATGAAGAGTAATTTATTTTACTTTACATCATGAATATGAATGTTTTATGTATTTTTTAATGTTTTATTTAAATGTATTTTTAAATGTTTTATTTTCCCAAACAAAACAAAACACACACAAAAAAAAACTATTAAAAATTCTTTCTGTCATGATTTGAAATTCCACACTTATAAACTACTTTCACATATGCATTTGTGAGTCTTCTATTCCTTGCAAGTTATCTATCTAATTCATTAATACTGAAAAACAATTGCACTTTTAAAATTACTATGTTGCACAATATGCGATAATTTCTGAGAGCTCTACTTCTCATTACCCTTCTTTACTATTGATTCCTTGATATTTTTAGGTTTTTAATTTTTGCAATTTATTTAATAATCGATTGTCCAGATTTTTTGAAAAGCCTGCTTTTAGACATCTATATCTATATATGTATTTATATCTAGAAGAGGGAAGAGATGTAGCTATAGACAAAAATATAGATTCTTGGAAGGAGGCATGTAAGAGATTCCTATGTGTTACTTAATTCAATATCCTATCTTTAGAGTGGATTAAATATCCTTCTAAATCCATGACTCTCTCTTATATTCTCATGGATTCTAAAAGTGCATGGTTTACCTTGGCATTTAGTTAGCGTCACATAGAAAGGGTTTTATAGAATTGCAGTTAAAAAATTGATCTGATGTCTTCTTAGCAGATTGTAATTAGAAGGCAAATACACAGACATGACAGAATTTATCAAGAGATTGTTTAAGACACTGAAGTCAAATTATATGCTTTATTGTTCATCTGATTCTGTTGCCCATTTAAGTTTAGTGGAAAGATAATCCAAATAAGGATAAAATAATTTAATGTCAAGTACTACAGAATAACTACTATGCTTTTTATGTAAACAGATAGAACATTTAAAATTTATATTTTTAAAATTCAAAATAATATAATTTTAAAAGCCTGAAAGTGTGCTACAAGGTCCACAATGGGAAACAGTGATTTCCTGTCCCACTCCTCCTTAGCCTGAGGCTCTTCCTCCAGAGGTAATTAATTCCATTCTCTTTTGCTGTTTCTGCTGGAATTTACCTCCAGAATTCTAAAAGAATGATTTCATTATTATTGCTTATCCTTTTATTTCCCGTTATTGTTATGAAATACTTCAAAGAGAAAGTGATACTTAAATAGAATGTTAAAAGATGACATGTTCTCCATGTTTCCAGTGGGATCCTGAGGTGGGAAAAAACATGGCAAGTATAAAGAGCAGGATGAATGGAGGTAGTGATGAAGTACAATGATGGGATTCTAATTAATGATGACAGGAGATTTGACTTTGGATGGTGCGCACACAGTACAATATATAGATCTTATAACATAGAAATCCATAACTGAAACCTATATGATATTAACCAATGTCACCCCCAATAAATTTAATTTAAAAAGAGGGGGGAACAAATATAAGGAGCAGGATAGAACTGAAGTACAATGAGGCATCCTATGGGACTTCTGTAAGGTTCTCCAAAATGAAACTCTTTAATTATTAGTCAGGAGACTAGTTTCTTACCGTGTGTGTGTGCGTGTGTAAGTAGAGAGAAGGAATTGATATGTATTTATCATATTTAACAGCCATTTTAAGCTGCATATTAACATATTGGTCCTGTTCTGACACTTCTAGTGGTTGGTTTATTTATACAAGCCTTTAGATGAACAAAAGAATATTTAAACAATGACCTAGGAACAAAAAGTAAATTCATATTCTTTAGTAATCTGTGGGACTCAATAAAAAGTCTGTATGCTACAAACCTTTGTGAAGGTAGCTGCCATCCCTGAAATATAGACTATTTGATCAAGAATAGGGTGGCCCTATTTGGTTTGGCTCAGTGGATAGAGCGTCGGCCTGCGAACTGAAGGGTCCTGGGTTCGATTCCAGTCAAGAGCATGTACCTTGGTTGCAGGCACATCCCCAGTGGGGGGTGTGCAGAAGGCAGCTGATTGATGTTTCTCTCTCGTCGATGTTTCTAGCTCTTTATCCCTCCCCCTTCCTTGCTGTAAAAAATCAGTAAAATATATTTAAAAAATAGCGTGGTCAGCAAAAGCTTATTTCTCTTATCAACTAATTGTTGTCCTTGTGTACCTGGGACCCAGCACCTAGCCCACCATATAGCAAACATATACTAAACATTTATCAGCTACTCATACATAAATAAATTGATCAAATGTATAAATAAGTATGAGCATAGCCCTAAGCCAAAGGAGGTCTGGGATGAAGGCATGGGAGGTCAGAAGGGTATGGGTATGTGGGTGTGTATAGGGGATGGGAAACAGAAAAGGAACCTACATCTTTAAGAGTAATAGCAACATTACAAAACCAAGGGAAGCCATTTGAAGGAAGACATCCTAGTAAGAGAGGAGGTGAGATAAAGAAACAAATTAAAACCATTCACTAGAAAAAAAAAGGGGTTCAGGGGGAAAGGAATTGACAATACAAACATATAGTCTGCTTTCTATTCATATACATTGAGCTTTGAATATAGTTCAACTTCCATGTGAGACAGATCAATAATAAGTGCAGTGAACTCTCACAAGCTTGGCTCTGAACCACGAAATCCCTTGGCAGTATAATGGAACAGTAGGGGTGGGGGTGGTGAGAATCAACCCCAGTAACATTGCTCTGGGCAGAAGTTCATGTAAATGTACGTGATATTTTAATGAAGATGTGAGGTTGCCAATGCTAACCTCACACATGCATTCACATTACCATGACAACCAGTGGCTCTCCAGATATAAAGTAATGACTTGCTTATGCCTAAACATGTAACTTAGTTTTTCATGTGGCTAAGAAAGATTACACTGAAAAAAAAACCCGAGCCAAATCTGACAGATATGAGAAAAATTCATTTCTGAAAACAAATGTTTAAAATAATTACTGCCTACATTGGCTGCCTAATTCCCAGGATAAATCCCAAGGTGTGTGTAATACAAAAGCCCAGCCTGTGAATTTTTTGGCCCGGACTGCTAGAATTCTGAAGCAAAGATGACTTTGCAGCATGAGCTCCAATAACAATTACCGCCAGGGCAGTGTTGGAAGCACTTCACTGACAACTACTTCTCTGGGAAAGGAGAGACTTGAGCCAGGTCAATTAATTACATCCCTAAAGAAATCTTTTCTCCTGAAAGACTTCTTGGTTTTGATTCATGCCACATCACTGACACATCGCTGAGTATTAAATCGCATCTTTTAAACACTAATCATGTTCCCTGGTCCCCTGACTGCCCTCTGTTGACTCTTTAAACATAAACAACTGCCAGGTACTCTCAAAATGTAAGGAATAAGAAAAAACAGGTTTCACCCCCCCTTTTTTTTTATTTTTTTTTTAGAGCTGAGACTAACCAAGTTCATTGGCACATCTAGGTAGGTAGCTGTATGCTGTATTCCTTGAACTTCATCTCCCGCAGCATCTACCAGGCTATCCCTGAAAGGAAAGTACACTGTAAGAATGATTACATGGGGTTGAAGGATCCTACATGAGAGAAGAGCGCGTGACTCTCAATTATCCAATTCAGGTTCTTGCAGGGGAAAGGGTGACTTAATTCTGTCTCTAAGGGCAAGGAAATCCTACTTGCTAATGGCATGGGGATGGACAAAAGGAGAAGAGACTTGTAGCAATGAGAATTGACATTTCTGACAGCTTTCCATTTCTCTGTTTCACATAGAGCCTGATGTTTTAATATACGATCTTGTTTTATCTTTATCTCAACTCAATAAGAAGGGTTGTGCAGTTTACTTCCTATATTGGGAAGCAAGTAGTCTTGGAGGCTGACTATGAACACTAGAAGGAAGAGATACCTCCTTGCCAAGCCACCTGGTAGAGGAACTGCATCATGTCAGAGCAGGTGCTCTTTGCTAATGCACACAACATTTTCTTAAAAGTTAGCAATGGCTCTGTACCCTGTGAAGTTTGTATTATTACTCCCCTGTAAGAGATAAGGAAACCAGACTACAGAGAGATTAAGCATACTACTGAAGGTCACTTAGTAAATACTTAATATCTTGGTGGTTCTAATTCCAAGACCCCTGCTCTTTCCATTCAACCAGGCTTCCTGAGTTCGGACCTTTGGTAATTAGGTCTGGGGTTGGATTCAATTGCTCCCTAACTACAGTTGTTACTGCCTACCTGAAAGTACTTAGTTTGAGCCTGGAAGCTAGCAATAATGCCTAGTTCCTCTTCTATCCCTACATTATCACTGGCTTCAATAGTACCCCAGAGCACCTTGGGTATATTGACCTATCCTTTTAGACAAGGTACCTATTATTCTAATACCTACGGAGAGCCCATCTTTTGCACTATGCAGATAAAATAGATTAAATCACCTGAAGAACATATATAGATAATAGTCAGGTTCAGCAAGATAATTAGAAAACCATCAGTTTTGAGAATTTAGACCTCTATTTTAAATATAATTAATTATAAGTTTATATAGTTTTGCTGATTTTAGCAAATGGCTTCTGAAAATTTAAAAAGTGGCTCTCATAAGCTGGTGTGAGGGAGCTCTAGCACACCACTGGCATGTAAGCAAAGAGTGGACACAAACGTACCACAGACTATGGAGACAATGCATGGGAAGTCTTGAAATTGAGGAAGAGCTTGGTATATTAAACTCATTATTAGCAGTCCTCCCGTGCTGATGCTGTCCCACCTGTTATGGGTTGAATTCTGTCCCCAAAAAAGGTATGTTGAAGTCCCATCTCTGCTATCTATGAATATGGGCTTATTAGGAAACTAGAGGTCTGGTGCACAAAATTCATGCACTAATGGGGGCGGTCCCTCAGCCCGGATTGTGAGAGGGCACAGGCAAGGCCAAGGGACCACACCAGTGCACAACTGGAGCTGGGGAGGGATGCGGGAGGTTGGCCATCCGGGGAGTGACGGCAGGAGGGCTCTAGGGCAGTGGTCGGCAAACAGCGGCTCGCAAGCCACATGCGGCTCTTTGGCCCCTTGAGTGTTCTAACGCCACTTCTTCAAAATAAACTCACCCAGGCCGAAAACCGACTTCTGCGCATGGGCCACGAAGTTTCAATCACACTGTACATGCACACCCACACATGGTATTTTGTGGAAGAGCCACACTCAAGGGGCCAAAGAGCTGCATGTGGCTCGCAAGCTGCGATTTGCCGACCACTGCTCTAGGGCATGTCCAGCCTGTCTCACTCATTCCCCATCGGCCGGACCCCAGCAGCAAACTAACCTACTGGTCGGTGGTCAGCACGTCATAGCAAGTGGTTGAGCGGCCTTAGCATATCATTAGCATATTATGCTTTGATTGGTTGAAGAGATGACTGGATGACCCGACACTTAGGATATTAAGCTTTTATTATATAGGACTAGAGGCCCGGTGCATGAAATTCGTGCATGGGGGGGGTGTCCCTCAGCCCAGCCTGCACCCTCTCCAATATGGGACCCCTCGAGGGATGTCTGACTGCCCGTTTAGACCAAATCCTACAGGGGCCTAAACAGGCAGTCAGACATCCCTCTCACAATCCAGGACTGCTGGCTCCCAACTGCTCACCTGCCTGCCTTCCTGATTGTCCCTAACCACTTCTGCCTGCCAGCCTGATCACCCCCTAACCACTCCCCTGCCAGCCTGATTGCCCCTAACTGCCCTCCCCTGCAGGCCTGGGTCCCCCCTCAACTGCCCTTCCCTGCAGGCCCGGTCGCCCCCAACTTCCCTTCTCTGCTGGCCTGGTCACCCCTAACTGCCCTCCCCTGCAGACTTGATCATCCCCAACTGCCCACCCTTGCAGGCCTGGTCCCTCCCAACTGCCCTCCCCTGCTGGCCATCTTGTGGTGGCCATCTTGTGTCCACATGGGGGCAGCCATCTTTGACCACATGGGGGCAGCCATCTTGTGTGTTGGAGTGATGGTCAATTTGCACATTACTATTTTATTAGATAGGATAGAGGCCTGGTGCACAGGTGGGGGCCGACTGGTTTGCCTTGAAGGGTGTCCCGGGTCAGGGTGGGGGTTCCCTTGGGGTGTGGAGTGGCCTGGGCGAGGGGCCTGTGGTGGTTTGCAGGCCGGACTCACCCCCCAGTGACCCAAGCAGAGGCCCTGGTATCTGGGATTTATTTATCTTCTATAATTGAAACTTTGTAGCCTTGAGTGGAGGCCAGGGCCGGCCAGGGTGGGTGGGAAGCTTGGCTTCCTCCATTGCCGGGGCAACCCAAGCCTCCTGCTTGCTCCAGCTCCGTAGCTGCCACCATTTTTGTTGGGTTAATTTGCATACTTGCTCCTGATTGGCTTGTGGGCGTGGCAGAGGTATGGTCAATTTGCATATTTCTCTTTTATTAGATAGGATAGGGTCTTTGCATATAATCCAATTAAGATAATATCAATGAGGGAGAAGGCCATGTGATGACAGAGACAGAGACTGGAGTGATGCATATGCAAGCTAAGGAACTTCAAGGATTGACAGCCACCATCAGACTCGAGGAGAAGACAAAGAAGGATTCTCTCCTACAGGATTCAAAGGGAACATGGCCCTCCCAGCCCCATGATTTTGGAACTCTAATTTTAACACATTTGATTTCTATCCTTCAGAATTCTAAGCCACCTAGTTTGTCGTACTTTGTTACAGTAGCCCCAGGAATTACACTACCTACCTCTCAAAGTTTGTTCTAGCCTGCTCTCAGTGCCTCCTATGTCCACTTCATAAAGTTTTAAAATGCATTTAACCAATAGGCAAAGACATAATGATAATTCTGCACTTCTTTAGTATGCAAGCAGAAGAAGGCAAAGGAACACAGGCAGGCAGTGCAAACCTCGTGTAAATAGCTAGGAAACATGGATTCTATTACTATTTTGTCAGAAAACTATTCCTCCATCCATTAGCTATCTGACCTTGAGCAATCTTTGCAACTTTCCAGGATATCCATCTTGTAGTGTTGCTGTGGTGATGGTTGCTAATGTTGCTTTCAAAACTTAGGTTCTTAGAAATGGAACTAAAATAATGGCAGTGAAAATAATAACTGCTAATGTCCGTTGTGATATATTCAGCAAATAGATTAATTTCTCTAGGCTTCAGTTTCCTTGTATGGATAATTTTATTTACAACACAGGAATATTTTTATTCATTCACTCAATAAGTATTTGTCAAGCATCTACATTATACTAGACACTGTGCTTTGTGCTGAGGACATATAGCAGTGAACAAACCCCTGTGGAGCTGCCTTCTAGTGGGAGAGATTGATCATAAACATAAACAAGTAAATATATGGAAAGTCAGATGATGATAAATGCTATGAAAAAACAAAAGCAACAGAGCTTAGCAAAACAGGATTTAGAGTGGCAGGAGGGTGAGCAGACAGTAGCCTTTGGCATTTGACATGGAGTGGTCAGAAACACCGTGTTTTGGGAGATGATGAAGGAATGATTCATGTAGATGTTTGAGGGAAGATCATTGCAGGCAGAAGGAACAAGAAATACAAATACTCTGAACTAGGGCAGCGCCTATTTTGTTGAACAAACAACAGGGTGAGTGTGATTAAAATTTAAAAAGTTACTGCTAAAAGCCTCTAGGCCAGGGGTGGGGAACCTTTTTTCTGCCAAGGGCCATTTGTATATTTAGAACATCATTCTTGGGCCATACAAAATTATCAACTTAAAAATTAGCCTTCTATATTTGGTCAGACATTTAGTTAACTCACCTCTAATGTCTTGGCAGGGCCAGGCCAAATGATTTCATGGACTGTGAATTGGATGTTTCCCTACCCCTGCTCTAGGCATTAGGACATTTTCATCCAAGGCATTAATTAATCAGCACTTATAAACACTTGATGCATGCTAAATATTATTTTTAGATTAATTTTAAATATTCCTTTTTTAAAGTCTGATGAAAACAGTAGCGAGGTAGATGTAAGTACTTGTGAGACAAATAGCTGAAAAATGAGAAGACAATTGCAGCGTGGGGGAAATGAGAGTAAAAAAAAAAAAATAGGACCCTAGGGAACACTTTCTTATGCCTCAATCGCACATAAGCCTCCATGTAGGAAGCAGAATGTGAAAGTCCATTGATGAAGGCAGAGAGCTTAGAAATCGGTCTCTAGGAACAGTCCAAACAAGACCTTGGAGTAGTGAAAGGCTGTCATAGGCAGTCCACACCTCATTCCCAGCCTTCTTCTTCTCCTCCCACTTGAGCACTCACCAATGTCAACCAATACATCTGAATAAATCTCTTATGTCCATCCATACTTTCCTCTCAATTCTCCTCCTCTCCCCCCTTTTTATTATCACTAGCCCAGTTCAGTTACTTATCACTTTATTGACCTCTAAATTATTAAAGTAGTCTCCTTAATAGCTTCCCTCTCTCCAACCTCCCCCCCATATTCATCACTATCTCAAATGAGCTTTGATTCAGTTTCCCTGAGAATCAGCCTTTACTCGGATTTGTCTTACTTCAGTTACCGTGGCTACCACCACACTGGCTTCTCTGTTTTTGATTCTCTGGCCCAGACACAGAAAACAACAACAAAAAAACCCCCACCTCTTTCTTTTAGTTTCCTTACTAATGGCTGAGATCATTAGAATCTTTATTAAATATTAAGAAACAGTCTACCAGAACCATATCCTGCTGGGCTTTTAAGCCCTGTTCTATTCTACCTGTTGTCCTGAGATGTTCTTATGAGCTCTAAAGGACTAAAAGAAATTGAATTGACCCTTAGCTTGAATTTTTTTTCCTACCTACTTTTCTCTAGATAAGGGAAATCACTGAGAAATGACACATGAAAAATAAGAAAAAAGCAGCGTATATTTGTGGAGGAGAGAAAATACTCAGCGCACTGAGGTTTTTTTTATCCAAAACACTACTGCCACCATCAAGTGGCACTCGTGATGCTACGGGCTCCGGAAGCTCCCTGTTCTTTCCAGAAGATTCAGTGTCCTGCATACAACCACGTCACCTTGCTCATTTCTGAAATTGAGACTAAGTTTTGACTAAAAACTTTTACTACTGCCTTCTATTTTTTCCAAAGAACCATCTTTTCATGATGTGCCTGAAGTATTACAGCTTCAGTTTTGTCATTTTTTTTTTTGCCTCTAGTGATGTTTCAGTCTTAATTTGCTCTAGGATACCCTGTTCATCTTGCTGGTGTTCAGGGTATCTGCAGAACTCTTCTCCAACACCATATTTCAAGTGAATCATTTTTTTCTCCTATCAGCCTTCTTTACTGTCCAACTTTCATGTCTGTGCATAGTAATTGGGTATATGAGGGTGTGGATGACCTTAGCCTTGGTCTCTAATGGCACATTTTTGCTCTTGATGATCTTTCCTAATTCTTCCATTGCTGCCCTTCTGAGTCTCAGCCTTCTCTTGTTTTGCTGGCTTCTCTTGTTTCCATTTGAATTAATGACTGAACCGAGATAAGCAAAATTGTCAACAATTTCAATGTCTCCATGGTCTATGATAAAGTTGTGCATTTCTCCTGTAGTCATGACTTTTGTCTTCTAGATACTATTAAACTGCAGTCCTGCTTTGTCACTCTCTTCTTTTACTTTCCTTAGAAGCTGTTTCAAATCATTGCTACTTTCTGCCAGTAATATGGTGTCATCTTCATATATTTAGTTATTAATATTTCTTCCACTAATTTCACTCCTTCCTCTGAGTCTATCCAAACTTTTCATATGATATATTCTGCATAAAGATTAAACAAACAGGAAGGTAAGATGTACCCTGGTCTGACACCTTTGCCTAAAGTAGGGGTGGGAACATCTGGCCCACGATCTGTATAAGACTCACAAAAATATTTGGTCTGGCCCTGCCAAGGCAATATGGGTGAGTTAATTAAATGTTTGACCAAATATAGCTGGTTAATTTTTAAGTTGATAGTTTTATATGGCCTGCAAATGATGATATAAATATCCAATGGTCCTTGGCAGGAAAAAGGTTCCCCACCCATGGCCTAAAGGAAACCACTGTGTATTTTCATATTCTGTCTCGACAGTGGTTTCCTATCCACAATACTGGTTACACATCAGGACAATTAAGGGCTGAGGCACACCCATTTCATCCAGAGCAACCAATAGCTTTTCATAATTGATGCAATCAAAGGCTTTACTGTAAGTAGTCTGTAAAACATAGACTAACCTTTTGAAATCCTCAATTATTCAGCAAGTTCTTGCAATGAGATATCAAGTGTCTCTTTCTTTTCTGAATAAGCACACCTGGCATTTCTTGCTTTATATAAAGTAGATGACTGTTTCACCACCTTGAACATTGCTGTACTTGGGTGAGAACTTAGAACAATGGTCTAACTATAGTTACTACAATTCTTGGCATCTCCTTTCTTAAAGATTGGGATGTATATTTAATGTTTTTTGTCTGTAAGCCATTGTTTTATTTTTCATATTTGTTGACAAATTCTTATTAGGATTTTGACAGATTGAGTCTCTGTGGCTTAAAATAATTCTATTGGTATCCTATCTACCGCTGGCAATTTATTTCTTCCCAATATTTTTGGAGCATTTTTCACTAAACTTTCTACATTTATAGATTCTTCCTCATAGGAATCTTCTTCAAAGGTATTTGTCATCCTTTTGTTTATTCTGTATAGATTTTCAGTTTCCACCTTCCCTTGATTTTCTCCTTGTCAGATGATGTGCTTCCTTGGTGGTCATTCAGCATTTCTAACCTAGGTTTGAATTTCCTTTCATTTCTTAGATCTTCTGGTAGAAATTGCTTGGGGTTTGTTTTTTTTTTTTTCTATTGTTCTTTTCAATCTTATTACATTGACTATTGTAAGAGTTCTCTTTATCTCTATGTGATAGTCATTAAAACGTTGTGTTCAGGACTTTTTGCCACCTTTTGCCTCTCATTTTTTTAATGAACTCATATAAAAGATTTCTCAATATTGGTTTATAGTTTTTGTGTTGAGGTTCTTGAAAAAATATTCTTCTCTAAATAGAAATAGATGAAAACTCTCACTGATGTTTCTATCTCTCTCCCTCTTCCTTTCTGAAATCAATAAAAATACTTTAAAAATAATTATATCTAACTTTTCCTCATAAACCATGGAAGCAAGAAGAGAGTGAACTATTTAAATTGTTGAGAGAATAAAAGGACTCTGTACCTTGTGAAATTATCCTTTAAAAGTGAACAAAAAATGAAGACTTTTACAGACAAATAAAAATTTAGAAAACTTATTGTCAGTAGACTCACCTGCAAGAAATATTAAAAGTTCTTTTGAAAAAAAGGAAAATATAGAAGTCAGAAACTCAGGTCTATATAAAGACGAGCACCAAAAAAGGAATAAGTGAAAAAATAAAATCTTTTATTTTCCTTATTTTAATTGATCTAACAGAAAACAATTTGTTCAAAATAATAGCAACAATGTACTCAATTATGTATGCTTATGCATATTATGTAATGCTATGCTTATGTATGCTAATATTGATTTATATGTTAACACATATGCTTTGTATGCTAGTACTAATATATAAGTGAAATGAATAACAACAATGATACAAGAGACAGGAGAGATGAGTTAGGGCAGTGGTCGGCAAACTGCGGCTCGAGCCGCAGTTTGCCGCTCTGTTGACTAATGAGTTTGCTGACCACTGAGTTAGGGTTATTTTGTTACTACGAGGTATTCACACTACCTGTGAAGTAGTATAGTGTTATTTGATGGTGGACTTCAGTTAGCTGTAAATGTATATTGTAAACTCTAGGACAGCAACTAAAAGAAGTTTAAAAAAAAAAAAGAATACTGATATGCTAACAAAACAATGAAAATAAAAGCATACAAAATGTTGAATTAAAGTGGAAGACAAAAAATAGGAACCAAATGCAAGAAAAATGAAAAACAGTAACAAATAGGAAACTCCTAGAAAATAATTTAAAGAAAATCTAGATGACTTTGGGTTTAACGATGACTTTTTTTTAGATACAACACTAAAGACAAGATCCATAAAGGAAATAATTGATAACTGACAGAGAGGGAGAAAATATTTGTAAAAAAAAAAACCCATTATGATAAAGAACCAAAATACACAAAGAAGACTTCTTTAAAAATATATTTATTTTATTGATGTCAGAGAGGAAGGGAGAGGGAGAGAGAGGTAGAAACATCAATAATGAGAGAGAATCACTGATTGGCTGCCTTCTGCACACCTCATACTGGGGATCTAGCCCATAACCCGAGCATATGCCCTTGACCAGAATCGAACCCCGGGGCCCTTCAGTCCGAAGGCTGATGCTCTATTCACTGAGGTAAACCAGCTAGGGCCACAAAGAACTCTTAAAACTCAACAATAATGACACAAATAACCTGATTAAAACACTGGGAAAAAGATCTTAACAGATAACTCACTAAAAAAGATACACAGATGCAAAATTAGCATATAAACAGATAATCTACATCATATGTCAACAAAGAAATAAAAGTTAAGACAACTAGTATCAATACACTCATATTAGAATGGCTAAAATTTGGAGCACTGACAACACCAAATGTTGGCTAGGCTATGGAGAAACACAAACTGTCACTCATTGTTGGTGGGAATGAAAATTGGTACAGACAGTTTGGTGAGTTCTTACAAAATTAAACATACTTTTACCATAAGATCCAACAATCACACTTCTTGCTATTTAATCAAAGAAATTGAAATTTTATGTCCATGGAAAACCCTGCGCATGTATGTTTATAGCAGCTTTATTCACAATTGCCAAAACTTTGAAGGAACTAAGATATCCTTCAGTAGCTAAATGGAAAATAACATTTGATACAAAGACAATGGAATATTAACAATAAAAATAATTAGTTATCAAGCCAAGAAAAGATATGGAGGAAACTTAAATGCATATTACTGAGTAAAAGAAGCCAACTAAAAAGGCTACATATTGTATGTCTCCAACTATATGACATTCTTGAAAAGGCAAAACTATGGAGATAGTAAAAAGATCAGCAGTTGCCAGAGGCTGTGATTTAAATAGAATGTACAACACCAAGAGTGAACAAGTTACCAATCCAGGTTTTGTCATTTGCACAAGCCTCTGAACATTCATTGTCATAGTTAACTAATGTATAAAATAAAGTCATCAGAAAGTCAATATTTAATATGTTTTATAGTTCCAATCATCTATAAGTCTATGAATTCTCCATGTTCCTATACAACTCCATCTCTCTGGCCACAAATACTGGTCTTCTTTTGCGCACATGACCCAAAATGAACAGATAGTTATCTTCTCTGAAATGTTTAGACTTAGAAACAGGCATAGCAGCAGAGATCAAATTGTAAGAAGTAAAGCATAGCAAGTACTTTTTGTCATCTTAGCTGTCAAGGGAAGAAAGTTTGACTGAGGAGAAAGAGAAATTTAAGTAAATTGCATTTAAATAACAAAAGCAATTCTGTAGTTTTGACAATCTATTCTTATTTGTTTCATTCTCGGTGATGCCATTTAAGACATACTTAGATTTAGAAGATTAAGTCACAGGATATACAGAAAAATTGGATTTAAAAAATATCTATTGTATGAGCCAATTTTCTTAAGCCACTTACATATCTTGCTGAAAAATAGAATGCTAGAAAGGGCTCAGATTAAGGATTTAGATAAAGAGATCCAAGCAAGAGTTCTTATTTGCAGATCATTTATTATGAATCAGGAACTTTACAAATAGTACTGGCCACTCATAAAATAACCCAGAGAGATAGAAATTAGCATCTCAATTTTCCATAGGAGGAAATTGAGACTTAGAAAGATTAATCAATTGCCAAATTTATACAGCTAGTAAATCACTAAGCGCCGATTCAGCTCTGGCTCATTATGACTGCAGAGCCCAGACTTTTTCCAATCTTTAGCACAGCACTGTTTCAAGATGTCACTATACGCCTTAACCTCTGCAGTTACTCTATACTGTGTTTGGAAATGCAGGAATAAAATCCCTATGTGTGTATATATATTAATTACATTAATATATTAATAAAATACTTAAAAACAAATTCAGAAAAATTTACTTTCCCAAGGAGAATGCTATACTCTGAGGAGTGTGTGTGATTTTATAATCTGTAAATTGCACATTTCTGATGGAAACTAAGTTTGGGAAATTATGTATTAATGCACATCTGTTTATTTTGTGGGTGTTTGCTTGTTAAGATTTGGATGTCTTAATTACACAATACCATTATGTTTTCTTGGGGTACTGGGGGTGAATTTTTGTGGCCCACATTGATTTTCAGAGTTGGATATCCTGCTCTTTTTGAGTAATATTCTAAGTTATTACTTATATCATTGCTAATAAAGCTAGCTACCATTTACTGCCATTAATACAGTACTCTTAACACCCTGAAATATAAATACTGTATTGGCATTTTACATGTAGGTAAACTAACATACAGAAAGGTTATCTTAAATGAGATCATATATTGTGTAAGTGTACAATCAGCTAACCAGCCCTAAGCTGTTTGACTTTAAGGTAAAGACTCCACAGCTTCAAACCACTTCAATTAATGTTGGATCCACAGTTATTAATGAGGACAACAGAAAAAAATTTTTAAATATGTAAACACATTAAATCAAATTCAATAAGGACTCCTTGGAACATGACCTCAAAATTATATATTTACATACTAATATAAATATGCACTCACAGCTTCTTTTAAAAACAATACAGTGAAAACTTTTATGTCCACACAAAAACCCTGCACACATTTATAGCAGTTTTAGTCATATTTGCTAAAACTTGGAAGCAATCAAGATGTCCTTCAGTAGTGAATAAAAAAACTGATACAAATCCATACAATCCTATATAATAAAAGCACAGAGACCAAATGGCAGAATGACCAGAACAACTGGTGGACCAGTCGCTATGACTCTCACTGACCACCAGGGGGCAGACGCTCAATGCAGGAGCTCCCCCTGGTGGCCAATGCACTACCCCAGTGGTAGTACTGCTAGGCTGACCAGGATGAGCAGCTGCTCCCACTAGGAACCCCAGGACGAAGGGCAGGAACCCAAGCTGTGATTGTCACCTCCTCGCCCCAGGCTCCTCCTCCTCACTCCCTGCCACCTCCTCCAAACACTCTCAAGCTGCTCAGTACTGCTGCCAGGCTCACAGAGCTGACCCCGCAGGCTGGGAGGTGGGTTCGTGGCCGCTGCGTGACTTGAGGCCTACTCTGCTGCCTCTCAATGCTATTGTCCCTGAGCCCGGCCCCAACCGGGTCCCCTGGAGAGGCGAGTGCTCCAGCTCTACGGAAGTTGCTGGACCAGGGAGCAGCTGCTCAGAGGGCGGATCCACAGCCACTTGGCAGAATGAGCATCCCATAGCAGGCTGATCCCCGCAGGCCATGCCCCCCATCAGTGCACGAATCCCATGCACTGGGCCTCTAGTAGAGTATAATTCAGCAATAATGAGAAATGACTGTTGCCCGGGTAGCATGGCTCAGTGGTTGAGCATTGACCTATGAACCAGGAGGTCATGATTTGGTTCCCAGTCGGGGCACAGGCCTGGGTTGCAGACTCGATCCCTATTGTGGGGCATGCAGGGAGGCAGTGATCGATAATTCTCTCTTCACAGGAGAGAGAGGTGTTCCTGCCTCTCTCTCCCTCTCTGAAATCAATACAAATATAAACAACAACAACAAAAATGAGTGTTAAGTCACCAAAAAACATAGAAGAACCATAAATACATATTGCTAAGTGAAATAAGCCAATCTGAAAAGGCTACTCTACAATTCAAACTATATGACATTCTGGCAAAGACAAAACTATGGAGACAGGGGAAATATCAGTAGTTGCCAGGAATTCAGGGTTAGGAAGGGAAAAATGGAGGAATGAATAGATGAGGCACAGAAAAATTTTAGTTCAGTGAAACTATTATAAATGATAATGTAAGTGTGGATACATGTCAGTATACATTTATCAAAAAAATCCACAGAATGTAAACTATGAACTTCGTTAGTGAGAACATAATATTAGCTCATCAACTGTAACAAATGGAACACCCTAATACCAGATGTTGATAATAGGGGAAACTGGAGGGAGCGAGGGGGAATATGGGAACTCTGTACGTTCCACTCAATCTTTCTGCAATCCTAGCACTGCTCAAAATATAGTCTATTAATTGTTTAATATATTAGATGCTTGTGTTATGGGGATTATGAATATACACCTACAGATCAAATTTTTAAAAAAGGACTACTTGGAATATTTACAAGTAGATTTTGCTATTTGAAATAAAACTCACAGAGACCATAAGAATCACATATTCAAAAAATTCTTAGGTTTCAGTGAAGTTGGTATAGCCTGGGAAATGATAGCGATGATTGTAAATGTAAAAGATGAAGATCTCATGATGCGGTTTCATGTAAGAGCTTGAGTAAATTTTTTCATGTCATATGAAAGCAAAAAATGTGCTATTTCTTAATTAATATGCTCTTGGAAAAAATGTGCTTTAAATTTGTAAGTGTAACTAATTTAATAAGTGAAATAAAACAACTACTTATTGGGCTACCTCATATACATTTAACCAATAAGTACATTTATAGTCTTCTTGGGCAAAATCCTTTTATTTATACAATTCTCATTGGAATATGGAAGTTTACTCAATTTGTGGGATTGCATTATATTTAGGAAGTTCTGGTATTTTTTGAGTGCTACCTTACATTGGGCTATGGGTTAGGCACTGTGAAACAGATACAAAATAATCAGGACATCAAATACGGTTTCTTCTCTGAATCCCTAAATATGGTCCAATGATAAGAGTTGAATGAAGATAATACAAGTATATCTCTAATCAGTAATCAATGTTCCTAAGTAAAACATGGAATTCATTATGCTAGTCTAAATAAAGGACAGATTGTCTCTTTCAGGAGAATTTATAAAACTCTCTATGAAAGAGGCAATATTTTTTTTTAAAAATATTTTATTGATTTTTACAGAGAGGAAGGGAGAGGGATAGAGAGTTAGAAACATTGATGAGGTGAGAGAGAAACATCCATCAGCTGCCTCCTGCACACCCCCTACTGGGGATGTGCCCACAACCAAGGTACATGCCTTTGACTGGAATCTAACCTGGGACCCTTGAGTCCGCAGGCAGACGCTCTATCCACTGAGCCAAACCAGTAGGGCAAGAGGCAATATTTTTGAGGGCTTAAATGAATTAGAAAGATGGAGAGAAAAAGGTGGAAAATTGATGTGCAATTTCCACACAGGTGGAGGTACATAAAAGAGTGAATCATGTCTAAGGATTGACAGTTGATTCAGTTTGGTTATATCACAAGAATCTGAATACAAAGTGGAGAAAATTTTGATGGAAATTGTGGTAAGTGTTAGTCATGTGGTACACTGACATAACAAGGTGAGTTAGTCCTTTACTCAGTTAGAAATTGATAGCGGTGATCCTAAAGATATTGAGAGTTTCTGGACAAAAAGTCATACTTTAGAAAAAATGAATGTTATTCAATTGTTTTGTGATCATACAAGTAAGTTATCTTACTGCAGTATACTTTAAATGTCTATTTGCCCTCTAGTCTAGACCATGAGATCCTCAAGGGCAGATGTATCTTATTCATCTTATTATTTTCAGCACCTATTGGTAAAACATAACTGGTACACAATGTAAGCTCTGTCAGTACTTACTAGTGAATCACTGAATTGTACTTTTCTTAGATAATTTTAAAATAATTTTAAGAACCATAAAAGTACTAGTTTTAAAATACTGAAATCTGAGTTGATCTTAACAACCATTGATTTGCTACCTCAGATTGAGCTCTTCCTCTAACCTCCTTTCTAGGAGAGCAGGAGTAGATTGGGAAGGGGCAACAGGAGAGATGAAAAGGTCCGCTTCAAAGAGTAACTAACCACCTAATCAACTAGTGCTCTTCTTTAACTCCACAATCCTCCCAATACACGGTACCTGGTAATTGGACACTGGAATTGTTTCTTGTGCCTGAAAAGTCTTTCTCACCTCTCAGACCCCAGCTCATCTGAGATTGTCACCTCTCTCCTCCAGGGTCCCTGCTGGAAGGTATTCAGCCTAGAAACTCAGGCCAGTGCCTAGGATCCAGCGAGCTACCTGCTGACAGGTGTTCCGCAAGCAGTTCTCCTGGACATCTAAGTGTTGGTACCTCAAGTTTGTCTCCAAGTACTCCCCATTTCCATTGTCAGGGCACTTCTTTGAATATTACATTCTGTCCTCTAAACTGCCCTTCCTCTTAGCACCTGTCACTCCTGTCTACACTGAGTGCCTGTGCCTCCTATATAGAAAGATTTCCTTCCAGGGCTGGTCGCAGGCTGCTATAAATAACTGAGCCATATACAAGCAGCTCCCAAGATATTCTAAATATAACATTAAAATAATCTATATTTTTAAATTTAAAAATACACAAGTAAAGCCAGACCAGTGTTGCTCAGAGGTTGTGTTGACCTATGAACCCAGAGGACAGGGTTTGATTCCTGATCAGGGCACATGCCTGGGGTTGTGGGCTCAATCCCCAGTAGGGGGTGTGCAGGAGGAAACCAATCAATGATTCTCATTGATGTTTTTGTCTCTTTCTCTTCCTCTCCCTTCTCTGAAGTCAATAAAAATATATTTAAAAAAAATACACAAGTAAAAAACACCACTTTTTTCTGCCTTACCAAGCTAGCATAGCAATATCAAAAAAAATATGTGCTTGAAGGTAATTAGTTTTTTTTAAAATATGATGAGATCTTAGAGAAATCAGAGGTATTTCTAATATAACACATTCCAATAGCTGATAAAAGTTATCCTTAGCACTGCATAAGCTCAGGTGAAACTTAATATTGTTTATATTTAACATTTCTAATAGTTATTAACTAACAGACAGTCAGTGTTGTAAGAGACATGTGAGATCAGCAGTAATTTCCTTTTTGAGGAGAATAAGTACAGTAACATTATAACCTTTAAAAAAACTGATTAGCTAACATAATTCCTTTTCTGTGTTGAGGTACTATGTGATATATATTGTTTCTTTTCTTGTTACAGCAAACAAAATGTTTCTTACCATTATTTTCTGATAAACTTTCTACTACCAAAGCTTCATCCTAAAAGAAAGACATAATACTTTCCAATAAAAAATAATTTTATAATAAAGTCATCTCCTTCATAGTGAAGGTTTTCCCCTGAGCTATGCCTATGACTTCACTAGCCCTGTCCCATCTCTCCCTAGCATAGATGGCTTTAGTCCCTCTGGTGTCTGTCTCTCCACATGAGTGAGCATTCTCAGTTGCATTTTTGTTACCCAGAATCTACTACTGTGCTTTGCACACAGCAGTGTTTTAATAAATACTTTTTAAAACTAGGGTAAAGGAATAATGAAGTGATTAATGAAGAAAAGATGAATAAACAACTATTTATATCAACACACAACTGAATATGTATCTGAAATCAACTAACAGTTCAAATCAGCAATAAAAACCTGACTTTCAGACTTTTCCTTTCTTTCTGGTATTTTTAGGGTAGAGTTAATGTAAGTCAAACACTGCCTCTCCTCTTGAATACTGAATTCCTACTCATTCTTCTTAGGACAAAAATTTGACTTTCTTGGTGAAGCCTTGCAATCCATCAGACAGCACTTTATTCCTTATTCCTATTAGTACTTATCACATGGTATTGTCATTTTTCTCCTCTAGCATTATCTAGGCTCTAAGTCAAAGTTAACTATGAATCTTTATGCATAATTCCAAGGTTATTCACTGTATTTTTACAACTTTGGATTTAAATTTGCTGCTCTTGACACATTATCTATATTCATAGATATAGATGATGGATATATATATGTATACGTATATACATATATATCCACACATACATATTTTATTATTGTCAGTTTCACATCATAGGTAATTAACCTCTTAAATTGACTTACGTGTCTTTTTATTCTACCACATCAACCAATACCATTGCAATGTAGTAACAGTCGTCTCTAAGACCTGTAATAAATAAACTATAAGCATATAGTGTAGATAATAAATATACTGCTAAGTTTTGATTATTTAATTCACATGAAGTCCAATGGTTTGAATGTCAATGAACAAAGGACAGTTTTAAGCTGAGATCATCACTTATAGGTAAGTAATGAATATTTTATATTTTAAATATTTCAGCAGTTGAAATGTCCAAAATAAAATTATCTGCCTAAAAATAAGTGACTAAAGATAGACAAATGGACAACATAATTATATGTATATAATTCTCTCTTTCACCTTCTCTACTTCATATTCTACTATGAAATGAAATGGGAATGGGGAATATGAAGACAGACACCTGGAACACACAGTGGGGAGAGAAAGGATCTAGCAAAGGCAATTGTAAAGGATCCAAATAAAGGAAATCGCAGAGTAGATGACAACCAGGTCACAAGGCTCCTTTGCAGCCATGCAATAATGAATTACTAATTAATAATGAGAACTTGCTTCTTCAGCAAGTGCTTGCCTGTCCCTGAGGTAGGTCAATGTGGAATGACACTTTTCACCCAGGTATGGGCTGCAGGTTTCTGCACTGATGATACTAACTAAAACTTTATTGCTTGAAATGACTAGCAGTGATCTTTGTGAAATAAAATGGTTGGCTGATTTCATTCTGTTTTCTTTCGCTTAGGAGGTCACCTCAGGTTGGGAGGGAGACTTCGCTTGAGCAGCATTTATTTTTGCAACAGTCTGAAGGAGTTGACTCTGTGGGCAAGTCATTTATTGTGCATGAAGAATAAACACAGTACCTATCCACATAGAGTAAAAGTGATAGTATCAGTGACAGAATAAATGCATCTGAAATTAAAGCATTTAGTTGCAGTGTGGTCCTAAATCAGTAATATCAGGAATATCATTATCTGTAAACCCTCTAGTTGTTATAGGAAGTTATACATGAGCAGAGCAAGCACCATGGCGCAGGTACAGAAACTCACTAGGGTAGAAAGCCCTGGATGCCTAGCAAGGGGCAAAACTGGGAAAACAAAACTTTGTTCCCAGGGTAACCTATCCTCCCCTAGCATAGATCAGTTTGGACCCCTGATCTTTCATATCACTGGTCATGTGGTTTAGACCTTTCCCTCTCTAAAGACAACATCTAGGCCTCAGTTGTATTTCAGCTCCAGGCCCAGAAAAGCAGCAGAACCAGACAAGTAATGCCATGGCTACCTCAGGACCAGATGCACTGACTAATGACCCCCTGCCCTGGCGCTGACCAATCAGTGGAGACCAAGACTCTGAAAGAGCGCACCTGGAAAGCTGATGAATATTCTATTGAGACCCTCTCCTGACATCTTCCCTAAGATTTCCACCTGCAAGAGCCAGATAAATATGCTCGGGATGAAGGACCCAGTGTGCGTTCTCCCCTAGGGGAGCAAGCCCATGCCATTCCCATCCCCCTTCTTTCCTTTAATCCACCCCCCACCAAGACTTGCAACCAGGGGAACAATGGGCAGTGGCAGCTCGTTCAGAGCTAACCCCCAGAACCTGCCTCCAAGGCCCTGTTTTCTCTAACTTCTCAGTGATCCAAAGCAGCCCAGTCTAGCCTCTCCTGTTACTTCTGTGCACCTTCATTGTTTCACTGTCCTAAGTATATTTTTGCTCCAGACAGTAAATCTTACTTATTTTGCTATACTCTGTCTCTTGATTGAAATCTTTCCTTCAAGAAGACAAGAACTGAGGTCTCATTGCTGGTAACATATTGATATCTCACCAACCAATACATGGCTAAGAAATAAAATTTAATTAACAGACAATAGGTTAAACTAATTTTGCACCTGCAGCCTGGGTATGGAAACTATGAGAAACTGCCCAGAAATGTCTCTCTGCCTTGCTCCCAATCATTAGGGAATTTCCTATTCCTATTTCCATCTGGAGTCCCAGTCTTGGAAAGCACACACACGGTTTCTGTATTCTAAGATCTCGGTAGAGAGCTTTGCTATTGATACTCACCTTTTCACCCACTATTCTCCACCTCCACTTTTACCAGAGGCAAGCACGCGTAGTTGATTTAAAATGACCCTAAACTCCTTGCCATCCCTTATTTGAGAGGTGAAATTCCTTTCTCTACCCTTATTTTGGGCTGGCCTAATGATTTGTTTTGACCAAAAGCATAGGGCAGGAGAAACTCTATGTAAACAAATGTTAAGACAATCTTACCTGATCTGCAGTTTCTTCTCTTGAGCTATTGGACACTCCCTCTCGGAATCTAGTCGCCAGGTAGTGAGAAGCCCGAGCCTAGTGGAGAGGCTACATAGAAGAGAATCATGAGACTGGTTAACAGCCCATCTCCATCTAAGATCCAAGAAAACAGCCAGCACCAACTGCAGCTATTTGAGTGAACTATTTTGTAAATTCTAGCTCAGTAGAGCCTCCAAATGACTGCAGAACCAGCTAACATTTGGCCCAGTGTGGCAGAAGACCATGCAGCTGAGCCCAGTTAACACAGAATAATGACAAGTAATTAAAAGTTATTGCTTTAAGCCATTAAGTGGTGGGTGGTGTGCAACATAGCAAAACGTAACTGAAACGCTAATTGAATTAGTATGTAAATATTTTGTTTATTACATTTCCTAAGGATGTTTGCTAGCTAAAATTTTGACTTTCTTGTGTATGGATTTATGAGATTCATTTAATAAGAATGGATGGACTTAGAAATCAATGAGACCAAGTTTAAATAAAGATTTTACACCTTAGTAACTATATGACTTTTGGTGAGGTATTAAGCTTTCCTAATCTCAGCTTTCCCCTTTGTAATAAAAGGGTAAATAACACCTACTTTTTACAGTTGTTGTAAGGACTAAGTAAAACAGTATGTACAAAAGAAAATCTTATCATAATTTGTGATCCATGGTAGGCACTTAAATGCCTGTTTCCTTCTCATTTTCTACATCCACATTATAGCTACATATTTATTTTTATTTTTCTTACTCCAAGTGAAACATATTTCCAACTTGCTACCTCTCAAAAGACTGAAAAAGGCAAACATCAAAACAAACAGACTAATAAATGATTGTACTTGATGTTTGGAAATTACCAGGCTGTCCTTCCAAGTTCTATTTTGAAGTGTGGCTTTTCCAACTCTTAGTGCAGGTACAAAGGAATTCCACTAGAATAAACCTGAATTGCCAACCTTTCCATAGCATCAATTGGCTCCTGGGGAGCAGGGATAGTGTGGCTACTAATTATACTTTTCACCTTCCTCAGCACTAACTAAATTATTCATTCCTTATTTCCCACGTCCTCCATGGCCCATTCATTGAGATTTTCCTTGGTAATTTGATAATCCAAGTCATCGCATCTCCTTCCAAGAATATTTTTCTCTACTCATCACAACTCTTCTCACAAAACATTCTGCCAGTCATTGTACCTATTTTGAAACCCAGTGTAATTATTCATCTCCTTTAGGAAGCTTTCTAAGTAGAGTCTATTTCATCACAATCCCTTCTTTATTTGAATTCAGAAAATTTAGATTTCACAGATTGGGTAGGGACAATGAATAAGGTACTGTCTTGTGACATGTTCTTATGTCGTTATGTAACTGTTCCATGAATATTGTTATTTATTCAACCAGATTGAAAGCTTCTTGAGAGCAAAGTCTAACACTTAACAAATGTGTGATATTTAGCAAGTTACTTAACCTCTCAAAACTTAACAAGACAGAAAATGGGGGTCATAAATCTGTACTCTCTAGGTTACTTGAATTTAATAAAATAAAGAAGTAAAATACATAGTTTAGCACATAATCATGTTGAATATATGCTGTTTAATTTTCATGTACAGTTTTTGAATATGTCTAACAAATGCCTGCTAAACATGTTTGGTTGAGTCATTACTGTGCTTATAGTGTAAATTAGAAAATACTGTTGCACAGGCTGGCCTGATGCATATGAAAAATAGGCAACTGTGATAGAGGTGATACATAGAATACCACCAGCCAGTCCTTGGTTCAGTGATTTTTTTCTTTCTTTCAGACATATTCTGATAAAATAAAATATTCCTTGGAGTTATAACCTTCAGCTATTAAAACATTAATTTTGATTGTTTTAGTTCCAATGCAGGAAATAAAATCACATGAATGAGTGATGTTTGGCCCTCAGATACAGGCCTAAAATAAGAATCCTGGGCAAATGAGGACAACATAAATGTTCTAAAAACATCAATGAACAGTGGTGAAGAGCAACAAAATAACCAATGTGAGGAGAGTGGGGGTACATAGGGGGGAAATGAACAAAATAATCATTAAAGTCAGAGTTTGCAATTTTTATGACCTCAAGTAGACTTAAGTTTGAAAAGGACCTAACAATCATGTAGTCCAACTACACAAGTCATGATGGAGAAGACATATTATTTATATTGAAAAGAATGGCTTTTCACAGCAAGAGTATTTTCTGTGCTGGTCAAAGCATGTTGCCAACTGTTTGCATAGCTATTAAGGGCCCCCTTTATGTGGCTGATGCACATTTTTTCTTGGTCCCAACCTTAGGGACATTTGTAAGAAAAAGAACATCAGAAGCTAGTGCTTGCTTGTTGGCAGCACTTGAGTACATCCTTGTCTTTTGTGGCTCTGTTTTATAGTTTCTGTAGAGTCAGGGCCATTATTCAAAAGTAAAAGAGTTGGCTACCACCTGGTTTTAAATGGCCTCAGTAAGAGATATGGAATTTGAACAAGAATAAGTTCCGGGTCTTCATCTCTTCTCAGATACCTTTCCATTAACTAATAGGAGGGGACTAAATGTTATATTCCTGGTTATAAGAATTTAAATTCTAGCCCGGCTACGGTGGCTCAGTGGTTGAGCATCAACCTATGAACCAGGAGGTTATGGTTCGATTCCCTGTGAGGGCACATGCTGGGTTTCAGGAGGCAGCCAATCAATGATTCTCTCTCATCATTGATGTTTCTATCTCTCCCCCCCCCCCCCCGTCCCTTCCTCTCTGAAATCAATAAAAATATGACTTTTTTAAAAAATGAATTTCAAGTCTAGGAACAAAAAAGCACAATGTGGTTTCCATGAAGGATGGTGAGAAAAACAATGCCAATGTGTATGAATGATCTAAGCCCCGGTGCAGAGGTCACCAGGGATACCTGTTAATCACACAGAGCCCAGTTTATTAAGTTTGCTGAGCTAGCCACAACACAACATTAACAAGGATAAACTTGGTTCTCAAAAGGAAACATTTAAGGAAAGTTACTTATAGGATTATGGGGTGGAGAGGAGGTAGACATAGTGGTTTTGAGCAGAAGTTGGTAAGCATGGTCTGGACAGGGGTTTGTGAGAATTTATAAATAAGACAAATTAGTGGGACAGTCAGTGGTCTTCTCTTTGAAACACATGAGTTCAGAATTAGGTTAAACCAATTCACCTGCAATATTATCTTGGAATATATGGACCTAAATGGGGTGCTGTTAAAGTAATTTGGGCTTATGTAGTTTATGTTGCATGGCACCATTTAGTACAGTTTGTATGCAAATCATAGTACAGTTTGTGTTATAAACTGTCATTTCTATTTTAACTTCTCAGAATATATGTAATAAGCCCTTAAAAGAGACTTCCAGCCTCACTACATTTGTGGGTTTCTAACAAGGAAGAATGGGGGGGTGGATATAGCAGGTCTTCCAATAATGTTGTTTCATTCAATGTCATCCTATCTAATAAAAGAGTGAATATGCAAATTGACCATCACTCCAACACACAAGATGGCTGCCCCCATGTGGTCAAAGATGGCTGCCCCCATGTGGTCAAAGATGGCTGCCCCCATGTGGGCACAAGATGGACACCACAAGATGGCCAGCAGGGGAGGGCAGTTGGGAGGGACCAGGTCTGCAAGGGAGGGCAGTTGTGGGTGATCAGGACAGCAGGGGAGGGCAATTGGGAGGGACCAGGCCTGCAAGGGAGGGCAGTTGGGGGGGACCAGGCGAGCAGAGGAGGGAAGTTGAGGGCGACTGGGCCTGCAGGGAAGGGCAGTTGGGGGGGACCCAGCTCTGCAGGGGAGAGCAGTTGGGGGGGGGGGACCAAGCCTGCAGGGGAGGGCAGTGAGGGGCAAACAGGCTGGCAGGGAAGCAGTTAGGCATCAATCAGGCTGGCAGGGGAGTGGTTTGGGGGTGATCAGGCTGGCAAGCAGAAGTGGTTAGGGACAATCAGAAAGGCAGGCAGGCGAGTAGTTGGGAGCCAGCAGTCCTGGATTGTGAGAGAGATGTCCAACTGCCCGTTTAGGCCCAATCCCAGTAGGGGTTCCAGATTGGAGAGGGTGCAGGCTGGGCTGAGGGACAAACCACACCATGCACAAATTTCGTGCACCAGGCCTCTAGTTTCATTATAATGTTGATGAGATGCTGTATGATCTTAACTCTTGTTTCTATCAATTAGCCTATGGTAAAATTGGTCTCATTATATGTTTTTTCACATAAAGCAGAGGTGGGGAATGTCTGGCCCACAGGCCGTATATGGCCCTGGAAATCATTTGGTCTGGCTCTGCCAAAGTGTTGGGAGTGAGTTAATTTTTAAGTTGATCATTTTGTATGGACTTAAATGATGTCACCAATATCCAAATGTCTGCTGGCAGACAAAAGGTTCCCCACCCCTGACATAAAGCCACAGAATCTATCTACAACACTGAGGACTTACTATACTTTTGTGTTTGAAGGGATGATTCCAAATTTTGGGGTAGAAAGTCAATGCTGTTATTACTTTATTCATTCCATCCAGGTGGCTTACTGAAGAAATACCTGGGAAAAATACATCAGATACTGGAAAACTTGAGGGTAATTTCTATTTCTGGAATATATCAAATATATTTTTATATAAGAAATATTGCCAGCCAGCCGGAATGGCTCAATGGTTGAGGATTGACCTGTGAACCAGGATGTCATGATTCAATTCCCGGTCAGGACATGGTAATATGCCCAGGTTGTGGGCTTGATCCCCAGTGTGGGGCATGGAGGAGGCAGCCTATCAATGATTCTCTCTCATCATTGATGATTCTATCTCTCTCCCCATCTCCCTCTCTGAAATAAATCCTATCTAATAAAGAGGTAATATGCAAATTGACCATGACTCCAACACACAAGATGGCTGCCCCCATGTGGTCAAAGATGGCTGCTCCCATGTGGACACAAGATGGCTGCCACAAGATGGCCGGCAGGGGAGGGAAGTTGGGGGTAACCAGGCCAGCAGGGGAGGGCAGTTAGGGGTGGCCAGGTCGCCAGGGGAGGGCAGTTAGGGGTGACCAGGCTGGCAAGGAAGGGCAGTTAGGGGTGACCAGGCCAGCAGGGGAGGGCATTTGGGGGTGACCAGGCCTTCAGCAGAGGACAGTTAGGGGCAACCAGGCCAGCAGGAGAGGGCAGTTAGGGGCAATCAGGGTGGCAGGGGAGCAATTAGGTGTCAATCAGGCTGGCAGGGGAGTGGTTAGGGGGTGATCAGGCTGGCAGGCAGAAGCGGTTAGGGGCAATCAGGAAAACAGGCAGGTGAGCGGTTGGGAGCCAGCAGTTTTGGATTGTGAGAGGGATGTCTGACTGCCTGTGCAGTCGGACATCCCTCAAGGGGTCCCAGATTGGAGAGGGTGCAGGCTGGCCTGAGGGACACCACCCCCCATGCATGAATTTCATGCACCGGGCCTCTAGTGTGTGTGTCTGTGTGTCTGTGTGTGTGTGTGTGTGTGTGTGTGTGTGTGTGTATTTTTTAAAAATAAATAAATATTGTCAAGAACATCTGGCATTGTGAATGTTTCAGCCATAGTTTATCAGTCTATTTCCTAACAATATCATCACAGTGACTGGAAATGCTGGCACATTTGCCTTTGAATTTAAAAAAGGCATTGTGTGCATACCAGAATATGACAGAAGCAATAATATACCATTGGAGAAGCAAAGTAAACAGGGTTTTCAGAACGTGTGTGAAGCTTCTAACTCTAACCATACCCCCAACTTTATAACTGCCAGCATAAAATGGTTACTATTGGGTTCTAACTCATTTGCTTAAGCTTCAGCTTACTTAAAAATTAGGTAGAGAGTAGCAGAGACTTTCTTCTTAGAATTACAAATAACTAAAACTTATTTATGGCTAACACTTCTTTACTCTTTACTCTTGGGGAGTGCGCTTTCTCATTGGGAAATGTGCAGGAGACACTTGAGATCATTAATAGCCTACCAAGGGCATTGCACAACCAGGAACTGAGTTCTACAGCCAGAATGAAATTGCTGAATTTATCTTGACAATTGTGTCTTTCAATTATTTCAAACTTTGATGCACTTGAGTAAAACTGTGTGGTGTGATTTAATGAGCTCTGGAACAGCAATAAAAAACTTGGCTTCTCATGACTGTGCTCATTTTTTTTTTATTCAATAGATATTTATAGAGCAGTTGCTGTGTGCCACGCATTGCTAGGCATAGAGTGCAGTAGGAGGAAACACCTACCCTCATGGAGCTAATGGTCTAGCAGGCTAACAGTCAGGTGGACAGTAATTAAACGTGGTTATGTTTGTGCAAGTGAAGGGAATGGTAAGAGCTGATGGCACTGCAGCTAACAGTAAAAGGTGTTAGAAGAAAGGCATATAGACTTCCTATTGAAGTTAAAATTAAGAGAGGAAGAGAGCGCAAGGGGGAAGAGATAGAAAGCCTGGAGAGGCGGGAAATCATGCCTCCTTAAGATGTATATGTGTTGCTATGTGTGCCAGGATTCCTTCCTTTAACATGGTTTTAATGGCTTTGATTTTATATGACTTTGTGAACCAAATCCTGATTGATTGGTCCAAGAATGGATCACTGTGCTAGCTCAAGCAGAAAGAATTTCTATACAGTCTCTCTGATGCCTAAAGTCAAGAAATGTAGAACTTAAAAAACTGAAGACAGCAATATATCCATATAGGGAGAAAGCTGATTTAAAATGAAAGACTAGATACTAGGGACAGAAAGAATTCTAGCATCATTTGAGTCTCTAGTTCCAGGTCTTTCCAGAGACTAGCTATGTTCCTGTCTTTCCTGCAGCTTGGTTGTTTAACATTTGTTTTGATTCCATGTCGATAAAGCAATTCCTTTTTTTTCAACACTCAGGTGGAATTGGCCTTTTTCTGGCTGATAGTTACTGGATTATTATAGCCTCTAGCATATGAACTCCTTGAAGATAAGGGCCATGTCTTACTCACATTTGCATTTCCATCACCTGGCCATAGGCAGCTAGCGTCTATTAAAAAGTTCAGCTAACCTGAATCAAGCCACATATGGTCATCATTATTTGTAGAGCACATACTAAGTGTGTGACACCGAGTATAACGTTAGGGGAAGAGATTCCATGTCTGTCTCCCATCTACCTCTCCAATCTCATCTCACAACAACTTTATTCTTCCCAGCCACATTAGCTACTTCTATCCATGGGTTGTTCAAAGTCTGGATTATTCTTCCCAATCTTTCTGCCTCTTACTTCACTCTTTCAGGAAAGCCTTTTCATACCTTGGTCAACTTAAGACTTGGTCAACTCTCCCATATATAGATCCTCAGAGGACCATGCACAGGTATCTCTAAATAGCATTCATTAGAAGTAGATTTTTACATTTGTTATTGTGATTACTTGTTTAATTTCTGTCCCCTCCTGTAATTTAAAGACCTAATAAAAACCCTAGGAATAATATGGGCCCAATATATATTGCTGAATGTATGAATGTATAAATAAGGTTGAAACTTGCTTTGAGGAGCTTATAATCAAGATAGGCTATACATATATTTCAAATGCATTGAATCTTTATTTTTATGTGATAAATCTGGAGAGTACAGATGAGTCATAGAGACACTTAAGGAAGGCTTTGTCAAGGAGACAGTACATGAATCGAATCTTATTTGAAAGTTATCAATGAGAGTATTCATCTACTTTTGTTCTAGTAGCAAATGTTCCCATTATCTAAGTGGTTTATAGCAGCAAACATTTATTTCTTACTCCTATCATATGAGGACTATGATATGGCTGGAGTGCTAATGAACTGTACGCAGCTTGGGTTGGCTGAGCTCAGTTCAGGTACCCCTGTTTTCTCATTCTGGAATGCAGGCAAAAGGAGTAACCACTATCTGGGATAAATGGTACTGTTTGAATGGTGGAGGGATAGAGCTAGAGGCACTGCGCCACACTGTGCATGCACATTCTGCTCAATTCCATTCACCAAAACAAGTCATGTGCCAAGGCCAGAGTCAATGGGAAAGGAAGTTTACTCACCTACCATAAGTAAGGAGCGTGGGAAGGGGAATTGTAAGAACCAATAAGAACAAAAGGACAGATGTGAGAACGCTCTTGTCAACAAATGTTTTGGGGGACTTCAACTTACTTTTTATTAAAGTTTCTATTTTAGAATGGTTTTAGATTTATAGAAAAGTTGTGAAGGCTGTATAGAGAGTGCCCATACACCCACATTCAATTTCTCCTATAAACATTTTACACTTATATGGTACATTAAATAACATTGGTGATTATTTGCTTAATTAATCACAATAATTCAACAATTTAATTATTTGTTTAATTAACGTTATGACCAGTATTACATTATTAACTTAAACCCATGCTTCATTCAGATTTTCTTAGATTTTACTCCTTGCTCATTCGCTGTTCCAAGATCTCATACAAATATCATGTAACTTTAGTCATATAGGCTCCTTTAGGCCATGACAGTTTCTCTATTTTTTGTTTTGTTTGTGATGACTTTGGCTATTTTAAGGAATACTGATCAGATATTTTATATAATACCCCTCAATTGAAGTTTTTCTAATATTTTCGTTATAATTAGAATGGGTTTCATCATAATTAGAAGATCACAGAAATGAAATGCCATTTTTTATCACATCACATCACATTAAGGATGCATACTACAGATATGACTAATCACTGCTGATGTTGACCTTGATCAGCTGGCTGAGACAGTGCCTATCAGCTTTATCATCTATAAAATTTCCCCACTCTATTTCCATACTATACTTTTGGAAAAAAATATCACTATGCACAGCCCATTCTTAAAGAATAGGGACTTTTGCTCCACCTCCTTGAGAGTAAAGTATTCACATAAATTATTTGGAATTCTTCTGCATGAGAGATTTGTCTATTTTTCCCATTTATTTATTTATTCAATCACTTATTTGTATCAGTAAGGGCTCATGGATATTTATTTTATAAACAAAGTTTTATGAAGAAGTTAGACAGATTATTTAGAGCAAATAATTTAATCATTATGCCAATGCATCAAAAAATAACATTTCTGGATGTACTCATTTTATTTTGTTTTGTTTCACTTTTCTATATGTTCGTAAGGAAGGCTTTTCTAATGGCATATGAACTTTGAAAGGCCACTAAGTGCTATCCAGGTAGATAGAGAAAACTTAACAATGACTTCTTTAAAACACAGGTATATATTTTTCAACTGGTGAAGTAGATTTAGCTGCTGGATTTGGAAACCAATTGCCACTACTACGAGGAATAGCTGAACTGAAACTAGTAAATAAAATTGTGAGATCAAATTTGGCTCAACATAAGAAAACCTTTTAAACAATTCACTCAATGCACCCATTCAATAAATAAATATTTATTAAGCAACTAAAATGTGCTAAGCATTGCTCCTGAACTAGGACTATATAACACTGTACAAGATGAAAAAGCCCCTTTCCTTACAGATTTTACTTTTCAGGTAAACAACAATAACAATTAAACTGAAGGAGAATAATTTCAGAGATGATTAAGTGTTCTGAAGAGAATAAATAGGCCCCAACCAGTGTGCTCATTCAGTGCACCAAAAGGTTGCTGGTGCAATTCCCGGTCAGAGCACATGCCTAGGGTGAGGGTTGGGTCTCCTGTTGAGGTACATGCAAGAGGCAACCTAGCAATACCTTTCTCTCTCTCTCTCTCTCTCTCTCTCTCTCTTTCCTCCTTCCCCTCCCCTCCCCTCTCTCTCTCTTTCCCTTCCTCTCTGAAGTCAATAAAAACATTTTTATTGATTTTAGAGAGGAAAGGAGAGGGAGAGCGATAGAAACATCAATGATGAGAATCACTGATTGGCTGCCTCCTGCACGCCTCCTACTGAGGGTTGAGCCCACAACCGGGCATGTGCCCTTGGCTGGAAAAGAACCCAGGACCCTTCAGTCCTCAGGCTGACGCTCTATCCACTGAGCCAAACCAGCTAGGTCAAAACATATTAAGAAAAAAAAAAAGAATAAATAGGCTTCTATGATAGGATATATTGGTGGAGAAGTTGGAAAGGCCATTAAAGAAAATTTCTAAAACTATTATGCTAAGTGAAATAAGACAGCAGAGAAAGATAAATATCACATGATCTCACTCATTTATGGATTATAATGAACATAAACTGATGAACAAAAACAGATACAAAGACAGAGAAACATCGATGAGAACATCAATCCTCAGGGAAGGTAGGGGAGGGTGGGGGTAAGTGGGGGGAGAGATCAACCAAAGGACTTATATGCATGCATATAAGCCTAATCAATGGACATAGACAGCAGGGGGGTAAGGGCATGAATGGGGGGGGTTGGGAGAATGGGAGAATAAAGACAAATATGTAATACCACAATTGATAAAGAAATTTTAAAAGAAAATTAAAAAATAAAAATAAAACTGATAAGAACCACCTTATCAGGTAGCAAGCATTCTATTGCCATAAACATTCCCCCTCTACAATATCATTAACAATTGAGAACTTTCTATTCCCCAACATTTTTTATATTTTTTATTGATTTCAGAGAGGAAGGGAGAGGGAGAGAGAGATAGAAACATCAATGATGAAAGAGAATCATTGATTGGCTGCCTCCTGCACACCCGGTATTGGGGATCGAAACCAGAGCATGTGCCCTAGACCGGAATCGAACCTAGGATCCTTCAGTCCACAGGTCAATGCTCTCCACTCAGCCAAACCGGCTAGGACTAAACATTATTTAGTTTTTGTGTTTGTTTGTTTTAAAATCTTCACAGGAGGATATTTTTCCATTAATATTTAGAGAGACTGGAAGAGAGAGGGAAAGACAGACAGAAATATTGATGTGAGAGAAACACATCGATTGGTTGCCTCCTGCATGAGCCCCTACCAGGACCCGGGCATGGGAGGAGCCTGCGACCCATTTACATGCCCTTGACCAGAATCAAATCCAGGACCCTTCAGTCCACAGGTCCAAACATGCTAGGGCCTCCCCAGCATTCTTTAAGTGCTTTACAACTCATTGCCTTCTCAAACCAGCCAAACAGGAAATCTCTGCCAGCCAAATAGGAAATTGTGGAGCAACTATTCCCTATCAGAAGTGTCTGTGTTCAGCAGGAATTGTTAGGTCCTTATATCACAGCCCATTCATTGGCCAAGGGCCACTCCAAGGATGATGTGACCTCCACTCAAAGGCTGAGACCACCCTAGACAATACTAGCAGCTAGAGGTTGTCAGGTAACTTCACTGTCTGCAAATTCATTCTTGAAAGGAAATTTAGTCTGAACACCTTCCTGTCTGCCACAGGGGCTTTTCTGTATTGGGTAAGAGCAGCGATTTTCAACCTTTTCCATTTCATGGCACACCAACTAATTACTAAAATTCTGCAGCACAACAAAAAATATAATTTTTGCCTACCTGACAAAAAAAAATGTTGTATTGGCTAGTTTTTTTATTTGACAATCTAATGGAAAAGAGGTCAGTGTCCCTGACTAAATAGATAGGTATTGCATGCTTTTAAAATTCTTGTGGCACACCAGCGGGCCTCCCGCCACACACCAGTTGAAAGTCATTGGGTAAAAGCAACAGCTAGATCAGTGTTTCCTGAATTCCAGGAAGCACCCTCACTCCCTCCACCTGCAGACACAAGTCTTCCTCAGGGACAATGGCTGCCATGCAGCAGCTCCTCTCTTCCCTCAAGTCCTCCTTTCCCCACTCCTGGAATCCAGGGTGTGGAATTTCAGAGACTTGTCACTTCTGCATGTAATTGGATTAAGAAACATAAATGATCTTCAGAGATTCTTAATTTATATAATCTCTATTAAATACCATAGGATATAAACCTAGAGGAAATTTCCATTGACATAATTAAAGAATAAAAAGTTCCTTTTTTCAAAGTGAAGTCTAAACTGTGATCTTATTGTTTCCTCCTAGCTCCTAAAAAGATATATTTACAACTGCTGGTATCTTAGGGCATGCTTGCTTCTGGATATTACAAAAACAGACTGAGATACAGTCTAGTACTTTCTGTGGACATCTGAATGACATATATTATTAAAAATCAATGGTTGACTTACTAAGAGACTAAAGAAATGCTGAAAATACATGCCCTCTTCCACTTCTATATTAATTACATATACATGAAATATTACAGATAATAAATGACAGTCTTTTAGAAATATAATAAAATATGCAAAATATTAGCTTATTGAGGGGTTGTCACATTTTACGTGTCATTCTACAGAGTGAATATGAGGCACCATATCTGTCAGATTTTTTTTTTCCAAGGAAGAGATCTTGGGCTTCCAACAGATTGTAAAGTAAATGGGCTTAGTATAAAATATAAGGAGTAAAGTTTAAAGTAAATGTACAGAAAAACTATGGTAACCCCTTTTTCTAAACACAAATTGGATGGATATTCTCAAGTGGTTTGAAAACCAAACAGTTTACTAGAAATAAATTTGTCTCTTTTGAAAAACTGTAGAATGTTGAAATAGCTGACATTTATTGAATAGACTAAGTAGGATTATAAATATTGATCTAGTATGACAATGGCCTATAAGATAGGTTTCACCATCTCCGTTTAGCAGGTAAGGGAAAGAGACAGAAAAATTAAATAACTTGCAGAGTAAGGGACAGAGTCAGGTCTCTAACTCTGGCACCAGAGTCAGTGCTATAATCTCCACTTCCTGTTGCCTCTCCTACAGGGCAATCTGAGCACATGCATGATGAACACAGAGACAGCCATCTGGACAAGAAAGGACATGTTCCCCATTTCCAGGAGTGCTATCTGTAGACTCTTCTACAAAGGGGTTATCATCCCCTTTGGGATGTGCCTCAGATTAGAGAGCCCCTAGCACAGTCACATCCTTCCAGGGACTCCCCACATTCAATGGCTGAGGTGGGGTGGTAATGGCCCAATAGTGAGCAACTTGGACTGGCCATTTTAGTTCGGGAGCACCCTGTGCGGTTTGTCAGGGCTCTCACCAGGTCTGCATGGCAGTGACTCCTTTGCCCAGTGTTGCTTCCTTTCCTTCCTACCACAGCTCTGGATCACAATGGCACTTCCTAATAAAATGCCCTGAACTCTGGGTCAAGTTGGCTTCCTATGTAGACCAACTATGACAACATGCCTGTATGTGAGAGGTTATGGGAAAGGAAGGAGATTTTCTAAAACTCCAGATTCCCCATATACAGTAATAGAGATGAAATAATAATGATTAACGTGGCAATAGCTATACAGCAAGTGAGCAAAAGTAGGTTAAAATTATGAGTATGTGAAACACACAGCTAATAAAACTACTATAATAATAATCTGCATGCATTTTTCCATACAACAACTGTAAACCTACTTTTGCCCACCCTAGCACAAATATTTTAAATAAAAGTATTTTCTCAAACACTGTGTGAAAGTGGTACTAATAGCATCCCTATTTTACAGGTTTATAGAGGAAACTAGGCAACACAGAAATTAACTTGGCTAAAAAAGGACTTTTTCCCTCTTTCTGGGTCCTTTAATATCCACAATGCCATGGTGAGAATGCTCAAGCTCATATATATGTCTACATGTTACCAACTTTTTTTTTAAAGTTAAAAACCAACAGATCACTATCAAAAAAGATATGAGTGACTCTTGTAGCCTTCCAGTTATCTACACACTTAAATAAATCCTTAAATGAGAAGTCAGTAAGTTTAAAGGCACAAATAAAGAGACAGCCTTTTTGACTTTGCTCCAGAGCAAAGCTCTCATATTGAGATATTTGCTAAGAGTGCCAAATAAGGTCAGAGAGTCCCATTTGAGAGATGGTACTGACAAAGCAAAGGAAATTTCATCAAAGGCCTGAAAAACAGTTTGAAAGTAACCTGGGCATACTAATATTCAAAGGGTTGGCATGGGTGCGTGTGGTAAGTGGTATCAACCAAATCTTTTAGGTGCAGTCAAGTAATTTACTTAATCATGCAATAAGGATTTATTTAGTAACTACTATAAACCCACCAAGCCAATTTCTTAAAGCTGCACAGAAATAGTCTATTATAGTCTGTGTCTCTAGCTCCTGAGGTTAGGCAATAAGGCCTTTGATGCCAAAGTCTATACCTTAGTCACTATATATCCTCAGCACCTTTTGCAAAGTGTGATGCAAAGCAGGCACTTCAGGACATTAAAAACAAGTAAATATTTTCAATTAAGTACTGTACATTTCAGGCAAACAAGGAGTAGAGTGATGACCATAATTAGGCTCAATGGTGCACTTGAATTGTCCAGTAAGCATTCATTGCTCATATGAAAAAAGAAGAAGAAGAAAGCTTTCATATGCAAAATAACTGGGAAGCATTAGGTTAAGTCTTAAAAGGCAGAGAGAAAGAAGTATTGCCAAGAAATTAATGTTAATAAAAACATAATTTGTCTTACATTGCATTTGATGTGTCATATACTTTGATTTCTTAGAGTATATATTGACATTTTAATCAGCTAAGCACAAAGATGCTACACTTACGTTTATACTCATATTTTTCTCTTCAATAAGGGTAAGAAGCACCACTGCAAATTCAAACAAGATTAAAGCCAACACTAAAAATGTCAGTTCAAATAGAACATGATACACATTGATGAAACAAATCTTAATTCCTTCAAGAACAAAACAGAAATATAATGCTCCTAGTTGTTTCAGAAAAAGTCAGAATGTGTAATTCATTTTTGTGTAATGGACTTCATTTTTATTACAGTGTTGTCCTACCCAAATACAGATGATGAGGGTGGATTGGAAATCCTTTCCAAACTACTACTGGTCAAGGACACTGTCTTCTGATGTCAAGGGTTAGGAATGTCCTGGGAAGCTAAGTGAGGAGTAGCCACAGCACAAACAGTTCAGGTGAACTCAGCGAATTGCCTAGCATAGCTGTTCAGCCCTTCTACTAGAAGGTTCTTACACATGGAGCAGGTAAGTGATGATGGGCTGCCCTGTCCAACAGTGCTAGGAATAGCTAACATGGAAAGTCACATAGGTGATGTGCAGAAGCCAAGCAAATGGCCACCAGCTTAGGGTTACAAATCTTATCTTAGCATCCACACAGCTTCCTAGTGTTGATATCTGATATGTATTTAACAATCTCTTGGTAATTCTGCTTTGCTCTTCGTACCACCTCTCTTTCTATTCAGGCCCCTATGACTTATTCCAACTAGATCTACCCCTAACTTTCAGTTCATGAAGTTCCTTTTTTAAAAATACGTTTTCATTGATTTTTTTTAGAGAGGAAGGGAGAGGGATAGAGAGATAGAAATACTGATGAGAGAGAAACATCGATTGGCTACTTCCTGCACGCACCCTACTGAGGATTGAGCCCCCAACTGGGGCTTGTACTCTGACGAGGAATAACTGGTGACTTCCTGGTACATGGGTCAATGCTCAACCACTGAGCCACACTGGATGGGCAATTTCATCTGGTGTCCACCAAAAGTTGGAGTTAGACTGAGACAATAAAAGAGAGACCTAAGCAAACAAGTTTTTCCTAATATTAACCAGAATTTGACTCTATCAAGAAATATTTTGAGTGTTAGCTACCTACTCTTAAATTAGTTTCACTCTCAGGTCTCCTATTCAATGTCCTATAGATTCATATTTTTGCTAATAAGTGTTGGGATAAAGTAAGAAGAATAAGTAGAAAACTAAAAGAGTTGTTTCACTATAAATTTTGTAAGTTATTGAGATGCAAACATATTTTATATTAATGTGGAATAGAGCCATACTAAAATTGGGAGAGGGATACGCTCCCTACTACTCCAGCAAGAAATGCAGCCCAACTTCAGGTTATTGGTCTTGAAGACTATAGTGAGCACCAATTTGGTGCCTCCAGGATGTAGCATACCAGAATACCTGCACTCAGTAGTGAGTGCCCATTGCATCCAATTTGTCCTTGGAAAGGGAGCTAAAGCATTAAGAATAGGGAGGGAATCTGAAGCAAGGAAGCTGCTGATCAACTTAATCTGTGACATTTTGAAGTAGAATATTTGTAGGGATATTATCGGGAGATGGGCTGAGAGCAGGTAAAACCAAGACTGAAACAGAGATTGCATACAGGTGAATAGGAAAGATGAGCAAAAGATAATTTAATGAATCTTAAAACTGTTGATAATTTTAAAAACAAACGAACAAACAAAAAACTGTTGATAATTGAGACAACAGCAAACAACCAGAACACAAGCAAGCATGAATCACAGTATAACTCTGGCCAAAATGGCTATACTGAGGGTTGAAATGGGATTAGGCATATAACTCTGAGTTTGATTGCTTGTGCTTGGCTGCTGTTAAGATAAATCTTTTGCAGAATGGGCTTGCCAAAGATAAGATGAAACAAGAGATAAAATTTAATCTGCTGGGATATACTGCCAACGGGAAGAAATAGAGGTACTTTTAGGATGCTGTGATACCCTGATGAGTTATGGTTCTGCCTGTGCTTGGACACTGGAAACACAAAGGCACTTTGCCCATAAACATGGACCTATTGTAGAAGTATAGCAGAGGGCATTAGAAGGCTAGCAGGCAACTTTAATTCTCCAGGAAATGTGCATTCACTGCAAAACAACTATTATGGGATATATTGTGTTCAAAGGCCAAGGATGTCTGCATGCATCCTAAGAAGCTGAGTGTTGAGGATTTAAATGTGGACTATGACTTGAGGTCTGAGAAATCTACCTCCTGATTGTACAAAGGGACAAGTGCTCACCATTGCATCAAAGATATATGTTGTTAAAAGTTCCTTTTCACTGACTATAAATCTATCATCTGTCCCAATGCTAGCTTGGAGTTCTTAGAGTTAAAAATATTACTATGCTTAGTACTTCTAATTTTTGTGGCATAAAACAGTGTAAAAGTAGAGAACGCTAATACAAACAGAAACTGAATGTAATAAAACCCAATGATGGACTGCAATACTCCAGGGGAAAACATATAAATACGTAATAAAGTTGTACTACAGGAAAGAGAGGCTCTTGAAGACTTAGTGAGAAGAAATGTTCCAAAGGGAAATGAAGGAGAATCTTCATTAAAAACAAGTTGTAAAGGGAGGAAGAAAAGGAGATTGCAATGATGAGAATGAAAAAAAAGCTGTTATCTCAAGATGTGACACTGGAAGAGAATTTTGCTTCTGGACCACATATCTTGAAAGGGCATACGGTTACTGGAAAATAGCATAAGGCTATACCTAGTGGCCAGTAAATACCTGAAAGGCATGGGGTATAGAGATCATAGGATAAATTCCGTGAAGGCCAGGAGTAGAGAGAGAAAGAAAAAAGACCTCTGCTGAAGGGCCTTCCTTTGTTCTCACACCCTAAGTAGTTAACTCACTTACAGGCCAGGAACATGGGAGTGAGGCTGCAGAGGCAGGGAAAAGAGGAAGAGGTATTCACCAAATTTCTATGTAATCCTCTCAGTTAATCAGAAAATGTGTGGGGTTTGTTTAAGCATGCTGATGTACCTCTGTTCCTGTAGTGCCTGATACATGCAAGTACAAGAATACTGCCTACTTTATTATATTACATATGAACTATTAAAACACTAACCAAAATGAGATTTTTTAAAAATTTTGCCATCAGCAGCCCTCAAATTCATAAAATGAGTAATAGAAATTATAAGCACAATTATAATACTCTCTCAGCACACTTTGGAAATGTGTGACAAGAGCTAATATTTTACCCAAATTAATAGGTAAAATAAACTTCATCCAATATTTAGATATATTAACCATAACTAAATATTGGATGAAGTTTAGATGGCAAGAGGTTACAGGTTGGGTTCCCTGAGAAGCAGATTCTGAGAAGCAGATTAGTTTGCAAAAAGCTCATTAAGAAGTGCCCTTGGGGTCCACATCTATATGCCTGAGGAAGGAGATGGAAACAGGGTAGGGTAGGGAGACATGGATCTGCAAGGTAAATTCAACAACAGCCTCAGCTGACCCCATGGGGAGCTCTGTAGTGTTGTCCCAATTTGGGTCAACATAGCCAGGACTTTATGCCCTGATACTGATTAATTATTTTATGTGGGTTACTCTGGGAAAAGTATATGTTTGGGCAAGGTGGCTATGTAGCTGGGACAATCTCTGAGAGGGCTTATAGTTAAAGGTTGTGATTGACAGCACACTCAGCTTCAGGGCATTGAGCCTTCACTGGTGGGGGATCTGGAAAGTACATGGTATGTTCACCCCCTGGATGTCTGTGTATTCAAGATTATACCAGATATAATATGGGGAAGATAGATGAATAAAATATTTAAGATATGTTTCTCTCCCTTAAGTAATAAAGTAAAAGACACCATGTAACACACACATTCAAGACAAAATAGAGCATATTTGAAAGTCAGTTCTGACACTTGCAAGTTATGTGAGCTTAACCCTTCTATGCCTATCATCTTTATTTGGAAATTATAGATAAAACTGTATTTGTGCCCAGTGTGGCTCAATGGTTGAGTAGTTGGCCTATGAACCAGGAGGTCACGGTTCATTTCCTGGGTTCTGGGCTCGATCCCCAGTGTGGATCGTGCAGGAGGCAGCCGATCAATGATCTCTGTAATCATTGATGTTTCTAATACTTCCCCCTCCCTTCCTATCTCAAATCAATTAAAAAATATATATTTTTAAACTGTATTTGTTTTCAATAGCTGGTATAACAAATTACTACAAACTTAACAATATAGAACAGCACAAATTTATTCCCTCACAGTGCTGTAGGTCAAACGTCCAGATGGGCTTGCCTGGTTTCTGTGCCCTGGATCCCACAAGATGGAAATCAAGGTGTCAGTAAGGCTGTGTTCCTTTCAGAGGCTCTATGGGAGAATCCACTTCCTTGCTCATTTGGGATATTGGCAGAATTCAGTTTCTTGAAGTTGTAGATCTGGGGTCCCTATTTCTTTGCTGACTGTCAGCTAATGGCCACTCCCAGCTTCTAAAGGTCACATATATCCCTTGGCTTGTGGCTTCCTTTCCTTCATCTTCAAAGCCAATAATAGTGGGTCAAGTCCCTTTCATGCTTTGAATCTCGCCTGCATCTTATTCTCTCACATCTCTGATTGACTTGACTATGTTCCTCTTCCATTTTTAAGGACTCATGTGATTGACTGGGCCCACTCAAATAATTCAGGATAATCACCCTATTTTAACATTTATCACCTTAATTTGCATAATTTATTTGACCATGTAATATGTTCACAGGTTCCAGGGATTAGGGTGTGAACACTTTGGGGAGCCTATCACAAGTCCTAGTGTTGTGTGAGGAGATAATGTTAAATGACTATATCATAATATAGTGTAAACCCAGCAGGCAGAGGTAGGTAGAGGCAGACAGAGGCAGGTCTCAGGATGCCTTAGGCCTTTTGCTGACTTGCTCCTGGGCTCAGTGCTGGTGGAAGTCAGCCACTGTGCACAGCTTGGTCCTACCCATGCACACCCATGCCCAGCAAAGGTAACTACAAAATGTGGATCACTTTGTAGCTCCAAACATGTTGGCCACCACAGGCAGCATCTGATATTTACTTGCACCAAAATCCCTCCCAAGAGTCTGAGAACCAACACACCCAGACCCAACATACCCAGATCAATTGGATCTTGATTTGTTGATTTCAGAAAACATCAAATCAAGATCCAATTAGCTTCACAAGCAGCACATTAAAGAGAGCTCACCACAGGCTCCAGCCCCTACTGATGTAAATTCCACTTCATGTGGTCAGCACCCACAGAGTTCATACACTGTGGTCAGGGTTGATCCTCACAGTCAGTCAGTTTGAGGACTATCCCATGTACAAATGGGCCAGAAATAAGCAAGAAGATTTAACTTACAACAGGAGGGCCCACACAATCCACACAAGGGACATTCCTGAAGCACCAGGCTCAGGTGATCATGGAGACTGTACCACTGGGTTCCACAGGACACCTACTATGTAAGGCCAACCTATGGAAGACATAGTAGATCTACATAATACACAGAAACAAACACAAAGAGGCAGCCAAAATGAGAAGATAAATAAACATGTCCTAAATGAAAGAACAAGAGGATTCTCCAGAAAAATATCTAAATTAAATAGAGGCAAACAATCTACCCAATATAGATTTCAAAAAAAAAATTATAAGAATGCTTAAGAAACATAGAGGAGTAATAGATTAAATATTTAAACAAAGTGATAGTAAACATGAAAAATTACATAGAATCCATAAAAAAGAATCATTCAGAAATGAAGAATACAATATCTGATATGAATAATACACTAAAGGAATAAACAGGAGATTAGACAAAACAGAGGATCAAATCAATGATTTGGAAGACAAGGTAGGAGAATACACCCAATCAGAGAACCAAAAAGAAAAGAAAAATTTAATGAGGATAGTTTAAGAAACTTTTGGGACAATATGAAGTATAACAACATCTGCACATAGGGGTACCAGAAGGAAAAGAGAGACAGTAAGGGATTAATAAACTATTTGAAGAACTAATGACTACAAACTTTCCTAACCTGGTGAAAGAAAAAGACACACAAGTCCAAGAAGCACAGAGAATCCAAAAAAGATGAACCCAAAAAGGTCCATACCAAGATACATCATAATTAAAATGGCAAAGGTTAAATAAAGACAGGGAATCTTAAGAGCAGCAAGAGAAAGACAGTTAGTTACCTTCAAGGGAGCTCCCATAAGACTGTCAGTTATGTTTTGTTTTTTTGTTTTTTAACAGAAACATTTCAGGCTAGAAAGGATTGACATGAAATATTAAAAGTGATGAAAGCAGGGACCTACAACCAAGACTACATTACCCAGCAAGGTGATCATTTAAAATTTAAGACAAAGTAAAGAGCTTCCTAGACAAAAACACAAACAACAACAACAACAAAAAACTAAAGGAGTTCATTACCCCTGAACCAGTATAACAAGAAATGTTAAAGGGTGTTCTTTAAGAGTAAAAAGGAAAAAACAAACAGAGGAATAGTGTCATAAGGAATAAAATGATAATAAGCACATACCTATCAACAATCACTTTAAGTGTAAATGGCTTAAATGCGCCAATCAAATGACATAATGGTAACTGAATGGATAAGAAAACAAGACACATACATGTGCTATCTACAAGAGACCCATCTCAGAACAAAAGATATGCACAGACTAAAAGTAAAGGGATGGAAAAAATTATTTCATGCAAATGCAAATGGGGAAAAATGCTGAGGCAGCAATACTTACATCTCACAAAATAACCTTTAAAACAAAGGCTACAATAAGAAACAAAGAAGGATACTACATAATGATAAAGGGAGAAATCTAGCAAGAGAATATAATCTTTATAAATATTTATGCATTCAACATAGGATTGCCTAAATATATAAAGCAAATCTTGATGAAAATAAAGAAAGAGATAATAGTAATAAAGTCATAGTAGGGGATTTTAACACCCTAATAACATTAATGGATAGATCTTATAGACAGGAAATAAATGAGAAAACAGGAGCCTTAAATGACACAATGGATCAGATGGATTTAATAGGTATATTCAGAGCATTTCACCCCAAAATATACATTTTTAATTGTACATGGGACATTTTCTAGGATAGACCACATGTCAGGACACAAAACATGTCTAAATAAATTTAAGAAGACATAAACCATATAAAACATCTTCTCTGATCATAATCATATGAAACTAAAAATTAATCACAATAAAAAAATATCCAAAGATACGAGGCTAAATAACATGTTACTAAACAATTAATGGATTAATAATGAGATCAGGAAATAAATCAAAAGATACCTTGAGACAAATGAATATGAGAACCGAACAACCCGAAATCTATAGGATACAGGGAAAGCAGTGCTAAGAAGGAAAGTCATAGCATTTTAGGCCTTCTTCAAGAAACAAAAAAAAATTTCAAATAAATCTAACCTTACACGTAAAGGAACTAGACTATGAACAACGAACAAAGCCAAAAGTGAATAGAAGGAAGGAAATAAAAAAGATCAGATCAGAAATAAACAAAATAAACTCTGAAAAAAAAATACCAAAGATCAATGAAACCAAGAGCTGGTTCTTTGAAAAAAAATAATAAACAAGATTGATAAACCCTTAACCAGATGCATAAAAAAAATTAAAAAGAGGACCCAAATTAATAAAATCAGAAATGAAAGAGGAAAAGTAACTGACACCATAGAAATACAAAGAATTATAAGAAATATTATAAATAACTATATGCCAACAAATTGGACAATCTGGAAGAAATGGATAAATTCCTACTAACATAAATCTTCCAAAACTGAATCAAGAAGAAACAGAAAATCTGCCCTAGTTGGTTTTGTTCAGTGGATAGAGCAGACTGAAGGATACAGGTTCAATTCCAGTCAAGAGCATGTAACTCGGCTGCAGGCTCCTGGCCCTGGTCAGAGGCATGCAGGAGGCAACCAATTGATGTGTCTCTCTCACATCTCTCTGTCTCTCCCTCTCCCTTTCACTCTCTCTAAAAAAATAAAAAATAAGTCAATGGAAAAAATATCCTCAGGTGAGGATTTAAAAAAAAAAAAAGAAGAAACAGAAAATCTGAACAAAGCAATTGCAACTACTAAAATTAAAGCAGTAACCAAAATATTCCAACAAACAAAAGTGTGAGACCTGATAGATTTACAGGTGAATTTTACCAAATATTCAAAGAAATTGAAGAAGATACAAGTAAGTGGAAGCATGTACTGTGACCATGGATAAAAATAATTAACATCATTAAAATGTCCATACTACCCAAAGAAAACTATAGGTTCAACACAATTCTTATCAGTATACCAATACAACATTGGAATTTTTCGAAGAATTAGAATATTCCAAAAATCTATATAGAATATATATATATATATATATATATATATATATATATACACACACACACATATATGTATATATATACATATATATATATTGCCACAGCAATCTTAAAAAAGGACATAGTTGAAGGAATCACACTACCTGATATCAAATTATACCATACAGCCATAGTATTCAAAACAGCATGATACTGGTATAAAAACAGACATATAGATCAACAGAATAAAATAGAGAGCCCAGAAATAAACCCACTCCTTTATAGTCAACTACTACTTGACAAAAGAGGCAAGAACATACAATGGAGTAAAGACAGTCTATTCAATAAATAGTGTTGGGAACATTGGACAGAAAACAATGCAAAAAATAATGAAAGTAGATTACCTTCTTACACTATACACAAAAATAGACTAAAAATGGATTAAGGACTTAAATGTAAGACTCGAAACCATAAAAATTCTAAGAGAAAACATAAGCAGTAAAATCTTGAGCATTTCTTTTCATAATATTTTTTCTGATATATCTTCTCGGGCAAGGGAAACAAAAGCAAAAATTAAAAAATGGGACTATGTCAAACTAAAAAGGTTTTGCACACCAAAGGAAACCATCAACAAAATGAAAAGACAACCCACAGAATGGCAGAACATATTCACCAGCATATCTGATAAGAAGTTAATTTCCAAAATATGTAAGAAACTTCTAAAACTCAACACCAAAAAACCAAACAATCCAATCAAGAAATAGGCATTTTTCCTGAATAGAGACTTCTCCAAAGAAGACATACAGATGGCCAAGAGACATATGAAAAGATGCTCAGTATCACTGATTGTAAGAGAAATGCAAATTAAAACCACAATGAGATATCACCTCACACCTGTCAGAAGGACTATCGTCAATAAATCAACAAACAACAAGTGTTGGCAAGGATGGGGAGGAAGGGGAACCTTTGTGCACTGTTGGTGGGAATGCAGATTGCTGCAGCCATTGTGGAAAACAGTATGGAGTTACCACAAAAAATTAAAAATGAAACTCTACAACTCAGCCATTCCACTCTGGGAATATATCCAGAGAAACCTGAAACACTAATTTGAAAGAATATACACACCTCTATGTTCACTGCAGCTTTATGTATAAGAGTCAAGATCTGGAAACAGCCCATGTGCCCATCAGTAGATGAGAGGATAAAAATGTTGAGGCACATTTACACAATAAAATACTACTGAGGAGTAAAAAAGCAAGTAATTTTACCTTTTACTACGGCATGGATGGATGTAGAGAGTATTACGCTGAGTGAAATAAGCCAATGAGAGAAAGACAAATTGCATATTATTTCACTTACAAGTATATGTGGAATCTAATGAACATATTAAACACACAAATAAAAAAAATCGTAGATACAGAGAACAGACTGATAGCTTTCAGAGGTAAGTGGTGATGGGGGCTGGGGGAAATAAGTGAAGGGATTAAGAAAACACACACACACAAAAGCTCATAGACATAGAAAACATTATGGTGATTACAAGAGGGAAAATGGGGCAAGAGTAGGTAGAAGATGATAAAGGGGGAATGTATGGTGACGCAGAGACTTGACTTCGGGTGATGAATGCACAATACAATATACAAATGATGTATTATAGAACTGTATTCTTGAGACCTATATAACTTTATTAACCAATGTCACCCCAATGAATTCAATAAAAGTTTTTTAAATAAAAATAAATATATTTTAAAAATGGTAGACTGAAAAATCGATCATGCATCTATTCTCTCAGAACTTCTGCTTTTTTTGTCATATAATCCATATAATCATATTTGGAGAAATACAAAGGAGAAGTTAAAGTGAAATTAAATTATTAATTAATACATTATTGAGGAAGTCAGATATTGGGGGCTTCTTGCACATACTTGAAAAATAAGTTTTGTTCTGGTTTTGGTGCTGCTACCCATTGATTGTATGAATTTTGGTAAAACATTTTAAGTCTGTAGTTTCTTCAGCTATAAAAAAAGGTATTCAATCATACAAACTTTAATAATTCGCTTGATCTAGAATTCCATATTAGAAAAATATAAATAATGACTGCATTGGGGACAAATCCATTTTTCTCTTTTTTAACCACCATTCGTTTTTCATATGTACTTATATTTTATTAACTTATTGCATATGTGATGTCATCTCCAAGTCTTTTTAAAGAGGAAGCAGCATATAATTAAATAATTAATCAATATAAAGAGAATCAACATTTAATAATAATCATCATTTCTTCATAACACAAAATAACTAAAATTACATTTTTCTCTGGAATTGTAATGTTGCAGTGTTGTGAAAGAATGAAGATATTTCCAAAATAAGGAAGCCAAGTTAAGTGTCACATTGATAATTTGAGGAAGTCCATGCATATGACACATTTAGAACTCTCGAATTACCTTCTCTGATGGATAGAGGCATTGGTACAGGGAACCTAAAAACAATTATGTTACGTCTAACTCTGAACTAAGCTTAAAATTGCATGTAAACATGACTGTATCTAATGTCCTTAGGATTAACAATACTTCAAACTAAATAATGAAAGTTTAATTCAGGAGATATAGAAGTGCCCAGTTTTACAATGTAACCAATACTTTGAAGACAACAAAAATGAACACCTCTGCTTTCAAGCACAGAAATAGCTTCAACTGACTAACCTAATTCTTCAACTTTATTTTCCCTCGGCGATCAATACTTTGATTTAAATGACACTTTTGGTGTTGAATTAATCCTGAAGTCAGAAGACCTGTGTTAAAATATTGGCACCTCCTTTGACTAAATTTGTGACTTTGAGCAAGGCCACAAACTCTGTGAACCTCAATGTGATCATTTGGGACATGAGATTAACAAAGAGTTGTCTCCCCTGTGTTCTTCAAATGATTATGAATAAGATATAACAAAAGAATTAATTATAAAATTACTTCGTGTAATTACATTTATAATGATTTGACAAATTACTATAGACTAGAGGCCCAGTGCACGAAATTCATGCACCAGTATGGTCCCTAGGCCTGGCCTGCGATTAGGGCCATCTTACCCAGCTGTCTGCAGCCAGCCCTGCCCCCCATCACCACCCACCCCCAGTTCCCCATTCACCAGCAGGTAATCATTTCTTGATGGCCGGGGGAAGGCACCCAGAGGTTGGCTGTTCCCACCTGCTCACCAGACCCGCCCCCGCTGCAGGTGGCCATCAAGTGATTGGAGCCTGCCGGCCGGGGAAAGGAACCAAGAGGTGGTCAGTGCACCTCATAGTGACTGGTCCAGCGGTCATTTTGGTCATTCTCCTCTTAGGGTCAATTTGCATATTACCCTTTTATTATATAGGATAAAATAAAACCAAATGTAACAATATATGCAAGTGATATTCATTACACTAACTAACTTCATATTTTATGCAAATGTTATTAAATAAACTACAATTTTAAAAAATAACAAGTTTCAGGGATAAAATTATCTGAGAAGATATATGTATACATAAGAAGACTTTACATTCTTCTACTGACAACTTGTGTAAATCTCTAAAACTCACTGGAATTCAGTTTTCTTAGCTATAAAGAGTATGGGTTTGGTGGCGTCCATGCTTTCTTGAAACCCTAAAGTATGATTTGAAGAAAAGATTTGGATGAAAGCTGCCATTTGAAAGTGAGATTTGGCATTAATAACAAAACTGTTGCTAGTGCAGATTGCTTAATTGCAAATAAAAGAATCAAAGAGAAGGGTAGTATCTTTAAATCATTTTCTAGTAGTAGATAGAATGATTGACTAAAAAACCTGCAAATGAATAGCACTCAATAGTGACTTAAAAGTTTATGATAACCATGACAACCAAACTCCATATCACTTATTATGATTTTCTTTCAAAATGTCAAGTGCCATAAGGCACCACACAGGACTGCTGTGTTTTCAATTAGACTCTCAACTTTGGCATGTGCACCCTCATAAACCCATTAAATGGGCACTGTACTTTGCACAGTGCCGTGTGATGCTGTTTCAGCAACCAGAGCACTAAAATTCTGCAAGCAGTAGCCCTAGGCTGTCAGGCAGAACAGGGCAAAGGTGCTCAATTTTGAGGGCTTGGAACCCTACATTTTTTGAAATCAGTGATGTAATAAAAATGATTCCTTAGATTGTATAATGTTTTGCATATTTTATCTCATGTGATGCTGCCAAGTAGGTATAGTAGGTAGGATTTTTCCATTGTATAGATGAGGAAAAGGATATATGTTACTGAGGTGCTATAGCTAGAACTGATGCTAGAACTAGACCTCATATTTTCTAACCCACAGTCCAATCCTTTGCTTTGTTTTTTTTTTTTTTTTCACTGTTCCAGTCTTGTCAATAATAATTATGGCTAGTCTGACCAGTGTTCCTCAGTTGGTTGAGTGTCATCCCATGAACCAGGAAGTCACAGTTCAATGCCCAGTCAGGACACATGCCAAGGTTGTGGGCTCAATCCCCTGTAGGGGGAATGAAGGAGGCAGTCGATCAATATTTCTTATCAATGTTTCTATCTCTCTCTCCCTTCCTCTTCCTCTCTCTGAAATCAATAAAAATGTTAAAAAATAATAATTACAGCTATTATTTACCAAGCACTTACTATGTGTCAAGCACATGTTGAGCCTCTTTTTTGTTTTAACTAAATCTTTTTTTCTTTAATTGATTTCAGAGAGGAAGGGAGAGGGAGAGATAGAAACATCAATGATGAGAGAGAATCACTGATTGGCTGTCTCCTGCATAGGCTATTACTGGGGATCGAGCCTGCAACCCAGGCATGTGGCCTGACTGGGAATCTAACTGTGACCTCCTGGTTCATAGGTCAACATTCAACCACTGAGCTGTGCTGGCCAGACCATGCTGAGCTCCTTAGATACTCCATTTCATTTAATCAATGCCAAACCCCAGAGAGAAGAAACTTTTCTTATCTACATTTTACAGGCAAAAAAACTGAAGCTTGGGGGAGAAGTAGAAAAACTTTGCTCTTGGTCTCATAGCTAAGGGGTGGGGCCAGGACCCACACCCATGTCTGCCTGACTTCCACCTCTCCTAACTTCTCCACTAGGCAGCTTATTTGTCTCTGGAAGTTGCCATTGCAAAAGCTTCCCCTTTAAGTTTGCCTTGGGACAAAAAGCAGTTTGACTTAAAAATATGAAGGCAATGCAGTGAAAGGACCTGCACTATTGCCTTTTTAGGGCTCTCTTTTGGTATCTAATATTAGAATGTGATAATATTTTATATAATCCATACATGCTGAGTTTCAATTCCATGCCCAACATTTTAGAACAGAACTCTCTATCAAGCTGCTTTTCCTCACAAAACAAAATTGGTAAGTATTTATATGGTTCTATGTATATTTACCCTTACAGCTTCATCTTGTTTGATGTGCTCAGGAAAGTCCTGGACAACAACAAATACTCTCAAACCTTTATGTAATTCCAACTGCTCATCTATATTGATATATAATGATTTTAATATATTTTTTAGAATCCACCATACTCTTAAAAAATATTAATTTCATCACTCACTACAACAGTCATTCTGTCCTTTGCTTTTTTATTCCTTCCTACCTCCCTGCTCTCCTCTCTCCATTCTTTTCCTCTTCCCTTCCCTCCATCACTCAGAATAATAATTCAGTGTGACTACTGAGTACAAACATAACCTGAGGGAACTCTATCTGAGGCAAGGGCCCATAAGTAAACAACTAACAGGTAAGTGAAAAGTAGGAACTCGTCTCAGACTATACTTAATGTAGATTTATGTAAATTAGCAAAGATCATGAAGAACAGTCCCCTAAGAAACACCTGCCCTGACCTTTGAATAGTACCAAAATACGTCAAGAAAAAGGAAGAAGCCAGATAGCATTTTATACATTTCAAAGAGAAAGCGATGAGTAATACGAATTCAGTCTCATGTTCTGGCAAATCACTCCTCTCACTTACTAACCAATAAGCACAGGCCATTTGCATGCTATTCTCCAGTTTGCAGTCTTATACCTCTGTTCTTTTGTCTCTGCTGCCCCCTTTTGAATAGTCTCCCAACCTCCTATCCAAACCTCCTGAAATTTTTTGAAAGGCAGTTCAAGGGTAAGTCTATAAGTCCTTTGTGAGCCTTCTTTGGTTCTGCCCTGCAGGTTAGGCTTGCCTTCTTCCAGCTCACCTCTGCACACTGCACATCACTCTGTAGCAGTCATCGCTTTGCTGTGTCAATACCTGTGCATGCTGTGTCCATGTCACACTGAGTTACTTGTTATTTAAATCCCAGAACATCAATAGTGTGGTGCATTAATAAATACTCAATATATGTTCCTGGAATGAATACATTCTTAAAAAAAACATTTGTGACGTTGGTCTATATAATTTGGGTAGTAGAATCGTGTCCCTAAGTGTTAAGAACTCCAATTCGGGTTAGTCTTAAAAATACTTCTTCTGGTGGCTCAGTTGTATGGAGTATCCTCCCATACGTCAAAAAAGTTGCGGTTTTGATTCCCAGTCAGGGCACTTACAGGAGGCAACTGATTGATGTTTCTCTCTCACATTGATGTTTCTTTCTCTCTCGTTCTTTCTCTCTCCCTTCCTCTCTCTCTCTCTAAAAATCAATAAACATAACTTCAGGTGAGAATTTAAAAAAATACTTCCTCTGTGGCTTAACCCTGAGTAAAAGAAATATAAAGGAATAGTTTGAAATGAGAATGAATGGTGAGAGCCCTCACCGCAGAATGAACTACACTGTATATGCAATGTAAATAACTAACCAGTACATAAATATTACAGAAAGAGATCAATGAGGCATTTATACAACAGTTTCTGAGTCTTCTACCAGAAGCTTATGATTGCAGGCTGCTGTGGAACACAATGAATAAAATATTAAGCTGTGTGCGTTTTAGGTAGGCGGATGGTGGGCAGTACAGAGAATTGGTAACCAACAGAAAAAAATATTCAGAAATACCGAAGATAAGGAATTCACTTCCCAGTGAGAGTGAAATGAAAAAAAAAAAATGACTGTTGCTAAAAGTGTCACACTTACATGACATCTGAAACAAATTTTGTGCAATATTTTTATATAAAAATGAAACATTTTCTGGATGGAAAAGAGATTTCACACAACATATTAACCAACACCTGGAGACTGTGGAAGCGAGAAAGAACATGAAGGATTTTCAGCATCACAGTAGGGCATAATGCAGGGGAGCCTGTGCTTAGAATAAAACCGAGTGTATAATAGGTACCCGAAATTCTCATGTGAGCTGACATTCCCAGTCACCACTGGAGATGAACGACTTCTTCCTACACTCCAAGCAACAAGAGGAGGGAATGGAACCATCACAAGTTAGAGCTGGAAAGTTGTAGGGACCATCTTCGTTTGCCACACTTATTTTCAGATGAGGAACTCTTTCAGAGTTCAGAGAGTCAAAGAACTAAAAAATGTCAGAGATGGAGCTAAAACACAAAATTTCTGATTCCCAGCCCAGTATTTTTCTTCTACACTAACCTATGTCAAAATCAGCAAAAGAATAAAATACTAAAACTACTAGGCTTAGCAGTCAGAATTTCTGTAAGGAAAAAGATTTTGCTCTATGTTTCAGTGTTGAGTCTTTGTTTCCTTCTTGTTTACCAGAAAGTGACATGAACCACAGTCTCCTAGTGACATCTTGTGTCTAAATCAGGGTAATACAAAGTATAGGAATAATGAAAATTAAGCACCTATTTTTATTTATTAACACTTTTCTGTGGTAATTAAACCCAAAGCTTGGAGAATCTATACTAATAAAAGGATAATATGCTAATTAGACCAAGAGACCTTCCGGGAGACTGGCCAGGGAGGGCAGTTGGGGGCCATGAGGCAGGCAGGGGAGGGGAGTTGGGGGCCATGAGGCTGGCAGGGGAGGGCAGTTGGGGGTGATCAGGCTGGCAGGGGAGGGCAGTTGGGAGCCATCAGGCCAGTGGGGGAGGGCGGGGAGTTGGGAACAAGCAGGCTGGTGAGGGGGGCAGTTGGGGGTGAGAAGGCTGGCAGGCGGAGTGGTTAGGGGCGATTGAGCAGGCAGGCAGGTGAGCAGTTAGGAGCCAGCAGTCCCGGATTGCGAGAGGGATGTCCCAGATTGGAGAGGGTGCAGGCTGGGCTGAGGGACACACACCCCCCTCCAGTGCACGAATTTCGTGCACCGGGCCACTAGTATGTTATAATTTTTTAAAATATATTTTTATTAATTTCAGAGAGAAAGGGAGAGGGAGAAAGCTATATAAGCATCAATGATGCGAGAGAATCATTGATCATTGATCAGCTGCTTCTTGCATGCCCCATATTTGGGACTGAGCTCACAACCCAGGCATGTGCTCTGACTGGGAATTTGAACCATGACCTCCTGGTTCATACGTTGATGCTCAACCACTGAACCATGCCCACCAGACTGTTATAATTTCTTGAAGATGGCTTGCCTGGTTCCCTTCCTCATTAACATGTCTAAAAAGCTGTCTACACTCTTTCAGTAATAACTGAATTATTGGCAATCTTGTGCCATCTGAGTCTAAATTACATAGTGTATTCAACAAAGATTTAAGAAAACCAACAATGTGACAAAAACAGTTTCAGCAAGAGGAGAGTGAGGTGAGGTGAAGGAGGGTATAGAAGGGATAAATAGTGATGGACAGAGACTTGACTTGGGATGGTAAATACACAAAACAATGTACAGATTATATATTGTAGAATTGTGAACCTGAAACCTGTATAGTTTTGGTAACCGAGGACACCCCAATAAATTCAATACAAAGGAAAACAACAGTTCCAGTGACTGGAAAAGCAAAGATAGATATATATTATCTCTTTCCTTAGGAACATCACTGCCTACCTGGGGAAATCAACTCATTACAGGGAATTAAAATACAATGTGATGAGGGCTAAAATTAAGATATGTATAAAATATGCTGAGGAAGAAGTGACTGGGAAGTCAGGAATGCTTCAGAGAAAATGTGACCTTTTTATCTTAATATTAAAAGGGTTTGGGAATCTACATAACAAAAAGCATAAGGTCTCAATTTATTATACTAAAAGATACTTATATATATATATATATAGCATCTGGCATCTGAATGTTTTTATTACATTTCATTTATAAGTATGATTGTCACCAATACGTCTTCAATATTAATCAACTTGGTCCTTATAGAGAAAAACAGTATGCCACTGTTTCTGGTCAATAATATAGGGTCGTTCCTAATCTCAATATTTCTTATTTCTATATCTGGTAAGTAGAAGAGCTGGGGAGGGGGAACAAGTTGCTAATTTTGAAATATTCAAGTGTTACTTACATTCTTCATGGTACTGGAGATAAAAAGTGAAATCCATGCTGTCATTGTACTTACATTCTGGAGGGGAAGACAGTCAATAAATAAATAAGTTAAACTATATAGTAAATTAGACTACCATAAATATTATAAAGAAACATTATCTCTGGCCAGTGTGGATCTGTTGGTTAGAACGTTGTCCCTTACACCAACTGGTCATGGGTTTAATATCCTGCCTGGGTTGAGGATCAGTTCCACTTGGGGTGTGTGCTAGAAGCAGCCAATCAGTGTATCCTTTCTCTCTCTCTCTCTCTCTCTCTCTCTCTCTCTCTCTCTCTCTCTCTCTCTACCTCTCTCTAAAAATCAATAAATAGATTTAAAAAAATAAACAATTAGGGATGAGGAATGGATAGTGCTGGGAAGGGTATAATTTTAAATATGGTGGTCAGAGAAAGCCTCCCTGAGAAACTGACATTTTAGCAAAGGCCAGAAGGACGGAATGGAGGGAGACATGTAGGTATAAAGAGAGCTTCAAACAGAGGGAACAACAAGAGTAAAAGCTGTACGTTAGGAGCATGCACAGAGTGTGAAGAACACCAAGGAGGACAGTGTGATTAATGAAGGAGACCAGGAAAGTGTAGAATAAATTAGTTCTGAAAAAAAAAAATGGAGGCCAGATAATGCAGGACAATTGGCCATTATAAGAAGAATGGTTGGAAACCCTTGTAGAGTTTAGGGTATGGGGATGACACCACCCAATCTGGCCTCACTGCTTTGGTCAGAATAGACTGCAGGAGAGAAGCAAATGCTGAATCAGGGAGACCAAAGTACAGTATTATATTTATCCAGGAAACAGATGGAGGCTACCTGGAGAAATGTTGGCAGTGAGAAAGTAATAACCAGATTATTGATACATTTTAAAGGTATAATTAACAGCACTGATTGAGGGGCCAAATGTGTATGAGAAAAAGAGACAAGTCACTTGGGAGGTGACTCCTACTTTCTTAAACAATTGGAAGAAGTTGGCATTAAATGAAATCAGGAAATGTGTAGGAAGATCAAGTTTGGAGGAGCTGGATATCAAGGGTCCAACGTAGGATATATTAAATTTGAGATGTCTATTAACAGCACAAGTGAGGATGTCCAGTAGTAGTTGAATATAATCCTGAATTTAGTGGAAAGGACATTTGAGCATTATTAACATACAAATAATATCTAAAGCCATAAGATTGGGCGATATCACCTTGGGAGTGAGTGTTGATAGAGAGGGAAGTAAGGACTGAAACCCAGTGAACTCCAGTTTAAAAATAAATGGGATCAGTAAAAAGAGCTACAGAAAGCAACCAAGCAGAATAGGAGAATTGAGGAAGCAGTTTCCAGAAGCGAAGTAAAGGAGGGAGTCATCCAGGGCATCAAAGTTTCTGAGAGTTAGTTATGCTCGCTCTCTTCCCACTGAGAGGTGTGTTTTTTATCATAAATAAATGCTGAATTTTGTCAAATGATTTTCTGAATCCATTGATATGATCATATAATATTTATCCTTCATTTTGTTTATGTGGTATCACTTAAACTGATTTGCAGATATTAAATCTCAAGATCATAAAAGCCATATATGACAAACCCACAACTAACACAATGCTCAATGAGGAAAAGCTAAAAGTACTTTCCTTAAGATCAGGAACAAGACAAGGATGTCCATTTTCACTACTTTTATTCAACATATAATTGGAAGTCCTAGCCACAGCAATCAGACAAGAAAAAGAAATAAAAGGCATCTAAATTGGAAAGGAGTAAGTAAAATTGTCATTATTTGCAGATGACATGATACTATATGGAAAGAACCCTAAATATTTCACCAGAAAACTATTAGAACTGATAAATTAATTCAATAAAGTGGCAGAATACAAAATTAATATTCAGAGATCAGTTGCATTTTTATACACCAATAACAAACTATCTAAGAAAGAAATTCAGAAAAACAAACCTATTTACCATTGCATTACAAAAAGAGAAAAGAAAATAAGAGTCATTACCAGGGGTCCCTAAGGATGTAAATGCATCAACTGCAGACACATATATCAACTAACAGAATAGAGACCCCAGAAATAAAATTATACTTATATGGGCAATTAATCTAACACAAAGAAGGCAGGGACATACAATGGGGTAAAGATAGTCTATTCAATAAATGGTGTTGGAAAAGCTTGACAAACACATGCAAGAAAAATGAAACTAGACCACCTTTTTACACCATATATAAGAATAAACAACATGGATTAAAGACTTAAATGTAAGACTCTAAACCATAAAACTCCTAGAAGAAAACATAGGCAGTAAACTCTGCTGACAGTGCCCTTAGTAATATTTTTTTTCTGATATATCTCCTAGGACAATAGAAACAAAAGAAAAAATAAACAAATGGGACTACATCAAACTCAAAAGTTTGTATACAGTAAAGAAAACTTTCCATCAACAAAAGCAAAGATAACCTACTGATTGGGAGAAGATATTCACCAATGACACATCTGAGGAATTATTATCAAAAATTTATAAAGAACTCATACAACTTAACACTGAAAAAAACAAAACCCAATTCAATCAGTAGGCATAGGACCTGAATAGATATTTCTCCAAAGAAGACATACAGATAACCGATAGACATGAAAAGATGCTCAAAGTTACCACTACTAATCATCAGAGAAATGTAAATTAAAACTACAATGAGATATTACCTCACACCTGTCAGAATGGCTAGCATCAATAAATTAATAAACAAGTGTTGGCAAGGATGTGGAGAAAAGGGAACCTTTGTATATTGTTTGTGGAATTGCAAATTGGTACAACCACTATGGAAAATAGTATGAAGTTTTCTTTAAAAAACAGAATTACTTTATGACTCAGAAATTCTACTTCTGAGTATTTATCCAAAGGAAATAAAAAAATTAATTCAAAAATATATATGCACCCCTATGCTCATTGCAGCATTATTTACAATAGCCAAAATGTGGAAGCAAACTAAGTGCCTATCAATATATGATGGATAAAGAAGAGGTGGCATATATATACAATGTAATATTACTTAGCCAAAAAAAGAATGAAATCTTACCATTTGTGACAACATGGATGGATCTAGAGAGCATTATGCTCAGTGATATCAAACAGATACCATATAATTTCACGTATAAGTGGAATCTAAAGAACAAACAAACAAAACACAGAACCAGACTCATAGATACAGAGAAAAAACTGATGGTTGCCAGGTGGGAGAGGGTTTAGGAGGATGAATGAAAATGGTGAAGGTACTAGGAAATACAAATTAGTAGTCACAAAATAGTCATGAGGCTGTAAAATACAATATGGGGAATATAGTCGATAACATTGTAAGAACTATGTATGGTGCCAGGTAGGTACTAGACTTATTGGTGGGATCACTTGGTAAACTATATAAATGTATAACCACTATATTTTATATCTGAAACCAAATGAAAACAGAAGATTGTGATTTTACCATTTAACTTAGCACTATGAAAGTCATGGGTAATTGTAAAAAGAGCTACTTTTTCTTTTTCTTTTTTCTTTCTTTTGTTCGTGTGTGTGTGTGTGTGTGTGTGTGTAGACCTTTGGAGTAAATTCAAGTGAGAATGGGAGAAAAGAAAAGGGACAGAGTGAATTCAAGAAATCTCTCTCAAGAAATTCTGATGTATAGGGTAGGAGAAAAATTAGTTGATGGTTGGAGGTTGTTTTAAGGAATGGGGTTATTTTTAAAAAGATGTTACAGAATTTATATGACTATGGGAAAGACCCAGTTGAGAAATATATTGCTTAAGGAAGATAGCGAGTCCAACTGAAGATGTGAAAGAGAATGAGACCCAGTACACAAAGGTTACCAGATATGATTATGGCCATTTCATTCAAGGTAACACAAAGGAATAAATAAATCATGTATAGAGAGGACAGGTGGTAGCAAGAAGAGGAGTGATCTACTGATTATTCTAGGTACAACCAAGACTTGGGCAATTAAAGAATGAAAGTTCTCTGAAAAAGATATTGGGATTTGGGAATTTTAATCCATGGACATTTACAAAGATTTATGACAGGAATCTTGTAAAGACTGATGTTAATACACACATGAAAAAATCCTAAGGCCATAGAGAAGAATAATGAGTAATATAATCTGACTAGAGGCCCACTGCACGAAATTCGTGCATGGAGAGGGGGGTTCCCTTAGCCCAGCCTGCCCCCACTCCAATTGGGGACCCCCTGGGGGATGTCTGACCACTGGTTTAGGCCCTGTGGGATCGGGTGTAAAATAGCGGTTGGACACCTCTCTCATAATCTGGGACCGCTGGTTCCTAACCACTCACCTGCCTGCCTGCCTGATCGCCCCTAACCTCTCTGCCTGCCTGCCTGATTTCCCCTAACTGCCTCTGCCTGCCTGATCACGCCTAACTGCCCTCCCTTGCTGGCCTGATCTTGCCCCCAACTGCCCTCCCCTGCCATCCTGATCTTGCCCCTAACTGCCCTCCCCTGCCAGCCTGGTTGCCCCCAACTTCCCTCCCCTGCTGGCCTGATCTCACCCCCAACGGCTCTCCCCTGCCAGCCTGATCACCCCTAACTGCCTCTGCCTGCCTGATTGCCCCTAACTGCCCTCCCCTGCCAGTCTGATCTTTCCCCCAACTGCCCTCCTCTGCCAGCCAATTTGGTTCTGATTGGTCAGTTTCTATGCCAGTCAGAGTCAAAAGCTCCGCCTCCTAGGCAGCCATTGGCTCCTTACATTCACCCAGATTTGGTTCTGATTGGTCAGTGTCTCTGGGCCTATCAATGGGGCCTGATCAGAAAGGCGGGGCTGATCAGCAGCCCTGGTGGAGGCCTGGAAAGAAATGGAGGTGCAGCTGTTGGCCAGGCCAAGAGAGAAAGAGAGGCAAGTTCTGATCAATGGCTGCCACAGAGGCTACAGATCAGACCCTGCTTCTCTCTCTGCAGGCCTCTCTCTGGGCCTGATCTGCAGCCCCCTAGGCAGTCAGTGCTGGGTCAGGGTGCCGGCAGTGGCCCCAGTCAGTGCTGGGTCACCACAGCAACCCAGCACTGACTTCTGGTCTGGCCGAGCCTTTGGTCGTAATGGTCATTATGACCCTGGCTCTTTATTATTATAGACGATATGAGCATCAAGTTAGAAGATTTTTAAGGACAACAGAGGGAAAAAAATCTGGAGTGTCAAGAGAAGTTGGGACAACTTCTGTATATCTAGGTCCAGTGACAGAAAAGGTATGGCATACAAACCAGCAACCACGTGAGAGCACATATTTCCTAGGTTTGTTATTGCTATTTTTCTTTCAACAGATATTTATTGGAATGCTTGCTATGTTCAGGTAAATTAATAGGGAGTTAAATAAAGGCTCCATCATGATTTGATCCCTACATTTATTTTAATAGGTTTCACTTCATTCACTTCTATTGGCATTCAGCATGTTTTAGAGAAGGGTTTTTCACATCCCCGTGTGATAGCCAATTTTCAACTCAGAACATCATATTGTGCTTTCCTACTATTTCAATGGAAGAAGCTATTTTTTGGCTTCCTCTCTAAGGAATTCAGCAGAAAGAATGGTGACTGCATGTTTCCAGAGTGGGAGATTCAAATCAAGTGGTGCTTTATATTGTCTCCTGATGGGGACACTTCAAAGTGCTTTAAGTCTCTTCCAAGTGCGTTAAGAGTCTGTAGAGGAAAAAGTACCAATAAGACTTGCTAGGAACTTAATCACGTACCCTAAGCAACCAATCACTCAGATATAATTGGTAGGGATTTTATTTTAATCTTTTTTAGTTGCTCACCTGTCATCATCCCTGTACTCCACGGGTTCTTTCTCGCAGGCTTACAAATTGTCTTCTTTAAATGTGTTCTCTTTTTCAATTCACACAACCCTAATGATTCTTCTTTGTCTAGAGTCCTTCACTCTGACAGTTCAATTCAATTCATTCATATGCTTATTATGAGTAAGACGTTGGATCCTAGAGGGATGGAAAATGAAAAGGTGAATAAATTCTGGTCCCTGCTGGCAAAAGGCTTGCTGTGAGAAGGAAGTTTGGTTCACACTGCCTCCCTAATCCTCTGGCTGGGCAAGAACAGAATATTGTCTCAAGCCTCCTCACATTGGCAATCTCTTGGGCTGGTGCCTAGCAAAAGGAATTATTAAAAAACACCTCCGGTACTTCTTGTGCACATTAGGCCTATATTTGTCAACTGGATCTTCCTTTAATATGTGCTAAGGGATCCTGCTTCCCTAAAATTTCTTTCTGCTTCAAATTGCAGGTTATGTTATTACTTTATACAAGTTTTATTTCTCCCTTTGTTTACTAAAAGTAAACTTCACAATCTTTAACTAAGGATACAAAGTATTCTAAAATCTGCCTGCAACCTGTCTTCTGATTGTGCACTTTGGGAAAGAGTACTCTTTCAAAACTAGAGTGTAAGAGTCAGAGACCTCATTCCAAATCACAGTTATCCCTATGAATAAGTCTTGGTGGTGTGTAGTATGGTAGAATAACATGAATCCAAAGCAAGGGTTGAGCAAACTTCAATATCCTTATCTGTAAACTTGGGACAACTACAAGCAACCTCAAAAAATGAGAAGGTAAATTAGGTAATGTAAATCTTTACTCCAGTCTCTGCAACTAAGTAATAATAATAAATAATGACAACAATAATAATAACAATAATAGTTACCAATGCCATCCCATTCTAGTTATTCTGTTTCTCTATGCTCCAGGCAAATAGACTAGTGACCCAGAGGTTCTTGCTCTTTCCCATCATGACAAGTGCAAATGGGCTCTCTCCCAACCCTGCATCAAAATCAACAGTGCCTTGTAAGCTGAGGTCAAATTCTCTCACTTGAAGGACTTTCCAGACCATCCCATGGCTAAGATTATCTTTATACATAGCTGTTTCTTTCCTATTTGGTAATTATCACCTATTTGTATGTATAAAACTACTGTTATAACATGCTGTTTGCCTTCTTTTCCTTCAACCTATTGATCATAATGTACGATTTGAGATCTCCATTTCCAGGTGGAGATCTCAAATTTTTCTCTTTGTGTATGCTCCTAACGCTCTACCCCATGGTCGTCTTTGAGACTATTTGCTCCATGAGCAGAGAACACCATCTGTGTTCACCATTGTATGACCCATATTCTGGATAAGTGACTTGCATACTTACATCAGGCACTCAATAAATATTTGATAAAATAATTTAGTTGTGTCTTACAGTTTGTATCCCTTACAAAACTACCACAGAAAATGTGACAGGCAAGGATACTTCTCTTGATGAATGTATACTCCAGTATAGAACAGAAACGCCAAAGAAAAAGTCTGCAGTTAACAATATATTGTTTTTGTTTTGTTTTAATATGTTTTTATTGATTTCAGAGAGAGGAAGGGAGAGGGAGAGATAGAAAAATCGATGAGAAAGAATTATCAACTGGCTGCTTTCTGCATGCCCCCTACTGGGGATCGAGCCTGCAACCTGGGCATGTGCCCTGACCAGGAATCAAACCATGACCTCCTGGTTCATGGGTCAACACTCAACCACTGAGCCACATCATCTGGGCAAGATATTGTTTTAATCAGAGCACTTATTATTTTCCCAGGGCTGCTATAACAAAATACCACAAGTGGGTGACTTAAAAAACAGAAATGTATTGTCTGACAGTTATGGAGGCTAGAAGTCCAAAACCAGGTGTTGGCAGGGTGGGTTCCTTCCGAGGTTCTGAGAAAAGGACCTGTTCTGTGCCCCTACTCTATCTTCTGGAGGTTTTTTGACAGTCATTGGCATTCCTTACTATGTAGAAGCATCACCCTGATCTTTGCATTCTTCTTCACAATGCATCTCCTTCTATGAATGTCTATGTCCAAATTTCCCCTTTTTATAAGTGACACCAGTCATGCTGAATTAGGGCTGACCCTCATGATCTTTGTTTTCACTTCATTTCCTCTATAAAGACCCTCTCTCCAAAGAAGGTCACATTCTAAAGAACTGGGGGTTAGGATGTCAATATAAATTTTTTGGGGAAAACATTCAACATATAATAGGTAGATAGAAGCATAGAAGTGACATATTTTTATACTCAGTCCAAATAAAAAAATAATTTGAGGTGGCTTACAAAAGATTCACAAAGTACAACCAAATGAAAAATATAAAAGGATATAGGGAAGATGTGTTAAATTAGCATGCTTCCCTAACATGTTGTGGAGCAAAAGTGATTAACCAAAAATAATTCTAAACTAATTCAAAAGGAAGATATTAAACGCAGTTATATGGGAAGTGCCAGGCATCCACATTTCCGTGCAATGTGAGGAAATTTTTCACTTGAGATCTCCATGAATAATATACTTTTTCTATGAAGAGTATAGGCACAACACTGGTCAACTCACACAGGGAGAAACAGAAGGCAGAGAATGAAAAGGGAGTTACCCTGCACATACACACCAGGGTATATATGGTGAATTTTGAAAATTATGGATGTATATGGTTAATTTATTTTCAGTACAAAGAAACAGAATTCAGAAGGGTATAGTAAAAGAACATACTGTGAAGACAAATAGAAGAGGATTTGCATAATTTAGGCCAAGCAATAAAGAAAAATCCAACCAACCAGAATCAAAAATGAGTATCATAGGCATTGCTGGTTAAGGGATTACTAAAATAAAATAAAATAAAATAAAATAAAATAAAGTATTTATACCAGACTAGGCCCAAAGGTGAACAACTCCAGGGTGTGCCATACATATCGAGCACCATTTGTATCCTATGGGGAACTGTGTAATGTTGGAAAAGACATTAAAGAAAATTTCAAAAACTAATAAGAACCACCTTATCAGGTAGCAATCACTTTACCACTTCTCCTGCATGTGGGGTCTCTGACTCTCCCATGTATGCAGGATATATATATATATATATATATATATATATATATATATATATATATATATATATATATATATAATTTTCTCTTGCTAATCTGTCTCATGTATATTCAATTATTGGACAAGCCAGAAGAACCTTGAGGGTTGAGAAAAAGTTTGTTCCTTCCCCACAGGTGCAATTAGTGTGTTTTGTGTTTAGGCATAAGTAGGGAGTATTTCAGGAAAGTGTAATTTTTTATAGTCAAGCTAAGTAACCAAATAAAAGATAAGTCTGCCTTTATTATCATTATTACTAGAGGGCCGGTGCACTATGGCCAACCTCCCACATCCCTCTCTGGCCCCCATCATGCACTGGTGGGGTCCCTCGGCCTGGCCTGCTCCCTCTTGCAATCCAGGACCCCTCGGGGGATGTCAGAGAGCCAGTTTTGGCCCAATCCCCACAGGCCAGGCCGAGGGATCCCACAGGTGCACAAATCCATGCACCAGGCCTCTAGTATGCATATAAGATCTTTGGTTAATCTCTTCCCAAGCTTCCCCCTCCCCTCGGAGATTCATCAGTCTGTTCCATGTATCCATGCCTGTAGTTTCTGCTCCTGCATTGAGTGTCTGCCCCCTGGTGGTCAGTGTGTGTCATAGCTACCAGTAGGCCAGTTGGCCTGTCACTTGGGCTTTTATATATATATAGATTTGTTAACACATTAAGCGCCCAGTCAGTCACCAATGACTGACACTATACTTTCTGTCTGGAAGACAAAACAGGCTGGGCACTTAATGTGTTAAATATAGGCAGCTGGATGTTTTAGTTCCACTAAATAGCAGTCCCCACAGCTTGGGCCTTGCAAGACTAGTATATTTACTGTCATAGATATGTAACATCACTGAGTTATACACTTCATTCAGAGTCTCTGGGGGAACATGGTGCTATATAATGGGGTGTAAATCCAAGATTTTTAAAAGGGCAGAGTAGTATTCTCATTTTTAAGTTTCTCTTTTACCTTTCTTCAACTGAAGAGAAATAAGGCCATAAATATTTCTATCCCTTTCCATTTTTATTGTTGATTTTACATTTGAATCAGAGCTGTTGCCCTTAAGAGATTATCAGAAGATGGAATAAGTTATTGACAGAAAGACCCCTTTCTGGAACTTGTCATCCTAGATAAAGTCTATCATTCAATTAAAACTCTGCACAGAAGAAACTAATTTGGATCAATAAGCAAGTGGGATAGATATTTGTGCTAGCTCATATTTTAATAGATAGGAGAACCTTATTATTATTATTATTATTATTATTATTATTATTATTGCATACTTTGGGTTTGTACATTCTGGGCACTGAATTTTTGACAGCAAGGGTAAGAGAAGCCAGGCTGGCTCTATGGTTGAGCATTGACCTATGAACCAAGACGTCACTGGTTTGATTCCTGGTCAGGGCACACACCCAGGTTGTGGGCTTGATCCCCAGTAGGGAGTGTGCAGGAGGCAACCGATCCATATTTTTCTCTCATTAATGTTCTATCTCTCCCTCCCTCTCCCTTGCCAGTACTCTTTAGATTGATACATCTATAAACACATTTCATAATTTCTAGAAATATATATATATATTTCCTCATAGCACAAAAGAAAAATTGAATGTTGCTAATATTTGTGAAGAAAGCACTTACTATATGTACTTAACCTTGACAAATGAGCCTTGGAGCCATAGAAGCAGTTTGTGTTTTTAAAAACACACTAGTGTTCCCCCGCCCCCTTTTTTTTCAGTCTTAGGAATTGGGGACGACAAAAACAGGTGGACTTCAACTGCATCTAGAGCTGCATTTCTGGTTTCACAAAGATTTGTAAAATTACAATATCTCTCAAAATCTGGGTTGAAATTTAAGTGACATCATAGATTGATCTACATGTGTAACTACATAATCTCTAATTTGCTTCTTTCCCTCTGGGTATATAGTTTTATTTAGCTTAGGGAGGGGGATCAAAATAAAAATTCCTATCAGATTCTGGCATTAGTTTCCAATTTGGCCAAAATTTTGATTAAAAAAAGTTATTAAATCTTTTCAAATGTCTCACCATGTTTCAGCTGAGACAAATAGTAAATATTTCTGGCAGTTTTAAACAATTCAGTGAACCCTAGTGAATACAAGGGTTACTACCTTGTTGAGTCTTTCCCTCTGAAAGTCAGTGAAAGAAATGACAGCCTTCATGTCCCAGTTCCCCAGTGAGACACAAGATCTTATTTCCACAATGCAATCAAGTAGAAGAGATACAATCCATTAAAGTTGACATAAACATTTCAATTTTTATAATCTTATCAATTCTTACATTTTCTTTTTTTTTTCAGTCTAATTGTAGGTTGAGTAAAAGCTTCACCAATGGGTTTTGGTACCACAGTTCAAAAATTCCCATATCAAGGAGTTCTCTATCTCCTCATAATTTTAGCTCAAGAGTAAAAAGAGCCCTAGTTGGCTTTGCTCAGTGGTTAGAGCATCAGCTCTTAGACTGAAGGGTTCCAGGTTTGATTCTGGTCAAGGGCACGTACCTGGGATGCAGGCTCAGATCCCCTGCCCCAGTCAGTGTGTGTGCAGAAGGCAATCAATAGCTGTTTCTCTCTCTCTCTCTCTCTCTCTCTCTCCCCCCCACCTTTCCACTCTCTCTAAAAATCGAAGGGAAAAAAAAATACCTTAGGGTGAGGATTAACAACAAAAACCCACAAAACAACAAAAAAGAGTAAAGAGACTTTGGGTCCCCAGCAAGGGGTTTAGCTAAGAAATTCTGGCTGGCCCTGTTATCAATCTTTAACTAGCCTGATGACTGCCCCAAATGATTGCAGGTTAGGTTTTTCATTGTAATCACTTTATTCCAGTCTTTTAAATATCTCCATACTCAGGTAAATAGAACAGACTTATTTGGGACCCTTAAATTTTGGGGAGCCAATATGGGGTCAATTTGGCTCATTTAGCCATTGGTACTGCCATGCTAAAACATTTGTGTTAACTCGATCAATGTTTATTTTATTTAGCCAATTTTTCCCCTAATTAGCACATTCCTCATAATAGTAGCCATTATTATTTTATATTATAATTTCCTTGAGGAATGGAAGCAGTTTGGTAGGACCCTAGTCATAAATGGAGTTTAGCTCACATTTCCATCTGACCATATTTTAGAGCTTCCATTCTGACAGCTACCTAGCCAAGTTCTTAGAATATAAATTTTTTAGATTGTCTTTGAGTAATAGTTTGCCATTCTTTTTCTTTCATTTTTCTTCTTAAGTGCAGGACAATTGTATTTTCAATGTCCATATTTTTACAATATCTGCAAATAGATAAAGGCAAATAGGAAGGGAAATGAGTAGACTGATTTTTGTTCCAATTTCTGTTCTTGCATCTGATTAAGAGAATCTTAATGACTAGCTAATATAACAATGAGAACTCTATAAGAAAAAAGTTTAGTTATTTATTTTTGATTTAGAAGTTTTTCTAATTAAAAGAATCCATTGTCTGGCCTTAATTGTAGGATCTATAGCTACTCAACCCAATACTATGGATGCAAGAAGTATCCCCAAAGGAAAGTAGAATAAGATGTAACTCAAAGTTTACTTCCAGAGTTAGCCAAAGAAAGATGAAGAACTCTGTCTTTAAACAACTGTTCCAAAACATAGGGAATAATGTGCTTTCCCCCTTTGAACAGAATAAAATTTAAAATTCCCTAAGCTTGGATCCACAGCCTATTCATCTGCCTGCCAGATGCATATCCATCATCTAACTGGCATCTCTGGGGGGAACAGAATAGACACAGAAAATTCCTTGAGAGCTTGTGATGGCTAGGTAGAGAGCAAGATCTGACTTGGCAAGTACATCCGCTGAATGATAGAGGCCAGAGAGAAAATTTTCTCACTAGTCATAAAGCCAAGCTCTCAGGATATATAACAAGATGAAAGGGGAGAACCACAGTTGAGTAATGGCCACAAAGTCCAGACTTCTGGCAGACTAAATATAACATCTTGACCCAAGTTACATTTCAGTTCCTGAGGCCTAAGGTGGAACAACCCCTTGGCTACTTTCCTATGAGACTGGACACAGGGATGCCAGAAAAGGCCTCAGAACTATTCTTAAGGCCTGAAGAAATTATTGATTACTCTTATCTCACCTCCAACCAATCAGCTCCCATCAGGATTCCAAACCCCTAACTCATGACATCTTGTGATTTTGCCCAATATAATCTGTAACTGAAATAGTAGACATTTAGATGGACATGAGCTGAGTAGGAACGATAGGCCAGATACAGAAGGCCACCATAATGGAAGGCCCTGGTGTCTAGCAATGGGAAAACAAGTTATTGTAGCGTGGAACCTCCCGCCAGCGTGACCTTTCCTCCCCTAGCATATCACTGCATGGTAATGCAGTTTAGACAGTCTGACATTTTATATCACTGGTCATGTGGTTCAGACCCTTCCTTGATGTTTTCTCCCCTGGCATGTCACTAGATATGTGGTAAACCCTCTAGGAGGAGGAACAAGGAGGCCAGAGAATAGCCTCATATGACTCCAATACAAGCCTTTGCATGGCCACTCCCTTGAGCATTAAGCCCTCAGGACAATGAGGTTTGACCCGCATCAAATAATCTTAGGAACAAAGCTTTGGGTCTGTTGGCTACGGAGACAGAGTTTTGATCAAACTAGAGATAACATTTAGGCTTCTATTATGTTTCAGCACTAGGCCAAGAAACACGGCAAAATTAGAGGAGGCAATACCATGGCTGGCATTGGGACCAGTTGCAATAACTAATGACTCCTTACTCTAGCGTCAACCAATCAGTAGAGACCATGACCTTAAAAGAACACACCTGGAAAGCTGATGAATATTATATTGAGATCCTCCCAAGGCCTCCCCTAAAGTCCCAGCCTTTGGAGAGCAGATAAAATCCCTTAAGACAAAGAACCCAGCTGGAGTGCTGCTTTCTGTCTCACATGCCACACCTTTCCCCTTTTCCCCCCTCAAGGTGCACACCTTTGCTTCTTTCTCCTAAGCTCCAAGAGCCCTTCTTTTGCCTCTGTAACTTGTTTCCTGTGTCCATGCAGCCCAGCAGACTCACTTCTTCCTCTGTGACTTTCTAAATAAACTATAGCTTATATTTGAGTTCTTGCCTTTGAATTCTTTCTTAGCCAAACTCAGGGATCAAAGTCTAAAATCTGTTGCTGTTTGCCATTAACATAACCTGCATGCCATCAGAGCATTCAGGCTTTTGAGCATTAGCTTCCTGTTCTCCAGGGTGGCAACATTCATAAGAAAATACCCAATATTTCTCCATTGCAATTTTCCATGTTTAGTGTTTGGCTCTGCTAGTGCTGGATGGACACACTCTTTCTGTTCTATAACAAAATAAACTGGTGAATAAAATAGAATCAGAGGCATGGAAACATGGAGCAGACTAATGAATCTCAGAGGGAAGGAGGTAGGGGGGTTGGGAAGATAATAGCCAAAGATCTTACATGCATATATGCATTACCGATGGACACAGACAATAGGGTGTTGAAGCCCTGGGGTGGGGTGAGAACAGGGTGGAGGAGAGCAATGGGGGAAAATAAAGGCACATCTGTAATACCCTCAACAATAAAGATTTTAAAATTAAAAATTTTTAAAAAGTCCTTCTGGGAGGAACCTGCATTTTTTTCTTTGTGCATTTGAGATGTTAATGTTCTACCTGGTCTTCCCAAAGAACCAAGGGCCATTATTTTGAAAATTTCATGGAGGTAAGTTTTATCAGAAGGAAAGGAAAAAAATGGGGAGGAAAAGCTATTTGGAAATTAGATGAATAAAAAGTCTTCAAAATATTCTTCACAAATATTACAAGTTTAAGCCATCTGATCAGGTGCATTTTCCCAGAAATACAATTTGGATTCTGGTGTGTGTGGGAGGAAATCAATCGATGAGTCTCTCTCACATTGATGTTGCTCTCTGTCTCTACCTCTCCCTTCTACTCTCTCTAAAATCAATGGAAAAAATATCCTCAGGTGAAGATGAACAAACAACAAAAAGAATTCATTTGGGCCGAAACCGGTTTGGCTCAGTGGATAGAGCGTTGGCCTGTGGACTCAAGGGTCCCAGGTTCGATTCCGGTCAAGGGCATGTACCTTGGTTGCGGGCACATCCCCAGTTGGGGGTGTGCAAGAGGCAGCTGATCAATGTTTCTAACTCTCTATCCCTCTCTCTTCCTCTCTGTAAAAAATCAATAAAATATATTAAAAAAAAAAAAGAATTCATTTGGTAGGGAAAAAGGATAAAGACAATATTTTCATGCAAGAGATGGATATGATCTATTTTTTTTTTTTTAGTAGTTGGGTATGAGCAAAAGAGCAGGAACCAAGGCTACTTTGTTTACTATCATATCTGCTGCATCTGGCATAGCTCCCGGTGCATAAAAGATACTCAGTAAATATTTCATAAATGAATGGATAAAGAATGACTTAGGTTTTTATCCTGAAGAACAATGGTGAATGTTGTCAGATAGGGCAGACAAGGAAGCCTGCCAATTAGTTGGGGTGGGGTTGGGGAGGTGGAGAGGAAGTTTGTTGGGGTGGGATGATGGTTAATTTTGTGTAAACCTGATTGGACTGGAGAATTCTCAGATAGCTGGTAAAACATTATTTCTGGGTGTGTCTATGAGGATATGTCAGTAAGAGATTGGCATTAAATTTAGTAGACTGAGTAAAGATCTGCCCTCAGCAATGTGATTGAGTCAGTAATAGAATAAAAAGGTGAAGGAAAGGTAAATTCCCTCTTCCACTTCTTGAACTGGGATGTCCATTTTTTCCTGCCCTCTGAGATTGGAGCAACTAGTTCTCAGGACTTCAGGATTAGAGACTTACACCAGAGACGCCCCCACATATACACATACACACCCCTTCTCAGGCTTGTGGACTTGGACTGAATTATATCACTGGCTTTCCATTCTCCAGCTTGCAGAGAACAGATTGTGAGACTTCCTGGGCTCCATGACCACCAGTTCCTATATATCTATTGGTTCTGTTTATCTGTAGAACCCTGATTAATACGGGTGGGTAGTAGACCAACTTTTCTTTGCCCATGTGAAGTTTGAGTGGCCTAGTACACTTCCAGGTGGAGATCTCAATTAAGCAAGTCAGTATTTAATTCTGGATCTTGGGGGTGAAGTCTAGGCTGACAATAAACATGAAAAAATGAACGATTCTATTAAGATCAGTGATATTTAGTGACACCTGCTTCTGTAACAAATAAATTTGTTGAGTTAAAAAAATAGTTTATTTTTCACTTCTCTAAAGTCCAGCTAGGCATTCTTTTTTTTAAATATGTTTTTTATTGATTTTTAGAGAGAGAGGAAGGGAGAGGGATAGAGAGATAGAAATATCAATGAGAGAGAACTATCATTGATAGGCTGCCTCCTGCACACCCCCTACTGGGGATTAAGCCCACAACCTGGGCATGTACCCTGACCGGGAATCTAACCAGGGACCTCTTGGTTCATGGTTTGATGCTTAACCACTGAGCAACATTGGCTGGACCAACTGGGCATTCTTGATTGCTGGTCACTCCTCCACACACTGATTCAGGAATTGATGATTTTTCCATCTTGAGGCTATATCATCCTTCAGGGCTTCTGACTCCTCTGATAGATCCTATGCATTCAGGCAATGACTGTGGTGAAAGAGAGAATGGAGGATTGTGTAGGAAGTTTTTAAGGGCTAGGTTTAGCAGTGACATGCATCATTCTGATGCCATTGTAATTACCTGGTTATTATTTAACAGGAAAGGAAGAAAGGGAAGACTAGATATAGGCATGCCATTTATACAGCTTTGCCAAAAAGCTACATTTAACACTGTCCAAGTCTGTTCCCCACTGGTTGATGGGGGAAGGCACTGGACAAAGGCAGTTTAGAGGCATGTCCAGTCAGGTCTGTGTGACATGGGAAGGTGCTTGCCTGAAAACAGATAATTGGCCAGGATGGGCGTGGCCGCTGCAAGTGCTGGAAACCTGAATATATAAACTTCCAAACAAAGAGGTTCACTCTCCCCTCTCTTTCTCACACCTGCTGAACCATCTTGGGACTTCTGCTGCAGGGGCACACTCCCCTGTGACCACATGGCTCATGACCTTGTGGGGCTCCACACATGGGTTAATAGATTTTAATCTAGCCTGAATACCTGGCTGCAACATGGAACAGAAACTCTGGACACTGGCCTTGTTTCCAGCTCTGCTGGAACCCCAGGTGCACCGTTTTCAGGATTGGCTTAAGGGGCAGGGGACTAAGGAACCTGAGAAATGGGTTCCACATCCCATCTTCCTGTGGGGGCTTCTGAAAATGCTTATTTCAGCTCTGCCCCGAGAACCTCTACCTCATTCCCACTCGTGCCTGGGAAATCTGGCCCACTAATTCCTCCAGTATCAATTCCTCCCACATTTTATTAGCTCTTCCACAGTAATACGGGCCTGCCTAGATTCAGAATAGAATTGAGGTTTTTTAGTCTCTATCTATATGCCTAGGAAACAGGGAAATGTGTTTGGTGAACTTCTAGCCAGTTTCTGCCAGAGACAGAATTTGAAATTTCTTAAGAAATATTACTGAAAGAAGAGAGCACAGGGCCAAGGCAGAGCCTTGAGACACCCCCACATTTAAAGGGCTGGTAAAGGAGGAGTTGGCTAGGAGACAGAAGGAATGGCAATATGAAAGGAGTGACGGTGTCTAGAAGAGAAAGTGTTACTGGAGAACTACCAGTTAAATTTGCTAAACTCTCTGAGTGTCTACACTGTGACACTTTTTTTTTAAATGTCCTTGAGGACAGTTTTGGAAAAAACTATTCAGAATTTTACTTTGATTTTGATAACCAACATTTGGTTGACTGAAATTAAAATTTTAAATTTAATTTAGCATAGATATCTTATTTTGCTTATAAATCTAACAAATTTTAACATTTATAATTTTAGTCTTATTATGCCCACTTAGTTATTTAAATACTGTCAAACATTTTAAATGCACTTATACATTTAATTTAGTCTATTAATTTTTAGTCACTTCAATCGCCTAACAAACCTCTCAAGTACTTAAAATTAATTCTTAGAAGTGTAATACATTCATTTTATAATTACAGGGAATCTTAACTATTTTATTCATTCCAGTAAAACTGCATATAAATACAGTAAGTAATTTGAATTTAAGACCCAAAAGATAAACTCAATTACTGTATTATACAGCTTATATTAGAATCAAAGTTAATTGAGTAGGCCAAATTCTCCAAAAAATTAGACATCACATTTTTTGAAATACTAAATATGCATACATTTTTTACAATTACTAGATTTAATTACTTATCCATTTCTATGTTTAAATCTAAATAATTAGAAATAAAATATGCTTTCTCATAAGGGAAACATTGGTGTCAGCACAGAGTCTTCAAGGACACTCAGATGTTTGAAATTTGCATTATTTACATGATCTGGGATACTGACATATATGCCTGTGACACAGTAACTATATCAACTCACTAAATAATCTTATAGATCTTGTAATCCATGTAGATTTCATGCTAAAGTTTAGATATTAACTAATTCTTCTTCTCACAAGACTCTGCAACCCTACTCTGGTAATTATATCACTGGATTTGATTTTCTTTGGTTCTTATATTATTTAAAATTAGAGGCCCAATGCACAAATTTTGTACATGGGTAGGGTTCCTAGGCCTGGCCGGCGATCAGGGCCAATCTGTGGGGTGACCTGTGGGGCAATTGAGGGCCCCCACTGGCACCCACTTTGGCTGGCCTGGTGCCACCCACTCGCCAGCCCCGCCCCCCCCCCGCCGCCCCATCCCCTCCCAATCATCCCACCGCCCTGATGACTGGCCCTGCCCCCTGATCACCCCACCGCCGCCGGTCGCCTCCCTCTGCAGGGTGACCAGCGGGGCAATCAAGGGGCTCCCACTGGCACCCGCCTTGGCTGGCCTGGGGCCTGCGGGCTGGGGGCAGCTCCTGCATTGAGCATCTGCCCCCTGTTGGTCAGTGTGGATAATAGCAACTGGTCGTTTCCCCAATCGTTCCACCATTCAGTCGATTTGCATATTAGGCTATTATTATATAGGATATCTTCCTAGATAAGTCTAAATACTTCTGATCTTCACGGAAACCTACACTTTTGCCATGCTTTTTCTATTTGGTAGGAACAGATGTTTTCTGGATCTAGATAACTTGCATGGTTCTACAGTTCCACCAAATTCAGTTATTTCACAGAAAGAGAGAGAAAGAAAGAGAGAGACAGAGAAAGAGAGAGAGGAATTGGCCATTGTCTTAAAAAGAGCATTTTCAAGTGGAGAGGTAGAGATTGTAAAAGGGGGTAAAACTGAACACTTTACCTATAATTGTGTATGTAACTGAGACAGATTTACAATCAAGTATGTATGATTTTAAAGTCGCAACTTAGACTGATGAACAAGAACAGACCCAGAAACAAGGAGGCATGGATCAGACTGTCGGGCCTCAGAGGGAGGGTAGGGGAGGGTGGGGGTAAAGGGGAGAGATCAACCAAAGGACTTGTGTGCAAGCATATGAGCCTAACCAGCGGTTAAGGACAACAGGGGGGTGGGGGCATGCATGGGGAGGGGTGTGGGATGGGAATGAGGGGATGAGGACAAATATGTGATACCTTAATCAATAAAAAAATTTAAAAAATAAATAAATAAAATAAAGTCGCAACTTAGAGAAGATATACTTGGCATATTTGCATTTGTGAATCTTTGTGTCTTTTCAATATTTGTTGTTGCTGTTGTTCATTTTTTTATTAGGTGAATACCCTAAATGAATCTAAGATTTAACATTTTAGAAGCTAAATTTTCATTAACTTATTATCTTGGTTATAATTTGTGCCTTTTAGATACTTGTTTTTAGAATTGCCATCTACGTATTTTTTTTGCTGTAGTCAGAATACTTAACGTGAGAGCTACCCTTTTAACATATTTTTAAGTATACAAAACAGTATTATAATTTACTAGAGGCCCGTTGCAGGAAGATTCCTGCAATAGGGCTTCCTTCAGCAGTCTCCGCTGCCCCACCTGCTTCCCTCCCTTCTCCCCCGCCCTGCCTGCTTCCCTCCCTTCTCCCCCGCCCTGCTTGCTTGCTTCTCCACAGCTTCTATCCCTTCTGCAGCACTTGGCTTCCTTCTACGCTGTCTTCAGTCTTCGCTCTGTGCCTGGATATGCAAATTAACTGCCATCTTGGCTGGGTTAATTCGCTCCTGATTGGCTGATGGGTGTGGCTTGTGGGCATAGTGGAGGTACGGTCAATTTGCATGTTTCTATTAGATAGGATACTGCACAATATTACCTATAGGCATAATGTTGTGCACCAGATATTTAGAGCTTATTAACCTTGCAAAACTGAAATTGTACAACCCTGATTAGCAACTCCCTGGTAACCACCATTATATTCTTTGCTTCTGATTATTTTAGACTAGAGGCCCGGTGCATGAATTCTTGCACCAGTGGGGTCCCTCGGCCTGGCCTGTGGGGATTGGGCTGAAACCAGCTCTCTGACATCCCCCGAGGGGTCCCGGATTGTGAGAAGGTATAGGCCAGGCCAAGGGACCCCACCGGTGCACGATTGGGGCTGGGGGGGGACGTAGGAGGTTGGCCAGCCAGGGAGGGGCCATGGGAGGGCTCCAGGGCATGTCTGGCCTGTCTCGATCCCATAGGGATCAGGCCTAAACCAGCTGTCAGACATCCCTCTTGCAATCTGGGACTGCTGCCTCCTAACCGCTCACCTGCCTGCCTGGTCACCCCTAACTGCCCTCCCCTGCTGGCCTGGTTGTCCCTAACTGCCCCTGCCTTGGCCCCTGCCACCATGGCTTTGTCCAGAAGGACGTCCGGAAGGATGTCCAGAAGATGTCCGGTCTAATTAGCATATTATCCTTTTATTAGTATAGTATTTCACATAAGTAGAAGCAAGCAGTATTTTCCTTCTGTGACTGGCTTATATCATTTAGCATCATGTCCTCAAGGTTCAGCTTGATGTTGTTGCTTTGCATATTGCAGGATTTCTTTCTTTTTAAAGGATAAACAATATTCCATTGAAGGTATATACCACATTTTCATGGACATTTAGGTTGTTCCTACATCCTGGCTGTTGTGAACAGGGCTGCAATGAACATGGCAGTAGTAATACTGCTTGGAGATCCTGCTTTCAATTCTTCCAGATATATACCCAGAAGTGAAATTGCTGAATTATACGGCAGTTCTTTTTAAGATTTTAAGGTCCGGGGGGGGTGGGGGGGGGTGGCTTAGTGGTTGAGCATCGACCCAGGAACCAAAAAGTTGCTGGTTCAATCCCCATTCAGGACACATGCCACAGTTGTAGGCTCAATCTCCAGTGGGGGGCATGCAGGAAGCAGCCAATCCATGATGTTCCTCTCTCATAGATGTTTCTATCTCTCTATCCTTCTCCCTTCCTCTCTCTCTAAAAGAATCAATAAAAATATATTTAAAATAAAAGATTTTAAGAAAACTTCACCCTGTTTTCCACAGATTCTGTACCATTTTGCATTCTCATCAACAGTGTACAAGGGTTCCAATTTTTTTTAAGTACAAAACAAGCCACAAAAATTCTGTTCGTTTCTGGTTTGAAATAAACAATGAAACGTGTTTCCAATTCACACTCCTCTCTCCCCAATAAAACTGCCCTTTAACTGACGCTTCCTTCAGTTTCTGTTCCACGTATTCTCTCCAGAGCTTTGAAGAAGATATTTCTTTAGATACATGCTCATTCAATTCCTTTCAGTTTAGCTCTTAATAACATGTTTTTCTCAGAATTTCCATTAAGGACCTTCAAAACTATGACCTTTACCTATGTTTCTTCCCACTCAGCTTCTGGCTGAGTACTTACTTTTATATTTCAAACTAATCTCTCAACAGTTTTCACTTTGCCCCTTACAAATCACATTCATCTTGCTTCTTGCCACACTAAAATCTAACATGCTATGATCATCCTATGTGTGGAATAAAAGGCCCTTTCTACTTCCTCTGTCTGGAGAATGCCTTTTCATTGTTCAAGTACTTAAGGGCCACTCTTTCCTTTTCAATGTGTAATCACGACAAAATTTCTGGTATTACTTTCCAGGACAGATTTCAGCTTTGATTCAATATATTAAATTTCTGGTAAGCTTAAAAATAAAAATTCCACTTTTCACAACTATTCTTTAAAATATTATATAGTAAAGCTACTAAAAATAACAAAGGAGGTAATTTATGCACTGATATAAAAGTCTGCATTATTGCCGAAACCGGTTTGGCTCAGTGGATAGAGCGTCGGCCTGCGGACTGAAAGGTCCCAGGTTCGATTCCGGTCAAGGGCATGTACCTTGGTTGCGGGCACGTCCCCAGTGGGGGGGTGTGCAGGAGGCAACTGATTGATGTTTCTCTATCATCGATGTTTCTGGCTCTCTATCCCTCTACCTTCCTCTGTGTAAAAAATCAATAAAATATATTTAAAAAAAAAAGTCTGCATTATTGAGTAAAACAAACAAATTTTAAAATTTTAGGCATACATTAAATATGTAACTTTCTACAAAACAGAAAGAAAAAAAAAGTAGAATATCCAGTAAAAAATTTGACAAAACATTTGAAGTCACTCTAAAAAAACAGAAGTACAAATGGGCAGCAAACATAGGAAAATCTGTTCCATTTCATGATCCATTAGGGCCGTGGTCAGCAAACTGCGGCTCGCGAGCCACATGCAGCTCTTTGGCCCCTTGAGTGTGGCTCTTCCACAAAATACCACGGCCTGGCCGAGTCTATTTTGAAGAAGTGGCGTTAGAAGAAGTTTAAGTTTAAAAAATATGGCTCTCAAAAGAAATTCAATTGTTGTACTGTTGATATTTGGCTCTGTTGACTAATGAGTTTGCCAACCACTGCAATAGGGGAATTCAATTTATTTGATAAAAATGTGGAGGAATTAGAATTTCACATACACTGCTGGTAAGAGGGTACATAAAAAGTAGGCCCATTTTCTAAAGCTAAACATAAACATACTTGTGACCTCTAGATAAATATACACTGAAATAAATACATATGACCTCCAATAGATATGCAAAAGAATCTTCATAATTAAAAAAAAGAAGAAAAAAGAAGAATCTTCATAGACGCACACTTTCTAATAGCTAATAATTGGAAGCATTCTAGATGTCTGTCAAGAAGAGAACAGATAAATAAATTATAGCGTATTTGTACAATTGGTTAGTCCATAGCACTGAGAATGAATGAATTATTGCTACATGGGAAATATGGTAAAAAAAAAAAAAAACCCTAACCGGTTTGGCTCAGCAGATAGAGCGTCGGCCTGTGGATTGAAGGGTCCCAGGTTCGATCCTGGTCAAGGGCATGTACTTTGGTTGTAGGTACATCCCCAGTAGGGGGTGTGCAGGAGGCAGCTGATTGATGTTTCTAACTCTCTATCCCTCTCCCTTCCTCTCTGTAAAAAATCAATAAAATATATATTTTTTAAAAGTTTAGTGAAATATGGTCCAGTGGTATGTGGAAGACTGTTCCTACAAGATTATAAGAGGCAATTATGGGCATCTCTTTCCAACTGCACATTCAGTTACATCATGTTGTTAGCTTGAAATCTGCTATGGTGGGAGAATTTGAATAATGGGAATCAGAAAATGTACAAATCAGGATTTGTCCCCTCCTTGGCAGAGTAGATTTACTAGCACACCACTGAAAGTATCTCACAAACATAATTCTGAGTGAAAGAAGACAAACACAAATATATACATATACATATATATATATATACATATACATATATATATACATATATATATGTGTATATATATGTATATGTATATATTTGTGTGTGTGTGTATATATATATATATGTAGAGAGAGAGAGAGGGAGAGAGAGAGAGAGAAAGGGAGGGAGAGGGGCCCGGTGCACAAAATTTGTGCATGCGGGAGTGGGGGGGATCCTCAGCCCAGCCTGCACCCTCTTCAATCCAGGACCCCTTGGGGGATGTCTGACTGCCGGTTTAGGCCCGATCCCCAATCATCCCTCTCACAATCCTGGACCACTGGCTCCTAATCACTCACCTTCCTGCCTGCCTGGTCACCCCTAACTGCCTCCCCCTGTTGGCCTGGTCGCGCCTAACTGCCACCCCCCACTGGCCTGGTCACCCCTTACTGCCCCCCCTGCTGGCCTGGTCACCCCTAACTGCTGCCTTCTGCCGGCCTGGTCACCCCTAACTGGCTCCCCCTGCCAGCCTGGTTGCCCTCAACTTCCCCCCCCCACCGGCCTAGTTGCCCCTCAATGGCCCCCCCACCAGCCTAATCGCCCCCAACTGCCCCCCCCCTACCAGCCTGGTCGCCCCTAACTGACGCCCCTGCCGGGCTGGTCGCCCCACGCAGCCTGCCTGTTCAGTCGTTTGGTCATCTCTCACTAACCCCCCTGCCAGCCTGGTCGCCCCCAACTGCCTCCCTCTGCTGGCCTGGTTGCCACTAACTGCCCCCCCCCCCCCCCCGCAGGGCTGGTCGCCCCACGCAGCCTGCTTGTTCAGTCGTTTGGTCGTCCCTTACTAACCCCCTGCCGGCCTGGTCATAGGCAGCCATCTTGTGAGGATGTGAGGGCCAATTTGCATATTACCTCTTTATTATATGAGGGGATATTATATATACTAGAGGCCCAGTCCATGACATTCATGCACTGGGGCAGGGGGGGTCCCTCAGCCTGGCCTGTGCCCTCTCACAGTCCATGACCCCTCGGGGGTCCTTAGTGCTGCCACGGAGATGGGAGAAACTCCTGCCACCTCCTCTGCACTCGCCAGCCATGAGCCCAGCTTCTGGCTGAGCGGCACTCCCCCTGTGGGAGCACACTGACCACCAGGGGGTAGCTCCTGCATTGAGCATCTGACCCCTGGTGGTCAGTGCATGTCATAGTGACCAGTCATTCTGCCATTAGGTCAATTTGCATATTAGGGTTTTATTATATTGAAGATATATATATATATATATTCCATTTCAAAAATAGGCAAAACCAAACATTGGTGTTAGAATACACAACAGGAAACTAGTGGGGATCTTGCAGTGGGAAGAGTAGTGAAGTAAAGGGGATTTAGGAGGTCATCTACAGTTCATGGTGATGTTCTATTTCTTTTTTCTTTTAATATATTTTTATTGATTTCAGAGAGGAAGGGAGAGAGAGAAAGAGATAGAAACATCAATAAAAGATTCATTGATCAGTTGCCTCCTGCATGCCCCCTACTCGGGATTGAGCTCGCAACCCAGGAATGTGCCTGGACTAGAATTGAACCTGGGACCCTTTAGTCTACAGGCCAGTGCTCTATCCACTGAGCCAAACCAGCTAGGGCTATTTCTTGATATTGATGCTGAATTACCAACTTTTCACTTTGTAAAAACTTATCAAGTTGTGATAAATTTTCTTGTGTACTTTTCTCAATGTATGCATACATTAATTAAAAGCTTTCTTAAAAATAAAGACATAGCATAATCTCATTTTTGTGTGTTTTTTTAACTTTATTATTGCAAGTATTACATATGTCACCTTCATTTTGTGTTGTTGTGGCTTTTTTTAAGTACTGTATGTGTGCATTTAACAAAATGTTTAGGAAAGACTAGTACCAAAATGTTTACAGTACTTCTGGAAGGTAAGAGGGGACTAAAAGATTACTTGAGCTTCTTACCATACTTCTATATTTATTAAATAACTAGAAGCCCGGTGCACGAAATTCGTGCACGGAGGGGGGTTGTCCCTCAGCCCAGCCTGTACCCTCTCCAATCTGGGACTCCTGGAGGGATGTCTGACTGCCCGTTTAGGCCCGACCTGATGGGATCGGGACTAAACGGGCAGTCAGACATCCCTCTCACAATCCAGGACTGCTGGCTCCCAACTGCTCACCTGCCTGCCTTCCTGACTGCCCCTAACCACTTCTGCCTGCCAGCCTGATCACCCCCTAACCAGTCTGCTGCCAGCCTGGTTGATGCTTAACTGCTCCCCTGCCAGCCTGTTTGTCCCCAACTTCCCTCCTCTGCTGGCCTGGTCACCCCTAACTGCCCTCTTCTGCAGAGTTGATCACCTCCAACTGCCCTCCCTTGCAAGCCTGGTCCCTCTCAACTGCCCTCCCTTGCAGGCCTGGTCCCTCACAACTGCCCTCCCTTGCAGGCCAGATGCCTCCCAACTGCCCTATCCTGTTGGCCATCTTGTGGTGGCCATCTTGTGTCCACATGGGGCAGGATCTTTGACCACATGGGGGCAGACATATTGTGTGTTGGAGTGATGGTCAATCTGCATATTACTCTTTTATTAGATAGGATAGAGGCCTGGTGCATGGGTGGGGGCCAGCTGGTTTGCCCTGTAGGGTGCCCCTGATCAGGGTGGGGTTCCCTTGGGGCATGGGGCAGCCTGAGCGAGGGTCCTGTGGTGGTTTGCAGGTGGGCCACGCCCCCTGGCAACCCAAGCAGAGGCTCTGGTATCTGGAATTTATTTTCCTTCTACAATTGAAACTTTGTAGCCTGGAGCGGAGCCAAGCCTGCTGCTCCCTTCGGGCGGCAGCCATTTCTGTGGCAGTTAATTCACTTTCTAAAATTGAAACTTTGTAGCCTTAAGCGGGTGAGCCCCGCCAGGGTGTGCGGAAAGCTTTGCTTCCCCTGTTGCCGCCAGCAACCCTGGCCTGCTCTCTCAAGCTCCTTTCTGCCTCCATTTGTTTGAATTTTTTACCTTCTATAATTGAAACTTTGTAGCTTGAGTGGAGGTTTAGGCCTGCAACGGCTATGGAAAGCTTGGCTTGCTCTGTTACCTGGGAAACCTTGCTCTCTGTGGCTGTAGCCATCTTGGCTGGGGTTAATTTGCATACTCGCCCTGATTGGCTGGTGGGTGTGGCTTGGCTGGTGGGCATGGCTTGTGTAGCGGAGTGATGGTTAATTTTCATATTACCACTTTATTAGAGAGGATAAGCAAGTTTTATTCTACTAATAAAAATTAACAGAAAAACTACATTTTAATGATTACAAACTTTTTTTCATCAAAAATATCCTTTTACTATCCTGTTCCATCATTAGATTGGAAAGAGTATAGTTAAGTTTTCTTAACTTACTCCAAATTCCAAAACAAAAAAATGTGCAAAGATTCCCCATAGTATAGGTCAAGTTAGCATAAGGAGAATGGGAATTAATTACTCTGAAAGAGTAGAATTTAAATGAATCATTAAGAAATATTCTCATTTATGCTCCTATCTTATTGTTTAAATCAATTTTCTTGATTTATAATTTAAATATAATAAAATGCATAGATTTTAACTGTATAACCCAAAGAGTTTGGCAAAATGTATATACTCATATAAGCAGCCTCCAACATAAAAGGATTGAAAATTTAAACACACACACACATATATTTATATATATATATAAAATCACTTGGAGAAGTTAGTTCTTTTATCTTTCTGTGCTATGACTTTTAGTGTATAATTTAGAGTTCAGGAATGCTGTGTTTATACTTTAGCATTCAGGAAATATTAAAATTTTTCCTCGAGGAAGTATTTTTGAAAAGTAAATTTGTATTTGAGGCTGGGGATAAAAGTAACTAAAATAATTTATATCGTTTTCTCTTGAACAAATCCCAGAGATGAGTATAACACTCTTTCATTTAGTTCATGTCTATAGAAAGAAATACATCTTATCCTCATTATCATTTCTACTGATATGATCTCTTTCAACTTGTAAAAGAAATCTTAGTATTATGCACAGAATATTTTATTTTTACTATTTGGAATGTGTTTACTTACTGTTTTTATAAAAATGGGTTTTCCTTAACTTTAGGTGACCATAATGATAATGTATTGGTTTTAAACATAGGAGATTACTGAGTACATATATGAGGGTTTGTTTTAAATGGTCTGTTCAAATAAGCTATTGATTTTATATGAATTTTTTAAAAATATAGAATGACTGCATTTGTCACTCATTCAGTTATCTCAATGCTAGACCTCTTTGCTAACCTTTTAAGCTACTATGTACAAATGGAATTTTATTATTCCTATTTTATAGATGAGTAAATAGAATTAGCAAGACTAAGTAAATTACATAAAAGTATATGACAGGAAAAGTAATGGAGAATGCTGCCAAAAAGAGTTCAAAATGTAGACAGCCTACAATGCTTTGTTAAAAATTTAGAATCCAGCCCTAGCCAGTTTGGCTCAGTGGATCGAGTCCGCCTGCAGACTGAAGGGTCCCGGGTTCCATTCCAGTCAAGGGCATGTACCTAGTTGCAGGAGCCTGGCCCTGGTAGGAGGCAACCAATTGATGTATCTCTCTCACGTCAGTATTTCTCTCTGTCTCTTCCTCTCCTTTCCACTCTCTCTAAAAATCAATGGAAAATATTTTCTGATGAGGTTTTTAAAAAAATTAGAATCCACATATAGTTCTTAATTGGGGAATTAAAATCAGACTAGAGACCTTGGAAAATCAATCTGACCTGTTAGAGCTCTCGAGACTTCTTCCACCTCAATTCACAGGAAAATTTCAGGATTTCTTGGTCCATGCTGTTTTAAACCATTTCATCCTAACAAGGTTAGATTACATACACTCTCTCCAAGGCTGGTTAGCCTGTAACTATTTTTTTCTGATTTAAAAATACTGTGGTTCCCCCCTTATCTGCAGCGGCTATGTTCCAGGACGCACCCACCCCCGCCGCCCCCATTAGATGTCTGAAACCACAGATACTACCACACCCAACATATTGTTTTTGCTATATATACATACCTATGATAAAGGTTATTTTATAAATTAAACACAGTAAAAGGTTAACAACTAATTCAAAAAATTATAACAATATAATGTAATGAGTTATAAGAATGTGGTCTCTCTCTCAAAATATCCTATTGTACTGTACTCACACTTCTTGTGATGTTAGCTGACACAACGCCTACCTGAGGAGACGACGTGAGGTAAATGACGTAGCGTGGTGACGTAGACGTGGTGACGTAGACGTGGTGACGCAGCGTCAGGCGACTATTGGCCTTCTGAAGATTCATCAGGCGTATCGTGGAGCCATGACAGACTATGTCTTGTCTTCTACCCACAAGTTTAATACCTTTCCCATCTTAAATAACTACTTACCATGCACTGTGGCCGTAATTTTTGCAGTTTGAGCTGCACCAGCAAAACTAGCATGAATTTCTTTTCCCTTCTTCACAGCTTCACCGGAAGAAGACTCTGTTCTTACCGTAGAACTTAACTATCCGAATATAGGAATTTTTTTTCTTTCCTTAAGTCAAGAACTTTCACTTTTTTTTTTTTTCTTAAAGGAAGCACTTTATGGCTTCTCTTTGTCATATTCCAATTGCCAGCATCTCTATAATCTACCCATCTGCCCTGTGGATAAAGAAAGGGATGGTTCTCGTCCAGGGTGGGACTGAGCAGGATATCGCGAGATTTCAGCACGCTCTGCAAAAGAACTCGCAATTTAATGAATTGTTTATTTTTTGGAATTGTCTAGTTAATATTTTAGACCTTGGTTGACCACTGATAACTGCAACTGCAGCAAGTAAGACTGAAGAAAGCTAAACCATATTGGGGGAGGCTGGGGCGTGGAACTACTGTAATCAATTCTAGCCAGGCACAGGTGGGAGTCATAATGCCTACGACCTATTGTGCATCAGCTTTTCACCAAACATTACAGTTCCAAGAATCAGAAATCCCAGCTTAAGGAAAAAAAAAAAAAAAAAAGTTTTGTTTTGTTTTATTTTTTGGTGTTTCCATGACCCAGCCCAGTGAAAAGGTTAACTGGAGAACACTGGCTTGAGCCTTACAAAATCTAACAAATGTCAAAGGGAAAGCTCATTCTGCTAGCCTAAGTCCTGCACAAACATGCCCCCCTTGAGTGGTCATTTTACAGAAAATCCTGAAAACCATCACCCCTGCACAGCCCATCAAGAAAGGACGTCTGGCGCCAGCAGAAGGACAAAGGACAAGGCCATAAAACTAGGACTGGCAAGGTCCTGATACCTGGGGCAAGCTTAAGCCCTGTCTGCAGCTCTCCCTGAGCTCACAAAAAGCCTGCTCCCTCCCCAGTTCATCACTGGCTCTTTCTCCAGTCAGATCCCCCTGCACTCAGGTGCCTCAAATAAACATCATTTTGATTACACTAAGACTTAGTGGTCGGCAAACTGCGGCTATCGAGCCACATGCGGCTCTTTGGCACCTTGAGTGTGGCTCTTCCACAAAATATCACGGCCTGGGCGAGTCTGTTTTGAAGAAGTGGCATTAGAAGTTTAAGTTTAAAAAATTTGGCTCTCAAAAGAAATTTCAATCGTTGTACTGTTGATATTTGGCTCTGTTGACTAATGAGTTTGCCGACCACTGCACTAAGTCTTGAGTCCATTCTGTGTGACCCCAGCCCAACCCTGAACCTTTCACCCAGTACTTGGGCCATGGTGATAATTAAGAAATGCTTTCTAGATGGGATGAAATGCTAGTAGCAGAGGCAGGTATATTACCTTTTCCTTATTTAATATTTCTATTCTGGAATCTACCATTTCCTGCACTTAGAGAGGAAAAAGATAGTCAGGTCATATTTTACTTTATCTGCCTACCCACAAAGTAGTGCCACACATTTTCTTGTATGTGTGTGTATGGAAGGGCATATGGCACTATAAAATATTTCAATATATTTTTCCAGCAAGAGGTATTGAAGTTAATATGAATCATTAGGACCCCATATGTTCTCCTGAACACAAGCTGTTGCTGTTTTTTTAATCTCTGCTTTCAGGTATTGTTATTTATCCTTTTATTTAGGCCCCATCTTCCCACTTTGACTCAAGTTCTTCAATAACAGTAATGATTTCTTATACCTCATAATCGCTTCATTGCTTAACATAGCATTCATTCATTTCAAATTATGTTTTTTTTTATTCTAGGTGTTGTGTAACTCTAGAAAACGGACAGGAACAAGATATGGTCCCTAGCACTATGAAACAAAATCTGAAAGGAAATAAAAGAGTAAAATGTGTAAAAAAAAAAAGCTAACAATTAAAAATGAAAGAAAAATAGAGAACAGTAATAAACATGTGTCAGATCTTATAAAAAGGATTGCTCCTCTCCTCATGGAACTTGCAGTCTGGTGGGGTAAGACATACCTTTTATAATTAACTGGAGGCCTGATGCACAAAATTTGTGCAAGCGTAGGCCTTCCTTCCCCTGGCTGCCGGCACTGGCTTCCCTCTGGCACCTGGGACCCGGGCTGGCTTCCCCCAGGAACTGACTTTTCAGGCCATTTCATTATGGACATTCCCTTTTGCTGAGGCCACATTTTACTTGCTGAGACCACATTCCCTTATCCCTCCCCTCCGGACCTGCACAGAGAACTCTCTGCCCAGAAAAAGCCCACCAAAAGTCTTAAAAACCACTGACTCCTTTCCCTGGGTGCTGGAGCCATCCAGGCTCAGCCACCTGGTGTGCAGATGATCCAATAAATTCGTAATCCCTCTCCACCCTGGCTTCGTGCATTCCTCCTTCGGAGACCTAACACTTCCTTCTTCAACTATTGAGGAAAGATGGTAGATGACTTTTCATATAAGGACTTGTAGAGGAAGAATAATGTGAAACCCAGTTGGAAACTCCCTTGTTTCTCTTGATTGTGTATCTATTATATTGTAACTTCTTGAGGTGAGGGACTTTATTTTACACATATTTGTATCCGTAATTCCTGGTACAAAGCAACTATTTAATAAATACACTTTCAGCCCGACCTGTTTTGCTCCATAGTTAGTGTAGGCCCATGGACTGAAGGATCACTGGTTTGATTCCTGTCAAGGGCAGTTACCTCTGTTGCAGGCTCAATCATAGGCCCAGTCCAGTCACATGCAAGTGGCAACCAATCAATGTGAGAGACACACTGATGTTTCTTTTTCTCTCTCTGTCTCTCCCCCTCCCTTCCACTCTTTCTAAAAATCAATGGGGAAAAAAATTGTCTGGTAAGAATTAGCAACAAAAAATAAAAACATAAATACACTTTCAATGAATGAATGATTGAACTGGAAAACTTGCCTTCAGCAAGTTCCAATATAATTTCGTTAAAAACGGTTTAATAAAACAGTTTATTAAAATCAATGATATTCATTAAGAGAAAGAGCACAGTGGTAATTTACATTGACACCACCACCTCCTTGACAATCCAACAATCAGAATGGAACACAAGTTTTTTTAAAGCTTTATTGTTGAAAGTATTACATATGTCCTCCTTTCCCCCCTTTGACTCCTAGTCCGCCCCTGCCCCCAGCCCCAGGTCTTCACCACCCTATAGTTTGTGTCCATGGGTTATGCATATCTGCATACAAGGTCTTTGGTTGATCTCTTCTCACCCATCCACCCCACCCCTCCCTTCTCTCTGTGATTCCTTTTTTTTACTTGACTTTACTCATTATAGAGCTATAAAGTATTTAATAGGATTTCAGAGCTGAGGAAAAAAAAAATTGAGAGATCATTTAGTTTAGTCTAACAACTAGCCTGGAGCCAGGTCCCTCCCTGCACATTTTTCTAGACAGACAAAAGAGGAGCATCCTATTAAATTACACTGGCAATCCTTAGTTGTCTTTTTGAGAATCAGATTTTGGACTGGAAGTGAAGAAAGGAGACTAGCTGCTTCCTCCTTCCCTTCCTTCCTTTTCCCCCCTTTTTGTGAATAACCGAGAGCTAGAACTTTTCCAGATAAACTTTTTGAAGCGTTTCTCCCGAGGGGCCGGGCCGGGTTTTCCTTTCTGGCCACTTCTATTGCCTCCCTCTCGCTGGGATTGGTTGAGCATCAGCTAGAAATACCTAGAGGGCGGAGACTAGACCCCGGGCCGGGAGTGGATTCTAGCCTCCTGGGAAGTCACGGATCCTCTGGGCCTGGGCTGCAGGAAGCCTTCCACCCTCAGCGGGGCCGCAGCAGAGGCGCAGGTCCCCGGAGCCGCCGGTCCCCGGAGCCGCCGCCCTGCGCGATGTGGAACCCCCTTCACGAGACCGACCCGACCTCCGTCGCCCTGCGCCGCCCGCGCTGGCTGTGCGCTGGGGCGCTGCTGCTGGCCGCCGGCCCCTTCGTCTGCGGCTTCCTCCTCGGTAGGGGCGCTGGCCACGCACACCCCGAGCTTACCCCGCAGTTCCGTGCGCGGCGGGACTCGCGGCGCCGGGCGATGTGGGGTCCCGGGGACAGTGGTTTGGACTGGGGGAAGGTGAATGAACTAGGAGGGGGTTCCTGGGGGCGGTGCAGGGTTGCGCTCTGGACAAACTCTTGTAGGACAGGCACCCAGGCTAAGGAGTGGGAGGGAGAGACCCTGACACCGGACTGCCGAAGGTCCCCCCTCTGGAGCCTGGGGAACTGGTATGTTTTAGGGGAAGCGGCAGGTTGTCCAGGGAGCTTTGCAGGAAATGACTCTTTACCTGTTCGGGGTCTGTTTCTGCTCCTGAGCTAAGATGCAAGGATCGGCTGCCTCCTGCATGCCCCGTCCTGGGGATCCAGCCCACAACCCAGGCATGTGTCCTGACCACTGGGAATCGAACTGCGACCTCCTGGTTCATAGGTCGATGTCCAACCACTGAGCCACACCAGTGGGGGCCCTTTCCTGGACTTAGAAGACCAGTGCATAGACCAGCTAGCTAGGTTAACTCAACTTAGCTCTCTTGCCTCCTGTGTGACCTTAAGGATCATTAAAAAAATTTCTGAGCCACATCCTACTCATACTAACTTGTGGATATTAGTAACTGCCTAGGGTTGTTGTGGGGCTTAGGTGAGATAAGGGCTCCGTAAAGACACACTTCAAATTAAGTTTCAATGTTCTCAATTGTAAAAATGGCAAGGTTGGCATGGGGATTAAAACCTGTATCCCTTCAGGGCATTTTATTCCTACTATAGCCCTCAGCCTCATCTTGTACTCGTTGCTCAGTGGCTGACACATTATTTTCCCTCGGATTCTCTGCTCTCCCCTCCCCCACAAGCCTCCCTCCCCTTCATCCAGTTCATTCTCCAGATCTCAGTTCCAGCATTTAATCCTCGGTGTGTCCTTCCCAGACCCCACAGGCTAATCCTTTGTTTTATGTACAGGTGGAACTGGATTGCCACTTGCTGCCAACCATTTATTTCAGTATGCCTGTGCGTATGTGTGTGTGTGTGTGTGTGAGATTAATAACTGGAAAGTTGAGTGCTGATTTTGGTAACTACTTTATGCCCAGATCATATTATTTCTCTAAATAAATCCTGTAATCCTCTCCCTGAGTTTAAAAGCCAACTACAAGGGCTTCCTTCTCTATGTCTTCTGGCTACCCATTGCCTCTGGCCTGGGTGCACTGGTTGTCTTGTCTTGCGGAGATGTTGGGTAAATTATCATTTCACTGTGGCTTTCTGAAGTTGAACTTCTCAAGCCTACTTCAACTGAAAACATAAAAGCTTAGTTTATTTTCCTTTAGTTTTTGAGCCAAAACAAATTACAGGTCTGAGTTTCCTTTAACTCTTTAAAATAACTTATGTACTTGAAACATATTCATAATTACTTCATTATAAACTTTGACTAAGAGCTTATTCTGGATCAGCAGAGAACAGTCGCTGGGGATAGAAACCTTAAGGAATAAGAAGATGGAGCTCCTAATAACCTTAATTTTCAAGAGATCTTGTTTATCCCCATTAGTTGAAACATTTAATTTTAGTGTGGATTTCCTCATAAAACATTTCTTAGAATAATAGCAATCTAATCATTGAAATCAAATAAAAATATGTAGAAATTGATTTATAATTTAAAAGTCTGTGTGCATGATTTTTTTTTCCTGTAGAAGTAGGCAAAAGAAATTAAATCTCAGAAAATTGCAATGGATGCTGGAGGTCATTGGCAATTTATATTTTACATATGGTAGATACAATAATAAGGAAGAATAGGGCCTGTCCATGAGCTCACTTCTCATTTCTATATTTGTATGTATTCTACAGGATGGTTTATAAAATCCTCCAATGAAGCTCCTGACATCGTTCCACAGCATAACATGAAGAAGGCATTTTTGGATGAACTGAAAGCTGAGAACATCAAAACATTCTTATAGTAAGCATATACTTGAAAGTTTATATAGACAGTTTGTTGGAAAATTTAATCTGTTTCAAAGTTTTGATCCAAAATTGCACATACAGGAACTGACTTTTTAAAAGCTTTATTTGTTGAAGATCTTGTATCACATTTTATCTGGACAGGATTATGTATTGCAGCTGAACTAAACCCGTATGGATGTTTTAAAGCAGGAGTCAGCCAACTCTCTGGAAGGGGCCTGCTTTTATAGGCCAGCTGATCTCTGTCACAAACCCAGCTCTGCTATTGTAGCACAAAAGAAGCCATGGTGGAAACTGCATAAATGAACAAGTGTGGCAGTTCTGATAAAACTTTAGTTATGGACACTTAAAATTTGAATTTTATATAATTATGTCACCTATTTGAATTTTATATGATGTTTCACCTATGAAATGTGATGACCATTCTTAGCTGTGGGCTATGCAAAACCAGGAAATGTGCTGGATTTGGTTGGTGGAATTAGTTTTCTTCTGTTTTAGAGGAAGATAGTGTATTTTGGTCAAAATAATAAATATGGACTTAAATTCAAATTTGACTTTACATTTCATCTTTGCCCATTGATAGCAAAGTAACTTTGAGTGAATACTTAACCTTCCTCAGCCCTCTTTTCTGCATCTATATCATGAGGACAATGATACAGCTGTGATGAGGATGAACTTAGAGAGCATATATGTGACATAGTTTACAATCTAGCTTCCTATTTCCTGAAATAGCTTTCTAGTGTAGAGCCAAAGAGGTAATTGAGTAAATTAAAAATGTATTTGTAAAGCAACTAAAAATAAAACCCTTGTATAGAATAAATAAATATATATATATATATATTTGATTAGAATTTTAGCTTTTCAAAGCATGAAGTTCATTTATTTATTTATTTTTAAGTATGTCATTTTATTTATTTTAGAGAGAGGAAAGGAGAGGGAGAGAGAGCTAGAAATATCAACGAGAGAGAAACATTAACATCAATAGTCTGTCTTTCTGCATGCCCTCCTCTGGGTATCAAGCCCACAACCTGGGCATATGCCCTGACCGGGAATTGAACCAGTGACCACTTGATTCATGGGCTGATGCTTAACCACTGAACAACACCGGCCGAGTGAAGTCCATTTTTTTAAACAAATTTGCTTAGTGCATGGGTTAAAAAATACTTGTCCCTATAGTAATTGAAAGATTCTTTAGTGAATACAAGTTATAACTTTATATAAGAAGAGTTTTATATATATACTACTGGCCTGGTGCACAAAATTCGTGCACAGGAGGGAGGGGTGTTCCTCAGCCCAGCCTGCACCCTCTCCAATCTGGGACCCCTCGACAGATGTCCTACTGCCGGTTTATAGGGATCGGGCCAAAACCGGCAGTTGGACATCCCTCTCACAATCTGGGACTGCTGGCTCCAGCCACTCACCTGCCTGCCTGATTGCCCCTAACCACTCTACCTGCCGGCCTGCTCGCCCCCAAATGACCCCCCGTCAGCCAGATCACCCCCAATTGCCCTCTGTGCCAGCCTACTCACCCCCAACTGTGCCCCCTGCTGGCCTTCTAGCCCCCACTTTCCCTCTCCACTGGCCTGCTCACCCCCAACTGCCCCCCTGCTGGCCTGCTCACTCCAAACTGCACCCCCACTGTCCTGATCACCTCCAACTGACACCCACTGACAGCCTGCTCACCCCCAACTGGCCCCTCTGCTGGTCTGCTTACCCCCAACAGCCCCTGCTGTCCCTTCTGGCCTGATCACCCCCCGGTGACCCAAGGTCCCAGCCCCTCCTTTTTTTCTTTTTCTTTTCTTTTTTTTTTTTTTTTTTCAGAGCCTCCTTGAGCAGAGGCCAGGGCTGGCTGGAAGCAAGTATCTAGGATTTATTTATCTTCTATAATTGAAACTTTGTAGCCTTGAGTGGAGGCCAGGGCCAGCCAGGGCAGGCAGGAAGCTTGGCTTCCTCCATTGCCAGGGAAACCCAAGCCTCCTGCTTACTTCAGCTCTGTGGCCGGCTGCCATCTTGGTTGGGTTAATTTGCATACTTGCTCCTGATTGGCTGGTGGGTGTAGAGTGATGGAATTTGCATGTTTCTCTTTTATTAGTATAGATACATACATGTGCATAGGTGTGTACACACATAATCATATAGACACATATGCCTATTTTAATTTTGATAGAATTAAAACTATGAGTAAATATTTCTTGAGGCACCTCCAAGGTCTTTGGCAGGGCCTTTTCAACAGAGAGACCCTGAAGCTTAAACTTTGGAAATCCCTCCTCTGCCTCTTGCTATTTCACTGTGATCCTATATAATAAAGATGTAATATGCAAATGGTCGTTACGCTTTGAAGCATAATGACCAACCACATAACGACCAGATCACGGATCAGCAGAAGGGTGGGGCAGCGAGCTACAAGCAGGTGGTGGAGAGCTACAGGAGAGGACAGGGCAGCAAACTATGAGGGTGCGCTGGGAGGGCGGGGGGAACTTCAAAAGGGGGGGCAGCAGGCAGAGAGCTACTGGAGGGTGGCAGCAAGCTACTGGCAAGCTACTGGCGCATGGATTCGTGTGCAGGGCTACTAGTTAATTATAATAGCTATAATTAAAATGGAGGTCTGGCAAGGTTTAATATTTATTCTTAGAGCTGCTGTCCCTGGTTCCTTCTCTCTTTCCTTTCCTGTGGTATGGATTGACCAGCAAAGAATAAAAATGAATGCCTTTTGTTTATTTCTTTTTTTGGACTCTCGAGCAAAATTGAAACAGTCAGTATCTTGATTATTCTCTATGGCCCTGACCAGGCTGTTCTAACTGTTTAGAATTCAAGGATGTTTATCATTAACACACAAAAGAAAGAGATTAAGAGAACCCTCATTCATCCCTCCAAGGACTCCAGAATCTCCAGAAGCCTTCTGAACTCTCCAGATTTCCAATCTGCCCATACAAATTGTTAGCAATTTTAAACAATTTAGAATTATTACTATTTTTTAAAAAATTGGTATTGCAGGATCAACAAATGACTTGTGACATACTTCTCAATTGATTAAAACAACAAGTAATGTCAAAACTGCTGTTTAATGTCAGTTATCTAATTGAGCCTCAAATTTTTGAGAACAAGTGAGGTGGCTACAGCCTCCCATGTACAGATGAGAAATTTCTGCTATGGCCAGGATTACATATGTTAGTGGCAAAACCTGAAATGCACCACTTGTCTGATTTTATACTGATTAACTTACTTTTCTTGGAAAGGAGTCTTTTTTTCTACTTGTCTTTTTCAGGATCAGCTTTGCTCTAAATGAGTGGGTTCAACCCTGATCATAGCACATGGCTGTATCCTAGTTGGTGAGGGTGAAACTGATAAAAGAAGTTTCAATCATATAGCAAAGTAGCAAAGTGTGATCAAGTTTCTCTCCTTTTTTTTTTTTTTTTTGTGAGCATGTTCAAGACTCCTCATAACAACGCTTCTTGCTTGTAGGGACACAGTTGTAGCTGTGACTTTAGGAAATATGCCTAATCTGCATCTGCTTCAGTTATGTCACAGTTTGTGATCTGTGTAAAATAGAGGAAAAGATCAACATGTTAGCTATTTTGCTGTATTCTTTGCAGTAGGTATACACTGATGAAGGAATAGATAGACGTTTAGCTGCCTCTTAAATTTCTGTTCTTTTCCCAGAGTAAGTAAAAGGGAGGAAATAATAAAGATTAGAGTAGAAATAAATGACTTAGAGACTAAAAAAACTCCACAACAATATAAAAGATCAATGAAACCAAGAACTGGTTCTTTGAAAAGATAAACAAGGTTGATGAACCTTTAACCAGACTCATCAAGAAAAAAAAAAGAGTGGACTAAATAAATAAAATTGAAAATGAAAAAGGAGAAGTAACACCTGACACCACAGAAATATTGATACGGAATTTTTGGACTGGAACCTGGATTCTTTGTCCGCCGGATTCGAAGAATGAATCCACAGACAGAAAGTGGTAACGCAAAGGTGGAGATTTATTGAAGAACAAGTACAGACTCCCACATAGGGAGAAGGAAAGAGTCCCACAGAACAGACTTCCAAGTAGGGAGGGGAAAGGGTCCCACTGAGTTCCTTTTCCCTATTTCTTATAAAGGCTGCAGATCCTTGAGCCTTGATATCCCCTCTGATTGATCACTATTCCCTGAGACTGGTTACCATAGTAACTCCTGGGCTCAAAGGTTGAACCTCACATGGGACATGTGAGGTTCTCCCTCCCTCCTTCCTTAATGTTTTTCTATTCTTTTTGGGCTTTCTTCTTCTCTTTCTGATGAAGGGCTTCCTTCTCTTTATTTTGTAAATATAGACCTTTTGCTGTTCCCAGCTCCCTCATCCTATGGAAATGTACCTGTTGCAGCTTTCCAGCTCCCCCATTCTATGGGAATATACCTTTTGCTGCTCTACAGCCCTGTGCTTTCCTCCATGGTCTCCTTAATTTCTTAAATTTCCTAAACCTGTCCCATCTTACCCCTAAAATTCCTGTTTCAATATGAAGGATTGCAAGAAAATATTACGAATAACTACCTGCCAACAAATTTGACAGCCTGTGCAAATGGATAAAATTTTAGAAACATACAATCTTTCAACTTGAACCTGGAAGGATCAGAAAACCTGAATAGACCAATTACAACTAATAAAATCAAAGTAGTAATAAAAAAAAACTCTTACCAATTTAGAACAAATATTCCAAAAATGTTGGGAAGCACGAGAATTGGTTGGAAAATTTGTAAGGAGGACATTCTGATAAAAGGGAAGTGTGTGGAAGGCCGCCTGCCCTGTTTACCAGAATTCCAACTTAGGGGAGACTTAGGTGAGTATGAAGGCAGTGTCCCTGTTATTCCTTGACCTCTCCAAACAAGTCTGTGTACTTGCAGACCCCTGGGTGTTGACTGGAATCCTTATGCTTAATCCCTGGGTGCCCTTGCCTAGAGGACAATGTAAACACATTTGTCTTCTCAAGATTACTCACCCTACTGACTGTATCTAAAGATAAAAATTCCAATAAAAGCCTAATGAGGCAGGCAATCGAGGCTGCCTGGCTTCTTCCGCCTGGCCATCCCTTAGCCCTCTCCCTCACAGTGAAACTGTGTTGGAACTGTGTTGGAGTAATCTGTTCATCACAAAAATTTATATGGAACCACAAAAGACAATGAATAGCCTCGGCAAGCTTGTGCAAGAAAACCAAGGCTGGTGGTATCGCATTACCTGATATCAAACTATACTACAAGGCTATAGTAATCAAAACAGCATGATATTGATACAAGAACAGGCATTTAGATCAGTGGAACAGAATAGCGAGCACAGAAGTAAACCCTCACGTTTGTTGTTATTTAATATTTGACAGAAGAGACAAGAATATCCAATGGGGTAAAAGACAGACTCTAATAAATGGTGCTGAGAAAATTTGACATGTACATGCAAAAAATGATACTAGATTATCAACTTACATAACACACAAGAATAAACTCAAAATGGCTTATAGACTTAAATGTAAGTCAGGAAACAATAAAAATCCTATAAGTAAAAAGGCAATAAAATGTCAGACATTTCTCAGGGCAATATTTTTGCAGATATATCTCCTGGAGCAAGGGAAACAAAGAAAAAAAATAAACGAATGGAACTACATCAAACCAAAAAACTTTTGTACAGCAAAACCATCAACAAAATGAAAAGGGAACCCATGGAATGGGAGAACACAATTGCCAATGATATATCTGATAAGAGGTTAATTTCAAAAATATAAAGAAATCAAACAACTCAACACCAAGAAGACAAACAACCCAATTTAAAAAATGGGCAAAGGGCCTAAATAGACACTTCTCCAAAGAGGACATACAGATGGCCAATAGATATGAAAAAATGCTAAAAGTCACTAATCATCAAAGAAATTCAAATTAAAACCATAGTGATATATCACCTCAGTCCTGTCAGAATGGCTATCATCAATAAATCAATGAACAAGTGTTGGTGAGGATGTGAAGAAAAGGGAACCCTTGTGCACTGTTGGTGGGAATGCAGATTGCTGTAGACATTGTGGAAACAGTATGGAAGTTCCTCAAAAAATTAAAAATGGAACTGCATTATGACCCAGTGATCCTACTTCTGGGAATATATCTGAAGAAACCCAAAACATCAATTTGAAAGACTATATGCACCCCTATGTTCATTGCAGCATTGTTTACAATAGACAAGATCCAGAAACAGCCCAAGTGTCCATCAATAGATGAGTAGATAAAAAAAAAAAAAGCAGCAGTACATTTACACAATAGAATACTATTTGGCTGCAAAAAAAAAAAAAAAATTACCTTTTGGGACAGCATGGATGGACCTAAAGATTATTATGCTAAATGAAGTAAGTCCATTAGAGAAAGACAAATATCATATGATTTTATTTACATGTGGAATCTAATGAACAAAATAGAATGACAAACAAAATAGAAATAGGGGCATGGATACATGGAGCAGACTGACAGATAACAGAGGAGAGGGGTTGGGGTCTGTATGAAAGAAAGGATTAAGCAAAAATGAAAACATGTATACAAAACACATGGATACAATGGTCTGGTGATAGACAGAGGAAAAAGGGGACCGGGGTTAGGTGGAGGTGGGCAAAGGAGTGCGGGAGTGGGGGTGGGGGTGGGGGGGGAGGAGCCTGTGCTTCCAGGAATGGGCACACAATGCAATGTGCAGATGATGTTTTGTTTAGTTCTATACTTGAAAACTATGGTTTTGTGAGCCAGTGTCACCCCAATAAATACAATTTAAAATATTGTGTTTTTGCTTGGCTGGTGTTGCTCAGTGGTTGAGCGTCCACTCATGAACCAAGAGGTCACCAGTCAATTCCTGGTCAGGACACATGCTCGGGTTTTTGGCTTGATCACCAGTAGGGGGCATGCAGGAGGCAGCCAATAGATTTTGATGTTTCTATTTTTCCCTCTACCTCTCTCTCTAAAATTCAATTAAAAAATTGTATTCTTTTGTTACTATATTTTGAAAATATACAATATAAATCCTATGTAAGTTGTTAAGGCCTCAAAATTTACTGAATGGGGATTTTAATACTATTTCTGTAAATATAATTTGAAATATTTTAACATAACTATAAAAAGTAATCACAGGAATTTTTTAAATTGAGAGTTATTTTTCTTGGCAGTTGATTTTTCAAATTAAAAGTTCAGATACACTGTAGAATTAAACATTTGAAATTGGGATCATCATAGCTATGTTGCCTATTAATTTTTTTAAATTGCCCTAAGAATGGCAGATTGATTTTAGTAAAACCTCCATATTTAAAACCAGAACTTGATGAAGTTCAAGAAGTTAATGAGCTAGAAATAAATAAATGTCTTTACATGATATATGATGCTTTAACATGTGGAATTTTCTTTTTTCTTTTCTTTTTTTTCCATTAAGGAGTATAAGTTGAAAATACCAATGAGCTGAATCTTCAAGGAAATAACAAATTTCCAGGCAGAACATATTTAAAACACACAAAAACACCAGCATCTACACATATATTTAATGAGGAATCAGTCTACTCATGAAAATTATATCTGTTAGCCAAAATATTGGTTACAAAAATTTAGTTTTTGAAGATATTCCTGGTTAAACTAATTCTCACCCTTGCTTTTTAAGTATATTACTATGCATGATGGGTAGAGTTCAAGAGGTTCAGTTTAAGCTTGTAAATATGTTCACGTTATTCCTTGCTAATCAAAAAGTTTCTCACTTGAATATAACTTTCAATATTGAAAATACTTGTAATTACCAGTAATTCTTGGCATGTCACAGCTTGCTATTTTGGATGAAAATATTTTTCTCTCTCAAATATTCTGCACAGTGACATAAAGATAGGCAATTCTATGAAATTTCAAGAGTCATGGCTCTTCAGGAAAGAATATGGCACTTCCCTCATGTGCTATTCAAGGATATGTCCACTGGGTCACATGTAACAATTCTCTGCACAGATCAGTTTCTCCACTTTTTCCCTTCAATGAGGACAAATTGGAGCATGAAAACTTCAAAATACACTTTGAAAATCTACTTGCTGCAATAATTCTACCATTTTCCTTTTTCAATGTATCACATTTCAAAGTATTTTTATGTAAATCTGCCTTAATTGGTTGTTGATTTGAGATAAAGTCTGACTACACGTTAATTTCTAACTACTTTCAATTTTTGTTCTCCAGTAATTTTACGCGGATTCCACATTTAGCAGGAACAGAACAAAACTTTCAGCTTGCAAAGCAAATTCAATCCCAGTGGAAAGAATTTGGCCTGGATTCTGCTGACTTAGCCCATTATGATGTCCTGTTGTCCTATCCAAATAAGACTCATCCCAACTACATCTCAATAATTGATGAAGATGGACATGAGGTAAAGAAAAAAGAAAAGAAACTCCCCCATCTATTCTTTTCAAATACTTCCTATGAAAGAATGCATTATACATCTGTAGTTATTGATAGAAATCAATATTATTGAAACTGGTAAATGATGCCTTGAATATTTCATTACCAGTATTAACTTTCTTATGCTGTTTGAATTTAATGCTGATGTTGGATAGATTCTGAGAAATTAATATTTGATAACAGTTGATATTTTCTATTTTTTAGTATTGTACACTAACTTAAACTATGAGATAATAGTAAGCTCCCAAACAACTAAAATTGATACATTTCTGAGAGGTTCAGACTATAAAAGATACTGCATAGGTTAAGGGATGCTATGAAAATCAGAGACCCAGTGTGCAATTTGAGCCAGAAAGTTTTTATTGGTTCTTAATGATTATGTCTCATATGGTCATATGGTCATGTGTTCAGCTCTGTACCCAGAACTCAGATGTGAGTACTTGGAGGGAAAGGCTATAACATATCTAGTCTAAAGAATTTACAATCTTGTTTGCAAGTTAGGGCACATACTTAAAGAGAAGACAGCCCTGGCCAGTTTGGCTCAGTGGCTAGAGCATTGGCCTATGATGGAAGGGTCCTGGGTTTGATTTTGGTAAAGGGCATATACATTGGTTGCAGGCTCTATCCCTGGCATTGATATGTCTCTCTCACATCGATGTTATTCTCTCTGTTTCTTCCCTGCCTTTCCATTCTCTCTAAAAATCAATGGAAAAATAGCCTCCACTGAGGATCAATAACAACAAAAGGGAGGGGGGGTGGGGGAGGCAATCCATGTAATTGAGCTATTTCTTATCATGAAATATATTCAGTATGAAAGCTCAGAACTCATATATTCATTGCTAGTTAGCACACCTTAGTTTTAGAACTACCGTACCGAACTAAAATAGTCCTCTTCAATCCAGATAGCGTCCTTCAGTTCTTTTCTTAGCTGAGGCTTCTAAATTATATAAAGCTTCAAGTTTGTTTAACTTGATTAGTGGTCAAGCTTGATCAATAGTGATATTAAAAATATACATATGCTTAAATCTCTGTCCTGATCTATCAAATGTGGGGATTGTCTATGTACAATCAGGAAAATAGCTAACTTCCAGTCCCTTTTTCCTTCGTTAACTCCCAATTTTGACTGTAGCTTTGCTTTTGTTATTCCATTTCATTATTTTTGCCATTACAAACATTTATGCAAGTCCTAAAGTCTGTTACATAATATAAACATATCATGTAGAAGTTTCCTTTTGGGGGTTTTCCTGAATGGTGTTAGTTGCCTAAAGCTTCTTAATTTTTTTAAAGTTATATCACTAGTTTATTTTCATTTATGTTGTTTAAAAATTTATCTTTATTGTTGAAAGTATTACAGATGTCTCTTTTTTTCCCCCTTTGCTATTGACCCCCTCCACCCAGCACCCCCCTGACCCCCTCTTAGGCCTTCACCACACTATGGCTATGCAAATCCTCCTATATAATAAAAGCCTAATATGCTAAGTGTCCAGTCATCTGGTTGTTCATTCCACCAATCAAAGTGTAATATGCTAAGGCCACTCAACCACTCACTATGATGTGCACTGACCACCAGGGGGCAGACACTTTGACCAGTAGGTTAGCTTGCTGCTGAGGTCCAGCCGGTCAGGATTGAGTGAGACGGGCTGGACACACCCAAGAGCCCTCCCATGTTCCTCCCAGGCCCCGATCATGCACCAATGGTGTCCCTCGGCCTGGCCTGTACCCTCTCACAATCTAGGACTCCTTGGGGGATGTCGGAGAGCCAGTTTCAGCCCAATCCCACAGGCCAGGCCTAATTCATACACCAGGCCTCTAGTCTACACTAATAAAAGAGAAAGATGCAAATTGACTGTACCTTCACAACGCCCACCAGCCAATCAGGAATGAGTATGCAAATTAACCCAACAAAGGTGGTGGGTTCATTTACATACGTAGGTGCCGAGCGGCCGGGAGCGGGGCGAGACGCTTGTGTCATCACCATGGTGACAATGCAGGCATTCTGCACCGCCCAGCTGCTCTGGGCCTCTGGGCAGGGTGGTAAGATGGAAAGGCAGCTCTGGGCCGGAGCAAAAAGGCGGCTCCAGACTGGAGTGAAGGTGGTGCCAGCAGCCAAGAGAAGAAAGGCCCATTCTTGCACGAATCTTCATTTATCAGGCCTCTAGTATCTAATAAAAGGCTAATATGCAAATTGACCAAACAGCAGAATGACTAGTTGCTATGACACACACTGACCACCAGGGGGAATATGCTCAATGCAGGATCTTCCCCCTGGTGCTTCCCCTGGTGCCCACAGGGGGAGCACCACTCAGCCAGGAGCCAGGCTCAAGGCTGGCGAGTGCAGCAGTGGTGGCAGGAGCCTCTCCTGCCTCCGCAGCAATGCTAATGATATCCAACTGACAGCTTAGGCCTGCCCCCCACGGCCTAAGCCGTCATTTGGATATCCCCTGAAGGCTCCTAGACTGCGAGAGGGTGCAGGTCAGGCAGAGGGGACCCCTTCCTCCACACTGTGAGTGCAGGTATTTCGTGCACCAGACCTCTAGTATGCATATAAATTCCATGGTTAATCTCTCTTCCCCTCCATCCCCCATCTTCCCTCTGAGATTCCACTACTTTCATTTATGTTTTTATCCAAGTTACACCTGCACATAAAGAATCACAGAATCATTAGTTCTCCAAAGTGCCTTGCTTCCTTCCTAGTTCCCCCTTTCCTGAGGCAATCACTATTCAAACCTGAGTTGATTCTTTTGATATTTACCACTGTTTCCTTAAATAGCATGCTTATATTGGTTGTGTTTCAGATTCAGTCATTATCTTTTGACATCCTGATAGTTCAGCTCCATTTTCATCCCTATGTCCTAACTATAAACGCTTTCTTACTGTCTCCCCAGTAAGGGGAGAGGGAGAGAGAAATATCCTTGCCAGAGGGAAACATTGATTATCTGCCTCCCACGGCCCCAACCAGGGATTGAGCCTGCAACCCAGGCATGTGCCCTGACCAGGAATTGAACAGGTGACTTCTTGGTGCATGGGTCAGTGTTCAACCATTGAGCAACACTAGCCAGGACAAACTGTAACTTTTATTCTCCTTTGCAACACAGACAAGTTCCACTTCCCACAAGCAACAGATATTAGTGTTTTGTAGATTCCAGAAATATTTTAAGTATATACAGACACATTTTTTACCTTTGTTTATGTAGAGATAATATATAATATAAATTGAACTACATATTGACTGGTTTATCATAACAAGTAAATAGAAATTTGAAAGCCAAAATTGTTTTAGTTATGCTCAGAATAGTTAATTTGGGGCTATATTAGTGAATTTTGGAAAGTGAACAATGTTCACTGGTATATAAGACTATATATATGACCTTTGAAAAAGTCACCCAAAATGGTTATTTCCTTGACTTTAAAAAACTTTTTGTAGTTGTTAGAATAACTCACAAATGCTTTAAAATCCACTTGCTCAGTAGGGCTATAAAACTGAAGATTAGTATAAAGGCAAATCAAGTGAGACAAGCTTGAATACTCCCTTGGCTGAAAGACTTGCTGATGTAGTGAGTTCGTTTCTAGATGTATTTTTATTGCAGTTTAGTGTATTTTCTTTTATAATCCTTCCCAGTGATTCAGATGAGTTTGCACCCTTTGTGGATACCAGAAAAATTATGAGAAATATGGGAGATGTGAGGATTTTTGGAGGATAATAGTTTGGTTTTATGTTAGGTTCTGTCAGCCTCAGGAGAGGTAGCTTACTAGTGCTTCGGTTAGTACAATATATTAGCCCAGATTCACTTCCCAATTCCCATCACCTTTACTGCTGCAGTGGCATAACGTTCAAAAGAAGTGGTGATAGCAGATATCCTTGACTGGAGGGAATGTTTTAATCATTAATTTTGATATTTGCTATAACTGTGTTAAGTAGGAATCAGATTTTTCAATTTCCAAACTACAAAAAGACATAAAACTAATATAATTAACCTATAAAAAAAAAAAAAAAGGAAAAGAAGCATGCGGGGGAGAAAAGGGAGAGTAAAAATCATATAATAAAAAGGTGTAAGTGACCTTATGTACTGTATATTAGTAACTACAAAATCATGTAATTAGGAATTCCCTGGGGCAATTTGTTTCCCCTCTACTGCAAGCAATCACTTTTTGTAGGACAGGTTTATTTCTAGTTTATTCTTAACCCTAAAGGATGTTGCTTTTTTAAAAAAAAATATATATTTTTTTTTATTGATTTCAGAGAGGAAGGGTGGGGGAGAGAGAGAGAGAGATAGAAACAGAAATGATGAGAATCATCCATCGAATCGGTTGTCTCATACAGGGGATGGAGCCTGAAACCCCTGCATGTGCCCTTGACAGGAATTGAACTGGGGACCCTACAGACTGCAGGCTGATGATCTATCCACTGAGCCAAACCAGCTAGGGCAAGGATGTTGCTTTTTGAAGACCCAGATTTTATGCAGAGGTCTCCTGTTACACTCTATTATTTGGATGGGCTCTAAACTTGTTTTTTAATGCATTAGCCCTCCCATGGAGTCCCAGGCTTTGATAGATCCAGCTAAGGGAAAAATAATTTTATTGCTCATCTCAGAATACCTGCTTTCATGTTATTCTTTTAGCTTCTGATTCTTTCCTAACCTTCCCCCCCGCCCCCCCCATTCAGTGACACACTTAGAAATATAATACTTTATGTTTGGTTCAGTGTTTTACGTTCTTTTCAGAGTGAATGTTGTTTATATATCTAGATACTATCAGATATAGATTCCCTGCAAAATGTAATTTTTGTTATTGAAGTGAACTTAATATTTAATGTGTTCCTAAGCTTTTATTTTTGCATTGTTCTAAGTGACTATGATTACCATACAATGTTACTTTTTATTTTTAGAATAAAATGTTTCTTCTAAAACAAAAGCTGGTATATATAGATTTTCTCAGGGTCTGTAATTTCTTCATCTCATAAAAGCCTACCATAGCTTCTAGCACAGTGCTAGGTGTTTGATATGTATTGTCAAAATACTGAAGGATTGATTAACCCTCTACTGACAAAAAAGATAATACACGGTTATCCTTATTTAATTGTAGAATCCAAATTTTACCTGATATACTTCTGATTATTCTATTTCTCTAGATTTTCAACACATCATTATTTGAACCACCTCCTCCAGGATATGAAAATATTTCAGATGTTGTGCCACCTTACAGTGCTTTCTCTCCACAAGGAATGCCAGAGGTAAAAATCTAGAGCAATAAAAAAACAAACAAAACAAAACAAAACAAACAAAAAACCCCCCCGAAAAAAACAGCACCCCTCATACATCCAGGCAATAATTAAGGGGCATTAAAAGGTTTTCTGATACAATCCAAATTCATCCTTTTCCACATTTAAGAAACTAGAATTTCTTACTAAAAAAAAAAGGAATATTTATTATTGTGTTCATAGTGCTTTTTAAGATAAAATTTACATGATATGCATAAATCAAAATGTACACTTATTGACTTTTGACAAATGCCTATACCTTGCAATTCAAACACCATCCACATATAGACTATTACTTCCAAAAGTGCTTTATGCCCCTTCTCAATCAACTCCACACGCCCTGAGGCAACCATTGTTCTGATATTTTTGCCACTGTTGACTAGTTTTGCCCATTCTAGAAATTCATATAAATGGAATTGTATAGCATGCAATCATTTGTTTCTACTTCTTTTTGTGAAGCATAATCTCTGAAATTCACATTTTAGCATTTATCAAAAGTTTGTTCCTTTTTATTGCCAAGTAATTCCTATTGTATGAAAATACAATATCTTACTGTTGTATAGCACTGGAATTTTCAAATAATTCAAATAATCATATTTTTGCCATTTTCAAATGAAGATCATGAATGTCCATTCTAGAGAGTCTTACGTGATTTGCCCAGTAAAGCACTGTGCATACAGTCATCTGAAATTGTACAACTAACCCCCAGGTATTTGCACAGTATTTTGTTTTTTATGAGAAAACTATATTTGAAACAGTTGAATATAATCTATTAGTATATTTTTACAAGTTTTCTCTCCTGCTATAATATTTAATATGAAATAAATTCAAGTTTGGACATATTGAGTTTAAAGTGCCCTGGGATATATTCACAAGAAGTTGCTAATTGACAGTTAGGTATATTGAAGCATCACTCAATAGAGAAGTAAGGACTTGGGCTATTACTGGACACATCCTGAGTAAAAAAATCACATTTAGAATTAAATTGATATTTACAAAACTATCTTCAACAATCAGGATTTATAGGGACAAGTTAATATCAGATAATGCCATATTTTTAATGAGAAAGTTAAAATTCATATTATTTTTATTGTTTTCAAATGTATTTGATTAATGAACTTATTTATAATTTTAAAATGTCACAAACTTAGAAGAATTTTTTTGTTGTTGTATGAAATTTACTTTGAATGAATACTTGATATTTTACCTAATGATATAATATTGGAAAAAATTTTCCCTAATATTATTACATAAACAAAATGTTTGCAATTATTTAATAATTTTATAACTGACATGAGATAGAAATAAGGAATATAAAAGTCAGCAATATTGTTTCTTAAATATTTGTTATTCATCTCATATTGGTTTAAATATTGCAAATATCTTCTAATTTTTTTCACCTATTTGTTTGTTACTTATGTTGTTCTTTATTTAAAATAAATCTTTAGTTTTGATATTGTATAATTGTTATCTTTATGTTTATACAATTTGGATCTCTGTTATTAATCCCCTCCATTATTTATAGTGATATGTTTGTATAAGTGGAATATAAAAAAGCACAAATACATCTTTATTATAAAAATAGCATAATACTACCAGATTGGAGTTAAATGTGTGTGTGTGTACACAAATGATATATAATAGCAAAATTTATAACAAATTTAATTTAAAATAGACATAAAAATAAATAAAATAAAATATAAAATACATATTAAAAATCTTAAAGTTAAATGAATGTGAACTAGTTGAAGAACACTGAAATTTATTGATCAGTGAAAATAGCCTATCTAATAAAGAGGGAATATGCTAATTGACCCTCATGCTGTCGCAAAGATGGCGGCGCCCACAGCCAATAAGGAGGGAATATACTAATTGACTGCCCTGTCCTCAAAGATGGTGGCATCCACAGCCAATAAGGAGAGAATATGCTAATTGATTGCCCCATGCTCAAAGATGGCGGTGCCCACAGCCACAAGATGGCGGTGCCCAGTCCCCTCAGCCCCCTAGCCACCCAGGGCTGCCCGAGGCTCAAATAACCAGGGCCGGCCAAGGCTTGCGCTGCCAGCAGTGGCAGCAGCAGAGGTGTGATGGGGCATCACCTTCCCCTGATCACCGGGTCGCCTCCCGCTGCTGAGGTCTCCTGGACTGTGAGCGGGTGCAGGCCAGGCTGAGGGACCACCCCTTCCAGTGCATGAATTTTCATGCATCGGGCCTCTAGTTATGTATAAAGACACATTGTATTTCTGGATGGGAAGACAGGGTTATAAGGAGGAAAGTATACCCACATTAGTTTTGGGTTTTTACCGTAAAACTCTCTAAATAATTTTTGAACTTTGACAGAATTATTCTACTCATAAAAGAGTCATAGTGATTATTAATTCACATTTTTCAAGTATACTTAAACTATTCCAGAGTAATGGGAGGACCAAAGGAGCGTGTGATTCATGGGACTGCTGTTTGTGTTCAAATATTAGATGAGTTTTCTGGCTGGTATGCCTCACTGGGTCCCCTATAACCTGCCAAAGGAATGTTAATTCTTTTAAAATTATGTCTATTTGTCTGTATGTTTAAGGTATTTCCCTGTCAGTAATTTTGGATCTTTACTTGAATCCTCTGGAGCAGGCGGCCTCAAACTACGGCCCATGGGCCACATGCGGGTGTTTTTGCCGTTTTGTTTTTTTACTTCAAAATAAGATATGTGCAGTGTGCATAGAAATTTGTTCATAGTTTTTTTAAACTATAGTCCGGCCCTCCAACAGTCTGAGGGACAGTGAACTGGCCCCCATTTAAAAAGTTTGAGGACCCCTTCTCCGGAGCATGAAATTCTGGGTTTTGCTTTAGCCTATTTGAAATTAGCAATTTGACAATATCCATAAAATGTAGTCTAATCTAGGGGTTCTCAAACTTTAGCATGAATCAACGTAATCCAGAGGGTGTGTAAAACTCAGATTCTGGTCCCTAACCCCTGAGTTTTAGCAGGTCATAGGTGAAGGTTGAGAATTTGTTCCCACGGTCCCAGGTGATGTTGATTCTGAGGGTTCAAGAACCATGCTTTAAAAACCACTGGTCTTGCCTCTCAGTTTTGTGTTCTATTAACACTAGCAGAAAGATGGAAGCTTGAAAGAAATGGAAAATTCTAGGCTAACAGTGCAAGATTGTATTTATTCCCAGTCATAGAACAATGGTGCAGTGTAAATTTTACAAGGTCATTGTCTGAAAACAAAGCTTTTTTTCTAATTCACAGTGGCAATTTGCATATCTATCACAGTGTTTTCATTTTCAAAGTCTACTGTCATTTTTAAACTACTGTCTTCCTTAGTCCCTTCTCTATTATAATTTGTTTTGTGAAAACTGCAGATTTATCAAAAGATAGCCAAAATTTATAGAGATTTAAAGCAGTAGTCTTTAGATAGGGATAAATTTCAAGTAGGATACTTAAAAACAAAAGTCACTAAAATCAAATTGCTTCATTACTCTGTAGTCACAATTAGAATAAGAGTGAACTCCAAAGAGGCCTAACAGTGATAAATCAGACATACAGAACTATCATTAATAGTGCATTAACATTGCATTGTATTAGGAGGAATAAAAGTGATCCTTTTACTGAAGCAAAGATTCAATTGCCACCTTTTCAATAGACTTTCCTTTCCTCCTTTTTATTTAAAATGGTCTTGCCTGAGTACCAGTTAATTGTTTGCCTACTCTATTTAAACATTTTTAAAAATTTTTCTACAGCACCTATCATCTTTTAATATACTGTGTCATTTACTTAGTAACTTTATTGTTTATTATCTTATCTCTCCTTCCACATGTGTGTAAGTTCCTTCAAGGTCAAGAATTTGGCATATCTCTAATTCCTAGAACTCTACTGAGCACATAATAAATTCATATATATATCTTCAGATTTGTGAAATCTGAGGATATACTTGGAAACAACTTCATTTTAGTATCTGTTATAAATTTGTTATGCATATGCCATGAGAAATGTAGTCAAAGAGGGAAACAAAGATGTTAGAAATCGTTTAGGACAGGGGCTTCAAGCTAGAATGTGTGAAGACTTTCCAAAGGCAGGCATGGGACCATTTTAAAGAGATGAGTTGCATCATCTGTTTCCCAGTGTACTCTCGGATGGAATTGGGAGCTAGCCTGTGGTGAGATCCTGCTGGTACTCTGTCACCATCTCCTTATTTATAGTCATTTTTTTTCTCTTATTAATGAAAGACATCATCCACCCATTCTAAAACAATATAAAGCATATTTTTGATTTGTAAAAAAATCCCTGTGGCTCCACACAAAGAGATGGTAGTGCAAGATTCTAACGCTGGGTAACAAATTATTTGACAAATCAAATGGTTTGCAGTGGAACAAAATTAAAGCTGAGACTAATTGAGTTTCCTACTGGCATCATTAGAAATAACTTGGATAATAGATCAGTGTATGATTTGGGGGTTATAACGTGGAAGGAATTTAAATAATTTAGTGAAGATTTCATGACAAATTTTTTTTTCATTCCTATCCCAAGGTTTCTGAGAACTTTTATCTAAAAACAGGAAGTGTGAACAGAACTTATGCTGAGTCCTGTCTCATTCTAGCAATAGTTTGTTCATTCACAGATCCATGGCCTAATTTTTAATATTCCATAGCATCAAGAGATATTTTTCAAGTACAATTTGATGCTTACATACTATTTATAAAAAATTGTGATGATGTTGTTAGACTCAGTTAGATACTGCTATTATTATAACTTACTTCTGGAGAATTTTCATTACACAGATAGCCTGTCATAGGCAATACTTTTTTATTGTTTTGTTTTGTTAATCCTCACTGAAGGATATTTTTCCATTGATTTTTAGTAAGAGTGGAAGGGAGGGTGGGTAGGGGAAAAAGAGAAACATCAACGTGAGAGAGACACATCCACTGGTTGCCTCCCCCCATGCACCCTGACCTGGGCTGGGGATTGAACCTACAACCTAGGTATGTGCCCTTGACTGGGAATCGAATCCTTAACCCTTCAGGTGTGGGCCAATGCCCTAACCACTTCCTAACGCTGGCCAGGGAGGAAATACATATTTTTATAAAAGTTCAATTTACATGTTAATCAAGGGAAGTTTGCCAGTGATTAATAAAAGACTTTCAAGCATACCCAGAGACTAAAATGGAATTTACTAGTAACGTGCTAAATGTTAATTAAGTAGTGTTCTCCTGGGATCGATATTTTTGGCAGGGAGGAGAAGGAAGCTGGATTAAGCAGAGGGAGAAGTTTCACCTCAATGCCAGCTCACGGACACCCTCAGCTGACACGATGGGCAGCTCTGGAGTCAGAATTGCCCATCATATTGGTCCTGGGTTGGACTAAGATGTCCAGGTCTTAACACTTCCATGTCAATCAATCATTGAATGTGTTGCATTCTAAAAAAAGGACATGACTTTGAGCAAGGTGGCTGTCTGTAGCAAACCTTGAGCAAGGGGCTGACACCAGAAGGCTGTCTGCTGAGAGCCTTCCCTGAAGCTGGAGCAAGAATCTCTCACTGAAGGGAAATCTGGCAGCACATGCCAGTGCCCAGCACAGATTCATTTTACTTTAGAGGAGAATGTTTTGGGGGAAGAGGGACAGAAGTTCAGGGAGGAAAAAAACAATGATAAAATTCTGACTAAAGAGAATAGTGTATATCTGTATTTTTAAAACGATGATATTGAATAGTAAGTCATAATAGTCTTTAAATATTTTGGACACAAAAAGTGAGGAAAAATTCCTGGAACTTTCTGAAAATTCATCATTTACTGAAAATGATGAATTATATACTGAAAATTGCATCATTTACAACTCCTTAAAGGTGTGATAAAAAAATTTTAGATGCCAACTTAAAAATACTGTTTTTCAAAGTCAGTGTAGGAAGTAGGTGAGCAAAATACGTTTGAAGACTATTGATCTAATCTAAAAGACCATTTTATAAATGAGAGTCCAGTCCTATGCCACTTGGGACATGTTCTGGGAAGTGCATTTTTAGGCAATTTCATCATTGTGTAAACATCATAAAGGGCACGTACACAAACCTAGATAGTAGAGCCTATGACACACCTAGATTATATGTTATGTCTCTGTTGTCTATGCTGTCCCTCATTGACCGAAATGTCGTTATGTGGCATGTGACTATATTGAAACTCAGAGATGTTGTAAGACTTGCACATAATCATACTAATGATGTGAAGCCAGACCTTAGAGCAGTGATATTACCTGACCTCTGACCTTTCTCCCTTACCTAGTGGTTGTGAAGACCCATTAAGCTACCGTTTCTATGCAGAAGGTGGCTGGCTGATATGGCACTCTTCCAACAATCCTCTCCCTCGCCCTTCTCTCTCTAAAAATTAATAAGCTATTCTTTAAAAATAAAAAATAAACATTAACTGATTGTACTTTTTTACATTTTTTCAGCAGTGTGTTAGGGATTCACAGTCTCCACATCCTAGAGAATAATTTGTTAGGTCAATCATAATTTATTTAAACTTTTATTTTATAAGTTTGTTATGCTACTTCACTCTTTGATTGTATTTTTTCTAGGAATTAATGGTGAGCCTTTTCTCAGAAGTGTATTTGCTGAGTCTGTATCTTTGTTAAAACATCATATGTTCTGCCTAATGTGCTATGAGTTCTGGCAATTTTCTTTAACAATAGGACAGTGGAACAACAAAGATGGATGTTGGAAATTCTCTCATTGTGTGCCTTTTTTACGTTAGGAAATAAACGTTTTTTTGTATTAGTAAAAAAAAAAAAAAAAAAAAAGCTACCATTTCTGAATATACTCCAAAGAGAATAAAGCTCTCATCAAGGACTTCTTAACCTAAGGTATCTGGACCCCTTTAAATTGCATGCAGCAATGTGTATATTTATATACATTTCCTTCCTGGGGAATACTTCTATGGCTTTATAGCTGCTATAGAGGAGACAGATATATTAAAAACAAACAAAAAAACTTGCTGTTAAATTCCTATGTCTAATCCAGCTAATTGCCTTCTGAATGCAAGTTCTTTCTCCCTGAATCTTTTATCTGAGGCTCATGCTTCTCAGACACTCCTGTGTGCTCTTGCCTCTTTCATATTTCAAAGATGTGAAATAGTGCAGAGCAACCTGCTTGTATTCAGTTTTACTTGTTCTAAGTCATGCATGATCTCAACAGGGTGATCTAGTGTATGTGAACTATGCACGAACGGAAGACTTCTTTAAACTCGAGCGGGATATGAAAATCAATTGCTCTGGGAAGATTGTTATTGCCAGATATGGGAAAATTTTTAGAGGAAATAAGGTAAAAATCATCTCCTTTTTGTTCTCCACAAATATAAAGTTATATTGTGTCATATGTGTAGAATCATATCCTTAAAACTTTTTGAGGATCATGATCTTCTCATGTTCTGTAATATGCCCACCTTATAGTGAGGACACCTCTGCTAGCTCATAGACCGGGTTTTTGTTTTTTTAATATATTTTTTTATTGATTTCAGAGAGGAAGGAAGAGGGAGTGAGAGATAGAAACATCAATGATGAGAGAGAATCATTGATTGGCTGCCTCCTGCATGCTCCCTACTGAGGATTGAGCTCATAACCCTGGGCATGTGCCCAGACTGGGAATCGAACCTGTGACCTCCTGGTTCACAGGTTGATGCTCAACCCCTGAGCCATGCTGGCCGGGCTAGACAGGGTTTTTTTGTTTTTTTTTAAATATTTTTATTGATTTCAGAGAGGAAGGGCGAGATAGAAACATTAATGATGAGAGAGCATCACCGATTGGCTGCTCCTACATGCCCCCCACTGGGGATTGAGCCTGCAACCTGAGCATGCACCCCTGACCTGAATCAAACCTGGGACCTTCCAGTCCACAGTCCAACGCTCTATCCACTGAGCCAAACCAGCCAGGGCTAGACAGGGGTTTTGATGGGCCATTGCAATGTGGCTAGTGTGATAGATAAGGGAGGATAGAGCAGATTTTTTCCATGCCTACAAATTATGCCTATGGTCTACAAAGAAGTGTGTGCTGAATTTTTTGTTAACCTTGATTTGGCAGCTTTTATTATAATATTAACTTTGAAAATATTTACTACCTTTAATTTTAACACATTGCAGACCAGTAGTTTTATTGCTAGATTTACCCAGTGGCCAGATAAGTTTCTATTGAACGAGTACAAAAAATGTTTTACATAAATATTGAAGGCATGCTTTAAAATTAAATACTCATTGCATTTCAAAGTTATTTATTACATGTTCTTACAAGCTAATATCTTTTAAATATTCTTGTGATTGGCCACAAGCTTTAGAACAGAAAACGAAAATTCTCTTAATCCATCTGCAATGTGTTAATATGAATTGTTATAGGTAATGAAAGAAACCAGTTTATATATACATAGCAGTTTTTAAAGTTATGATCACTTGATTTGTTATATATATACATATATATATACATGTTATATATATACATATATACATATATATATATATATATATATATATATGAGAGGGTGCAAGCCTGGCTGAGGGGACTCCCCTCCCCAGTGCACAAATTTCGTGCACCAGGCCTTTAGTATGTGTGTGTATGTATATATATATATATATATATTTTTTTTTCCTCTTTCTTGGGAAACTAAATTTCAAAGGTATTCCCTTTCAACCATAGAAAACAATGGGAATCTGGCAAGCTTGTTGTGCTTTTAGACTAGTGACTAGTGGAAGAAAACAGCAAGTACTTGCTACCACTAATGGGTACATTATCCGCATGTGCTACTTTTAGGGCTGACACTTTTGAGCCTGTAGTAGGGTGGGAAAAAGCCAATTCTCTATGAATTATTCTTTGTTGTAGGTCTAATGATAAAAGGTTAAACATAAAAAGTTTGGTTTCTTAATTAAGGATAATTTTGAGAATTAATATAACCAGATTTGGAACAACCAACCTGTAGTAAGAGACATTGTGTTTCACAGGTTAAGAATGCCCAGCTGGGGGGGGCCAAAGGAATCATTCTGTACTCAGACCCTGCTGATTACTTTGCTCCTGGGGTGGCATCCTATCCAGACGGTTGGAATCTTCCTGGAGGTGGTGTCCAGCGTGGCAATGTCTTAAATCTTAATGGTGCAGGCGACCCTCTCACACCTGGTTACCCAGCAAATGGTGAGCCATCAGGCCTTCATTATCATGGGAAACTTCACACTTTAAGTGATTTTATGAAAGGACTTCCTTTGACAACATAGTATGTCTTTTTCTTATTCTATTTGTATCTAAGAAAAAAAATTAAAGAGGTTTGAACTCTGAATATTATCAATTCAGTCCCCTTGTCCCTTGTTTGGAACCCTTGGGCCTGATAGGTTTTGGAATTCAAACATTAAAAACTACTGCGGTGCATATACCATCCTATCTAATAATAGACAAATATGCAAATTGACCATACCTCCAACACACCCACAAGCCACGCCCACAAGCCATGCCCACCAGCCAGTCAGAGCGAGTATGCAAATTAACCCAAACCAAGATGGCTACAGCCACAGAGAGCAAGGTTTCCTAGGTAACAGAAGAAGCCAAGCTTTCCGCCTGCCCTTGCCAGGCCTAAGCCTCCACTCAAGCCACAAAGTTTCAATTATAGAAGGTAAACAAATTCAAACAAATGGCGGCAGAATGGAGCTTGAGAGAGCAGGCCAGGGTTGCCGCCGGCAACAGGAGAAGCAAAGCTTTCCGCACACCCTGGCCGGGCCCACCCGCTTAAGGCAACAAAGTTTCAATTATAACCCCAACACAAATGGCTACCGGCCTCGGAGGGAGCCCCAGGCTTGGCTCCGCTCCAGGCTACAAAGTTTCAATTGTAGAAGGAAAATAAATTCCAGATACCAGGGCCTACGCTTGCGTTGCCAGGGGGCGTGGCCAGCCTGCAAACCATCACAGGCCCCTCGCTCAGGCCACCCCATTCCCCAAGGGAACCCCCACCTGGTCCAGGACGCCCTTTAGGGAAAACCAGCTGGCCCCCACCCGTGTACCAGGCCTCTATCTTATCTAATAAAAGAGTAATATGCAGATTGATCATCACTGCAACACACAATATAGCTGCCCCCATGTGGTCAAAGATCCTGCCCCCATGTGGACACAAGATGGCCACCACAAGATGGCCAGCAGGAGAGGGCAGTTGGGAGGCACCTGGCCTGCAAGGGAGGGCAGTTGAGAAGGACCAGGCCTGCAAGGGAGGGCAGTTGAGAGGGACCAGCCCTGCAAGGGAGGGCAGTTGGAGGTGATCAACCCTGCAGGAGAGGGCAGTTAGGGGTGACCAGGCCAGCAGAGGAGGGAAGTTGGGGGCAAACAGGCTGGCAGCAGAGTGGTTAGGGGGTGATCAGGCTGGCAGGCAGAAGCGGTTAGGGGCAATCAGGAAGGCAGGCAGGCAAGCAGTTGGGAGTCAGTAGTCCTGGATTGTGAGAGGGATGTCCGGCTGCCCGTTTAGGCCCGACAGGATCGGGCCTAAACGGGCAGTCGGACATCTCTTGAGGAGTCCCAGATTGGAGAGGGTACAGGCTGGGCTGAGGGACAACCCCCCTCTGTGCACAAATTTCGTGCACCGGGCCTCTAGTACATTGTATAATACTTAAAGAGAGGCTGGGACAATACAGGAAGCAAGCATAGACATATTTTTGCAGCAAAATGTATGAATAATCACACCAAGCTGGGTTAAAGAAGTAGTATGAGTAGCCTGTGTCTGCTTAAGTCAGATTTTGCTGTCAAATGAATTTACGTCAAATCAGGTTGTGTTGCCAAGTGAGTCTCCTCCAAATGCATGATTTTCACAGTTTTGGAATTTCACAATCGTGGATAAAGGATAGTAGAACAGAAGCTCTATAACCCCCTGAAAGGAGACATTTAGAACACAGAGTCCAGAAAATGCTTATTGCATTTTTGCGATATAAAGACAATATAACTTTCAAGGAGTGTTTCCTAAAGGCCAGCTCTTCACCTGCATTAACAATCCTTCAAGCTTGGTAGTATTGTTCTCTCTATTTGACAGAAGATGGACATGAGGCTAGGAGAAGGAAGCAGTGTGCCCCAGATTATGACACCACTAAATGAGGAGTGGGGGTTCAAAGTCAGGTAGTCTGGCTCCAGAGTCCACATGCTTGTCTGGTGCTGAGATAGTTCCCTGTACAACTGTAGATCATTAACAAAGGGAGTGAATTCATTTGAATGTGCTTAGCTTGTGTGGTTTAAAACCAACTGAGCTGTATAACTTGGATAAAATCTGTTGCCAAGTGTCTGCTGTTGTTGTTGTTGTTGTTTTTTAATTCTTTATCTCTTTATCAAATTGTAGATTCCTCTAAAGCTTATGTACTTTGACTTTATAAATCACATAAATATACTGGGACTTATGTCACCCTCTAATTTAAAATGATATTTTTTTAGGAAGGAAAGTCATGTTATTGAATTCCCCTTGGTGCTGTATTTCTTTTTTAAAAATATATATTTTTATTTTTATTTATTGATTTGAGAGAGAAAGAGAAACATCAATTTGTTGTTCCACTTATTTATACATTCATTGGTTGATTTCTTGTATGTGCCCTGACTGGGGATCAAACCCATAACCTTGGCATATCGGGACAATGCTCTAACCAACTGAACTACTTGGCCAAGGCCTGCTCTGTTCTTTAAAAAAAATTTTTTTAATTTTTTATTATGGAACAGTTCAAAAAAATATATTATACATAATATACATAACATATCACATATAATGCATGATCACAGATAATTATCAACAGTCAATTGTCAATCTTGTTTCATCTGTTCATCCCCATTTATTTGTTTACTAGAGGCCCGGTACACGAAATTTGTGCATGGGGGTGTGTGTCCCTCAGCCCAGCCTGCACTGTCTCCAATCTGGGACCCCTCGAGGGATGTCAAATTGCCAATAGGATTGGGCCTAAATGGGCAGTCAGACATCCCTCTCACAATCCAGGACTGCTGGCTCCCAACTGCTCGCCTGCCTGTCTTCCTGATTGTCCCTAACCTCTTCTGCCTGCCAGCCTGATCACCCCTAACCACTCCCCTAACAGCCTGATTGATGCCTAACTGCTCCCCTGACAGCCTGATTGCCCCTAACTGCCCTCCCCTGCAGGCCTGGTTACCCATAACTGCCCTCCCCTGCAGGCCTGGTCACCCATAACTGCTCTCCCCTGCAGGCCTGGGTCCCCCCTTCATCCCCAACTGCCTTTCCCTGCAGGCCCAGTTGCCCCCAGCTTCCCTCCTCTGCCGGCCTGGTCACCCCTAACTGCCCTCCCCTGCAGGCTTGATCGCCCCCAACTGCCCACCCTTGCAGGCCTGGTCCCTCTCAACTGCCCTCCCCTGCTAGCCATCTTGTTGCAGCCATCTTGTGTCCACATGGGGGCAGCCATCTTGTGTTTTGGAGTGATGGTCAATATGCATATTACTCTTTTATTAGATAGGATAGAGGCCTGGTGCATGGGTGGGGGCCAGCTGGTTTGTCCTGAAGGTTGTCCTGGATCAGTGTGGGGGTTCCCTTGGGGCATGAGGCAGCCTGGGCAAGGGGCCTGTGGTGGTTTGCAGGCTGGCCATGCCCCCCAGCAACCCAAGCGGAGGCCCTGGTATCTGGGATTTATTTATCTTCTATAATTGAAACTTTGTAGCCTTGAGTGGAGTCCAGGGCCGGCCTGGGTGTGCGGAAAGCTTGGCTTCCTCCATTGCCGGGGAAACCCAAGCCTCCTGCTCGCTCTGTGGCTGCAGCCATCTTGGTTGGGTTAATTTGCATACTTGCTCCTGATTGGCTGGTGGGCATGGCTTGTGGGTGTAGCGGAGGTATGGTCAATTTGCATATTACTCTTTTATTAGATAGGGTTTATTGTTATTGCTCTAGAGAATTTTAAAACAAATGTCACGTGACATACTGTCATTTTACCCATAAAAAGAAAAGATTTTGCAATCATGTGAAGTTCTTAGTAGATAATTTAAAATTTTGGGGGAAAAAAGAAAAATTGCTTTTATTATTTTTTTAATCTAAAGAAATGACAGAATGTACATTTCTATTTTGAAGTTGAGTTTACAAGCACTATAATTCACAGATCTTTAGAGTTCAGTTCAATAAATTATAAAAATCGCATATATCTATGTTACTCAATATAAAATATAGGGCACTTCCATGAGTTCAGAAAGTTCTGGTTGTTTTTACTGCACACTCAGTAGCACCTACTTTCTGATGTCTGTTACCATTGGTTAGTTTGCCTGGTTTGGGGCTTAATATAAAATGAATTAAACAGTATGTATTCTTTTATGCCTTGCTGCTTTGAGATTTGAGATTTATCCATGTTATATTAGTATTTGTTCTTTTTTTGTTGTTAATCGTCACCCAAGGATATTTTTTTACATTGAGTTTTAGAGAGAGTTGAAGGGAGGGAAGGGGAGAGAAAGAGAAACATCTATGTGAGAGAGACACATTGGTTGCCCCCTGCATGCACCTTGACAGGGACTGGCGTTGCAACCCACAACCCAAGTTCATGCTCTTGATAAGGAATTAAACCCGAAACCCTTTGGTGGGCAGGCTGATGCTCTAACCACTGAACATACCGGCCAGGGCAGTAATTTGTTCCTTTTAATAACTGAGCAGCATTGTATTGTGGGACTATACAACAGATTATTTATTCATTCTCCTGTTGACTGACACCTGGACTGTGTCCAGTATTTGGCTAAGATAAATGGGCTATTATAAGCAGTTTGCATGAGTCTTTTCGTGGAGATATGATATGTTTTCATCTTTTTGAGAAACAGAAATCCTGTGCCACAGTGCACATTTCTGTTTAAAATTGCTTTTCAAAAGAGTTATCCAATGTGACTCACAATTTTACACTCTCACAAGCACTGTATGAGAGTTTCCGCTGCTCTGCTTTCTGGCTAACATTTGAAATTGCCTGTCTTTTTATTTCAACCATTCCAGTAGATGCAATATGAAAATATGTTTAACATGACTTACAGAAAATATTTTGAAAAGGACTGACTTTTTATTCTTTCAGAATATGCTTATCGACGTGAAATCCCAGAGGCTGTGGGCCTTCCAAGTATTCCTGTTCATCCGATTGGATACTTTGATGCACAGAAACTCCTGGAGTAAGTTTGTAAGAAACAATCAGATGGCGTACTTCTCTTTATTGGTAGTCTTCAACTTTTAAACTTTTATCTCCATTATTTGATATTGAAATCCTCTGAGGTGGGTGAAACACTTAATTTTATCACCATTTTATAGAATAACGTTTTTGTTCTGGAATTTACTTTACATATCAGTATGTCCTGTGTGACAGCTGTGAAAATGAGCCTTTCTGATCTCCAAATGTAGGGGGCATAACTGATCAGTTGCTCCAGCCACCGTGCCTTGAAATGCATCACCCTGTTTGTGTTAGGGCCACACTTCCCACAGCTGCTCCCAGTCATCGCCTGAGGGCCTCAGGGATGCTAAACCAGGCCCATTATGGAAAGCACCGGACTCTTCTGATGGGAAATTTTGGCAGAGGACTCTCCAACATCCTTGCTTAACTTGATGCTACCACCCACCCAGCACTCTTTTCTTCTTCTCTTTCTTTTTACCCCATATCAGACCTGCATAGGAGCACAATGGCTTTCTCAGTCTTCCCTACATCCCTTGCTATTTTCCTCAGAGGTCTCTCCACTAATAAATCTCCTACTCATCTAATCCTCTTACTGTCTACCTCTTGAGGACCTGGAATAACTCACTGATAACAATTTCCATTTTGTTTTCCTTTCTATTCCTCTTCCCCCTATGCTTTCATCATTGAAATGCCTCCAAATGTGTTATTGCTTAATCTGGCATTGGGGCTCTTTCCCCTTTCTCACCCTGCTTTCTCGTGTCTGATGTCCCTTGTTCTTCCTTATCCTTTAGGACCGGAGAGAACACTGACTTCTGAAAGTAGAATTGCTAGAAACCACAGTGTCTGGTCAGTTAGTCAGATACTGTGGTCCCTAGTGTCTTTGAGTTCAAGACATTCTTGATCATTTTATTTTAGGGACTATAATAAAACTTTATATAACTTAGTGCAGTGCCTTCATTTTTTACAGGTGAGGAGGCTAACATCAGAGAATTGGCGGGATCTCTCCAATTTAAGGGCACATTAAATAATAGTACCCTGGTCTTTTTATCTTTTTACTATTGGCCCACTGCATGAAATTCGTGCACGGGGGTGGGGGGTTGTCCCTCAGCCCAGCCTGCACCCTCTCCAATCTGGGACCCCTCAGGGGATGTCCAACTGCCCATTTAGGCCCAATCCCGGTGAGATTGGGTCTAAACGGGCAGTCGGACATCCCTTTCACAATCCAGGACTGCTGGCTCCCAACTGCTCGCCTTCCTGCCTTCCTGATTGCCCCTAACCACTTCTGCCTGCCAGCCTGATCACCCCCTAACCACTCTGCTGCCAGCCTGGTTGATGCTTAACTGCTCCCCTGCCAGCCTGTTTGCCCCCAACTTCCCTCCTCTGCTGGCCTGGTCACCCCTAACTGCCCTCCCCTGTAGGGTTGATCGCCCCCAACTGCCCTCCTCTGCCGGCCTGGTCCCTCCCAACTGCCCTCCCTTGCTGGTCATCTTGTGGTGTCCATCTTGTGTCCACATGGGGACAGGCATCTTGTGTGTTGGAGTGATGGTCAATCTGCATATTACAATTTTATTAGATAGTATAGAGGCCTGGTGCATGGGTAGGGGCCAGCTGGTTTGCCCTGAAGGGTGTCCCGGATCAGGGTGGGGGTTCCCTTGGGGCATGGGGTGGCCTGGGCGAGGGGCCTGTGGTGGTTTGCAGGCCACCCATGTCCCCCGGCGACCCAAGTGGAGGCCCTAGTATCTGGAATTTATTTATCTTCTACAATTAAAACTTTGTAGCCTGGAGTGGAGCCAAGCCTCCTGCTCGCTCCGTGGCAGCAGCCATTTCTGTTGGAATTTATGTATCTTCTATAATTGAAACTTTGTAGCCTGGAATGAAGGCCTGAGCTGGCCAGGGCTGCAGAAGCTTGGCTTCCTCCATTGCCGGGGGCAACCCTAGCTTCCTGATCTTCCAGCTCAGTTGCTGCTGCCATTTCTGTTGGAATTTATTTACCTTCTATAATTGAAACTTTGAACCCTTGAGTGGAGGCCTGGGCCAGCCAGGGTGTGTGGAAAGCTTGGCTTCCTCCATTGCCAGGGAAACCCAAGCCTCCCTCTTGCTCTCTGTGGCTGCAGCCATCTTGGTTGGGGTTAATTTGCATACTTGCTCTGATTGGCTGGTTGGCATGGCTGGTGGGCATGGTTTGTGGGTGTAGTGGAGTGATGGTTAATTTGCATATTACTCTTTTATTAGATAGGATCTTAGTTTTACCACATGGATTAGGATTCAGGGTTGGACACAGATTTTTAGGGCAACATAGATTATGCTTTTGTCTAAATATGTTTGTAAAGTCTAAATATCCCTGGTATTTAAAAGATAAAAGTGAATAAAATGAAAGCAATTTTAGAATTACTTCTGATAGTGGAAAACTATAAACTACACAAATCTTCAATAATTGATAAGTAGTCAAATATATCACAGGCTATGATAGTACTGGAAGCCATTAAAATACACATTGTACAGGAATACTTACTGATATGGAAACATGCATATGCTATACTATTAAGGAAAAAATAGATTTCAAAACAATGTATAGTGTAATTGAAATTATGTAAACAGAAATACATTGACACAGTTCAAAATTAAAAGGGGTATACAGGAAGAAGTTTCCCTTTTATCCATTTCCACCCCAAGGTATTCAATGTTATTAATGTAGAATATATCATTGTAGAAATATTTTATGTATACCCAAGCATGTGTATATATTCTTCTTCACCTGCTTAATATAACATTTTTGCATACTTAATTCTTTTCTGTTTTGACTATTGATTATGCTTTTTTGCCAATGTAAAAATGACCACTCATGTTATTTGATGGTTTGTATGTAACATTGTAATGTATGACTTTGCTGTGTTACCTAATCTAAGCCTCAGGCTCCTCATCTGTGAAGTGGAGATGATAGCACTGACTTCATAAGAGTTGTAGTAAGGATTTATTTCTTTTAAGATTTTAAATTTATTTTTTAGAGAGAGAGGGAAAGGAAGAGAGAAAGAAACGTGGATGTGATAGCCAAACATCCATTGGCTGCCTCCTGGACACCCCTTCCCCCCTACAGGGATCAAGCCAAAACCCAGGCATGTGCCTTGACTGGGAATCGAACCAATAACCTTTCAGTGCACAGGAAGATGACCAACCAACTGAGCCATACTGGCTAGGACTGCAGAAAAGAGTGAAATGGCATATTATCTGCAAAGCACTATTGCTGACTCATAGAAACTATTATGACAGACACTCAAGAAAGCAAGTTTATTGACACTTTAACTTGCAACTTCAAAATTACCTCCAGCTATTAATACTTTTTGTGTTCAACAGAAAAATGGGTGGAACAGCACCTCCGGACAGCGGTTGGAAAGGAAGCCTCAAAGTGCCCTACAATGTTGGACCTGGCTTTATTGGAAACTTCTCTACACAGTTAAGAGACTCTTTTTATTTTAGGGGGAGGACACCTCTTTTTTTTTTCCATTAAAAAATAAGCACTTATAGAGGATGATTAAAAAAAAGTAAGACCTATCTAGTATCAGCAGGAAACAAAATCACAGGTTGAAGGGACTACACTTACATCATTACAGCCGGACAGGTGGCCAATGTAATTTTTGCGTGCGTGCCTTTAGAAATCTTTTAAACAATAAAGTAAGATTTAAAAACTGTGGGTGGTAATCTGTTAACCAGTAATTTTTGAATGTGTTCTTTATGTTTGCATTAGAAAAGTCAAGATGCACATCCATTCCAACAATAAAGTGACAAGAATTTACAATGTGATTGGAACTCTCAGAGGAGCAGTGGAACCAGGTAAGTTAATCAGCATGTAGCAAATGAGCAACTTTTCTTTGCCAGGTACTTACTGCTCCAAGCTTTGTTGCTCTGAGGTGAGCAAAGCAAAGCAACTCTTGGCCCTAATGGAACTCCTATAAATACAGAATGCATAGATATGAGGTGATTTTTTACTGTGATATATGTTGTTTAAAAAAAAAGAGAGAGAGAGAAGTGAATGGTGGGGCTAGGTTGATAAAGTGTGAAGTGTACACGCTTTGCTTCAGGATCAAGGGAGAAAGCGCAGGGAGAGATGGATTTTAGGTGTCTTCTGGATTTGTTTACCACATAGTTTTGCATGGGTAAATATCTTCATGATAACTATAAATATCTATATAAAAGAGCACTAGAGCCCTGGCTGGTGTGGTTCAGTTGGTTTGATTCCTGGTCAGGGCACATTCCTGGGTTTTGGGTTGAATCCCCAGCAGAGGGCGTGCAGGAGGCAGCTGATGGATGTTTCTCTCTCACATTCATGTTTCTCTGTCTCTCCTTCTCCCTTCCTCTCTGTGAATCAATTTAAAAAATCTTTAAAAAAAGATAGCACTCAGAAAATTAAAGTAACTTTGAATTAATAATTTTTTAAAAATTGAAGTTGAGCCTGACTGGTTTGGCTCAGTGAATAGAGCATCGGCCTGCGGACTGAAGGGTCCCAGGTTTGATTCCGGTCAAGGGCATGTACCTTGGTTGTGGGTACATCCCCAGTAGAGGGTGTGCAGGAGGCAGCTGATTGATGTTTTTAACTCTCTATCCCTCTCCCTTCCTCTCTGTAAAAAATCAATAAAATATAATAAAAAAATTTGAAGTTGATGAAATATATAGATACATGCTTTCCAAAGGATTTCAGATGATATGGGGATTAATATATTTTATAAAGATATATTAATGTTCCAGTTCCTTAAAAATTATTGGGTTATATATTTTTTACCAAAACAGATCTAATTAAATTGTATATCTTTCTTACAAGCAGCCAGTGCTTTTCTTCAGTGATCAAGAATGTTGATATGCTCCAGTGAAAACTAAACAATAGATAACTGGCTATTTGTTGAATTTTACTGAGTACCTATTTTTTACCAGCTCTATGCTAAGCATCGGGGATGGTGGGATAAAAAAAAAAGACATCACCTGGGAACAAGGAGCTTATGGCTGGGAGGGGGGGCATACATTTAAGTGTGGTAAATACTTTTTCAGATATGAAAAGATTGCCCCCAGGGCTGGGTAGGGAAGCAATTCCCTCTTCCCATGGAAACTAGGAATGGTTCATTAAGGGGGAAAATCTTTGACCTGAATCTTGAAAATAAATAGAAGGAGTAGGAAATGGAGGACTTGGTATGTAGCCACTGTGTTCTCTTAATCTGAAAATACTGGAAGCAGTGCTAAGTAGGTAAGAGAGGAGTAATAGAGAATTATGTAAAGATGTGAATAGGATAATTTATACTTAATTATCATTACATATATACTTATAATTACTATAATACTATACATTTGCTTATCACTCATATTTTCTTCATACATCAAAATCAGAACAAAATACATTATGTGTTTACACACGTGTTCAGGAACCTTGCTATCTTCCTCTGAGTCTTTCTTTAAAATTTAATTTATTGATTTGAGAAAGAGAGAGACACACAGAGAGAGAAACATCAATTTGTTGTTCTACTGATTTATACAATTTACACATTCATTGGTTGATTCTTGTATGTGCCCTGACTGGGGATTGAACCGGAAACCTTGGTGTATCAGGACAATGCACTAACCAACTGAGCTACCCTGCCAGCGCTTCCTTTGAGTCTTGATGCTCTGTGATCAGATGCTCTGGAATCATTTGCAATGTGCTTTGTTACTGACTTGGAATGACAAGTAATTTTGCAATGATGCTTTTTAGACAGATATGTCATTCTTGGAGGTCACCGTGACTCATGGGTGTTTGGTGGCATTGACCCTCAGAGTGGAGCAGCTGTTGTTCACGAAATTGTGAGGAGTTTTGGAATTCTGAAAAAAGAAGGTAATGTAAGTGAAGAGTAAAAATGCCTACTTCTTTGAGTCTCAGCTTAGTTCCCTGTTGACTGAGTGTAAAAATGTCACCTCATAGATTTGTGTGAAGGGTGAACTGACAGGATACACGCAGACTGTGTCATCTGAGTAGCATAGAGTACTTAGCAGTAGCACAGGATAGCTTTCAATGAACTGGGCTATGTTACTTATGTTGGTTAGTTAGTTATATTGCTTATTCATGCTTGCATTTGTATAATAATATTTACTTTATTGATATTTATATATTAAACTATAATCTGAAATAAAGGAATTACACCATAAGTGGTTACTCTTAGCAACTAAGAAGATGGAGATGGTTTTCCTCACAGAAGAGTACACACCAGAATTAGGTCTTAAGCCAAAGCTTCCTGGCCTGGGAACTGTGAGCGGAAGTTCCTGGGTTCTTCCAGCCTCACACCTCAGATCAAGTGTACTAAGTAACTAAGGAGGTCAAAGCTTATTCAGAAAAATACTGGTCTTCTCAACTAATGAGATACTGTCAAAAATTCAATATCTGCATATTTGTAAACCCCTAGCTTTGGATTGCTCTCCAGAATTTAGGTTTATACTCTTAGCACCATTATTTCAGTCATTTTAAATCTTCATATAAAATCCAAATAAAGTTTAGTTTAAATAGTTGCTTTTTAAAATAATTACTATACAATGACAGCAGAAAGTCCACTCTGTTTACTGACCCTGAAAACAAGGTGGCTTGGGGCTGTAAATGTGATCCCCCCCCCTTTTTTTTTTTTTAGCAACAAGTAAACAACAGTAAAAAATATAAGTTTGCATGATACTTATTTTCTCAGAGAAATGGTGCTTTCACATGTGTTATCTATTTGGAACTTGTAGCCACCAGGGAGAAGTTAACCTACTTATTTCTATTCTCACTTTACAATGAAGATAACCAAGGTTTACAGAATCAGGGAACTCACTCAAGGTTCTATAGCTAGTGTGTGGCAAAGACAGAGATCCAGGGCTTAAACTCAAATTTCTGGCTACCAGTCCACAAAACCATGATGTCTCTCTTTAAAATAAAGTGTAAAGGTGCTTTATTTTTTTTCCACACAACTCTGTTATATTTTTATAAAACAAAATTATGGAGACCTGAATTTGCATAGTTTATGAATTCTGTAGTGTTTAATATTATTACAAAAGCTTTTATGATTTCATAAGATTTCCTGTGTTAAGTACAAAAGATCACTGGGATCATTCTAGAGCATGCCAAAGAACACAAAGATGAAGAATAATATTAAAGGTAATTTGAATGATGCTACTAAGAAACCTGACAAAAATGAAACACTGAACTCAACTCATATAGGGATACATCTTCTGAATAAGCACAAATGAATTAGTTACTAAAATAATGGATACGTACCTTTTTTGGATCACTTATTAAGTGCTATATTTATAAATACTAATCATTTAATCCTTCCAACAGTCAAGTAGTATCTTTACCTTGTTATTCCTGGCATACCAATGAAGAACAGAGGCTTAGTAAGTTTGAATGGCTTTCTCTTAGTCATACTGCTAGTTAGTGAAAGAACCAGGGTTTAACATAAGATCTTCCTTTCACACCAGTGTTACTCGAAGCCATACCATCTTCCTGTTGAATTTTATGTAGGTTTCAGTAGCCACAGACATTGGCATTGTTAACTGAGCTTCTGTTGAGGAATCCTGGCACAGTTGAGTGAAATCATACAACCAGCTGACACTGAACAATCACACGATGCCAGAACAACAAACAGGAAGAGCTGTCAAGGATTTTCTCTGTTTTATGTGCTCTCTAAACACAGACCACATCCAGCACTCTCTTCTTCCGCTCTAGGCAGCTGCGGGTCACAGGTGGTTTCCTATGCTCAGCCAATCTTTATAAACCTAAACAATCCATGGTTTTGTTTGTTGTTTTTCTTGTTGGGCTTGGCAATGTTGGAGAAAGTTTGCATTTTTTCAGCATTTATATGTATATACATACTATTTTAGGATGGAGGCCTAGAAGAACAATTTTGTTTGCAAGCTGGGATGCAGAAGAATTTGGTCTTCTTGGTTCTGCCGAGTGGGCAGAGGTTAGTGGATGGTTTCCTACAATATGTATTTTCATCATGAGACAGCAGTTCGAACTTAATTCTCAAGGATGTGAACATAACACGTGATCCAGTGAAGCAATATATCCGTGTTCAAAAATCAACAATAAAAATAGCTCTGTCACCAAAGAACTAAGTTCCATGTGAACATTTCAGAGCCAGTTAATGTCTGTTGTCAAAATAACTATTTTCTGCGAGTGTGATAGGAACTAAGCAAATTCACTAGAAACCAAACAGCAAAACAAGATACCATGTTTCTATTACCTTTTCCAAATTAGCTCTTAAAGCTAAGCATATTGAAATAACCCCTGAGCTTGTGTAGTAAGGTATATCTTTCACAGCTATCTTCTCTATATCATAATGACCTACTCTGAATTAAATCATGCTAAGTTATCTTCCCTAAATCATAATGACCTACTCTGAATTAAATCATGCTAAGAATAGGTATCAAGTCCCACCACGTAATATTTATGAGGCCCCTTGGAAAGTAATTTTTACTTGCATGTATTGTGGGCTTTGTGTAATAGGCATTAGCTATAAATATATGCAAAGTTGACACTGATTCCATTCACTTCAAGTCATTTAATCAATATTTATTGGGCTTCTAATATGCTCCATAAATTATGGGAAGACCTGTAACCTTCAATTTTCTTTGGGGGAAAAATAAAAGTAGTATTTCTGTAGACAAGAAAGTTTATGTTGGCATCAGGAAGAGCCTAAATATGTTAAGATTATGATTTGTCTCTTTCAAACTGTTTTCATCACGTGGAGTTGCATTTTTTTTCTGTTTTCTTTCTTATATTCGAGATGCTTAGGAAATTGCATATTTAAGAGATTCAGAATCCATTTGATGTCTCAAAAGAAACTGCTACACCTCCTTTTTTTTTTAAATTGCAATGGTCAATGTTGACCAGTAGGTGGTGGTATTCTACAGGAGAACTTCATATTTCAGGGTAGAGGACATTGATATTCACATATTTTTAACAGGTATATTTGAAATAACATATTTTTAACAGGTATATTTGAAATAACAAGATTCTGTACTTAAATAATGAGATATTCATGAGAAGACTTCCACTGAAAGGATCTCTTATGTCATTCATATTTACTAAGAGAATTTCTTGAGGGATAAACTATACTATGGTTAAGAAATCAGCTTCCTTTTCTTTTACCAAATTAAGAATGTGGACAGTCTTAGCTTACATTTTAGCCTTAAAAATGTATTGTTATTCTTATCAATATTTTTTATTAAAATTCGTTCAAACGAATAATTTTGATAATCTTATATGTCAAATTTGTGGATAATCTGAGCCAGTTCAGTTCAGAAACCTGCACACATTTAATGGAGGTGTGCATTTTTTAAGGGGGAAGTTATGGCTGTATGTTTATGCTTTTTCTTCTTTCATATTATAGGAGAATTCCAGACTCCTTCAGGAGCGTGGTGTGGCCTATATTAACGCAGATTCTTCTATAGAAGGTGAATATCATTGGTCTCAAAGGAAAAGATGGGATCATAGAAGTAGGAGCAGTTTAGTTCATACACTAATAAGGAAGGCAAATTGATTGGCATGTGGTTAGGCCCTAACCACATGCCAGTCAATTTGCCTTCCAATTTGTCAGGACCCTGACAAAGCAACAGCAGATGCTCTAATCCGTGGTCGGCAAACTGCGGCTCGCAAGCCACATGCGGCTCTTTGGCCCCTTGAGTGTGGCTCTTCCACAAAATACCACAGCCTGGGAGAGTCTATTTTGAAGAAGTGGCGTTAGAAGAAGTTTAAGTTTAAAAAATTTGGCTCTCAAAAGAAATTTCAATCGTTGTACTGTTGATATTTGGCTCTGTTGACTAATGAGTTTGCCAACCACTGGGACATCTGCTGTTGCTTTGTCAGGCTCCTGCCCCTGACTCACTGCAGCTGTGAGCCCCAGAGAGCTAATTTGGGAAAGCCGCACTCTACTTCATTTCATCTGGAAGATTACCTTGTATAGAGTAGGACTTCAGTAAATACTTGTTAAATGAATAGGTGGATCATGGAACTAAAGATTTCAATGGTTTTCGAATGAGGTAGCACAAAAAGTATGATTTTGTTCTTGTTGTTCCCAAACTAATGGATGTTCATTTTTATTTATTTAAAAAATGTTTTTCAATTACAGTTGGTATTCACTACTAGTTTGAACATACTGTGATTAGACATTTATATAACTTACCAAGTGGAGCCCCAATAAGTTTAGTACCCATCTGGCACCATACATAGTACAGTGTGATTGACTATGTTCCCTTGCCATACTTTGCATCCCCATGACTATAATGTAACTGCCAATTTGTACCTCTCAGTCCCTTCACCTTTTTCACTCCGCCCTCAACCCCTTTTGATGGAGGCATGTTGGCCTTTGCATTTTCTTCTTTGTTCACATGTGTGAGCTACAGTGCCTCCTAACTTAGTCTACACAGTGCATTTCAGTTATCCTTTCCTCCTCATCTTAGGTTCATGGCTAAGCGCCTGGCCCTCTTCCTGTCACCGTCACTTCCTAGTTGTGTGACCTCAGATTGTTACTCACTTTCTGTGTCTCAGTTTTCTCACCTGTATATGGAGTTACTAAAAGCACATAACCTTAAAGGCTCTTGTGAGGGCAAAGTAGTTTATATTTGCAAACCTCCCAGACTTTTGTCCTGCACAGAGTGAATCTTCAAAAAATGTTAGCTTGTATTATTATTACCCTTACTTAAAAACACATAGTAAGATGAGACTTTGCCATACAGAATAAATACTCCATATATTTTTCCAGAGTAGCATACTATTCTCTTTATTGCTAGTCTTTTTTAAGATTTTATTTTTAATGTGCTTTTTAAATTTATTTTTTATCATCCCATCTGTCCCTTTTAATGCAGATTTTTAAATCATTGGATTTTACTGATTATGTCATTCTCTGTTGTAAAATGCTACATTGGCCTGGCATGGCTCAGTGGTTGAGCATCTACCTATGAACCAGGAGGTCACAGTTAGATTCCCGGTCAGGGCACATGCCTGGGTTGTGGGCTTGATCTCCAGTGGGGTCGTGCAAGAGACAGCTAATCAATGATGTTCCTCTCTCATCGAAGTTTCTCTCTCTCCCTCTTCCTTTCTCTCTCTCTCTCTCTCTCTCTCTCTCTCTCTCTCTCTCTCTCTCTCTTAAAAAACCCCACAAACAAACAATAAAAAACATAGTTTAAAAATAATAATGATAATAATAAAATAAAATGCTGCATTGTCTCCCCATCATGGTCAGGATTAAGAACAAATGACATAAATGTATATAGAATTTAGCTCCCCCAAGTCCACAGTGTAGTTTTCATAAGTGCATTATACATAAAAGTTTAATATTCACAATAACTCTGTGAGGTAAATATTGTTATCCCTCTTGTACAGAACAGGGAACTGAAATTCAAAGAGATTAAGTAACTTTCCCAAAATCACCCAGATTTACAATCTTTACAAGGGTGGGGCTGAGATTCAAATCTACCTGCTCTGTTTCAACTTTATCTTTCTAACCACTACATTCTTACTACCTTATACAGGTTTTTGATCTCATATTACAGATAAATGGTTCTGCCTCTTGTCTTTTTTGTTCTGAGGTAACCTTTCAGAAAACAGGACATTAGGCCAGAGGTCTAAGTGAAGTGGGAGAGTAAGTCCTGCAGCTCTAATGCCAAACACTGTTCCAGGCTGAAGGGACAGTGTGTACCAAGACTCTGAGAAGGAGTCTGTGAGGGCAGAGTGGGAGGTGAAGGTTTGGGCAGGTGACCTGAGGTGGCTTCATCTCTGGCACTGAGGACGATGAGTTTTGATTGGACACAGGTTTTAAAAGGATTAGTTGACTAAGGAATTAAGAGTGGTCTTTGAATGAAAAAATAAAATTTAAAAAAAGGAAATAAAAAATAATCAAACTTCTGGTCTTTCAGGAAACTACACTCTGAGAGTCGATTGTACTCCACTGATGTACAGCTTGGTATACAACCTAACAAAGGAGGTACAAATAATTACATATAATTTGAGAAAATCTGAGTTCAGCAAATGCTATTGTCTTGAGATACCATTGTTACGTTAAGCATCTGTGTCGTTTTATAACTTCTCTTTTCCTCTTATAGCAAATATCCACTCCATAGGACATTACATCTAATAAAATGTTTACACACATTATCCCATTTCTCCCCTCACCACCCCAAAGCAACGTGTCTACACCCCCACTTGAAAACTGGGGCTTAAAAAGCATTAGCCACTGAAGTTACTCAACTTGTCTAGTAGCTGAACCGAGACTTGGTTCTGGGGTTTAATGCCTTAATTTTAAAACTGGTTTGTACTCCTTAATATAATGAATGATATCAAGTAACCCAGGATGCAGAAAGACAAAAGTTTCTGATTGAGGAAGGATATAATTAAAAATGTACCAAGTGCTGGCTGCTAGGGACAAAGCAATTTGGGGAAGAGGCTAGGTGAGAACATGTACTCCTTTCCTGACTTCCTGACCTGGCTCCATTCCACTGAGTCCTACTGGGCTGGGCTGACAGCTAAAGTTTTCTTACGCTGACTGCAGCTCCAGGTACTGAACTTGGTGGACAGGTGATGCCTGAATCCATAAAGGACGGGCAACTCTTCACTTTAGTTCTCCTGCCTCATAAAACCATTGTTCCTGAAGTTAGTCAAAATGAATGAGTTTTTGAGTGGCAGATTTTTCTTGTTACTGCTAATTTGCATTGGAAAAGGAAAAAAAAGACTCACCCATTTAATAAAATTACTAATTGAAATGTAATTACCAAGAAAAGTTCAATGCCCTAGCCAGTTTGACTCGGTTAATAGAGCATCTGTTGACCCACGGACTGAAGTGTCTCAGGTTTGATTCTGGTCAAGGGCAAGTAACTCAGGGTGTATGAGGAAGACAACCAATCGATGTGTCTCTCTCACATCGATGTTTTTCCTCTCTCTCTCAGTCTTTCTCCCTCCCTTTCACTCTCTTTAGAAAATCAGTGGAAAATATCCTTGGGTGAGGATTAACAACAACAAAAAACAACAAAAAAGAAAAATATTATATTTCCCCTCAGGTAGGGATTTTAAGTAAGACAAATATCACTAAACTTTGGTTTCAAAAGCATGGAATTTAATCTTATAAATTAGCATTTCCTACAGGACTAGAAAAAATTAATTTGAAAAATATATTTTATGTTGTTAAGAGCTCCATCACTTACCTGCGGTTTTATCAATTTCCATAAAGTGTATAAAATTTTAAATATCTGAAACAGGGTATTTCAGTGAGTTCCCACTGTTCATGTAACTTAAGGTAAATGCTAAGGACACGTGGCAGCTGTATTTGTTTACTGGGACAGTTGCATTCACACTACTCTCTAGGTCAACTTTGAAATGATGTGATGATTGACAATTTTGGGTTTTGTTTGATTCTGTTTTGTTTGTTTTGGGAAAGTGAATTGCAACATTTCAACTTTTAGTGATAAACAGAGAATTTAGTCTTATGTTTTTACATTGTTCCAAATTTGCATTTCTTAGAATAATTGGAGTGATACTGTCCATTATACCAAAGTGTGGTAAATTTATAAGCTTGAGTAAAATTATTTTGTTGCTGTATTTATTCATAGTTTACAAGTTAAGATGTAGCATAACTTCTCTCTCCCCACACTTATGCAAATTTATTTGTGCCCCCATAGACCTTCGTACATACCTCTGTTACAGCACCAAGCACATTGAATTCAATGTTCTTACTTACATTTCCCACGAGTGGGGAGTTTAAAAAGTGTCTTATTGAACTTGGTATTCCTGGAACTTCACAACAAGTCTTAAACAGCATAGGTACTCTATAGACTTTTAAAAATGGAATTTGTTGAAAAATAGAACATAGGAGGTTTATTAAATATAAAATAAAAACATTATATACCATATATATTGTTCAATAACCTATGAGTAACTAGGGAACATTAATTAAAGTTTATTTGCTAAGTGGTTTTGCCATCACATTTCATGTTCTGAGTCTAGAATTCAACAATAGGTCGTATTTTACTTTGTTCTCATCTGTAAAACTAGAAAATGTATTTAAAGCCCAGTATTAATGCAACTAAAATATATACTCAATTAGAGAAAATATTAGTGCACTTATTTTGTTATATATTACCTAATGATTTTAGCTACTGTGTTGGAAAAGAAGAAATATTAAAAGAAATACCTTCTCGTAACTAGCTTACTTCTTTTCCATTTTTTTTTATAAGAGGAGAAATAATGTTTTTGAGAGTAGCTCCACTTAATTCATTAAAAGAGATAAATTTTTTTTACATAATATAACCATTCCTTTGAATACAGTGGTTTGGTATAATATATGTAGCCTCTTTTCCATACGTTACATGTATTGTTTATAATAGTTGCACTTGTATATTATAAGTAGTGAGCATTTTCCCATATTGTCAGAAACTCATTATTGTATATCTTAATGACTAATAAGGTACAAATTGCTTCCCTTGTTTTTTTTTTTTTTTTTTTTTGTTTTTGTTTAATCCTCATCTTAGGGTATGTTCATTGATTTTAGAAAGAAAGAAGAGAAGAGCGGCGGTGGGGGGGGGGGGAAAGAAACATCAATGTAAGAGAGAAACATCTATTGGTTGCCCCCTGTTTGCATCCCAATGGGGGACTGAACCTGCAACCTAGGTATGTGCCCTGACCAGGAATCAAACTTGAAAAACCTTTTTGGTGTTGGGGCAACACTCCAATCAACTGAGCAACATGGCTGGGGTACTTCCCTTGTGTTGCTGAATATAGTTTAGCTATTCATTTCCTGGTTAATGGACATTCAGATTTTAAAACATCTGACTCATAAGTATCCTTTCTCTTTTTAACATGTGCAGCTCCAAAGTCCTGATGAAGGCTTTGAAGGCAGATCTCTCTATGAGAGCTGGAATGAAAAAAGCCCTTCACCAGAGCTCATTGGCATGCCCAGGTAAACAATCAAACAAGCAAAGAGACAAAACTCTCTACTGAATTTAGTATGGGATTATGTTGGAAATAAAACAGATTTTTTTTCAATCATTAATAAAAAAATTTATTTGTTTTAAAAATCCTCTAACATTTGATAAAGGAAAAGTGATGTTGAGGTTCTCAAATAAAATATTACTATGTATGTGTTTGAAGATAAATCTGTAGGCCATCAAGAGATGCTTTCCTTTTGAATAGGTAACATATATGCATGGTAAATAAAAGATTATAATGGTTGAGAGTAATTCCCCTCATATTTCCCCTACTGACTCTATAAATTATCTTATTTTCTGAACATCATACAATTAACAAATATTTTAAGTTACTGTAAAAAAAAACCTATAGACACTATTGTAGTTTTGGTTGTGTAAATAAAATTAATTTTAGACTGTAATAAGATATACAAAGAATTTATTTATTTGAGTACAAAGGATCCATAGTCCTAAGGATATTAAGGTTGGAGATTTTAGGGGAGGCCCCGGGGGGGGGCGGGGGAGGGAGATCTCAATAGAATATTCAGCAGCTTTCCAGGTGTGTCCTTTCAGGGTCAGGGTCTGATTGATTGGTCGAGGTCAGGACTGGGGGTTATTATTCAATATAGCTGGGCCCTGAGGTCAGCTGTGGCATCCCTTGTCTGGTTTTGCTGCCTTTCTGGGCCTGGAACTGAAATACAACTGAGGCCTAGATGTTATCCCTAGGGAAGAAAGCTCAGGAGGTCCCAACCACAAGACCAGCCATACACTAAGGGAGGGTAGGTCACCCTGGGAATGAGATCCCACCCTACAATTATCTGTTGCTGGGCATCTGGGGTTTTCGGCCCTGGTGACCTTCTGTACCCAGCCCATTGACCTTGCTCTGCTCATGTCTGTCTAACTTCCTACCACAGAATCTAATGCTATCTCCAGATATCTAGTGTCAGTATTGAGATGAGTGGTAGGACCCCTGTTGGTTTCCTGAAGAATTGCTTGTTGTTGATGTGGGGATAATCCCCTTCCTCCCATCCCACTCATTGGAATGGGAACCCAAAAGAACAATGGACACCCTAACAAAATATTCTTGGAGTAGATATTTTGTGGTCAAAACTAATATTTCTCTCAAAATTTTTTCTACATGTCTAAGGTGATGCATTTAAAAATTATATTTAACTTTTACTATAAGAATGATGTTTAATTAATCTTTAATCTGTACTTGATGAAGAAATCTCAAATAATTCTGAATTTTATCCCTACAAGGATTAGCAAGTTGGGATCTGGTAATGATTTTGAGGTGTTCTTCCAAAGACTCGGAATTGCTTCAGGCAGAGCACGGTATACTAAAAATTGGGTAAGTCTATTCATAAGTAATTCAGGATTATTTACATTTCAGCTAAACAAATCATTCTGAATCAAGAAAAGTGACTGAATAGAGGAATTTGAAGCAAATGGAAAAGTCTCAATGGTCAAGATGGTGCTACTCCTGAGACAGTTACTGCATCTGCTATCCAGAGCCTTATAATTTGAACTTCCATGTACTCCCTTAAATATATTTTCCATTTCATTAGTGGTATTGCATTCACCCAGTTATTTAAACTAGAAATGTAGGAATTGTCTTTGATTCCTCTCAACCCATCATCATTCAAAACCAATCTTGTATCAAGACCTGCAGATATTTGAATTTTGATTTGATTATATCTCCAATCATTAAACGTGAACATTGTAATAACAAATGGCATATAATACAAGTCATAGTTTTCTTTTATTGTTGCTGATAATGATAGTGACCATTTTATAGTTTTTACTTTTCTGAAAGTAACATTGATATGTAGTTCGTAAAATGTAACATAGTGCTTAAAGAATTGATAATGAAAAACAGTGGTTCCCCTATCCCACGTACATGCTTGTCTTTCAACTAATCATTTTTTATATATATACTAGAGGCCCGGTGCATGAAATTTGTGCACGGGGGCAGGGAGTGGGCGTCCCTCAGCCCAGTCTGCATCCTCTCGCAACCCGGGAACCCTCGGGGGATGTCCAACTGCCAGTTTAGGCCTGATCCCACAGGGTCAGCAGTCAGACATCCCTCTCGCAATCCGATGGCCTGCCTGCCTGGTTGTCCCTAACTGCTCTCCTGCCAGCCTGATCATCCCTAACTGCCTCTGTCTTGGCCCCTGCCACCACGGCTTCATCTGGAATGACATCCAGAAGGTCGTTTGGCTGTCTAGTCTAATTGGCATATTATGATTTTATTATGATAGATATATACTAGAGGCCCGGTGCACAAATTCACACACGGGTGAGGTCCCTCTAGGTGGCCTGTGGAGATCAGGCCCCAGCTTGTACCCCCAGCATCACAACCCCGCAGCTCTGCCTGGCACCCCACCTTGGCCTGGTGCCATCTCCTCACCTGCTCCACCACCCACCACCATGGGACAATTGGCAGGGCGATTGTGCCCCCATTCGCATCCACCTTGGCCTGGTTCGCTCACCTGCTCCACCATCCTGCTGGAGTCCCGCTCTCATTGGGGCCCATCAGGGCCGGCAACGCCTCCACTGTTGCCCGCTGCCAGCACCATGTCTCCAATACCCACCATTTCTGCACCGCCCCCTGGTGGTCAGTGCACGTCATAACGAGCGGTCAAACTCCTGGTCTCCTGGTCTCTCGGTTGAACGACCGCCCTAAGGGGTAATTTGTATATTAGGCTTTTATTATATAGGATATATTTTTTTTTATTGGTTTCAGAGATGAAGGGAGAGGGAGATAGAAATATCAATGATGAGAGAGAATCATTGATTGGTTGTCTCCTGCACACCCCCCACTGGGGATCGAGCCTACTACCAGAGCACATGCCCTTGACCAGAATCAAACATGGGATCCCTCAGTCCGCAGGCCAACATTCTATCCACTGAGCCAAACCAGCTAGGGCCAACTGATCAGTTTCATGTGTTATCCATTTATCTCTTACTAGGGATGATAGGCATTCAGTTTTCCCATATGACCTCTACTCTCAACTCGGTATATAGTGGCACTATACTTGTAAATTAGGAGACTTTCATTGTTTTCCTCCATGTACCCATAACTAATTTATCACAAACTCTTCAATTATTCAAATACATCAATTGATGTGGCAGATTTCATTATCCCCCAAGGTTTGTTCTCTGGCTCCTCTGGGTTCTCTGGTTGTTCTCTCTGCCTGGGACACAGCTCGTGCCTGTGAAATTTTCCTTCACAGAGAAATCTGAAGGTACCTTCATTTATCTCCTCTATTGTATCTTCTGTTCTCCGGATTTTGTTTCCTCCTCTTTCTTGTATACTCTCTACTTGTTTTGAAGCACATCTTTCAGGCACTTCCTGAAAAAGGTGTATGAAAGCTGAAGACCATGCATGTCTGAAAATGTTATCTGTGCCACACACAATTCTTCCATAGTTTGGCTTGGGTCAACTTTCGGTTGAAGATTCTGTACCCTGAGAAATTTGAATTCATGGTTTCATTGTTTTCCAGCCTTGAGGACTGCTATTGAGATTTGGGGCCATTTGATCCCAGTTCCTTTGTCACTGATATTTTTTAAAAGAAGATTTTTAGTATCTTCTCTTTTTTTTCTTAGTGAGTGGGAGGGAGTAAGGTGAGGAGAGAGAGAGAAACATTGATGTAGAGAGACACTATAATTTTAAATTTATACTGAATTGGTCTCATAAACGTGTGCATTCACCACTCACCATGAGCAAACAAATGCACCAGGCTGGGGGGTGGCTTAGTGCACATAAAAAATCAAGTTTAAAACTGCTGTAGAAATCAGGCCAGTGACAACAGAACCAATTAATGCGTGGGATGCGGTGTGATCACGTGCTCATCATTTCTGGAACATTATTTATGAGTGGTGACACTTGGATTTAAATATGTAGACTATAGTTATAGATATGTAATATTTCTTTATGTCAGCGAAATTACTACAGAGCTTTTTTTTTTTTCAACGTATGGCCCATGTTCTAAAATTTGTTAACAGTGACTCAATAACAAAAAATTCACCTGTTAATTTAATTATAAGCAAATCTAGGTTAAAAGCGTTCTAAAATGAACAGGATATTAATTTTCACATATCACATAGGGACAGGAAATTTTGTCCATTAAATCCAAAGTTCGTTAAATCAAGGTCCGTAAAATTGAGGGTTTACTGTAGTCAAAACTTGGAACAGATTTTCATATTCTATTAACCTGTTAATGAGTGGCTTATTGAGGTACTTAAATACTTTCCTGTATTCATTACTGACCAAAAAAGCCTAATTAATATTATAGTAAATATGTATTTTATGATAAAATATCTTATAAGAGATATACTTATTTTGTTCTTTGCTTTTTTTTTTTTTGTAGGCAATAAACAAATTCAGCAGCTATCCACTGTATCACAGTGTTTATGAAACTTATGAATTGGTGGAAAAGTTTTATGATCCAACTTTTAAGTATCACCATGCCGTGGCCCAGGTTCGAGGAGGGATGGTATTTGAACTAGCCAATTCTGCCATGCTCCCTTTTGACTGTCGAGATTATGCCGTGGTTTTAAGAAAGTATGCTGACAAAATCTATAACATTTCAATGAAACATCCGCAAGAAATGAAAACATACAATGTGTCCTTTGGTATGCTACACATTTTCAGAATTCATTATCTATATGTTTCTGTTAATCTCTAAAATATGATGACATGCCTGACGTCCATTTTTCATTTATTGTTGTTCTACATGATCAAATATTTTCCTTACATCTATAAGTGCATTTTTCCCCACTTGTGCTTATCTGGAAATATACAAAATGTTAATCCCTTGTAAAATATAAAGAACAGCTTACACTATTTTTCTTTTTGCTTCAGCTATAGAGCAATACTACTAGATCCTAATTTCTCTTTCAGATTCACTCTTTTCTGCAGTGAAGAACTTTACAGAAATTGCTTCTAAGTTCAGCGAGAGACTGCAAGACTTGGATAAAAACAAGTATGTTCCACATACACAAGTTACGTGTTGAAATATCTTTGCAAGTTTTTGCTGCTTCTGTCCCTTTACTCTAAGCATATAGGCTGCCATATCTCTCAAAGAAAGACCCACTTCTGACCTCCTGAGTGGCAACTGTGCTGCTGAGAAATGCTGATGCTCCTTCCCTGCCAACTCATTAGTGCAAAACCCCCAGCTGACCACTGAAGGGCCTCCACCGCCTGACCAAAGCCCTCTCCAGCTTTCTCTCTTGTGCTTTCAGTATCTCTCTCTCCCTCAGACTTCAGCCAGACTCTTATTCCCGAACACACCTTCTTTCTCCCTCTCCTTAAAGTCATTACCTCCGCAAAGAATTCTTTTCTTCACTTCCACGTGGGAAAATTCTATTTATCTGGAATAACAAATATTGTAAAACCATCATTTTAGGATTAATTCTGCATAAAGTCACAAAAATGAAATGTAATTTGAACAGATTTTTAAGATGGGAAATAAATAATGTGAAAACATTAAGGAATTTTTTTAAAGGTAGAAATTTGAAGGTGAGTATCTCTTTATATTAAACATATTACAATGATACACATATCAAATCCTCAGGGATTGATGCAAGAATACATTGAAAGAGCCAAGGCCAGTGTGTTTAGTGGATTAAGCATAGTCCCATGCACCGAAAGGTTGTTGGTTTGATTCCCAGTCAGGGCATATGCCTTGGTTTAGTGCTCCATCCCCAGTAGCAGGAGGCAGCTGATAGATGTTTCCCTCTTCCTCTCCCTCTTCCTTCTTTTCTCCCTGAAAATCAATAAAAAATCTTAAAAATCAATACATAGAAAGATCAGAGTAGATGGTCCAAAAATAACCTAGTGATATATAAGGAAGTATTTTTTCTTTCGAACCTGTGACTCCTTAAGAAAAAGATTAAGCCCTAACCGGTTTGGCTCAGTGGATAGAGCATTGGCCTGCGGACACAAGGGTCCCAGGTTCAATTCCAGTCAGGGGTATGTACCTTGGTTGCAGGCACATCCCTGGTGGGGGGTGTGCAGGAGGCAGCTGATTAATGTTTCTCACTCATCAATGTTTCTAACTCTCCCTCTCCCTTCCTCTCTGTAAAAAAATCAATAAAATATATTTTTTTAAAAAAGAAAAAGAAACAGAAACACTATAGCAAAGTGTAAGAACAGCAACCACAAAAAGTCTTGCCTGAGTTTGAATACCCGGGTTTATCAATTAATTGTTATTTCAATATAATTAAAAGTTACTGCCATTTTTTTTCATTAGCACACATAACTATTCTTTTGGTTTTATAAGCCTCATCAAAATAGTATTTTATAAACTTTTTAAAATGTAATTACATTATTGTTCTTAATGGGAAAGTATAGGAATTTAAAATATATTTGCATTGTTCAGTTTTGTTCTAAATTTTTTGTTTTTGTTTGCTAGGTAGTGCACTCATTTTCATGTTGTTATAACTGTATTCATTTCCTTTTCAGCCTAATGTTATTGAGAATGATGAATGACCAACTGATGTTTCTGGAACGAGCATTTATTGATCCTTTAGGGCTACCAGACAGGCCTTTCTATAGGTAAGGGGGGAAAATGACTCATTAGAATTCCATTTCTGTTTTTTGCACTGTAGAAAAAATGATCATAATTGATTTTTTGCAAGCAAATAGAAAAAGTTAAAATACATGCGCATATGGGGACTATACTGTTTCTTCTTTATATGACATATTATCATCACTATGTATGTTTCTTCTTAGTGACTTGTTTCTGATTATACTAGTAAAAGAATATATGTTCATTATAAGAAACTTAGAAGACCCAGAAAGTCCCAAGGAGAAAATAAAAATCTCCCCTTTTCCATCAGTTAGACATAAAATTGTATTTGTATCTCGATGTGTATAATTTTAGCCCTTCTCTCATTTTAAATATATTTGTGTGTGTGTGTGTGTGTGTATATATGTGTGTGTGTGTGTGTATATATATATATATATATATATATATATATATATATATATATATATATGTGTGATGTAAATGAATATATACAGGTTTGGGCAAAAACAGTTTTAGAGTTGTAATGCAAATAAATAATATAATCATAAATAAATAATAATATAATAATAAACTGTGTTTCATGTACTCACAACTGTAAACCTACTTATGCCCATCCCTGTATTTATAATTAAATATATACAATATATAACAATAATTTACTCTTCTAATATTGACGTGTTTTTGTTTTTTGTTTTTCTAATTTTGATGGATGTAGTTATTTCTGTCCCCAGGTTGGTCTTACTAATAAGTATTGCAGAATGAATTAATTATTGACAATTAGAAATGGCCCAATTTTTCTGTAGGGATTATCAAAGGATTGGAATTGGCAGTAAGGGCATTATCCAAACATGGTGACTGGTTCTCCTATGGGGGGATGATTATGCATGAAGCAGAACTGGTTTTTTTTTTTGTTGTTGTTTGTTTGTTTGTTTTTTTGATTGAAGAGAAGAAGGAGAGGAAGAGAGAGCTAGAAACATCACTAATGAGAGAGAATCATTGATTGGCTGCTTCCTGTATGCCCCACACTGGGGATCAGATCAAGCCTGCACCCTGGGCATGTGCCCTGACCGGGAATTGAACCATGACCTCCTGGTTCATAGGTCGATGCTCAACCACTGAGATATGCTGGCTGGGCAAGGCAGACTGTTTTTAATAATTCCTCATGCTTTTATAAGTAGCTAGGCATTCATACATGTTTGCCTGGCTTCTTTTTTAAAGAGGAGGGAAAGCAAAATAGTAAGTTGGTTGCTCACAAATAGGACTTCAATAACCAGAGTTCTGCTACATTTCAGGGGATAGAGTGGAATGATTGTGCCTGTTTTTTTCTTAAAATATATTTCAGAGAGGAAGGGGGAGAGAGAGAGAGAAGACATCAATGATGGGAGAGAATCATTGATAGACATCTCCTGCATGCCCATTAATGGGGAGCCAGCCCAAAACCTGGGCTTATGCCCTGACCTGGAATTGAACTGTGACCTCTGGATTCATAGGTGGACTCTCAACCACGGAGCCATGCCAGCCGGCTGTTCTTTACTTTTTACTTGTTCTTTCCGGCCAGGGCTAATATAGAAACTGACATAACTCTCAGCAAAACATCTCCTTCTGCCTAGGTCTGGTTGAAGATTACAGAACTGTTTTTAATGATTCCTCATGCTTTAAATTGGGCATTCTAACATGTTTGCATGGCTTCATTTTAAAGTGGAGGAAAAACAAAATAGTAAGTTGGCTGGTCACAAATAGCACTTTCATAATAGAATTTTGCTGCACTTCAGGGGATAGAATGGAATGGTGAAAAGTCAGCACTCTTTTGCCATGTGCCTTGAGACTGATCAGGCCTCATTCCCCCTTCTTTGAAGTACTAATATTAACTTTCTTAGAGTTTATTTTTAAGCATTGTAAAATTATAGGTGAATTCTGTCAAGTGTGGCCCATCGTAGGTGACAAGCAGTTTTTGTTATTGTTATTTTTGTTGCTCAGAACCACTTTGTCTTTTTAAAGTTAAATATAGCTAATTAATGCACAGTCATTCTGAAGACTGGTCTTTGGAGGTAGTTGAACTTGGAAGTTGAGACATGGCTTACTGAAATCATAAAATTAGAATTATGTGATCCAGAATTATGTGATAGTTTACTAACAGACAGTAAACTGTTTTTTACCAACAGGCATGTCATCTATGCACCAAGCAGCCTCAATAAGTACGCAGGAGAGTCATTCCCAGGGATTTATGATGCTCTGTTTGATATCGAAAGCAAAGTGGACCCCTCCAAGGCCTGGGGAGAGGTGAAGAGACAGGTTTCTGTGGCCGCCTTCACAGTGCAGGCTGCAGCAGGAACGCTGAGAGCAGTAGCCTGAGGTGCTGCTGTGGAGAACACAAGTTGAATTGGTATCTGTTGCTCAGAAAGAATCCTCGTGGCTGTATTGACAAACTAAAAACTAAAGTTGTGTGTATCTTAGTATTTGTTTCCTTCTCCCTATGAATCAAAACAGAGAGATAGCCGATTTTTATTCTCTAGTTACAATAGGTTATCCTGGAATTGAAGGATATGTTAAAATGAAGGCAAACAGCCTAATATGTCAAGACTTATGTGACATTATCGGGGAATCAAGTCTAATTCAGCACTTCCAAACCTACTCCTGGCGTTGCGCACAAAGATAGCATCAGTTTGGCCCTGGCCCGTATGGCTGAGCGGTTAGAGCTGTGGCCTGAGCAATGAAGAGTCTCACTCAAGGGCTCAGACCTGGGTTGCAGGTTCTATCCCAGGCCCCGGCCCAGGTGTGTGTGGGAGGCAACCAACTGCTGTACCCTTCTCAGACCTCTCCCTCTCCCTCTCTCTCCCTCCCTCTCTCTCTCTCTCTCTCTCTCTCTCTCTCTCTCTCTCTCTTCCTTCTTCTCCCTCACTACCTTCCACTCTCTCTAAAAGTCAGTGGAAAAATATCCTTGGGTAAAGATGGAAGGAACGAAGAAAGGAAGGAAGGGAGAAAGAAAGAAATAAAGGAAAGAAAGAAATAAAGAAAGAGAGAGAGAGAAGAGAAGAAGAGAGAAAGAAAGAAAGAAAGAAAGAAAGAAAGAAAGAAAGAAAGAAAGAAAGAAAGAAAGAAAGAAAGAAAGAAAGAAAGAAAGAAAGAAAGAAAGAAAGAAAAAGAAAAAGAAAGAAAGAAAGAAAAGAAAGAAGACCTGTTTGTGTAAGAGCACACGGGAAAATTCATAGGGCTGCACTAAGTCAGAGGCCTCAAGCCCTGCCTGGCCCCCAGGGCTGAGAGGATACTGTCTTATCACATGAACTAGACAACATGTGTAGTGAAAAATAATAAAGAAAATAACACTTGTAACCCCTCTGGACTGAATAACCATACGAACAAAAGGAACATTACCATTATCCTTGGTCCTCACCATGTACAGTTGCCTGGTGTGCCTTTCTCTCCTGGCAGAGATACCCACTTTCTTGAATTTTGTTGCTATTTCCCATTATTTATAATTTTACCACACGTACTAGATTGCATACGTGTTTTTGGCTTTGTATATTTTTTGAGCTTTTTATAATAAATAAAATTATACCATGTGCATTATTCTAGGATTTGAGTTTTTTCACTAACCTTGGAGGCTGACCCATGCATTATTGTGGCTGTAGTGCACTAGATCTCACTGACCCAGAGCATACACTTGCGTGAATATTACATTGATGAGTCAAGGCCCAGGCAAGATACAGAAACATCAATAGGGAAAGTGACTCTAAAGAATGATTGGTCATAACAACACTGCAGCAATGAGGTACTGTCTAGTAAAAGGGAAAGAGTACTCCAAGAGAAGAGAATAGCAGATACAAGGATTGGTCACTATCCCTAGGTCTGAGATGGAGCAGCCAATGAAGAGTCTTGCCCCACCCATGGTCCTCGCGAATATTAGAGAAGTAGCTGTGGAGCTGCACTGGCAGAACTTGCTGTAAATCGACCCCAGAACTCTCCAGAAACCTGACTCTAGACCACTGTGGGAGCTGTTGACAGGGAAGTGTCTTCCAGAGACACTTGACAACAAAACCAGCCAAGGAAAGCGTATAAAGACAAATATAGATAGAATTTCAACTCTGGTTACTAGGTTCCATCACTCTGATTTCTCATTTCAATTCAGGCATTGTCCACTACATTTACTTGAGTAAGTCAGATGTTTCTGGGTTTTCAATAAATGGTTTGGGCTATTTGTGAAAAAATCAATTTGAAAAGCCAAATACGAAATTTTCAAATAATTTAAACTCAATTTATGTTTATTCCAAAATATATACTTATTTTTTAGCAAATTACTATTTATATTTTAATAGGTAACTTAGATTTAATTTCTATTCAATCCAAAATATATTCAAATGACATAATTATTTCCAGATATAATAACCATTGAATGTGAACCATAAAATCAGAAGAAAATGGGAGTGTAGATGAATAAGTCAAGATGACCTACTAAATCTAAAAATTGGAAAAAATCACAAAGTGAATGCAAACAAGTAAAAATTTTAGAGCATACAGGGAATATATTTTTTTAAAAATATAACAAAGTATAACCATAACTAACATAAAGACACTTTAAATCAATAAGTTCAATATTAATAATTCAATTCCAAGTCTGTCCCATAAGGGTGAGTGTGTATGTGTCTGTCTATGTGTCTGTGTGTGTGTGTTAGTGTGTCTGTGTGTGTAATGTTTAACTTAGGAGAAAAAACAAAAGGAATAAGGACATAAAGCCAAGCCACAAAGAAGTATAGAATGAAATTGTATACTGTTAAGACCTCTATCCTTGAAATTCAGTCACAACCATAAGATAGAATTAAAGTTATTACCAGGCAAAGCAAATAAATAAATAAATAAATAAATAAATAAATAAATAAATAAATAAAGGACAAAACTATGATGGAAGTATATGTTGGAAATAGTTTTAATTGAGTAAAATTAAGGATGTATCCAAACAAAATTTTGAGTTGTAATGAAACAATGTGAGCACCATTTGCAACATCAATAGATGCTCAAATTAGAGAAAAAAGTGGGGTACTAAATGGATATATTATAAAAGAAGAAAAGCCTATCTCCAAGAGATAAAGAAAAGCAAATTTGCCTGGCCAGCATGGCTCAGTGGTTGAGTGTTGACCTATGAACCAGGAAGTCACAGTTGGATTCCTGGTCAGGGCACATGCCTGGGTTGCAGGCTCCAACCCCATGTGGGACATGCAGGAGGCAGCCAATCAATAATTCTCTCCATTGTTTCTCTCTCTTCTTCTCCCTTCCCCTCTGAAATCAATAAAAAAAAAAAAAAAAAAAAAAAAAAAAAAAAAAAAAAAGAAAGAAAAGAAAATTTGTGTCAAATAAATTAGGAATAAAATAATAATAATAATCACAGAAAATACTGAAATTGAAAAATATACAATAAATAAAATCATCAAAAATTGGCTTTTTGTGTAGATCAATTAAAATGATAAACATCAGGATGGGGCTGGGCCAGGGGGCGGGCTCTGTGCCTCTGGCCCAGCACCTCTGCCAGCTCCGGGCCCAACCCCGCGCTGGGGGATTTATTGCAGGGCAGCCTGGCGTCCCTCTGCATTAGCGGGCGGTGGGCGAGGACACAGACGTTGGAAAAGAAACGGCATCTGCGCAAGGGGCTGGCAGCGACGGGGCGGGAGACGCTTTCCTTCTACGTCGCTGCCGAGACCGCGACTGCTGGATGCTGCCGCCCCGGGGAGCGCCTGGATCTTGGGGCCGCAGCAGCGAGCGACCCAGGGTCGGCCTGCCTTCCCCGCAGGCGCCCAGCCAGCTTAGGACCTCTGCCAAGGCGCGGGGAGGGCGGGGCCTGGTGCGGAGGAGGGCGGGGCCTGGTGCGGAGGGGGGCGGGGCCTGGTGCGGAGGGGGGCGGGGCCTGGTGCGGAGGGGGGGGGGGCCTGGTGCGGAGGGGGGCGGGGCCTGGTGCGGAGGAGGGCGGGGCCTGGGGGGGCGGGGCCTGGTGCGGAGGGGCCCTGGTGCGGAGGGGGGGCGGGGCCTGGTGCGGAGGGGGTGCGGAGGGGGGCCTGGTGCGGAGGAGGGGGTGCGGGGGGGCGGGGCCTGGTGAGGAGGGGGCGGGGCTGGTGCGGGGGAGCTCGGGGCCGAGAGCCTGGTGGCCGCTGGTGGCCGCTAGACAAAACCCCAATGGCTGGAGGATGCTCCACTGGTACCAGCCTTTCTGGGCAGAGCTCAGATTTGACAGCTCAGCCGCGTGAGAATATCCGCTGACCCCGCAAGACCCAGGCGCGAACTCTTCACTGTCCAGCAAAGCCAGCACTGCGAGGTTTCAACTTTCCAACTTTGGTTTTTGAGTCTGATCAGAAAAGACTGCCCCTTCGTGTAGAAGGAGAGGGTGAGCTCTATCTTGCAGTTCGCTTGAAAGCCATCTATAGAAAAGACACTCTGGTTCCACATGTCACCGGGACGTATGTTTTCATGAAGATTCGATTTCTCCGACACTATGGTTACATTTCTCGTTTAAAAAGTATACAAGTGCTTTTGGGGACATGCTGAAAGGTAACTGAAGACTGCAAAGAAAAATCTCCAATTGTCATGGCTGAAGGAGAGAATGAAGTGAGATGGGATGGGCTGTGCAGTAGAGATTCAATTACTAGAGACAGCACTGGAAAACATTAGGCAGATCATTTTGAGAAAAACTGAGTATCGTCGTTTGGTGAAAGAGACATCTTATCATCCATCAGACGGGCTTTCAGATGCTGGTTCTTTGGATGGGTTGAATAAGCTTCTTGCTCATCTGCTTATGCTTTCTAAGAGGTGTCCCTTTAAAGATGTAGGAGAGAAAAGCGAGTTTATTTTGAAGAGCATCCAGGAAGTTGGAATTAGAATTCCTCGACCACTGGGACACGCACCAAGCAGATTTATCCCAGAAAAGGAGATTCTTCAGGTGGGGAGTGAAGACGCACAAATGCATGCGTTATTTGCAGATTCTTTTGCTGCTTTGGGTCGTTTGGATAACATTACATTAGTGATGGTTTTTCACCCACAGTATTTGGAAAGTTTCTTAAAAACTCAACACTATCTACGGCAAATGGACGGGCCATTACCCCTGCATTACCAGAACTACACTGGAATAACGGCTACAGCAAGAAATCAGTGCTCCTATTTAGTGAACCTCCATGTAAATGATTTCCTTCATGTTGATGGGGACTCCAAGTGGCTTAATGGCTTAGAGAATGCTCCTCAAAAACTACAAAATTTAGGAGAACTTAAATTGTTAGCCCATAGACCTTGGCTTATTACTAAAGAACACACTGAGCGACTTTTAAAAGCTGAAGAGCACAGCTGGTCCCTTGCAGAACTGGTACATGCAGTAGTTCTACTCACACTATCATTCTCTTGCCTCGTTCACATTTGGCTGTGGAATCAGTCCAGAAATGCATTGTGATGGTGGCCACACATTCAGACCTCCTTCTGTTAATAACTACTGCATCTGTGACATTACAAATGCAATCACAGTGTGGAAGAGAATCAGGTCAACTCAGCAGGAAATGTTTTAATAAGTGATTCCTTCTTTGAGGTCGAAGCCCTCATGGAAAAGATGAGGCAATTACAGGAATGTCGAGATGAAGAAGAGGCACGTCAGGAAGAGATGGCCTCACGTTTTGAAATAGAAAAAAGAGAGAGCATGTTTGTCTTCTCTTCAGATGATGATGAAGTTACACGAGCAAGAGATATATCTCGTCACTTTGAGGACACTAGTTATGGCTATAAGGATTTCGCTAGACATGGGATGCATGTTCCAACATTTCGAGTCCAGGACTATTGCTGGGAAGACCATGGTTATTCTTTGGTAAATCGCCTTTATCCAGATGTGGGACAGTTGATTGATGAAAAATTTCACATTGCTTACAATCTTATTATAATACAATGGCAATGCACAAAGATGTTGATACCTCAGTGCTCAGACAGGCTATTTGGAACTATATTCACTGCATGTTTGGAATAAGATATGATGACTGTGTCGATGGTGAAATTAACCAGCTATTGGATTGTAGCTTTAAAGTTTATATCAAAACTATTGTTTGCACTCCTGAAAAGGTTACCAAAAGAATGTATGATAGCTTCTGGAGGCAGTTCAAGCACTGCGAGAAGGTTCATGTTAATCTGCTTCTTATAGAAGCTAGGATGCAAGCTGAACTCCTTTATGCTCTGAGAGCCATTACTCGCTATATGACCTGATGCCTTTCCTTCATTAAAGATGATGGAATAATCAGCAGATATAGTCTACAAGGGAAAGGTTCTAAGCCCCAGGACCAATGGTAGATAAAAGAATTCAGAAATACATTGTACCACGATTCCTTTAGTTTCTGCTATTTTACTGTGGAAATACCACTGTTGGAAGGAGCAGTGAATACTTGGCAGCTTCAAGTTTAGAGCTGTGAAGGAGGGTTGCCACTCACAGTATTTTGCTTTTTGAAGTACAAGATTCTGTATGACTGTTTTAATACAGCAAATAGTAGTTCTCCAAACCCCGTTGCTTTTATGTTTTAAATACGATAACAAGAATTGGAGCATGCAAAGAATAGGACTTGGAAAATGACACAAGCTTTTTTTACACAAAGAATTTTAGATCTTGGTGCTGCTATTCCCGCTGGTGGAATGAATAGAGTGGCTGTTCCAGTTAAGCTATTAGTAATAAAGTGAACGCTGCTACTATCTGAGCCTACATACATAATTTTTGTGGTTTCAAATTAAACTTGCATATGTATTAATTTCGTTGCATCTAAAAAAGCATAGAATTATTACTCATAGCTCAGCAAAGACTGTTTTGATGGTAACAGTACAAATCTTTCAGTATAGTTTTTTTAAATTCAGAGTTATTGGATGACATTAATTACACTGTCATTCTTAAAGATTTCCTTCAAAAAGCAATCTTAAATGTAAATGAAAATGTGTAAATTAAGAAAAGTTGGCTATCTCTTGACATGCTGTTTCTCAAGATCCCCTGACACTGGAGGACAGCTATCTTGTGCAGTGTTTTTGTTGCCTCCCGGGAGTTGTGGGAAATGTGGCTATAGTCTGCTGCACAGCCCAGTTGCATTCTGCTCCTGCCCACCTCATTGACCCCACTTTAAAGGTGTGCACTCCATAAGTAATAAAGCTGGAAAATATTTTCTTACAGGTTATTAAACTTGATTTACAAAAATGTTGTTTGTTTGAAATGCAAACAGGTTTGAAAGAAATGTGTTGAGTACTTTGTATTCTGGAAGCCTGAACTGCTTTTGAAGTCTGTCAGTATTATTGGTATTTTTTAATAAAGAATAACTTTACTCCAAAAAAAAAAAAATTAAAAATAAATAAATAAATAAATTGATAAACATCAGAGAAAAAGAAGGTGTTCGAATCAAGAACATAAGATCAATATAAGAAGGCAAATGTTAATGAGGTAATATGAGGATTTTATGAACAATATTGTGCCTATGCAATTGACAATTTAAATGATTATGAACATATTCCTTGAAAAACATAGCTTACAAAAGCTATTGCTATGTTGGGTTTTGTGAGAACCTCTGAAATATATTGTTGAAAGGATTACATATGTCCCTTTTACCCCATGTTTTCCTCTCCCAGCCTGTATCTGTCCCCCAGCCCTGGCCTTCATCCCCACACATTGTGTCCATTGGTTTTCCTTACCATATATGCATACAAGTTCTTTGGTTGATCTCTTCCCCCTCAACTGTCCCTCACCCCCCGCCCAACCTCCCCTGCTTTCCCTCTTAGGTTTGATGGTCTGTTCAATGTTTCTGTGTCTCTAGATCTATTTTTGTTCATCTGTTTATGTTGTTCATTATATTCCACAAATGAGGGAGATCATGTGATATTTATCTTTTTCTGACTGACTTATATCAATTAGCATAATGCTCTCCAAGTCCATCCATGCTGTTGCAAATGGTAAGAGTTCTTTCTATTGTACAGCAGCATAGTATTCCATTGTGTAGGTGTACCACCCATCTAATCCATTCATTTGCTGATGGGCACTTAGGTTGTTTCCAATTCTTAGCTATTGCAAATTGTGCTGCTATGAACATAGTGGTGCATATGTTCTTTCTCATTGGTGTTTCATGTTTCTTGGGATATATTCCTAAGAGTGGAGTTACTGGAGTTTCCACAAATTAGAAATTGAACTCCCATTTGACCCAGTAAAACCTCTGAAATATTTTCCATTGAATCCCAAGTATGCTAGTGAGCAGTATTTGCATAGCTATCTATGCAAATGCTAGGATTTACTGTGCTCTGAAGAGATATGAAATAGCATCTGAAGATGCCATAACATATTTTCGAAAGTTCACCTGAAACCCAGTCCTGACAGAGCTTGAAGCTCCTGCCTTCAGGCTGTTGCTACCAGCATATTGAGGACGCCAGGTTCATAACTGGCTTAGGGTCTGGGTCTGTTCTGCATCTTCCTGCCAACAGTGGCTCCTATCAGCTGAAAAGCAGATGACCCCGTGAGTCTGGTGGGGGCTGCTTTTCCTAAGTATCTGTTCACATCTATCTCTAGATGCCCAAAGAGTCCTGAAAGGAATTTTGTAACTCGTTCACCTTCTGCTGAAACACTCACCAACTCTTTCCTCTAATCATACTGATGTCAACTGGAATTCATCAGTGGTTGCTAATAGCAAAGTCAGGCCACTCTGCTCAGGGTGTGAAGGTGCCAAACTATGAAAGGAGCCTTGCACTGATCATGTTAAAATCCTTGTTCTAGTTCAAAGGGCTGTGTGCTGCTTCAGCCCTGGATTCTCACAGCATCCCCACCCTGTCTCCACCCTGTCCCCACCCTGCCATGTGAGGTCAATTGAAGGTCCCTTTTTACTGACTTGGTGCAAGGGAAACTCGAGGCATTACAGAGCATTAGTGTTCTTTTGAAAATAACTTTTGGTCCTTCTGTTTTTTACTTCCAAAGTGTCTGATATTTGAAATATTAGCATCTTTTTAAGCCTAACAAATAATACCTTTTTTCAACATCCTATTAGATTTCACTTTTTATATTTTTATCTTTACATGTTGTTGTAGTTACTATGCTACCTAGCAAAACTTAGTTAGGATGGCCTCGCTTCTGTATTTATTATTTAAAGAAGGAAAAAGGTTGCAGGACCCAGGTTATAGAATTTTAAAATGCTATGTGACATAATCACAAATCTGGGAAATAATATTGTAAGGGAAGGTTGGACAAGTCCCTGTAAGGGACAGCACCATGGAACAGACTGCCCACATAATTACTTGATATGGTCTACAAAATTAGAACAGTAGACATTTCTTTCTCTATACATTATGTAAATGACTGGCAACATAATGAGAAATGTTTGAGGCATTTCCCAGAATTAACTTAGTAAATGTCCTCATATACACATGTACATGTACCTTAATAGGATATGCACTATTCCTTTTCTTTTCCGTGGTCTCCTCAGGAAACATTGTGAAGTGCCATTCCTGGTTAATGAGCCTTAGGTTAATTTACATTCCTATAAACTGATTAAGAGGGCAGCTACTTCAACTCTTTCTAGGATATGTGGGCTTTTATGAATGGCTTTTAAAATTTGTTTTTCAATAGTTTTTAAAAGGTGAGTTTCATTCATTCATTCATTCATTCATTCATTCGTTCATTAATTCATTCATTTAAAAATATGGAATGTGCCCTAACTGGTTTGGCTCAGTGGATAGAGCATCAGCCTGTGGACTGAAAGGTCCCAGGTTCTATTCAGGTCAAGGGCATGTACCTTGGTTGCGGGTGGGCACACCCCCAGTAGGAGGTGTGCAGGAAGCAGCTGATGTTTCTCTCTCATTGATGTTTCTAACTCTCTATCCTTCTCTCTTCCTCTCTGTAAAAAATCAATAAAATATGTTTAAAAAATATGGAATGCTTCACGAATTTGTATGTCATCCTTGCCCAGGGCCATGCTAATCTTCTCTGTATCGTTCCAATATTAGTATATGTGTTCGAAAGCCAGCACAAGGTGAGTTTTTTTTAGATATTTACGAAAAGTCAGATTGCTTTCATAAAATCGGAGCTAAATTCCCAAAGATTTGATCATTTAGGGAAATAAATTACATGGCCGAACATCACTGATTTGCTAACTTGTGATAGTTGTCAACAAAATACAAATAACATGGCACCTCTGTTAAAAATGATTTTGTAGCCCTATCCGGTTTGGCTAAGTGGATAGAGCATCAGCCTGTGGACACAAGGGTCCCAGGTTCAATTCTGGTCAAGGGCATGTACCTTGGTTTCGGGCACATCCCCAGTGGGGAGTGTGCAGGAGGCAGCCGATCGATGCTTCTCTGTCATGGATGTCTCTAACTCTATCTCTCTCCCTTCCTCTCTGTAAAAAAATCAATAAAATGTATTTTTTTTAAATGATTTTCTACAGCATCTGTAAGATGGTGACTATAGTTAATAATACTTTATTGCATATTTGAAAGTTTCGTGAATCTAATCACAAAACACATTTACATTATTTTAAGGTGTTAGTCCCCAGGGTAGTTTTCTATAAGTTCTAAATTTAACCAGCCAACCACTATCGGTGTAATCCATTCAATTGGTTAATCCCTTCTGAAGCCATAATCCAGTATCACCAAGTGGGTGTGGCCTTAGGTGAGTAGAAAAGGCCCATGGTTCCAGAGCTACTGCTCTTTTTCTCCAGGGTAGACTGAGTGAGGTTGGAGCCGCCAGTTGAGCGCGGAGAGTTCCTACTAACCCTGATATCCACAGAACTTTCAGAGGTGAGACCACTCATAAACTCTGATGAGGATGGAATTTAAAGTAAATACCTTCATGCCTATGTTCTCATATACAAATACTTTCAATTTAACTGTTGGCTTGCTTGAATGTACTTCAAGCAAACAAGTAGATTTCTTAGTTAATAGAAATGATATCAATATTTAAAGTATCTGAGATTAGAGCACTTATAATATATTGATATTTGCTATAACAGATTACTTGATTACTTTTATTTTATTACCATTTGCTACTGAAATTTTATTTCGGTCTTAAAAGAGATTTCTCTATTTTTTGTGTGAAATTGTGGAAATCTAAAACCACCAATAATGTTCAACACAATGCATACATATAAGTCTTCATATATATTAACCTACAAGTGCATGTGCAATTAATTCAAAAAACCTTGTTAAGGTCCTATTTGCTCTTTTCTTAAAACCTAAAGTTTCCAGGCTCCATTTGGAAACGTTGAAATAGATCTGAACAAGTGTAGTACTTTCCAGGAAGTGGAGATAAATAAAATGGGAGACATCAGAAATAAAGATGAACCAGTCATGCTTCCATTAACTGCATCTCTGGATTTTCTAGTATAGAGACAATATCCCATGTTGTTTATTTTCTCCTGTTTTTTTTTTTTTTTTTTAATTGATTGCAGAGAGATTTAAGAGGAGAGAGAGCGAGAGAGAGAGAAAGAGACAGAGAGAAACACAGATGTGAGATAAACATGGATCAGCTGCCTCTAGCATGCACCCTAACTGGGTATAGAACCCACCACCTGGGCATCCACTGGGACTGGGAATCAAACCCACCACCTTCTTGTATATGAAACAACACTTCAACCAATTGTGCCTCACCCATTAGGGCATTATTTAAAAACAGAAAAACAAAAAACAAGTGATTACTTTTTGCTGATTATTACTGTAGCTTGCACATTGACCAATTCAAAATGTGAAGGTGCTAGGATGGACTAAACCAACTGACTCGGAAAATTTTGTATTCTTGAACAAGATATAACAGAAAATTTTACGTTTTCTTGTTTAAAAGGAACAGTTTTGTTATTAAAGTTAAGGAATAAATTCAACTGTTTATAGTTTAAGGAGTTCAAAGTTAAAGTCAACACTTTGACTAAACTGAAACAGTATAGTTTAACAGAGTCGGTTTGATTGGGGCACATAGAGACTATTGCATAGATATTAAGGGTGTGTTTATTTAAAGTCATGGAGTCAGAGAGACAAAAAGAGAGATACTGGTTCATTAATTTATAGTCTGTATATGCACTAGTGAACCAAACAATAGGTGAGGTATGATTGAGATCATGGTTTATTTTATTTTATTTTTAAAAATTCATTGATTTTAGAGAAAGAGAGGCAGAGGGATAGAGAAAGTGAAACATTGATTTGTTGTTCTACTTATTTATTCATTCCTTGGTTTTTTCTTGTATATACCCTGACCAGGGATCAAACCCCAAACCTTGGCTTTCGGGATGGCGCTCTAACAAATTGAGCCTACCAGACAGAGCCCAGATCATTGTTTATTTTAAACAAAAAGCACACCGAGGACTCTCTTATCTCATTTTCTCATTTATATCTTAGCATAAACCCAACGTGTCTAGATTTGTTATGTCTAGGATTTTATTGGAGTTAAATTAAATGGTAGATTAGATACCAAGTTAATAGGTAGATAGAGCTGAAGCAGACATACCTTTATCCAAAGGTCTTTTTTTTTTTTCTCATCTGGGAGGAAGAATAACTTTATGTATCTCCCTTTCTCATTCTGTCTTGTCTTTCTTTTATTTCAGTTTCAGAAACATGGAGTCACACACCTTGCCAGGCTTACTGAGGGAACTCATCTGCTCCATCTGTATGAACTTCTTCCTCGATCCGGTCACCTTAGACTGTGGGCACAGTTTTTGCCGACCCTGCCTGTGCCTCAGCTGGGATGCGGCCCAGACTCCAATGCGCTGCCCTTACTGCAGACAAGGGTCAGAGAAGGCAGATTTCAAAACCAGCATCCCACTCAGGAGCCTGGCTTCCCTAGCGAGACAGGCCAGAGCTGACTCTGTCAACAGCTCTGAGGAGCAGTTCTGTGTGCCACACAAAGCAGCAAAGAGGCTCTTCTGTGACGTTGAAAAGAAACTATTCTGTAGGCACTGCTCTGATTCCCTGAACCATGTGGCTCACAACCACAGTCCGACACAACAGGCTGCTGAGGAATACAGGGTAAGTGGTGCCTTGCATGCAATTTGGTAGATGTAGGCTCCTAAGTGAGAGAAAGAAGATAATAATGAAAAGGAAATTGATTGATGATAATGGAGCTGGTGGAGCTGGTAATGTTTCAATGCAAAATTCAAAATTATAAGTGTATCCTGGCAATGCTGTTGTTCAACTTGGACACTATAATCAGAGCTGTGTTGAGCTTTTACTAAGGTAGATTTCTTTAGATATTTTGTCCAAATATGTGGAATTGGTGCTATTGTGGGGGAGGTGGCTAGCACCAGGAACACTGGCTTCTGATGCAAGTCGGACTTCTTCATAGTCAGGATACATGAAAATCTGGGTGCCAATTTCTAAAGAAATGGTCTGTAAGGTCTCCCCAAACTTCTGATTATATGTCTCTGTCACCTCTGATGATCCAAATATGGGAGTCAAATCAGATGAATGTGAAAAGATCAGGCCTCCTCATTCTAACTCAAGGTGACAGTGCTTTCAACATCTGCCTTTAACCATAAAAAAGAGGATACAATTTACAATAACCATCTTAGGTGTCACTAAAGCTCCTGGTTATTTTGCAGGAGGAATTTCTCAAGAGAATGGGCTCCTTATGGAATATGTCTCAAGAAATGCAAAACAATGTGAAGATAGAAGCTAGGAAAGCCGAGTCATTGGAGGTAAGAATGAACATGTTCTGCTTAGTTTTACTATTATATATTTATGCAGATTGAGAAATGCTGGCTTATAGTTTTAGGTACATTGGAGTTAAAGAATATTGGTTAAAGAATAATAGTTTCTGCCCTGCAAAAAGCAGTTGTTTAAAAAATATATCAGCAATCACAAATATAATGGCCAAATATACAGTATATATGGTTTAAAACAATGCATGCAGTCCACCCTCTGCTCTCATGGAAGCTAGTGGAAAGAATGCTAATACAATTGACTGTGGAAGAGTGTGGGAGGCTAGGGTCCTAACTGTTTGCAGTCATATAACCTTGGACTTGCCCACAATTTTCTTATTCTTTCTTATCTGTAAGGCATTGTTTGCTGGATCCCCTGGATACCAAATTCTGGGGGTGTTCAAATTATTTTGTAAAATGTTGTAAAACCATGCATAAAGTTGACCCTTTGCATTCATAAATTCCAACATCGGATCAAAAATATGGTCTTGGATCTGCCAAGGGATGAATATTTGAATAGGAAATATGCAGACATAGACGGTCAACTGAAAAAATCACAGTCCATATGGATGTTGTTCAAGAGTCAATCAACTGTGTGTATGCAAGCCTTGAGAGGTATTCCCAGTTCAGCTTCGAAGGTTTGATGAATTTTTTCAGAAATGGAGTAAAAGACAATACCACACTAAGTTTAACTGTGAAAAAGAGGAGAGAAATAAAGTAGCACCAAGAAAAAAAAATAGAGTATTTTTTAAAAATCTGTATAATAAGGTGTATAGTTAAATCTTTAAAATACCTAATACAATCAAGCAAAGGAGCAATAGAAAAAGGAGGTAGTGAAGAAGAAATGATTGATGGAGTAAGAACTGGGAAGCAACATCACAGGGACTCTTTATTTTTTAATTTTTAAAATATTTTTATTGATTTCAGAGAAGAAGGGAGAAAGAGATAGAAATATCAATGATGAGAGGGAATCATTGATCAGCTGCCTTCCTTATATCCCCTGCAGGGGATTCAGCCCTAAAGCCCAGTATGTGTCCTGACCTGGAATTGAACCTGAACTCCTGGTTCAGAGGTGGACACCCAACCACTGAGTAACATCAGGTGGGCTAGTCTGAGACCCTGTAGAGGGCTTGATTTAACAGAAAAAGGGACCAGGAACAAAGGGTCAGGATGTACAGAAGGACTTGCAAATACTCAAGACACTTTGAGGTATGAGGCAAATGGAAGTTTGACAATCTCTTTAGAGCGAGAATTTGTAATCCCTTTGATCCTCTATCTGTGCAGGAGTACGTGGCCCTTAGGAAGGTGATGATCAGAGCTGAATATCAGAAGATTCATCAATTTCTCTATGAGGAGGAGCGCCTCTATGTGGACACAATGGAGAGAGAAGCAAATGAGATCTTCCAACAACTGCAGGAAAGCAAAGTTAGAATGACCCAACAGACAGAAAGCCTGAAAGAAATGTTTAGAGAGCAGATGGGCATGTGCCACAAGCCAGATGTGGAGATGCTCCAGGTGAGAGGGGAGGGTCCATCCTCAGAGAGAGGAATCCTATTATGGACAATGTGGTTATGATGCCTGCATACACCATTACCTTCAACTAAGTGATTATGCTCCTGGGCTCCCACCATCGTGCCTGTCCAGTCAGTTACTTATTTTCTTTAGGAGCTCTTTGCCTAAGTAGCTGACGTAGGATAAAGTGATTTCAGTGTAATCTGAAGCATGACCTCCACAGACACATTGTCCAAATTCAGTCAATCCCTGAGCAGGGCAACATTAACTTTGCTGTGATCATTCATTATTTACATTCCCCTAATCCACTGTCACTCTCTGTTATTGCCATAAAAGCAACTTGCTAAACACATTGAGGTTTTGACGCTTGCCTAGGCAAGATTTCTAGAATTTGGCAATCAATTGTAAAGCTCTCTGTATTTTTCATTGGATCCCCTGTTTTGCTTTCATTTTTGTAAATGGTCAGATCTCTCCTTGGGAATAACAGGGCAATGAGTGATATTGGAAACCTAGACCTGGTTGCATCACTTCACTTCTCTGCCTGATCTCCTTCCATCCTCAGAACACCTTGAGGAAGGTCTGCGTGTTTTAGTTTAAGTGCTATTATTAAGATGGCCTCTGATTGTTCCTTAAAGGGGAATAGGAAAAAGTACATTATGAAAATAAACTCTAGAAAATATATAAAAGGACATAATTTGCACATTTACCTTCTTTTTCTGTTTGTTTTGCAGGATTTGGGAACTGTGTTGGAAAGGTGAGTTTACACTAATATTTTATAAGAAAGTCATTTTCTTCTTGATGAGGGTGCTTACATGTTTTGAGCTAGAAGTGTTTTCATCTGTAACTATTTCCCGTTTTCTTTCAAAAATGGCCCTGAGGCCTTCTGGTCTCAGAAGTTTCCTTTCCATGTGGCTGAATTCATATGTACCTGAAAACATCTGAGTTTCTGAGTTTTCTTCCAGATCCTCTCCCCTATCCTCTCCCTATTTAGCACAATAAACATTACTGGAGTGATTTCTGAAGGAATCACAGAAAAGTTACCTTACACTGCACAGTTGGAAGGTGAAAAGGGCAGGAAATCAGGAACTTTGCTATTAATGTGTGAGGGTTGATTTTGTTCCCAGGACTAGCAATGACTCAGCATGTTCCCTCACTGCAAGTCAGACCTCAGGGGGAATGACCTCCTGGTGCCCCCTAAGAAGTTAGACCTTCAGGAGCAAAGCTGCCAGGTGGGAGTTAGGTGTTCCTGCTTGAGAAAAAAAAAAGAGCAGAGCTGTCTGGCTCTGTGGACTCTCCCCTCTCAGAAGCTGAATGCCTCATTGGTGACAACTCTAAGACTCATGTCCCCAAGTCTCTGTCTGGATGTTCTGCTCCCTGTCAGATACCCAGGGGCTTGCATTCCCTGAGGTGGAGTAGATGGAGAAAATGATTCTCAATCATTTTAGAAATGCAATAATATCTGAGAAGAATGGGGAAATTGGTATTGGAAGTAATTTATAAATTTAGAAAAGAAGGTAACATTTCTTATATTTCCACAAGGGTAGACTATAATGTATACTTCATTAACTCAGAATGAGAGGATCCTGATGAAATATATTGGATGAAAATCTATGATATTTAGACTGGTTTTGTGACTAACATTTTCCTCCAAATGCTACTGATGTCATTCTTCACAGGACCGAATTGGTGCAGAATCAAAAGCCTCAACCAGTGAATCTGGACCTCACTTCCTGGTGCTGCACTGGACTCCTGGAGTTGCTGAACAGGTTCAGAGGTAAGAGCTTGCCCTGTGGCATTAGGCCTCAATTTCTTTGTGCTTCTTAGTTTTATAGGTTCTTGTTCTATTTTAACTTTATGTTTTCCGTCATGAAGGCAGTCCATCACTTTCCAAAATTATATCTTCTTTCCTTGTGTAGTCATATCACAATGAACTTTGCAACTTATATTGAAAATAAAAGCAAGATACCTATTTTTATTGACATTTGGTATACATAGAGGAAGAGAAGAGCAATGAGGTTGACCATGTGGTCATGAGGAGATAGACTATTTAGTTCTCAGAGTAGCCATCAATATTATATGTTTAATCAGTTAGCCCACTTTTGAATGTTTAAATATGGGACTGATGGATTTAAATCTGCTGTACATTATAAGTGCATTCATCATGCATTGCACTAAGAATATTTATTACTTATAAAATCAGAAAGTCCAAAAAGGACTGAAAATGTCATAAGCAGAATAATTTTATTGCTGTTAGATAAATGTCAAAACCACTGACAGTGAAGGATCTGTGACCACAGTCCAATCATATTAGGCTCATAGTTGAGAGCAGGTCTAAACTCCAGAACTGAGATTGAGATTAGACTTAATGCAGGGTCTGAACAGATAATGAAAATCCAAAGCACTCTCTTCAGAAATTACTAATTTATCCATAATATGTATTTCAATCAAATACTTATATTCTTGAAAAAGTAACAGGTGCCACTTATACTCTAATAACAACTCACATAATAGCAAAGTGCTGTCTATATATTAAATATGACAATCAACACAAAATGAGATTTCTGAAGGAAAGAAAAGGTTTTATGTGTGACCTGAAACAAACTACCCAGAGGTTGACATTAAATCTCTGCTTCACACTGTCACACTCTTCATGACATGTACGGAGGTTTTGTTTTGTTCTTCAGTTTACTGTGAAGGACTTCTGTGTAAAGGTAGTGATAACACTTTTTCTTTGTAGATGAGACATCTGCACTCTCTTTGCTGTCTTTATTTTGTACTAGAGGCCTGGTGCACAAAATCCGTGCATGGAGGGGGGGTGTCCCTCAGCCCAGCCTGCACCCTCTCCAATCTGGGACCCTTCAAGTGATGTCCAACTGCCCGTTTAAGCCCGATCCTACAGGGCAGTCGGACATCCCTCTCACAATCCAGGACTGCTGGCTCCAAATGCTTGCCTTCCTGATTGCCCCTAACTGCTTCTACCAGCCAGCCTGATCACCCCCTAAACACTCCACTCCCAGCCTGATTGATGTCTAACTGCTCCCCTGCCAGCCTGATTGCCCCTAACTGCCCTCCCCTGCAGGACTGGTCACCCCTAAATGCCCTCCCCTAAAGGCCAGGTCACCCCTAACTGCCGACCCCTACAAGCCTGGTTCCCCCCAACTGCTCTCCCTTGAAGGCCTGGGTCCTCCCTGCCTGCCCTTCCCTGCAGGCCCAGTCACCCCTAACTTCCTTCCTCTGCCAGCCTGGTATCACTAAATGCCCTCCCAGCAGGTTTTATCGCCCCCAACTGCCCTCCCTTGCAGGCCTGGTCCTTCCCAACTGCCCTCCCCTGCTGGCCATCTTGTTGCAGCCATCTTGTGTCCACATGGGGGCAGCCATGATGGAATGGTGGTCAATTTGCATATTACTATTTTATTAGATAGGATTTCCCTGGAGGAGGGGAAAATGAAGAGACTCTGCCCCCCCAGGCCATGGAAATTTCATTTATTGACATTGTTTTTGCCTCTCTTTGCAGTGGATAATGTCTTGAGTGATGGAACCATCAGTCTCTTCATGTGTATTTCTGAGGATGTGAGGAGTGTGTTGTTTCCAGCTGACCATTACAACATGTCCAGGGAGCCCCAGAGACTGCGGAGTTTTGTGATTTGGGGAACACATACCTTCACCTCTGGTAGACATTACTGGGAGGTGGATGTGCCACACTCCTCGTGTTGGATTCTGGGAGTCTGTAAAGATATCCTCATAATGGAAAACCTTTTCTTTATTGATTGGGGGGAAGCATCTGTTCTATTTGCATTGAAGCTGAATGATCATTATTATCTCTACACTAACCGCCCACTCATAGTTCATCATGTGAAAATGCCTGTGGGTAAGATTGGAGTGTTTCTGGATTATGACAAAGGAATTGTGAGCTTCCATAATGCTGGCAATGGATCCCTCATATGTAGTTTAGCTTCTTCCTCCTTCTCTTCCCCTCTGAAGCCTTTCCTTTGCTTGGAAGCTTCATGAAAAGTTACGTTTTGGCCATTTATTTGATGATTTCCATAACTGTGTACATTAATTTCAGGAAATGTCCTGTGAGGTATCAGGGTGATGCCTAGCACATTGTAATTTAAGGGTACATAATTATTTTATGTTTATAAAAATGGCATAATCACAGTAAATTTATAAATATATTTATAAATTGTCTTTTATTTTATATATATTATTGTTGATAGTATTATCGATGTCTCCTATTTTCCCCTTTACATCCTGCCTCTCAGCCCTACCCACTCCCCATTCTGCAGGTCTTCACCACCATATTCCAACTCTGCATGAGCTATGCATATAAGTTATTTTGTTTTCTCTTCTCATTCCCCAATCCCCTCATCAATGAATGTCAGCCTATTCCATTCTTTTATGCTTCTGACCTTATTTTATTGGTGAATTCATTTTTTTTGTTTGATTCCACACAAAAAGTGAGATCATGTGATACTTGTCTTTCTCAGATTTGCTTATTTCACATAGCATAATACTCTCCAGGTCCATCCACACTATCCCAAAGGGTAAGAGATACCTGTTTTTCACAGCTGCATAATATTCCATTGTGTAAATACCCCACAGCTTTTTTAGCCATACATCTACTGATGGGTACTTGGGCTGTGTACAAAGCTTAGCTATTGGGCAAAGGCTACTTGGGCAAAAATACACAAATGAGACTACATCAAAATAAAAAGATTTTGCACAGCAGAAACCACCATCAAAATGAAAAAGGAACCCACTGTATGGGAGAACATATTTGCCAATGATACATCTGATATGGGGTTACTCTCTAAAATATATAAAATATCCATACAACTCACAAAGGTAGACAAACAATCCACTTAAAAATTTGGCAGAAGGCCTGATTAGATATTTCTCCAAAGACCACATACAAATGGCTAAGACATATGAAAACTTTCCCAAAGTCATTAATCATCAGAGAGATTCAAATTAAAACCACAATGAGATATCACCTCCCACCTGTCAGAATGCCTATCATCAAAAACTCAACAAACAATAAGTGCTAGCAAGGATGTGGAGAAAAGGGAACACTAATTCACTGCTGGTGGGAATGGGCATTGGTGTAACCACTATGGAAAACATTATCAAGTTTTCTCTAAAAATTAAAAATAGAATTTCCAGTTGACCAGATCATCCCACTTCTGGGAATATAGCCTTAAAACCCGAAATACCAATCACAAATAATATATGCACCCCTATGGTTATAAATTGTCTTTTAGTAAAAATGTTTATGATGGAGCATTTATTCCTAAATATAATCAATGAATCAATGGCTTTTAAGAAAAAACACAATCATACTAAGGTAAAAGGTCAATACTGTAAAAGTCATCCCTTTACTGTATTTAATTCAGTAATTTTAGTAATATCAGAGGGTTGTGTAACAACCAAAACTATCTAATTTCAGGACAGTTCCAGTACCCCAAAAACAATTACTTATTAGCATTCACTTCCTATTCACTCTTTTGCCCTCCTTGTCAACCCAGAATTGACCCTCAATCTTTGTGGACTTGTCTAGTATATACATTTCAAGTACAGGGAATCACACAATGTGTGTTTTTTTTGCATCTGGTTCCTTTCACTTGTCATAATATTTTCTGATGTGTGTTACTTGACTATCTGAACCAGATTTGATAGCAAAATAAAGAGGTGTATATTTCAGGTTAATAAACAAAAGAAATGGTGCTAAATCTCCCCTTGAATCTGACCTAGTTGGGTAGATCCCTCTGCCTGAGGTACTTTATAATTTCCCTAAATCTAGTTACTTATGACTTTTCAGCTTCAATAACAGTTTTTAAAAATATATATATTTCTTTATTGATTTCAGAAAGGAAGGAAGAGATAGACATCAATGATGAGAGAGAATCACTGATCGGCTGCCTCCTGCTCAACCCCCACCGGGGATGAAGCCCGCAAACTGGGCATGTGCCCTTGTCCGGAATCAAACCTGGGACCCTTCGGTCCACAGGCCGACACTCGATCCACTGAGCCAAGCCATCCAGGGCTTAAATAACAGTTTTTGAAGGACGTCCTCCTTGACTCCACAGACCTGTGTAGTTCCTCTTAACCCAAACTTTCTGAGTGTATTATACTTGTCATAATAGTCAACAAACTTTCATCAAATTGGTAGTTATTTATTGCTACTAGACTGAAATTCCTAAGAGTAAAGACAGTATTTGTGTCTTTGCCCACTATTCAATGCAACACTTAGAAAATAAATCACAATAAATATAAGGTGAAAAAATGAATAAATAAATCTGTAGTATGCTTACTCCCATGTAATTGTGAAGATTTTCCTAAATGGGGCACATAATTTACTAATCATAAACTGGAATGTATTCAATTTTTAGTAGCTTGTATGCATTGAGACACCATTGAAAATGCATGGCAATAATGGGAGAAGATATTTGACATATCTGTATTCAACAAATGACACTACAGAAGGAACAGAAAGAATTCTAAAAGTCAATAAGAAAAGGACAAGTCAACTAGACCTAAAAATATTGGAAGGGGTAATTTGAACAGGCATTTTACTAAAAAAAAAAAAAAAAAAAAAAAATCCATAGGTTTGTAACGGTAAGCCTATGAAAAGTGTTCAAATGCCTTTGTCATTAGGTAAATGCAAATGAAAACCACACTGTCAAACACAAAATGACACAGATATTAAAATAGGTAAGGAACTGTGGTAACAGAAGAATAGAGGAAACAAAGCTACCATCTATTGCTTAAAGTAAACTGGCATAGTCACTTTGGCAAACTCTTTGTTAGTACAATACACTATAATCCAATGATTTCAGTCCATGTTACACACACGATAGCAATGCATGTGTATGACCACAGAGTGAATATGTGTAGTGCCTTCAAGGAAGCACTTTTCATGCTTACCCAGTTGAAAATGAGCAAGTTCATCAATAGTAGCATGAACAAATTGTTGTACACTCATATACTGGAATACACTGAGAAAAAACAATAAAGAGACCAGACAAACTATTGTTCGCTTGACTGGTTGTAATGGTTGCTTTGGTTTTTATATAAATAGATGTTTAGAGATCTGTGGACAGGATAAGTGTACTTTTGTGTCAGTAACGTGAAATGTACCCTTTCACTGTGTTTCTAAACATTATTTCAGTTATGGTTTCCTACTTTATGGATTCCAGGGAGATTTCAGAGCATCATCTTCCTCATGTCATCTATAAAAAAGTTCATGAATTAGTAGAATCAGCATCATTAAAATGTCCATACTACCCAAAGCAATCTATAGATTCAATGCACTATCCATTAAAATACCAATGGCATATTTCACAAACCTAGAATGAACTCTCCAAAAATTCATCTGGAGTAAAAAAAAAGACCCCTAATAGCTGCAGCAATCCTGAGAAAGAAGAGCAATGTAGGAGGGAACTCAATACTAGATATCAAGCTGTATTACAAAGCCACTGTTCTCAAAACTGCCTGGTACTGGCATGAGAACAGACATATAGACCAATGGAATAGAATAGAGAACCCAGAAATTGACCCAAACAACTAAGCTCAATTAATATCTGACAGAGGAGGCAAGAATATACAATGGAGTCAAGACAGTCTCTGCAACAAATGGTTTTGGGCCCTAACTGGTTTGGCTCAGTGGATAGAGCATTGACCTGCGGACTGAAGGGTCCCGGGTTTGATTCCGGTCAAGGGCATGTACCTCAGTTGTGGGCACATCCACAGTAGGGGGTGTGCAGGAGGCAGCTGATTGATGTTTATCTCTTATCGATGTTTCTAGCTCTTCATCCCTCTCCCTTCCTCTCTCTAAAATAATCAATAAAATATATTTAAAAAAAATAAATGGTGTTGGGAAAATTGGACAGATACATGCAAAAAGATGAAACTAGACCACCAACTTACATCATGCACAAAAATAAACTCAAAATGGATAAAGGACTTAAATGTAAGACGGGAAACCATAAAAATATTAGAGCAATCCACAGGCAGCAAAATCTCAGACATATGCTGAAGATACAGCTCCTAGGGCAATAGAAACTAAAGAGAAAATAAACAAATGGGACTACATCAAAATAAAAAGCTTGTGCACAGCAAAAGAAACCATCAACAAAACAATAAGAAAGCCCACGGCCTGGGAGAGCATATTTGCCAATGTTATCTCTGATAAGGGTTTAATCTCCAACATTTACAGGGAACTCATACAACTTAACAAAAGGAAGATAAACAATCCAATCAAAAAATGGGCAATGGACCTAAATAGATATTTTTCAAAAGAGGACTTAAGGAAGGCCAAGAGACACATAAAAACATGCTCAAAGTTACTAATCATCAAAGAGATGCAAATCAAAAGGACAATGTGGTACCATCTCACACCTGTCAGAATGGCTATCATCAATGAATCAACAAAGGACAAGTGCTGGCAAGGATGAAGAGAAAAAGGAACCCTCATGCACTGCTGGTGGGAATGCAGACTGGTGCAGCCACTGTGGAGAACAGTATGGAGTTTCCTCAAAAACTAAAAATGGAACTCCCATTTGACCCAGTGATCCTACTTCTAAGAATATATCCCAAGAAACCACAAACACCAATTAGAAAGGTTAAATGCACCCCTATGTTCATAGCAGCACAATTTACAATAACTAAGAACTGGAAACAGCCTAAGTGCCCATCAGCAGATGATTGGATTAAAAATAGTGCTACATCTACACAATGGAATACTATGCTGCTGTGAAAGGAAGGAACTCCGACCATTTGCAACAGCATGGATGGAGCTGGAGAACATTATGCTAAGTGAAATAAGTCAGTCAGAGAAACGAGTCATGATCTCACTCATTTGCGGATTATAATGAACAACATAAATGATGAACAAAAACAGATCTAGAGACAAAGAAGCATCAATCAGATGCTCAAACCTCAGAGAGAAGATAGGGGAGTGTGAGGGTAAGGGGGCGAGATCAACCAAAAGACTTGCATGCATGGATATAAGCATAACCTATTGACAGAGACGGCAGGGGGCAGGGCATGTACGGGAGTAGAATGGGCGGGCAATGGGAGGATATGGACACATATATAATACTTTAAGCAATAAAAAATAAATAGAAAAATATAAAAAAGGAACATAAAACTGTTTTAAGTGATGTGAGAAGTCAGCTCAAATAACCTCTTAATTTTTATCTTACTTGGTGAAATACATTTATTTCCCTGATTGAACATGAAGCTTTCAGTATCATTTTACAAATATGCTCATTTTGAAAGGACACTCATCTCTTTTGTTGTGTCGCCTAGCATAAGCTACAGTTTGTGACTTGCTTTTCTACACAACTCTACACATTATTCAAAACTTATCACATCTTACAATTAAAGCTGGTAAGTCTATCAAAACAGCTAAACAGAAAGAATGTTACCAGTGTAAAAAATGTAGAGAAAGATGAAAATAAAGAAAAAGGGGAATAAAAGAATAAGAGAAAATGGAAAGAACAGATCACAGATATCATAGAGTTTTGGGGTTTGTACCTGATTCTGGGCTTTCTGTATTTTTCAAGTTGATAACATCACACACACACACACACACACACGAATACAGAATAAAAACCAGGGTGCAGCCAGGCCCAACTGCGACCTGCTGGCTTACATCTAGGCCACCTCTCTCTGCTAGGGCCTCTGCAGCATGGCCACCACCAGGCGGTCAGATGCTCCTGCAAGTGGAGCAGAGGGAAGGGACACCATTCCAGGTGCTCAGACACATCACCTACCGCTCCTCCTGGATCCACTCTGAGCCCTGGAGAGTCCGAAGGCACTTCACCTGGAGGGGAGGCTAGTGGAAGTGAAGTTTGGCCACGGAGGTGGAGAGCATATTCCACACGTTGAGTGTGTGTTGCAGAACCTGCTTCTGTCAGTCAGGAGGAACCTGAAGGTGAGACTGAGATCTTGATATCTGGGCGGCCTTCTTGCCAACAGGATGTGTCCAAGATGATCCTGACATTGGCTTACTAACACAGCCAACTCAGGGTGCAAACTGAGAGAACAACGCTGTCCAAGGAGACAGAGGCCCAGAGCTCCCCTGGCTGGTGTCCTGGAGGCACAACCCAGAGAGCTCCCAGATACTTCCCAGCAAGGTTCCCAGGTTATGAAGGCATTTATGGGCCCCGGAGCTAGAACCAGGCAAGGTTCAAGAGGAAACCCCTATCTAGAGCCCTATTGTTCTAGGTCCTGCTTCTGCAGCAGAAACTTGGGAAGGATGGTGTGGGTTGTTCTGATTTCCCCTCCTGAATTCTGTCCCTACCAGGATCAGCACGTTGGGATGTGGTAGTGATTTTGAGGTGTTCGTAATCTAAAGACTCAGAATTACTTTAGGCAAAGCATGATGTACTAAAAATTGGGTAAGTCTATCCATAGTACTTCAGGATTATTTAGAATATACTTTAGTTAAACAAATCATTCTGAATCAAGAAAAGTGACTAGAGGAATAGGGGAATTTGAATCAGATGGACGAAGTCTCAATAGTTAAGATGGTGCTACTACTGTCCCAGTTCCTGCATCTGGTGTCCTGAGCCTTGTAACTTAAACTTCCATGTACTCCCTTAAATATGTCTTTCATTTCATTTAGTGGTATTTCATTCACTGAAGTATTTAAGCAAGAAATGTATGAATTGTCTTTGGTTCCTCTCATCCCATTGTCATTCAAAACCAATCTCATATCAAGACCTGCATCCATTTGCATTTTTATTTGATTACATCTCCAATCAGTAAACATGAAAGTTATAATAACAAATAGCATAATACAAGTCTTAACTTTTTTATTGTTGATGCTGATAATGACAATTTTATAGCTTTTACTTTTGAGAAAGTAACATAAGTATAAACTTCATAAAATGTCACATAGAACTAGAAGAATTGATAGTGAAAAACCATGGGTCCCTTATCCAACTGACCCACCTTTGATTCTGTTCAGCAGACTAAAGTGCTTTCACCTGATCAGTTTTATGTATTACCCATTTACCTCTCACTAGGGAAGTTAGGCATTCAGTTTTCTCAAATGGCTTCTTCTCTCAGCCTCCAAATACTTAACTCCCAATGAAACATCCACAAGAAATGGAAACATACAGTGTGTCCTTTGGTATGCTACACATTTTCAGAATTCATTTTCTGTATGCTTCTGTTAATCTCTAAAATATGATGACCTACCTGAGGTCCATTTTTCATTGATTGTTGTTCTACACGATCAAATGTTTTCTTTGTCTGTGAATGTATTTTTTATTTCACTCTTGCTTATCTTGTAATATACAAAATGTAAATACCATGCAAAATACAAAGGAGAACAGTTTACTTTTTTGTTCCCTTTGCTTCAGCTATAGAGCAATACCATTAGGTCCCAATTTCTCTTTCAGACTCACTCTTTTCTGCAGTGAAGAACTTTACAGAAATTGCTTCTAAGTTCAGAGAGAGACTGCAAGACTTGGATGAAAACAAGTATGTGCTACATAAAGGAATTTGGTGTTAAAATATCTTTGCAAGTTTTTGCTGCTTCTGTACCTTCACTCTAAGCATATAGGCTGCCATATCTCTCAAAGAAAGACCCACTTCTGACCTCCTGAGTGGCAACTGTGCTGCTGAGAAATGCTGATGCTCCTTCACTGCCAACTCATTAGTGCAAAGTCCCCAGCTGACCACTGAAGGGCCTCCACTGCCTGACCAAAGCCTTCTCCAGCTTTCTCTCTTGTGCTTTCAGTATCTCTCTCTCCATCAGACTTCAGCCAGACTCTTATTCCTGAACACACCTTCTTTCTCCCTCTCCTTAAAGTCATTACCTCCGCAAAGAATTTTTTTCTTCACTTCCACATGGGAAAATTCTATTTATCTGGAATAACAAATATTGTAAAACCATCATTTTAGGATTATTTCTGTATAAAGTCACACACATAAAACATAATTTGAACATATTTTTAAGATGAGGAAAAGTAATGTTTAAACATGAAGGATTTTTTTAAGGTAGAACTTTGTGGGTGAACATCTGTGTTATCTTAAACACCTTATGATCACACAAATATCAAATCCTTGGGGATCAGTGCACAATTACATAGAAAGAGCTCTGCATCGAAAGGTTGCTGGTTTGATACCCAATCAGGGCACATGCCTGCGTTTCAGGCTCCATTCCAGGTAGCAGGCGGCAGAATATCTGTTTCCCTCTTTCTCTCCCCTCTCTCTAAAAATCAATAAAAAATATTTTAAAAACTACATGGAAATATAAGAATAGATGGTCTGGAAATAAGCTAGTGCTCTATAAGGATGTATTTGTAATGAAGGATACATAAAAGATCAATGGGGAAAGAAAGACATATTCAAACATAATGTTGTATAAGTTTCTTTAGCAACTGATAAAAAAAAAGGGAATTCAAAGTCTCACTTCACATTGCATCCAAACATAAGCAACAAGATTGGAAGAAGTCTTTGGTCAAATTTTAAAAGTTGGAAGTAAAATTTCAAGTTTAGAAGTCACAGGGAAATGACAATACAACCAGACTTGAGCACAAAGCAGTGGTTAATTATATGAAAACTAAGGATCAAATACAAAGATAAAAGAGTGGGAAACCGATTCTGAAGTCCCTGATGGACAGCCTGTCTCCTCACTAATGCCAGAGGATGGGAGAGGGGGATCTCACATTGTCCTAAGAGTCCCTGCTCCTTCCCCTACCCCAAAGACAGGAAACCTCCTTTTCAGCAAATGTGGTTACAATATAACCATTATAAAAATATTTTTTTTGGAAAAATCAATAAGAAAATCCAAAAGCTCAAAATTCGAAATACTACTGGCCATGACCATTACCAAGATAAACAAATCTAAAAGAGGATGCCACCAGTACAGAAACAGATATTAAAAATATTCAAATTCATTAATAATTCAAAAATACAAATGAAAATAATGTTCTATTATGTGCATTTCAAATTAGTAACTATTTTTTAAAAAAGATATTTTTATTGATTTCAGAGAAGAAGGGAGAAGGAGAGAGAGAGATAGAAACATCAATGATGAGAGAGAATCATTGATTGCTGCCTCCTGCATGCTCCCTTCTGGGCATCAAGACCACAACCCAGGTATGTGCCCTTGACTGGAATTGAACCCAGGACCCTTCAGTCTACAAGCTGATGCTCTAACCACTGAGTCAAACCAGCTAGGGCTAAAGTCTTAATATTAACTTCAGAAACACAAGAATTCAATTTTGAAGGCTTTAGAAAAAATTCCTTATGAAGGTGTTACGTTCTTTGTTAGACTGGTAATTGGTGCACTTTTGATATCATTTCATCATTTCACCCCTGACCCAGTGCCTGGATAATTGGCCAGAAGTAGCCCATGGAATTGTGGATAAATGAGAGTCTCATACTCATATTAATCCAAATGTAGTAAAGAGCACTTGTTTCCTGTTTAATGAAATGCAGTTTCTTTTCCTATTCATGGGAGCAATAAGCCTTTAGATTCCCATTTTCCCCAGACAGAGAAGAGCCACTCAAGTGCCTTTGTCCTAACACTTTCAAGTATTTGTCAGGAGCAAAAACACTGGCTGCAGTATCACCACAGGACTCCTTATCCGATGCCCATAAAAAGGTCTCAGAAGGTGCTTTAACCCTGTATTTGGCTCAGTGGATAGAGCGTAGGCCTGCAGACTGAAGGGTCCCTGAGTTCATTTCTGGTCAAGGGCACAAGCCTGGGCTGTGGGCTCGATACCCAGTAGGGGGTATACAGGAGGCAGCCCTTCAATGATTCTCTCTGACCATTGAGATTTCTCTCTCTCTCTTTCATCCCTGAAATCAATAAAAAGAAATTTTTTTTAAAAAAAGAAGGCTCTTTACTCTGTTCTTTCACGTAACAAATTTACCTAGCTAGTCACAAGTAGGCAGGTAGAAATGGGGTAAAAATTTTGCAACTCACAATAATTTTGTACCCAAGTAGGCTAAGATTGTTAGTGTAAGGCAAGGCAGAAGCACCCGAGCCAGCAGTCTGCTCCAAGGAGGCCTTGCAGTTCTGAAGTCCTGACAAAAGCCATCCCAGTGAGCCAGTTGTGGGGCTGTCCTTGTCAATGGTGGCTCCCCACTCCATCAGTGCCCACATGTGGCATAGCAGCTATCTCTCCAGCAGGAACCCTGTGAAAGTCAGGAGCGCCAGCACTGGGCCCCAGTTGGGCCTGGGCAGTGTTGACATAGCTCCTCCATGGCCTGCACCACCAGCTCCACATGGTTTCTCTGATTTGGGAGATAATGGGTCCAGGAGAACTGTACCTGGGAGGCGATATGGCACATCACTGCAGTCACAGGCATGCACAGCAGCCCCAGGGCAGTGGCAGGCCTCCTGGGGCAGTACTCCAGGTAGTGGGTCATCTGCCAGAGGGTGCATAACCTCAACTAGTTCTCCATAGCCTAGTGTCTAATCAGCTCAATATTCATAATTCAATTCCAACTCCCTCCCCTAAAGGTGAGAGTGTGTGTGTGTGTGTGTGTGTGTGTGTGTGTGTGTGTGTGTGTGTGTGTGTGTGTGTTTCATGTTAGGAGATAAAAACAACAGGAATAAGAACATAAAGCCAAGCCACAAAGAAGTATAGAATGAAAATGCAGACTGTTAAGACCTCTACCCTTGAAATTCAGTCACAACCATTCTAGTAAGATAGATTTAAATCTATTACCAGGGAATGCAAAAACTCTCATAATAATTAGATTAAGACGATAAGATTGCAAGCTTAGATTCAGAGTCAAGAGGATTATTGAACAAGAATAAATTAGGAGGATGAGAGGATCAGGTCACAGAAAGGGTTAATGTAGTGACCCAGAGTTGAAATGACACCTTTACAAAGAGACACTGCTCAGCCTGACCTACCTCATCGAAAATGTTTTTATTGCTTCTTGTTTTTCATAGTTATAGGAAGTTTAGATAATCTTCAGGGAAGCTCATCAGCCCACTGCAAACTTTTGATCTATGAAATCATTGTGCTCTGTGATTTCAGAATTTTTCTAACTCACTACAAGTAATTTATGCTTCAAGATACAGGTCTCATGACCCATAATGGTTATAGTTTCAGACCAATAACTCAGCACCCATAGATGGTACTGTTATTGAGGAGTAAACATGTCATCAAAGTCATTCAAACTCTTCTTGTTTTGTGACATGTTTCTAACATTAAAAATGTTCACAAACTAAAACAGTTCTTTTAAATAAAACTTATAATTCCAAGTGCTTATAAACCACTTCAACTTAAAGGACTATTTTTTGACAGAACTCAGAGTTTGCTATGTTCATAAGAAAATATTTATTTTTAATTGCCTTATAAAAATATTCTCCACTATAAAAAGATTTATAATCAAATAATGAATTCAAGTGCAGCAGAGAGGATTTTTAGGGTGGTGAAATTATTTTGTATGATACATTATGGTGACTATATTTCATTATAAATTGTCTAAACCAATAGAATGCATATTGCCAAGCGTGAACCCTAAGGTAAACTATGGGTTTATCTATGGGACTCAGGGTGATAAAGATGTGTCATTGTATAGTCACCAATTATAACAAATATAACCACTCTGATGGGGGGGTATTCAGAATAGGGTGGTCAGTGGGCATATGGGAAAACTGTATTTTTCCCTCAATTTTGCTGTGAATATAAAACTGTTCTAAAATGTCTATTTGAAAAAAAATCTATGCAAAAGACCTATTGTAGTTAACATATTTTATGTTTAGAATGAAGGGTCATTGAAAGTCATACCTGGTCACCTTATGTGGGTCTAAAAAATGTAAGATCAAGCAATGAAATAAAACCAACTGATCTCATTATCTACCGCCCGCATGTATCTGTTGTTTCCATTTTAAAAAGAGAAAAAGATTACGCAAATCCCATCATATTGAGAAACTCCTGTTTGCACCTATCATAACTTCATCTCTGCTTAAGAATGTAGTTCAAAACGTTAAGAAAATTATCTAGTCTTTGGAAATTCTACAGAAGAACCAAGGAATAAAATTCAGTCCTCCACATTTTCCAGAAAACAAAGACCCTCACTGGGGGTTATTAGGATGCAGAGTTACATCGTCCCATGAATCATGCTCTATATAGCAACCAGCTGGCTAACTTTGACAAAGTTTTCTCTGAAACTATTACCATAAGACCATTTATATTGGCCTTCTGTGGAATTCAGAGAATGTGGGTTTCTACCTGCCCTCTCTTACTCAGAGTACCTGAAATTGTTCTGTCAGCTAAGGATTTGGAAAGCAGGTGTCCCCCATGTGGATGGGTGGTTTGCCTAACTTGGTTTTGTCTAGTTGGGTGGTCACATGCAGATCTTGAGCACTTGAAATGTGAGTAGTCTGAATTGAGCTGTGTTCTAGGGGTAAAATGTGTGCAGAATATCAAAAACTGTAGGAAAAAAAGTAAAATATCTCATTAATATTTTTAATAGTAATGATATCCTGAAATGATAATGTTTTGGATGTATTGGGTTAAATATATCATTAAAATGTATTTTAAATTGTTTTGTTATGTGGCAACTAGAAAATTAAAAAATACGTGTGGGATTCAGAATATAGTTTTGTAATAAATTTCATGATTTCAATATTTAAATGAATTAAGCATTAAGTTCTATTTTATTAAATCTTGTAATTAAATCAGCCATGTCTCCCAAATTGTTTGGTGTTTGCCTCATCCTTCTTATTATACAATAATTCTCCTTGGGAGAGGCTTCAGTTATCCTGTTTTGGTTCACCCCAGATGCATAGAACCATGCTAAGATGAAAATAAGTGTTTCATATAAATGGGTTGATTGTGTTAAATCAACTGGGAATACAGGTAGTGAAATGAAATTCTTCATACATCTTTAAAATCTTTAGTTTGTAGATATAGCTTTAAAAAGACTTTCAAACTTACTGTTTCAAAGCTCATAGTTATGCATAAATCAAAATCTCTGACAAGCCCTATCTGGTTTGGCTCAGAGCCTCAGCCTGAAGACTGAAAGGTCCCAGGTTCAATTCAGGTCAAGAACAAGTTATCTCCATTTCAGGCTCCATACCCAGCTCCTGTTGGGGCATGTGTGGGAGGCAATCAATTGATGTATCTCTCTCACATCCATGTTTTTCTCTTTGTTTCTGCCTCTTCCTTGCCCTTTCTATAAAAATCAATTGGAAAAATATCCTCAGGTAGGTATTACAAAAAAAGTGACAAAAAAAAAAAAAAAGAAGAAAAAATTATGTTTTCATCTTGGAAATACAAATAGGGTACACTGAATTTACTTTTGAACAGATTATAGCTCAGCATTTATTTTATTTTTTAAGGTATAATTTGTTACACAGTGCTGTATCTCATTATAATTTATCTTGAAACTTAAAAATATGGAAGGGAGCCGAAACCGGTTTGGCCCAGTGGATAGAGCGTCGGCCTGCGGACTGAAAGGTACCAGGTTCGATTCTCGTCAAGGGCATGTACCTTGTTTGCAGGCACACACCCAGTAGGGAGTGTGCAGGAAGCAGCTGATCGATGTTTCTCTCTCATTGATGTTTCTAACTCTCTATCCCTCTTCCTTCCTCTCTGTAAAAAATCAATAAAATACATTTAAAAAAATATGGAAGGGGGCTAGATTCTCTAAGATTCTAAACAACAAAAATAAAATTAATCAGGGCATTTAAAAGAGGGGATATAATGCAAGGAATTGGTTATACTGGTGAAGGAAGAGTTGAGAAGCCAAACAAGAGACAGGGAAACAACCAGACACTAGCATCAACAGGGAGACACTACCATCTGAGAACATGGAATAAGAGTGTAAACGTGTTACCAGCCCTCAGGGCCAAAATCCAGGAGGGAACCTGGAACTTTGAAGGAGATGGTGCTCCAGGTAGAGAGGGAGTGGAGAAATACAGTGCCTCTTCACTCCTCTCATCCTCTAATGTCCTTCCAGTGTCTGCTAGAAGCCACTTGGTGAAAAGCTTGGGAGTCTCAGCCTGTACTGTGGGACTACCTGTGATAAGGAGCAATGGAGGTGAGGAGAGAGGCTGAGCTCATACAAGTCCCAGCCTGGCACAGTCCATCCTTGTTGGCACAACATTTATTCTATGTGGTTCTCATGGAACTGCATGGATTAAAGGAAAAACAATGATGCAAATATATGTTGGAAATATTTTAATTGAGTAAAATTAAGGATGCATCCAAACAAAATTTTGAGTTGCAATTAAAGCAATGCTTAGAAAAAAATTTGGGGTACTAAATGAATCCTATCTAATAAAAGAGTAATATGCAAATTGACTGTCACTCCATCACACAAGATGGCTGCCCCCATGTGGTCAAAGATGGCTGCCCCCATGTAGACACAAGATGGCTGCCACAAGAAGGCCAGCAAGGGATGCCAACTGGGAGGGACCAGGCCTGCAAGGGAGGGCAGTTGTGGGCGATCAGGCCAGTAGGGGAGGGCAGTTGGAAGGGACCAGGACTACAAGGGAGGGCAGTTGGGGGTGATCAAACCTGAAGGGGAAGGCAGTTAGGGGTGACCAGGCCAGCAAAGGAGGGAAGTTGGGGGTGACCGGGCCTGCAGGGAAGGGCAGTTGGGGGACCCAGGCCTGTAGGGGAGAGCAGTTGTGGGGGATCATGCCTACAGGGGAGGGCAATTGGGGGGGACCATGCCTGCAGGAGAGGGAAGTTTAGGGTGACCAGGCCTGCAGGGGAGGGAAGTTGGGAGTGATCAGGCCTGCAGGGAAGGGCAGTTGGGGGGTACCAGGCCTATAGGGGAGAGCAGTTGGAGGGACCAGGCCTACAGGAGAAGGTAGTTGGGGGGGACCAGGTCTGAAGGGGAGGTCAGTTAGGGGTGACCAGGCCTGCAGGGGAGGGCAGTTGGGACCAGGTCTGCAGGGGAGGGCAGTTTGGGGTGACCAGGCTAGCAGGGTAGGGCAGTTAGGGGTGACTAGGCTGGCAAGGGAGGGCAGTTATGGGCAATCAGGCTGGCAGGGGAGCAGTTAGGCATTAATCAGGCTGGCAGGGAGTGGTTAGGGGGTGATTAGGCTGGCAGGCAGAATCAATTAGGGGCAATCAGGAAGGCAGGCAAGTAGTTGGGAGCCAGCAGTCCTGGATTGTGAGAGGGGTCCCAGATTGGAGAGGGTACAGGCTGGGCTGAGGGACACAACCCCCCATGCACGAATTTCATGCACCGGGCCTCTAGTATATTATAAAATAAGAAAAGCCTATCTCAAGGAGGTGCGGAAAAGCAAACTTGCCCTGCCAGCATGGCTCATTGGTTGAGTGTCAGTCTATGAACCAGGAGGTCACAGTTCGATTATAGATCAGGGCACATGCCCGGTTGCAGGCTTAATCCCTGCCAGCAGGGCATATAGAAAGCAAAAAATCAATGATTCTCTCTCATCATTGATGTCTATCTCTCTCTCCCTCTCCTTTCCTCTCTGAAATCAATTAAAAGGAAAAAAGGAAAGGAAACCCATGCCAAATAAATTAGGAATAAAATTATAATAATAACCACAGAAAATACTGAAATTGAAAAAAAATTGCGATAGGTAAAATGAACAACTTAAGAAATTGGCTCTTTGTATAGATACGTTAAATTGATAAACATCAGAGAAAAAGGAGGTGTTCAAATCAAGAACATAAGACCAATAATAAGAAGGCAAATATTAATGAGGTAATATGAGGATTTTATGAACAATATTGTGCCTATGCAATTGACAATTTAGATGATTATGAGCATATTCCTTGAAAAACGTATCTTACAAAAGCTATCCTTATGTTGGGGTTTTTGAGTACCTCTGAAATATATATCTACATATAAATTTGTTATTGTTGAAAGTATTACATATGTCCCCTTTTCCTCTTGTTGTCCTCTCCCAGCCTGCACCTGCTCCCCAGCCCTGGCCTTCACCCATACACATTGTCTGTGTCCATTGGTTATGCTTACCATATATGCATACAAGTTCTTTGGTTGATCTCTTCCTCCCCTCCTCAACTGCCCCCTCGCCCTCTGCCTATTCTCCCCTGCCTTCCCTCTGAGGTCTGTTCAATGTTTCTGTGTCTTTGGATCTATTTTTGTTCATCAGTATATGTTGTTCATTATATTCCACAAATGAGTGAGATCATGTGATATTTATCTTTCTCTGACTGGCTTATTTCGTCTAGCATAATGCTCTCCAGGTCTATCCATGCTGTTGCAAATGGTAAGAGTTCTTTCTATTGTACAGTAGCGTAGTATTCCATTGTGTAGGTATACCATGGTTTTCTAATCCACCCATCTGCTGATGGGCACTTAGGCTGTTTCCAAATCTTAGCTATTGTAAATTGCACTGCTATGAACATAGTGGTACATATGTTCTTTCTGATTGGTGTTTCATGTTTCTTGGGATATATTCCTAAGAGCGGAGTTACTGGAGTTTCCACAAACAAATTAAAAGTTGAACTCCCATTTGACCCAGTAAAACCTCTGAAATATTTTCAATTGAATCCCAAGTATGCTAGTGAGCAGTAAGTATTTGCATAGCTGATCTATTAGGAGATATGCTAGGATTTACCGTGCTCTGAAGAGATATGAAATAGCATCTGAAGGTGCCGTAACATACTTTCCAATGTTCACCTGAAACCCAGTCCTGATAGTGCTTGAAGCTCCTGCCTTCAGGCTGTTGCTACCAGCATATTGAGGACGCCAGGTTCATAACTCGCATAGGGTCTGTTCTGGATCTTCCAGTCAACAGTGGCTCCTATCAGCTGAAAATCAGATGACCAGGTGAACCTGATGGGGGCTGTTTTTCCTAAGTATCTGTTCACATCTCTCTATTTTTCCAAGGAGTCCTGAGAGCAATTTTATAACTTGTTCACTCATCCCTCCAATCACACTAATGTCAACTGGAATTCATCAATGGTTGTTAATAGCAAAGTCAAGCGGCTCTGCTCAGGGTGTGCGGGTGCAGAATGTGAAGGGAGCCTTGCATTGGACATGCTAAAATCCTTGTTCTAGTTCAAAGGGCTGTGTTGCTGCTTCTGCCCTGGGTTCTCAGAGCACTCCCCACCTGTCCCCTCCCTGCCATGTGAGGTGAACTGAAGGTCCCTTTTTATTGACCTGGTGCCATGGAGCTTGGTGCTTCTGTTAAATATGATTTTCTAGAGCATCTATAAGATAGTGACTATAGTTAATAATACTGTATTGCATAATTGGAAGTTTCATGGATATTATCTCAAAACACATTTACATTCTGTTACGGGTGTCAGCCCCCAAGTGTTGTTTTCTGTAAGTTCTAGACTTAATCAGTTATCCTAATATCCCCGTAATCATATTAACCCAGTAACCATACTATTCCCAGTAATCATACTATCCCATTACCTTTTGAAGACATAACCAATCTCAGCAAGTGGGTGTGGCCTCAGGTGGTTATAAGAGGTTAGTCTTTCCAGAGGCCACTTCACTTCTTCTCCAGGGTAGACTGACTATCGTTGGAGCTGCAAGTTGAGCGCAGAGTTCCTACTGACTCTGATTTCAAAAGAACTCCCAGAGGTGAGTCCACTAATTTTAAAATCTGGTGAGTATGGAATTTAAAGTAAATATCTTCATGCCTATGTTCTCTCATGAAAATCCTTCCAATTTATCTGTTGGAATGCATGGATTTTCTCCAAGCTAACAAGTAGATTTCCTACTTAATTGAATTGACATCAATATTTAAAATATCTGTGATTAGAGCATTGCAATATATTAATATTTGCTATAATAGATTACTTAATTATTTTTTATTTTGTTACCATATTGCTAATGGATTTTTTTTAGGACTTAAAAGAGATTTCTTTAGTTTTTATGCATTTATGGAAATCATAAACTACCTAAAATATTCAACATAATGTATGCATGTAAAAGTCTTCATATAAATTAACCTAAAAAATGTGTTCAAATAATTAGAAAAACCTTGTTAAGCTCCTATTTGCTATTTCTTTAAAACCTAAAGTTTCCAGGCTCCATTTGAAAACTGTGAAATAGATCTGAACAACTAGGGCTTCCCAGGAAGTGGAAATGGGCACATGGAAGAATATCAGAAATAAAGATGAACCAGTCATGCTTCCATTAACTGAATCTCTGGATTTTTTAGTGTAGAGATAACGTCACAATGTTTTTTGTTTTTTTCATTTTGGAAAAAAAAAGATTCCAGAGAGATTTAAGGAGAGAGAGAAACAGACAGACAGAAACATAGATGAGAGAGAAACATGGATTGGCTGCTTCCAACATGCACCCTAACTGGGTATCAAACCCACCACCTGAGCATGTACCCTGATTGGGAATCAAACCTGCCACCTTCTGGTGTTTGGGACAATGCTCCAACCAACTGATCCTCACCAATCAAGGCGATATTTTTTTAAAAATCAATTGATTAATTTTTGCTTATTATCAGTATAGTTTGAACGTTCACCAACTCAAAAGGTGAAGATGCTATGACGAACTAAATAAACTGACTTGGAAAAAAATATTTTCCTGAACTAGAAATAATAGTTCATTTTGTCTGCCTTTTATTTTAATTTTAGAAACATGAATCCAGAAACCTTGCAAGTCTTGCAGAAGGAACTCACCTGCTCCATCTGCATGAACTACTTCCTAGATCCGGTCACCTTAGACTGCGGGCACAGCTTTTGCCGTTCCTGCCTATGGCTCTACTGGGAGGGGTCCCCATCTCCAATGTGCTGTCCTAATTGCAAACAAGTGTCTGAGAGGCCAAATTTCAAAACCAACATCCAACTCAGGAACATGGCTTCCCTAGGCAGACAGGTCAGAGCTGACTCCATCAACAGCTCTGAGGAGCAGATCTGTGTGGCACATGATGCAGCAAGTTTGGTCTTTTGTGACACTGAAAGGAACCTGCTCTGTTGGAACTGCTCTGATTCCCTGGAGCACATGCTTCACAACCACCGCCCAACACAATGGGCTGCTGTGGAATACAGGGTAAGTGGTGCCTCTCATGCAATTTGGTAGTTGTATGCTCCTAAATGAAAGAGAAAGGTGAGGATGATGATAAAAAAAATATTGATGAGAATGGAGCTGGTGGAGGTGGTGATGTTTCAATGTAAATTGCAAAATATAAGTATATCCTGGCAATGCTGTTGGTCAACTTGGACACTATAATCATAGTGGTGTTTTCCCTTTGCTAAGGTAGATTTCCTTAGATATGTTGTCCAAATATGTAGAATTGGTGCTATTGTGGGGCAGGTGGCTAGCACAAAGAATACTGGCTTCTGATGGAAGTTTGACTTCTTCATAGTCAGGATAGATGAAAATCTGGGTGCCAATTTCTCAAGAAATGGTTATTTTCTGTAAGGTCTCCCCAAATTCGTGGTTATGTTTCTGTCACTGCTGATATTCCAAATATAAGAATAAAATTAAGTTAATATGAAAAGATCAGACCTCTCCATTCTAACTTAAGGTGACAGTGCTATCAATATCTGTCTTTAACCATAAAAAAGAGGATAAAATTTACAATAACCATCTTAGGTGTCACTAAATCTCATGGTTATTTTGCAGGAGGAACTTCGCAAGAGAATGGGCTTCTTATGGAACATGGCTCAAGAAATGCAAAACAATGTGAAGATAGAAGCTAGCAAAGCTGAGTCATTGAGGGTAGGAATGAACATGTTCACAATCCTGGACTGCTGGTTCCTAAGCGCTCACCTGCCTGCCTGCCTGATCATCCTTAACTGCCCCTCCCCCTCCATTGGCCTGATCGTCCCTCATTGCCTCTGCATGCTGGCCTAATCTCCCCTAACTGCCCCCCTGCCAGCCTGGTTGCCCTCAACTGCCCCCTTGATGGCCTGGTTGCCCCTAACTGCCCCACCACCCCATAGGCCTTAATGCCCCTCATAGCCCCCCTACTGGCTTGATTGCCCCACACAGCCTGCTTGTTCAGTCGTTTGGTTGTCCTTCACTAACCCCCCTGCCGGCCTGGTCACCCCATACAGCCTGCTTGTTCAGTCGTTTGGTCATCCCTCTCTAACTCCCCTGCCGCCTGGTCATAGGCAGCCAGCCATCTTGTGAGGGCATGAGGGTTAATTTGCATATTACCTCTTTATTATATAGGATTGTGTAAAACCATGCACACAGTTGACCCTCTGCATTAATGGATTTGCAACATCAGGTCAAAGATATAGTCTTTAGTCTTCCACGGATACATCTTTGAAGGAAACCCCTACACATAGATATTGTTCAAGGGTCAATCAACTGTGTGTATGCAAGGCTTGAGAAGTATTCCCAGATAAAATATGAAGGTTTGATAAATATTTTCAGAAATGGAGTGTAAGACAAAACCACACTAAGTTTGACTGTGAAGGAGAGGAGAGAAATAAAGTAGGACCAAAAGAAAAAAATAGAGAATTTAAAAAATTCTGTATATTATGGTTTATGCCTAAATATTTTTAAATACTTAATAGAAAAATCAAGCAAAGGAACAATAGAAAAAGAAGGTAATGGAGAAGAAATAATTGATGGAGTAAGAAATGTGAAGAAACATCCCAGGGACTATTTATTTATTTATTTATTTATTTATTTATTTATTTATTTTTAAATTTTTATTGGTTTCAGAGAGCAAGGGTGAGAGAGACAGAAATGTCATTAATGAGAGAGAATCATTGTTGGGCTGCATCCCTAACCACCCCACTACGGATCGAACCCTGGCATGTACCCTGACCTGGAATTGAACCATGACTTCCTGGTTCATAGTGGACACTCAACCACTGAGCAATACAGGCTTGGCTAGCATTGGAGCCTTAATAAGGCTTGATTTAACAAGAAAGGAGACAAGGAACATAGGGTCATGGTGAACAGAAGGTATTGAAAATACTCAAGACACTTTGAGGTATGAGGCAAAATGTTTCTCAAATATTTTCTTGAGGAGACTAAGGAAAAAGTGGAAGTTTGACAATCTCTTTAGAGTGAGAATGTGTAATCCCTTTGAGTCTCTATCTGTGCAGGAGTACGTGGCCCTTAGGAAGGTGATGATCAGAGCTGAATATCAGAAGATTCATAAGTTTCTATATGAGGAGGAGCGCCTCCATCTGGACACGACAGAGAGAGAATCAAAGGAGATCTACCACCAACTGGAGGAAAGCAAAATGAGAATGACCCGACAGACAGAAATCCTGAGAGAAATGTTCAGAGAGCTGTTGGAAATATTTCACAAGCCAGATGTGGAAATGCTCCAGGTGAGAGGGGAGGGTCCATCAGTTGAGTCTGGAATCCTTTTCTGGACAATGTGGCCATGACACCAAAATGATATCTGCATACACCATTACCTTCAGCTAAGTGATTATGCTCCTTGACTCTCATAACCATGTCTGTCCAGTCAGTCACTTATTTTCTTGTATCCTGGTAATCTTTGGGAACTCTTTGGCCCAAGTAGCTGACATAGCAGAAAGTGATGTCAGTGTAATCTGAAGCACCTCCTCCACAGACAGATTGTCCAAATTCAGTCAATCTCTGAGCAGGGCAACATTAACTTTTCTGTGGTAATTTTCTATTTACCTTTTCCTAATCCACTGTCACTCTCTGCTATTGCCATAAAAGCAACTTGCTAAACACATTGAGGTTTTGACCCTTGCCTAGACAAGATTTCTAGAATTTGGCAATCAATTTTACAGATCTCTCTATTTTTCATTGGATGCCTTGTTTTGCTTTCATCATTATAAATTGTCAGATCTCTCCTTGGGAATAACAGGGCAATGAGTGATATTGGAAACCTAGACCTGGTTGCATCACTTCACTTCTCTGCCTGACCTCCTTCCATCCTCAGAACACCTTGAGGAAGCTCTGCGTGTTTTAGTTTAAGTGCTATTATTAAGATGGCCTCTGATTGTTCCTTAAAGGGGAATAGGAAAAGGTACATGATAAAAACAAACTCTAGAAAATATGTAAAAGGACATAATTTGAACGTTTACCTTCTTTTTTTGTTTGTTTTGCAGGGTTTGGGAACTGTGTTGGAAAGGTGAGTTTACACTACTATTTTATGAGAAAGTCATTTTCTTCTTGATGAGGGTGCTGTACATGTTTTGACCTAGAAAATTATCCTCTGTAGCTATTTTCTGTTTTCTTTCAAAAATGGCCCTGAGGCCTTCTGGTCTCAGAAGTTTCCTTTCCATGTAGCTGAATTCAAACATACCTAAAACATCTGACCTTCTGGGTTTTCTTACAGCATGTCACTCCCATCCTCTCCCTATTTAGCACAATAAACATTACAGGAGTGATTTTTTAAGGTATCACAAAAAAAGTACCTACACTGCAGAGTTGGAAGGTGAAAAAGGCAGGAAAGAGGGAGTATTCCTATGAATGGGTTGGGGTGGCTTTTGTTCCCAGGACTAGCAATGACTCAGCCTGTTCCATTACTGCATGTCCCCCTTTTAGGCAGAGCTCAGGGGAATGACCTCCTGGTGCCCCCTAAGAAGTTAGACCTTCAGGAACAGAGCTGCCAGGCGGGAGTTAGGTTTCCTTGTTTGAGAAAAAAAGAGCAAACCTATATGGCTCTGTGGACACTCCTCTTTCAGACTCTGAATGTCTCATTGGTGAGGACTCTGAGACTCAAGTCCCAAAGGCTTTGCCTGGATATTCTGCTCCCTGTCAGATACCCAGGGGTTTGATTCCCTGAGGTGGAGTAGATGGAGGAAATGATTCTCAATCATTTTAGAAATGCAATAAAATCTGAGAAGAATGGGGAGGTAGGCATGTGATATAATTTATAAATTTAGAAAAGAAGTAAGGTAACATTTCTTATATCCCCAAGAGGGTAGACTATAATGTATACTCCATTAGCGCAGAATGAGAGGATCCTGATGAAATATCTTGGATGAAAAGCTGTGATTTTTAGACTGGTTTTGTGACTAACCTTTGCCTCCAAATGTCACTGATGTCATTCTTCACAGGACCGAATTGGTGCGGAATCAAAAGCCTCAACCGGTGAATTCGGACCTCACTTCCTGGTGCTGCAATGGACTCCTGGAGTTGCTGAACAAGTTCAGAGGTAAGAGCTTGCCCTGTGGCATTAGGCCTCAATTTATTTTTTGGTTCTTAGGTTTATAAGGTTGTTTTTTTCTATTTTAACTTTATCTTTTCTGTCATGAAGGCAGTCCATCACTTTCCAAAATTACATCTTCTTCCCTTGTGTAGTCATATCGCAATTAACTTTGTAACTTACATTGATATTTTCAATATAAGCAAGATACCTATTTTTATTGATGTTTGGTATACATAGAGGAAGAGAATAGCAATGAGGTTGACCATGTGGTCACAAGGAGATAGAATATTTAGTTCTCAGAGTAGCCATCAATATTGTATGTTTACTCAGTTACCCCACTTTTGAATGTTTTAATATGACACTGATGGATTTAACCTGTTGTATATTATCAATGCATTTATCATGCATTGCACTAAGAATATTTATTACTTATAAAATCAGAAAGTTCAAAAAAGGACTGAAAATGTCACAAGCAGAATAATTTTAGTGCTGTTAGAACAATGTCAAAACCACTGACAGAGAAGGATCTGTGACCATGGTGCAATCATATTAAGCTCATAGTAGAGAGCAGGTCTAAACCTCAGAACTGAAATTGAGATTAGACTTAATGCAGGGTCTGAACAGATAATAAAAATCCAAAGCATTCTCTTCAGGAATTACTAACTTATGCCTAATATGTATTTCAATCAAATACTTATATTCTTGAAAATGTAACAGATTCCACTAATATTCCAACTAGAGGCCCAATGCATGAAATTCCTGCAAGGGGCTCGGCCCTCCCAGCCCTAGCTTTGTTTGGAAGGTCGTCTGGATGGTTGTTCTGCTGTCCAGTCTAATTAGCATATTAGCTCTTTATTATATATGACTAGAGGCTGGATGTGTGAAATTAGTGTAAGACTAGGGTTTCCTTCCCCTGGCTGCTGGCACCAGCTTTCCTCTGGCACCAGGGACCCAGGCTTCCCTCTGGCCACTGGCAGACACCTAGGACCCCGGGCTTTCTTTGCAGCCCCAGCTTCGTCTGGAAGGTTGTCTGGAAGGACAGCGGGAAGATGTCTGGTCTAATTAGCATATTACTCTTTTATTATTAAAGACAACCCACATAATAGCAAAGTGCTGTCTATTTCTTAAATAGTGTCAAGGACAATTAACACAAGAAGAGTTTTCTAAAGGAAAGAAAAGGTTTTATGTGTGATCTGAAACAAACTACCCAGAAGTTGACATTAAATCTCTGCTTCACACTGTCACACCCTTTGTGATATGTGTGGAGGTATTGTTTTCTTCTTCTGTGCACTGTGAAGGACTTCTGTGTGCTGTAGAGGTAGTGGTCACCCTTGTTCTTTGTAGATGAGCCAATCTGGACTCTCTTTGCTGTCTTATTTTGTATTTTTTTGGAGGAGGGACAAATGAAAAGACTCTGCCCCTCAGGCCATGGAAATTCCACTTATTGACCTGATTTTTGCCTCTCTCTGCAGTGGATAATGTCCTGAGTGATGGAACCATCGGTATGTGCATGAACCTTTCTGAGGATGTGAGGGGTATGCTGTTTGGAAATGACCATCCCAACATGTCCAGGGAGCCCCAGAGAGTGCGGAGCTTTGCGACATGGGGAACTCATACCTTCACCTCTGGTAGACACTACTGGGAGGTGGATGTGCCACACAACTTGAGTTGGGTTCTCGGAGTCTGTAAAGATATCATCAAAAGAGATACCAATTTCATTATTGATTTTGAAGAAGCTTCTTTTCTATTTTCATTGAAGCTGAATGGTCATTATTATCTCTCCACTAATCGCCCACTCTTAGTTCATCATGTGAAAATGCCTGTGGGTAAGATTGGAGTGTACCTGGATTATGACAAAGGAATTGTGAGCTTCCATGATGCTGGCAATGGCTCCCTCTTATGTAGTTTAGCTTCTTCCTCCTTCTCTTCCCCTCTGAAGCCTTTTCTCTGCTTTGAAGCTTCATAAAAAGTTACGTTTTGACCATTTATTTGATGAATTTCTATGTCTCTGGAAACTACTTTTATGAAATGTCCTGTGAGGCACCAGGGTGATACCTAACACTTTGTACTTTAAGGGAACATAATTACTGTATGTTTATAAAATGGCATAACCAGAATAAAGGCATAAGTGTGCTTATAAACTGTCTTTTCTGTTGTTGTTTTTTTAACATATATATAATAAATTAATTTTATTGTTGACTAAAGGCCCTGTGCATGAAATTCATGCACGAAGGGGGGCGGGGGGGGGGGGCTGTCCCTCAGCCCAGCCTGCACCTTCTCCAATCTGGGATCCCTCTCACAATCCAGGACTGCTGGCTCCCAACTGCTCACCTGCCTGCCTTCCTGATTGCCCCTAACCACTTCTGCCTGTCAGCCTGATCACCCCAAACCACTCTGATGCCAGCCTGATTGATGCCTAACTGCTCCCCTGCCAGCCTGTTTGCCCCTAACTTCCCTCCTCTGCAGGCCTGGTCACCCCTAACTGCCCTCCCCTGCAGGGTTGATAGCCTCCAACTGCCCTCCCTTGCAGGCCTGGTCCCTCTAAACTGCCCTCCCTTGCAGGCTGGGTGCCTCCCAACTGCCCTCCCCTGCTGGCCATCTTGTGGTGGCCATCTTGTGTCCACAGGGGGGCAGGATCTTTGACCACATGGGGGCAGCCATATTGTGTGTTGGAGTGATGGTCAATCTGCATATTACTCTTTTATTAGATAGGATAGAGGCCTGGTGCACGGGTGGGGGCCAGCTGGTTTGCCCTGAAGGGTGTCCCGGATCAGGGTGGGGGTTCCCTTGGGGCATGGGGCAGCCTGAGCGAGGGGCCTGTGGTGGTTTGCAGGCCAGCCATGCCCCCTTGCGACCCAAATGGAGGCCCTGGTATTTGGAATTTATTTACCTTCTACAATTGAAACTTTGTATCCTGGAGTGGAGCCAAGCCTCCTGCTCACTCTGTGGCTGGCAGCCATTTCTGTTTGAGTTTATTATCTTACCTAATAATAGTCAAATATGTAAATTGACCATACCTTCGCTATGCCCACAGTCAATCAGAGTGAGTGAGTATGCAAATTAACGCACCAAAGATGGCGGTTAATTTGCATACAAAGGCAGGGCGGGCAGCACCATGGCCTGCTTCCGGGGGTATGGGTCCATCAGGGCCGGAGGAAGCCCTGCGGGCAGCGCCAGACACCGCCCACAAGGTACCAGTCCATTGGCTGGGGAGGCAGTGGGGTGGACAGCACCAGATGGCACAGGAGGGGTCTGGGTTCATCACAGGCCCCAGGAGGGGCAGTGGCCTGCCTAGCCGCTCCCCGGGGACCCTGGGAACATCACCGCCCCGGAGAGGCGAAGCCGGACCCGCCTAGTCACTCCCAGGGATCCCTGGGAACATTGCTGCCCTGGGGAGGCAAAGCCGGCCCCGTCTAGCCGCTTCTGGGGGTCCCTGGGAACATTGCCACCCTGGGGAGGTGAGGCCGGACCTGCCTAGCTGCTCCCTGGGGATCCCTGGGAACATTGCAGGCATGGGGTTGCTGAGACCCAGACCTGGCCTCTGGACACAGATTCATAGCTTCACAGAGACCGAGGGGATCTGCCTCATCTGCAGAGAGACAGAGGTTCTGCAGTGCCCCCAAGACACGGGTTGGCCCAGCCAGGGATCAAGGGGCATGGAAGGACTCCCGGGCAGCGGGGCAAGGACCCTCACCCCTGAGGTGGGGGTTGAGGGGTGGTGCCACCGCACTACAGGGTACTGGACTGACTGATGTGATTCAGAGAAGCTCCCAGTGCTAAGGGGCCTCGTTCAGGCAGCCTTCACACTTCAGAGGCAGTGACTCCTGCTCCTGCCTTGACCCAAAAGCAAGCCCGCGGTGCCCTGCCCCATGGCAGAGCATGCCTAGGCAGTGAGTGTGAAGCCTTCCACCTGCTCCAGAGAAGCAGGGGCAGTAAAGAATGGGGCGCAGGGAATGGGGAGAGGGAAGAATGTGGAGCAACCGCAATGAAGAGGTGCTCGAGAAAGAGGCTCTGAAGCCTGACTGGAAGGTTTGCTCTGTTTGCCCGGTGGCTGCCCCTTAGGAAGGGCAGAGAGCATGGCTCTGAGGGCTTCCTGTGTGCTGAGTCAAGTTCCACAGCCAACTGGAATTGGCCTCAGTTTCCTGGTCTGTAAAATGGATGAAGCGTGTCCCAGTGCCTTCACTGAGCTTTGATGGCCAATTGAGATAGTATATAAAGAAAATGAGGGAAGAAGTGAGAAAGAAAAGGAAGGACGAGCAACACAAAAGAAAGACTGAAAGGAACCTGTAAACCCATTGTCACTTAAATAGGGAATATAGTCAATAGTTTTGTAATGATGGTATGATGCCAGGTGGGTACTAGAAATATCGGGGAAGACTTTGTAAAGTATATGATTGTCTAACCACTATTCTGTAACTAATATAAAACCTGAAACCAATACAAAATAATATTGAATGTAAAGAAATGAAAATTGGAGTGAAATTTTTATAAATTTCAAAGTTTAAATAAAAGCTGTAAAGGAAGGAAGGGGAGAATAAAAATAGTGTTTTTCATTTTACCACTTCATTAAAAAGACAGTTGTCTTTATATGGTGTTTTTATACTTTTATACTTTTCTAAGTCATTATCTCATTTTAATTTCTGGGCAACTTAAAGACAAGATAATTATTCCCTCCACTATTCAAAGAAAGGAAATCTTGGTGTCTGGTCCTAATGATTCAATCATCAAGCCCTATTATAAAGCAGGGTTAGTAAAATTTTCTGTGCAGGGTCATATCTATACTAATAAAAGCCTTGGGGGTGATCAGGCCAGCAGGGGAGGGTATTTGGGGGCAATCAGGCCCGCAGAGGAGCAGTTAGGTGTCAATCAGGCCAGCAAGGGAGCAGTTAGGGGGCAATCAGGCAGGCAGGTGAGCAGTTAGGAGCCAGTGGTCCCGGATTGTGAGAGGGATGTCCAACTGCAGGTTTAGGCCTGATTCCACAGGGATCAGGCCTAAACCTGCAGTTGGACATCCCCCAAGGGGTCCCATATTGGAGAGGGTGCAGGCTGGGCTGAGGGACACCCTCCCCAGGGCACGAATTTCGTGCACCGGGCCTCTAGTCCTTCTATAATTGAAACTTTGTAGCATTAAGCGAAAGCCTGGGCCGGCCAGAGTGTGTGGAAAGCTTTGCTTCTTCCATTGCCAGGGGCAACCCTAGCCTCCCTCTTTCCAGCTCAGTAGCTGCCGCCATTTCTGTTTGGATTTGTTTACCTTCTATAATTGAAACTTTGTAGCCTTGAGGGGAGGCTTAGGCCAGCAAGGGCAGGCGGAAAGCTTGGCTTCCTCCATTGCCTGGGAAACCCAAGCCTCCCTCCTGCTCTCTGTGGCTGTAGCCATCTTGGTTGGGTTTATTTGCATACTCGCTCTGATTGGCTGGTGGGCGTGGCTGGTGGGTGTAGCAGAGGTATGGTCAATTTGCATACTACTCTTTTATTAGGTAAGATAGTATTACAGATGTCTCCCATTTCCCCCTTACTCCCAGCCTCCCGGCCCCTATCCACAACCACTACCCCGGTCTTCACCACAATATTGCCCCTGTCCATGGGCTATACATATAAGTTACATAAGTTATTTTGCTTTCTCTTCTCCTTCCCCCACCCCCACCCCCACATAGAGGTATGTCATTCTTCCATGCCTCCATGCATCTGGTTTTCTGTTGGTCAATTCATTTTGATGTTAGATTCTTAAAAAAAAAAAAAAAAAAAGTGAAATCATGTGATATTCGTGATATGTTCACATCATTTGTTCTCCTCCCAAACAGACATGGTTGTAGAGACACAATAGCAAAGAAATAAACAAAAAAACAACAACCCACCCACACAAAGCAAACAATGGCAATTTAGAAATAATTTTCTAATTTCCCTTCATCTATCTATATTCTACATGTTCTTGTCTCAGTTTAATAATCCATAGTTTGAAGTAACGTTATTTAATAACCTGTGCTGTGCATTCCTTTATAATTGTCACCACATTTATACATACTTCAATGTTATTCGTATTCTCTACTAGATGAAAATTCACAGGATGATCAGACCAGTACTCTCTTCATCTTCCCTAGTATCTCCATTTAGAGCTAAATCATTTATACATTATACTGTCTATATACTAAGTACATGATGTTATATCATCATCGTCATATCTCAGTATCCACCCCCTGCCTTTCCCTCTGTTAGTCTAGCGGTGAAGGCCTCTGTGTCATTTCCCCACACTTATCAAACAATCCACTCTCTTTCAGCTGTGATTTATCTGCTGGTTAAACTGTTTACCAAATATCAAGTCTTTATAACATTTTTAAAATTTATATAAACTCTATTTTTTCATCAATATGGTGGCCACATTCCACCTAATTTTTTAGTTGTGTGAAAACTCAACTTCAAAATAAGATTGTATTTTTGTAATTCAAACAATGAGGCCCCTGTCATATTATAATGTTAAAGAGCCCCTTTTAACTTAATTAATTATATTTAATGTATTTTTCATTATGTGTTAATGTAAATAACACGTTTTACATTTTTAGTTAAACATCATTATTCATTACCCATTTCATTGAATATGCTGTAGCAATTCCCTCTTGTTTGAAATACCAGCAGGTTAAAGAACACGTGGGTGTTTATAAATACAAAAGCTTTTAGTATATTTTAATTTCAATATCTATTGCTGGTATTTCAAAATAAAGTTCTAATTTTACTTGATATTTTTGTTTTTCTTTGTGATTTTATATTGCTTAAGTTATAATGTACAAACTGTGCTTTAATAAAAATACTAGTGGTCTGGTGCACGAAATTTGTGCATGGACAGGGGGTGTGTCCCTCAGCCCAGCCTGCACCCTCTCCAATCTGGGACCCCTCGGGGGATGTCCAACTGCAGGTTTTGGGCCTCAACAAGCAGTCGGACATCCCTCTCGCAATCCGGGACCACTGGCTCCTAACTGCTCACCTGCCTGCTGGCTTGCTCGCCCCCAACTGCCACAACCTGCCAGCCTGCTTGCCCCCAACTGCCCCACCCTGCTGGCCTGCTCACCCCCAACTGCTCCCACCACTGGCCTGATCACCCCCAACTGGCTGCCCCTGCTGGCCTGCTTTCCCCCAACTGTTCCCCTTGCTAGCCTGATCACCCCCAACTGCCCTCCCCACCTGGCCTGATTGCCCCTAACCACCTCTGCCTCAGCCCCACCACCATGGTTTTGTCCAGAAGGACGTCCAGAAGGTCTCCCAGTCTAATTAGCATATTACCCTTTTATTAGTATAGATACAAGTAAACAATATACACCAAAAGCTCTCAACTTTCTCATCACTGGTGGTGTTTAATTCATATTTTGGTCAAGTGTTTATGCCAAAGTAATTAATCTGTGGTAATTTTAGTCTCATTAGATTTCAAAAAGAGTAATTTTATTGTGCAAAATACAAAATAATAAAAATAATTGGAATTGTGCCAAACACTGTCAGTTTTTAACTGAAAGTTGATTTTTATACTATCTGTAAACACCAATACAGCCATCATAAATGTCCCCATCCACAGACAGCTTTTCAGTAACTTGAGGCCTTTTTCAGTAATCTGGTCAACCTCTGGCTAGGGCAATGAAACCCTTAGCTACCACCCAGTAGCAGGTGACAGTGCTGAGAAGAAAGAGAGACAAACCCAGGTTGACCCCTGGAGAATTTCCTGTGGTGGTTTTGCAGCCAGGAGCCATAGCCCCATGCCACCCAGAGACAGGAGTTGGAGGTGCCCAGTTGTTTGTTCCTGGCTCCTCCCACTGCGGAAGCCAGCAAAGAAACCTGAACTTCAGTCCCCTGTAAAGCTGCTGGTAGAACTGGTGTGTGTAGGGTGCAGGAATAACCCTGAGGACAATTTGTTTGAAATTCCACCCTCTTCCTCTGACCACACCACCACTAACAGGAGTTTTTATCTTTTTTCTAATCCTGCTGCCAACATTCCTATGCTGTCAGGGTATCCATTACCTCCACCATTGCTGTGGCCACACTGTCCTCCCTCCTGAGCTTTTCTGGTCACTATGACTACACCCTCCAGAGTCCTTATTTTATAAGAACACTGTTCCCATAAGAATGACAAATGCCTACAGATGGAGCTGCCTTAGCTGCTGGTCCTGGAGAGCTGCAGGAGCCCTATATTCTCTTTCTCTTCCCTTCCCTGGGTCTGACCTGTGTCCACCTCACCACTCTTCTCATTCAGCGGGTGGTTTAGGGAACCTGATTAGAAGCCCCAGCCAGCCAGCCAGAGCAGGACCATCTCAGTCTGTATCAGGACAGCCCAGTGATAAATTCAAAACCTTATATCCACACATAAGCGGAATAAATAAATAGGAAATAACTTAAAAGTTTCTGAAATATGGGGGGTTTATTTCATAAAATATACCCCATTTTATTAACCCAATAAATGACATATTATATATTTACTGATTTAGTCCATGATATTTTGTATGCTTTTAACTAATGTATTTTACTAATATTCTAAAACAAATACTTCCACATGACAAGCAAAATCAGTGCCACACAACTCACAGTAATGAATGATATTAAATTAAAAGTAAAAAACTCACTGATATTAGTCAAATTCACAGTGTGTGAGTGATCTTAGAGGTCAAATATCTCAAATTATTATCAATACAATAGGAGGAGTTTATGACTATAATAATCAATTCACTGAGTTAGAGAAGGTCTACAGACCTTCACTCTGTAGATGGCATCTATATACTAGTATATAAAAGGCTAATATGCTAAGTGTCTGTCTGACTGATTGGTATGATGTGCACTGAGCACCAGGGGGCAGACGTTCAATGCAGGAGCTGCCGCAACATGCACTGGTCATTTACAGAGAAAAGGCACCCAAGGACGGGGTGCCCACAAAACAACACTCAGCTTCCCCCAAGTGGGACACAGGCCCCTCCCCCACCTCAGAGCGACAGCCCACCAAATTGCAGCTGATGCTGCCAAGACCCCATGGTGCAAAATGCAGACTACAGTCCAGCCCAGCCCAGCCCAGAAATAGTCACTGTGGGCTCCAGGTAATGACATTGTGTAGAAATGCCCAGGCTTCCTCTCCTTAGCGATGACTAGCCTCCTTGCAGTTTCTTCAGCCCAGGAACATGACTTGCTTTATAGCCAGGTGCAAACATTTCACACTTTAACCAAATATCTGTGAAGCATTTTCCCATGCCTCATCTCATTTGATTCTCACAGAAGTCCTGAAGTAGTTATATAGGAGACTAGATGAAATCTTATTTTCTGCTCATTAGCTAGAAAATGGAAATTTAAAAAGCTTAGAAACTTGACCTGACTGAAAAGAAAGAAGTAAGAAATGGTGGAGCTTGAAAATGATTTTAGGTTTTCTCACTGCGCAGAATATAGTCAAACACTGCTGCAGTTAAATATTTTACCCTTTGTTCTCCCTACATGATCTACAATAATAATCTGCTTCATGTTGATATTTACTGTTGTGTGGCTGACAATTACCTGAAAGAGAACTTGGGGTGCTTCACTGGGCTGGAAAAAGTTTAGCTACATCAGAAAACAGGTCTAATTAAGCAAATTTATTCTACCATCTTATTTAATAACAGAGGAATATGCAAATTAGCCAGGATACCGTAACATCATGACTGCGTGAAGCTGCGTGCCTGCGTCCCCACCCAATGCTGATGTGACGCTGCCTGCCTGCATCCCTGGCCTGGGACATGGCACTGCCTGCATATATCCCTGACCTGGGACGTAGTGCTGCCTGTGTACGTCCCCACCCAGCACTGAGGTGAAGCTGTCTGCCTGCATCCCTATCCAGGGACGTGATGCTGCCTGCCTGTGTCCCCAGCCTGGGAACTGAAACTGCCTGCATTCATATACATTTTACTATGTTCCTTTCATCTCTGACACTTCTATTATAGAGAAAGAGCAAATAGCAATATTAAAATATTTCCTCTAATTAATTCCCTTTTAATGTGCACGAATTTCATGCACTAGGCCACTAGTCATATCTAATAAAAGAGAAATACACAAATTGACTGTACCTCAGCTACGCCCACAAGCCAATCAGCAGCAAGTATGAAAATTAACCCAACCAAGATGGCAGTTAATTTGCATATCCAGGTGCAGAGCGAAGACTGAAGACAGCGTAGAATGAAGCCAAGCACTGCAGAAGGGAGCAAAGCTGCAGAGAAGCAAGTGAGGCGGCGGAGAAGAGAGGGAAGCAGGCAGGGTGGTGGAGATGGGAGGGAAGTAGGCAGGGTGGTGATTATGGCCTCAGGAAGCCCTATTCTTGCAGGAATCTTCCTGCAACGGGCCTCTAGTATATATATATATAAAAGACTAAATTGACTCATGCATGCACAATACAAAGTTCTCGCTGGCACCAATCACACGTATGTGTTTTGATCTGTCACTGTCAATTGTGAATTTCGTTGACACTTCTATTATAGAGAAAGGGTGAATAGTGATATTCAAATATTTCTTCTAATTCATTTCCTTTCAATGTGCACAAATCTATGTACCGGGCCACTAGTATAAATATAATGTAAATATCATGGCATTTAACCTAAGGATGGTTTCTGATTGCCAAGGTGGCCAGGCAGAAGGAGCAGGACAGGGATGAGGGGAAGCCATCTTGAAGCTTATACACACCTTCTCTTGGTTATTTAATGTAATTGAAGAGCCAGGGTGAAGGGATTTTACAGATGAAAGTAAAGTCCCTTATGTTGATTTCTAAAAATATTTTATTGATTTTAGAGAAGAAGGGAGAGGGAGAGATAGAAATATCAATGATGAGAGATAATCAATGATAGGCTGCTTCCTGCATACCCTACACTAGTTATCAAACCCACAACCAGAGCATGTGCTCTGACCAGAAATCAAACTGTGACCACTGAGCCCTTAGGTTGATTTGAAAGTAAACAGCCCTGTAGGGAGCAACTCTAGGGTCAAGCCTTGGGCTGACCTGTGGCAAGGCCACAAACAAGTCCCAGCCTGGAGGGCAGAGCTCTCCTAGCATAATTAAGCCTGACCTTGTAGCCCTCCCTAATTCCTTCCTAAGTAGCTAATGGCTGTGGGAAGTACAGTAAGTGTTGCCAAAACAAGAACATTTGTATACATGTTAATCTACCCTTGTTTTAATCAGACTATAAAATAAAGCTTGCAGGCTGGTCTTTTGTGTCTTCATCAAGGCACTGGAGATCCACCGAGCCCCAGCTGTATTCTCTAGTTTGTCTTTTCTTCAATCCTTCACCACCCCTCCTCAGGTTCACCCTTGGCTGTGCTGGTGTGGCACGCAGCCCAAACCAATTTATCTTCACAGCTGCTACCTGAGGGGCAGGCTGCTAGTTTAACTAACACCTAAGGGCCCTCTGCAATCCAAGAGACCCTGGAGTTGGGGAGTGGTAGGCCATTCAAAGCTCCAGTAGATCCCTTACAAAACTGAGCACATCTATCCAAGGCCCTGTTTATTTTTGTGTGACAGCTGCCTTTTTGTAAATTACAGAAAGTTGAAGGTATAAAGTGATATCACTTTACAGTAAACCCTTGATTTTGTGGACCTTGATTTAACAGATTTAGAATTTAACAGACAAGGTTTCACGTATGTTATATGTGAAAGTTAACACCCTGTTATTATTTTTAATATATTTTTATTGATTTTCAAAGAGGAAAGGAGTGCCTACAGAGGCCTCTGAGCAGAGCTCTGTGCTCCCCCACACAGCCCTGGGTGCAGAAGGGCCCCTCTCAGCCCGCACAGGACAGAAAAACTGCAGCTGCCAGGACACCAGGGCATGAGTGGGAGAAATACACAGGAGGCCACTGAGCCAGACTGAGGTGAAGAGCAGAAAACAGCAGGTGCCTGGAGAGTTCTCTCCTTCCCAGAACTGCCGGTTTTGGCTCGATCCCCACAGACCAGGCCGAGGGACCTCACCTGCCGCAGGGACCCTGCTCACTCCACAGATGTCCTTTGAGCCCTGGTGCCACCCCAGGTGCGGTTGGCTGGGGAAGGACTGAAGGGGATTGGCTCCTGGGCTTGTCCTGGGCATCTTGCACAGTCCCGCTCCACTGGCCACCTTCTAATTAATTTCCTTTCAATGTGCACCAATCTGTGCACCAGGCCTCTAGTGTTGAATAAGTGTGGTAAAAATAAACATCCCTGTCCTGTTCCTATTCTTAGGGTAAATGGTTTTAGCTTTCACACATTGAGTATGATGTTTGCTGTAGATTTGTCATATATGGCCTTTATTATGTTGAGATATGCTCCCTCTATTTCCTCTCCAAAGTTATGGATTCATACTCTCTCTCCAATCTCAGTTTTTTTTTCTTTATTTGTTTCCTCAGTTTTCTTTTACTTTAACATGTTACAGTTTCTTCTACTTAAAGCAATAGCATTCTCTGGTTTCTGCACTCTCACTTATCACCATTGTAGGCACACACCTTAAGTTGCTGTTCTCAGGTCCTTTTCCTGTCATGTCTATGTCAGCCTGATTCACAGGGAAGTACAGTCTCATACTTACCATCCAATAGACAGGTATTCTGACATCTTTACTGAGAGTTTGTTTTTAATTTCTTGAATCTTTTCTCATAAAGATCTCATTTGATTTGAGAGGTTTCTCTGTAAAAAAATAAAGAAAATTGAATTTTAGCACCATAGAAGCAAACACATTTAAGTTTCAGATCCTAAGCAATGGAGATAATCAGGACAGGTTACATTAAAGTATTTTAGGTAGAGAAGGATCATGACATTTCCCTACATTCCCTCACTAATGATAAATTTAAGGTTTCAGCCTATAGAACCACACAATGCAACGTAGTCATTTGTCCTGAGAAACTTACCAGAAGTTTACTTAGTATGGCTACTTCCCATACTAAGTAAGGGAGGCATCTTGCATCATCATTTAGAGCTAGTGATACTAGTACTTGTCCCCTGCTAATTCCAATATACATTATCCTATTCCTTTTGTGGAGTGTTAGCAAATATGTACCCCATAGTAAATCCCTTTGCATTTGTAGTTTTCACCAACTCTTTCACAAACGAGGCCTTTCTAGTGCCTTGAGTACAATGCTGCTTCATCAAAGTAATGATGATCATTAATTTAATTACGCTCCCATTAAATGCAATTCCATGAAGATAGGTAAACCAGTGCATTTTCTCAAAAGTCATTATTGATTCTGAAATAACATATCAATACAGTCAGAAAGGAGAAGATTGAATCCTCATCTCTTTGCTGTACTCTCCTCCGGCATTCAAGGTGCTCTGAGGGGCACCACTCACCCTGGGTTCCTCAGCAGCCTCTTCCACGGAGCAGTGTCTGTGGGCCCCGTGCTCCTGAGAGCTGGAGCAGGGCAAACAGCAGGCTCCTGTCTGCAGCCCACACCTATCGTCCTCAGAGCTCAGGAATTGCCACAGACTGGCTTTCTGGCCATGGACACCAGATTTCTCAGGATAATATTGGTTTTGAGGTTTTTCTGCTCTGATGGTTCGCTGCACACGGGACAACAAGTAGGGCTTTCTGCGTTCTCCCCGGGTACATAGAGACACGAACAACAGAAGCTGTGCCCACAGCCCATGGTGACTGGGTCTATACAGTGATTCAGGCAGATGGCACAGGTGAGCTCTGGAAGTTTTGTGGGAGGTCTGAGCCCATTTTTTCTGAGGGAAGAAAATCAGGAGTTTACTCCTCTGCCCTGGAGACACAAAGGTCTAAGCAAAATGTGCCTCAGGTTGTGACTCAATGACTCTGTGTCTAGAGCAGAACAGGCTTGGTAGGATGTGACACACATGGAAAGCAGACACAGGAAAGCTCCCACAACCTGTGGAAACCATTCTTAACTATTTAACCAACTCTATCCCCTTCCCACACCCTTTTCTTCTGCATAAAGAACAATCTCTCTTCTGCTGACATCCTTCCTTTTCCAAATAGCTTGAGTTTCAGGTGTTTCTCCCAAATCTATAGCTCCAGGCGCTGGGTCCTGAAGGCTCTTATATCCCAGCTAACACTCAATGCCAGTCACTGGCTTGGCTCAAGATATTTGACTGTGATTTTCATTATGTCATGCAAGTTCAGGCAATTTAACTTTAATTGTACTTTTTGATCTCAATCAGAATCTGTATCTCAGAACTTTTTAAAAAATCTTTTAATTTTGATGGAGTCCAACTAATCTTTTTTTTTTGCTGTTACATGTGTGTTTTTTTAAATTGATTTTATAGAGAAGAAGGGAGGGAGAGAAAGAAACATCTATGAGAGACAAACATTGATTGGCTGCCTCCTGCATATCCCCCAGTGGGGATGGAGCCTACTCCCTGGGCAAGTGCCCTCACCAGGCAAAAAAGGCCTTTGACTTTGTTTTGAATAATTATGCACCCTCAGGAGAGAATAATTGTGGTTTTGGAGTTAAAGACCATTTTTACCAATCAGAACTGTACAAACTCATTAACATCACCTACTTTAAGTATATGTACATATGTTGGAAATGTTTAGAGCAGTGGTTTCCAACCTTTTCTTAACCATGTCCCATCTAAGCATCTCTAACATTCTGATGCCACTGCTGTGAAATCTTATTTAAAAAAAGTGAACTCCTATTCACATGGAGGAAGCCTAAAAAGCCATTATCTTGGTCTAAACAAGCTTTCAAAGAACATGCCATCCAGGAAAGAAAAATAAAGAACAGATGAAGTACTGAGGAAGAAATCACTAAGAAATTGTTTTAAAAAAGCAATAATAATAGGAAGTGATATGAAAAAAAATAGCAAATAAAGTTTCAAAACATATAATAGAGAACTGAAATGCATAAATATGTTACAATATATATTTATATACTGTATATGAGGCCCTTAGAACCATAAGAAGTGAAAAAAATTCACTGGTAATAACTCATTCCTGAATTGCCCCCCTTAAAAATCAAATTGCCACCGTCTGGAGCATGTGCCCCACATTGAAAACCACAGGTTTAGAGTCAAGATAAAAATTCCTGTTTCTTACAAAAATCTTTGCATTCCCACAGCTGGCTTATTTAGTGAGAAATATATCAGGGAAGGGATGCATTCAGCTTTAAATAGCAAGTTTTGGCAGAGTCCAGATAGGAATTATTTGTTTAAAAATATTCTTTCTTTGTCATTTTCCCCCATTCAGGTGGGTTTCCATCTTGTTACAGTGAGTCATAAACCAAGTAGTTAAAGGAGACCAAAGTGATTTTCTTTTCTTTTCTTTTTAATATATTTTATTGATTTTTTACAGAGAGGAAGAGAGAGGGATAGAGAGTCAGAAACATTGATGAGAGAGAAAGATAGATCAGCTGCCTCCTGCACACCCCCCACTGGGGATGTGCCCATAACCAAGGTACATGCCCTTGACCGGAATTGAACCTGGGACCCCTGAGTCCGCCGGCTGACGCTCTATCCACTGAGCCAATCCGGTTTCGGCCAAAGTGATTTTCAAAGTAGCTGCTTTGGGAGCAGGCAGCAGGCTGGAGAGAGGTGGTGTCAAGGGAAAGCTTCACTTAAGGACACATGCAGGGAGCACCCAGATGGCTAATTTGACTGTAATTTTAACAACATGTTAACAATATCTGTGATGTCAAGGCCATGACCACAGCCACAGCAGGACAGAGCAGTGATTTTATTATTTTTAATGCATTTTTATTTATTTCAGAGAGGAATGGCGAGAGAGAGAGAGAGAGAGAGAGAGAGAGAGAGAGAGAGAGAGAGAGAGAGAGAAAGAGAGAGAAACATCAATGATAAGAGAGAGTCATGGATTGGCTGCCTCCTGCATGCCTTCCCCTGGGGATTGAGCCTGCAACCCGGGCATATGCCTTCACCCCAAATTGAACAATGACTTCCTGGTTCATAAATTGAGGCTCAAACACTGAGCTATGTTCAAAGCACCAGAGCAGCAATTTTAGAGCAAGAGTAGTGATCTCAGGACAATAATTTTATTTCTGGTCAGGGCACATACCCAGGTTTTGGGTTATATCCCTGGTTACAGTGAATGCTGGAGGCAACCTATCAATGTTTCTCTCTCACATGGATGTTTCTCTCTCTCTCTCTCTCTCTCTCATCAATAAACATACTCTTGAGTGAAGATTTTAAAAAAACAGTAGTCGCCAAGGTATTCTTACATTAAAATAAGAAAACAACCCTGGCTGTTTTGGTGTAGTGGTTACTGAATCAGGTTTGATTCCCAGTAAAGGTCAAGCACGTTGATTGAAGTTTTGATCCCTTGCCACCCTCCATTCTTTTAAAAATAATCTATGGAAAATTTCGTAAGGTGAGAATTAAAATAATAATAATAAAATGATAGCAACAAATAAAGCACTTCCTATGTAACAGAACATGGTTAATATATTCCCAGGTAAACACAGTAAAATAATTTCCAAGTTATTGGACATTTGCTATAGTCACTAGTTAATGAAATAATCCATTGTATCTGTTTGTGAGATAAAAATAGAAGTCTTTTTTTTTTTTTTTAATCCTCACCTGAGTACATTTTCCCATTGATGTTTTAGAGAGAGTTGGAGGCAGGAGGAGAGGCAGAGAGAAACATCAATGTGAGAGAGATACATCTGTTGGTTGTCTCCTGCAGGGGCCCCGAACAAGGCCTTGGATCCAGCCTGCAACCAAGGCATGGGCCTTTCACCTGAATCGAACCAGAGACACTTCAGTCTGAAGTCCTACACTCTATCCACAGAGCCAGACCAGCTAGAGATAAAAGTAAAAGTTCCTGATGGCCAGAAATGTAGATATAAAGGATGCCGGTGAGGGTTACTTTGTTGTGAAATTGGTGACTTAATGAGACTATGTTGGTAGAGGCATATTTAGGGAGATTAGCAAAAGTGTTAAATTAATCCTTTTCCCCTTAGAAAAGAGCAGCTCTTTGAAGACCTCTCAAATCCAATCACCTGGAAAAATGGGTGTGGTCTTCAGAGACTCAATGTAAGGAGCCAAACTCACAGTTTCCAGAACACAAGGAGTGTATGTGGATCTTACCTGGTTGGGGAGACTTCTGAGAGCTACTGCCACCAAGCTAAGAAGGCTTTGATGCCTGAGCTGACCTCTTTGTATTAGTACTTCTCAAGCAAGCATTGGTGAGTTTCATTCATCAGCAAACTGAGGTTGTTTCTATAATATCATTGATTCCATTACTGTTTGGTTCGGTATTGTGTTTTGTTATTAATATGATGGCTAATTTTACTTCTCCTATTTATATAATCACTGGAAGCCCGATGCACGGAGATTCGTGCTAGAACGGGCTTTCCTTTCCCTGGCTGCTGGCACTGCCTTTCCACTCTGGCCCAGTCCCTTTCCACTCAGGCCCCAGAGCCGCCTCTTTATGCTCCAGCCCTGCCTTCCCACACTGCCCAGAGGCCCTGAGAAACCAGGGGTGGGGCACAATGCCTACATCATTGCCATGGCAATGACGCAAGCATCTTGCCCCTATCACTTGGTGCCTGTGTACGTCATCTTTGTTGGATTAATTTGCAAATCACTCCTGATTGGCTGGTGGTGTAGTAGAGGTATGGTCAATTTACATGTTTGTCTATTATTAGGTAAGATTTAGTTGTTCCTAGGAATCAGAAAATGATGGCCAGATATCTTGTAATTTTATACATGATTGTGTATTTAAAAAAATTTAAGAGTATTTAATTCTATATGTAGTACACATTACAGCCTACTCTAAACATGGTTAATGCTTCTGTGCACAAGAGAGATAGATGCTATTCTATAATATCTAGTCAGATAAGCATTCAATGATTTGAAAAAATATTTTACATATATCAATATTTCACTTTGAAGCGAAATAAATGTTTCTTAAGAAACATGAGCTTTCTGACTTCAATTTAAAATTCAGAACAGTCCTGTAGTCTGTCAACATAACCTTTAACCCAGCTATATCATCTTTAGCAGTCTTTCTAATAGAATTTCCCACAAACAAAAATATACACAAAATGTGAATTTTGTAGCATTTTAAGTAGCTGAATAAATAAATAAATGGGAAAAATATTCAGAAATATGTAGTATCATACCACATATTATATACCACATATTATTGGTCTGTTATTCAACTGACAATATTCTATAATTATTAATTTAGTCTATGTTATCTTGTATGTTATTAACTAATGGAATTTATCAACATAATAAAACAAGTGCTTGCTTCCACATGAACAGAAAAACCACAGTACTGAATAATACCACATTAAACATAAAAACTAACCAATAGCAGTCAAAATCACAATGAGTGACCTTATAGGCTAAAATTTTAATTTATTGCTAATAAGAAATATTTATTAACACTATCAATTCATTGAGTTAGAGAAGATACATCCAGAGCATTTACTCTGTGGATGATGCAACATGGTAAACCTAGAATGGAACAAGGAGACCTATTCTTATATTTCTTAAATTGAATGTCATATCACCTTATGATAGCTTTTTAATGTGTTGACTTGATTAGGCAGAACTACAAGGATTGAAATGAGGGCAGCAAGCTCTTTTTTTTTTTAACAAACATACCTCTTGCCTAGTTATTCAATCAAAGGCTAAACTACTTGGTGCTGCGACAAGATAGCAGGTATAACTAAAGTCCCTTATTTTAATTGTGAGCTAAAGAAATTCTCAAGTCCTGACTTCATTAGTAGAAGTCGGTTCTCAACTTGTGGATCACGATTTCTCAACCTGTGGATTCCACAGGTTGAGAACTGCTAGCAGGGTTGCCTAAGACCATCGGAAAACACAGATATTTACATTATGATTCATAACAGTAGCAAAATTACAGTTATGAAGTAGCAATGAAAATAATTTTATGGTTGGGGGTCACAACATGAGGAACTGTATTAAAGGGTCGCAGCATTAAAAAGGTTGAGAACCACTGGCTTAGACAATCCTTGAACAACACTCCAAACATCAAATGGGCCTGTATTGCTCCAGAAATGCCTCACTGTTTAGCAAATGACAAATGCTTTGTCCCATGACTACTGGGGTCCAGCCTGCTGGTGATTTCTCTTCCCAACTTACTCTACCACAGATCTCACACTTGCTTAACTAGTCCCTATGATCATGTAAGCCATTTCTTTGTAATAAATCTGTACATGGATCTCTTCATATGTGCTTCCATATTACTGGTTCTGCTTCTGTAATTGAGCCTTGATTGACAGCACTGATAGATTCTTCTTCAATGCTAAGACAGTTTTGACCATAAATCTTGTGGTCCATCCACAAAGAAATTCTTCTCTCAGAAAATGTTATGTCCTGGCCACTGTGGAGCAGTTAACTGAGCATAATCCCTTGCAATAAAAGGTTGCTGATTTGATTCCTAGATGTTCCTGGGTTTCGGGCTCAGTCCCCAGTAGGGGGGGGATATGCAGGAGGCAGCCAATAGATGTTTTTCTCTCTCTCCCTCTAGGCCTTTCTCTCTCTCTAAAAATATGAAAACATACTTTTTTTAAAAAAAAAAAAAAAAAAGGAAATGCTGGGATAGCTTCTACCCAAATTTTGTTCCCCCTTTTTTTTTTTTAAATTTTCATATGAAAACATAAAGATATGGCATATCAAGAAAAATATATTCAGTCCTTCCTCTTTATTTTCAGATTCTGTATTTTCAAATTTGCATATACACTAAATTATTTGTAATTCTAAAAGTTATACTCATGGTGTTTTCCTAACCATATTTGGACTTGCACTGAGGAGAAATTTGAGTCCTTCCAGTTGAATGTTCCAAGCAGAGTTTGAATAAGAAGAAGCTCAAACAGTAAGTGTCTTTTCCATGGTATATTATGCCAGGTTTTTGGCATTTTGGTACCCCTTGTTGGTGACTTCACTGTTTAAAATAGCCCCCAGCCTTCCATAGCACTGAGCTATGCTTTATGGAGATAATGTATCTGTTAGATAAGCTTCCTTAAGGAATGAACTATAGCACTATAGGCCACAAATTCAATGTTAATAAATAAACAATATATTGCCGAAACCGGTTTGGCTCAGTGGATAGAGCGTCGGCCTGCGGACTCAAGGGTCCCAGGTTCGATTCCGGTCAAGGGCATGTACCTTGGTTGCGGGCACATCCCCAGTAGGGGGTGTGCAAAAGGCAGCTGATTGATGTTTCTAACTCTCTATCCCTCTCTCTTCCTCTCTGTAAAATATCAATAAAATATATTAAAAAAAATAATAAAATAAACAATATAGAGGTAAGATGTCTTTAAATAGAAACACACATAAAACAAGGTTATTTACTAACTGATGAATGGGCATGCTATGAACAGAGGCTAGAAGGAGACTAACTCTGCATTTAAGCCAGGAATAATGCTTTAGTACTTGCTAGTAGAGTGTTTGTGCCACTTTGTAGAACATGAAGGGAACTTACTATAAGCATGTAATATCTGTCCTTTTAATCAGAAAGTAATTTGTTTTTAAAATGCAATGAAGATTCTATACTTACAGATAATAAAAGTAATAGATTACCCAATAGAAATATAATCAATTTTATGAAGAGCTTATTTATGGCAAAGAAAATTAAAGAGCAAAGAAACAGGAAAAGATGCTAACTCTAATTACCAATGGGGAGAAAGCAGTTCTATTCATAATAATTAATTTTTATACATGAGATTGCCAAAATTTTTGTAAATTTGATCATAGTCCCCAAGTATTGGATAATTTGTGATTTCTTTTAAGTATTGGAAAGGGAAAGTAATTGGATTTTTAGTGTTCCCTGTGGGTCTACTCCAGGGACTATACTGTAGTGTAAATACATTAGATTACAGGGATGAAGAACCTTTATTCTACCAAGGGCATTTGGATATTTATAACATCATTTGAGGGCCATACAAAATGAACTGCAATTATTAACAATTAGCCTGCTACATTTGGTCAAACATTTAACTTACCGCTAATGCCTTGGGAGGGCCAGACCAAATGATTTTGGGGGCCTTATACAAGCCTCAGGCAGGATGCTCCCCACCTCTGGATTACAGGATTGCTTTAAGAATTGCCTGCCACTCACAAAAAAAACTCAATAAATATTATTAAATGAATCTTAGGTAATTGTGAGCATCTGTCTACTCTGATAGTATTTATGTTTTATTTATTTTATTTATATTTCAGAGAGGAAGAGAGACATAGAAACATCAATGAAGAGAGAGAATCACTGAATTGCTGCCTCCTGCCAGCCCCACACTGGGGATCAAGCCTGCAATGTGGCCATGTGCCCTGACCTGGAATGGAACTGAGACCTCCTGCTTCATAGGTTGACACTAAACCACTGACCCACACAAGGCAAGCAGCATTTATGTTTTAGATGCATCATTCAGATAATTGTTTTTAGAAACAAAGCCTTGGTGTTGTAGAGAGTATGCAGGGAATGCAGAAGGACAGATACCCCCAGCTGTAGGCCCAGCTCTGAGAGATTTGCTGTTAGACAAGACAACTTCATCTTCCCACTACTGACTTAACTTGGGTGAAAAGAGAACAGAAGTCTTGGCCCTCTGATTTGGAAATCTTGTTTAACCTTCAAAATGGCGATGCCAAGGGTTCCAAGTCCTCTACCTCCAAAAGAAATGTCCAGTGGCCCTGTAGCTGAGAGCTGGTGCCACACACAGATCCAGGTAGTGAAATTCTCCCACATGTGGACCATCAGTAACTTTAGCTTTTGCTGCCAGGAAATGGGTGAAGTCATTCAAAGTTCAACCTTTTCATCAGAAGCCAATGATCAACTGAAATGGTGTTTGAGAGTATACCCAAAAGGGAAAGATGAAGAAAGCAAAGATTACCTGTCACTTTACCTGATACTGCTCAGCTGTCCAAGGAGTATATTTTTGGCAAAATTCAAATTCTCCATCCTGAATGACAAGGGAGAAGTAACCAAAGCTGTAAAAAGTCAGAGAGCATGTAGGTTTATACAAGGCAAAGACTGGGGATTCAAAAAATTCATTCATAGAGATGTTCTCTTGGATGAATACTACAGGTTTCTCCCTGATGACAAGCTGACCCTCTTCTGTGAGGTGAGTGTGGTGCAAGATTCTGTCACCATTTCTGGCCAGAATACCAGGAAGATGGTGAAGGTTCCCGAGTGCCAGCTGACCGATGAGCTAGGAGGACTTTGGGAGAATTCCTGGTTCACAGACTGCTGTTTTTGTGTGGCTGGCCAGGAAGTCCAGGCTCACAAAGCTATCTTAACAGCTCGCTCTCCAGTGTTTAGGGCCATGTTTGGACATGCAATGGAGGAGAGCAAAAAGAATCAGGTGGAAATCATTGACATGGAGCCTAGAGTGTTTAAGGAAATGATGTGCTTCATTTACACTGGGAAGGCTCCCAACCTGGACACAATGGCTGATGGTTTGCTGGCAGCAGCTGACAAGTATGCCCTGGAGCGTTTGAAGGTCATGTGTGAGGAAGCCCTCAGCAGTCACCTGAATGAGGAGAATGCTGCAGAAATGCTCACCTTGGCTGACCTCCACAGTGCAGATCAATTGAAAACTCAGGCAGTGGATTTCATCAACTCTCATGCTGAGGATGTCATGGAGACCTTGGGGTGGCAGACAATGGTGGCGTCACATCCCCACTTGATGGTTGAGGTGAACCCCTCAGGACCCCCACACAAGCGCCTGAAGCAGTCCTGAGATCCTGCCTGTTGTAAGACTCCCTTGACTTTCCAGAAGCAACAGCCACTGTTGCTGCCATTGAGCACCAGGTAGACAACACAATCTGTGGAGTTTTTAATCTGCTGTGGCGGGAAGTCTGCATCTTAGCCCCAGATTTTTAGTTTTATTATTTTCTTTAAAGGAATCACATTTTTAAAAATATATTTTATTGAATTTTACAGAGAGGAAGGGAGAGGGATAGAGAGTTAGAAACACTGATGAGAGAGAAACATCGATTAGCTGCCTCCTGCACACTCCCTACTGGGTATGTGCCTACAACCAAGGTACATGCCCTTGACTGGAGTCGAACCTGGGACCCTTGAGTCCACAGGCCGACACTCTAGACACTGAGCCAAACCAATTAGGGAAGAATTATATTTTTAAATGTATCTTTATTGAATTCAGAGAGGAAGGGAGAGAGAGAGAGAGAGAGAGAGAGCCAAGATAGATGCATTGCAAGGGATGGAAACTGCAACCCAGGGATGCCCCTTTGAGTGGAATCAAACCCCTGATCCTTCATGTCTGAGCCAAAGCTCTAACCAGTGACACAACAGCCAGGGTGAGAAAAATCTTATATTGGACCATTTGAATTTTAAAAATGTTCAAATGTGTGTCTTTAGGGATTTGCTTGTTCTGCAGATGTTGTGGTCATCTCTTTATTATATGTGACAACCAAAACTGCTCTTGCTGTTGTGACCTCATAATAAAGTGACATCATGAAAGACCAACTTTTGCCTCGTGACTTTATTTGCAATGTGTCCACATGATTTCTTTTTCTTCTTGTAGTGACTCTCACTTTGCAGCCAGGAAGAGCTAATAGTCTTGTCTTCCTACCTCGAGGTTTGATAAGCCTCTGTGTGGGATGTGGTCCTAACGGTGCACATGGGTCTCTCTTGGTTCTGAGTGTTTTCATGACTGGGGTGCTCAGACTGTTACCTCTGGGATACATTACTGGGAGATAGAAGTGGGAGACACTTGGAATTGGGCTTCTGGAGGCTCTAGTGATGATTGGAAAGAGTGGAATATGAATGTCCAGAAGGGACTCTTTCTTCTTGGCTACGCTAAAACCCATATCCACTGCAATGTCTTCACCACCTCCCCACTTTTACTGCAATATGTGCCCAAACCTGTTGGCCAACTAGGGGTATTCCTGGATTATGAAGGTGGAAGTGTGACCTTTATAAATGTAGCTCAAAGTTTCTTTGAATGTAGAATCCCCTCTTTTTTTTTCTCTTCCCGTCTTAAGCCTATCTTTTGCTTTAGTCACTGCTGACTAGAAATTGATTAGGAATCTTTCTATATGCTGGGCAACTCCAATATCTAAGGAAGGCCTTTTCCTGGTAAATTATCAATTAAGACAAATATATTATTCTTTTTTGTTTTTAGTTTCCCTTTATGTCATAAAAATCCATTTACTGTATTGTTAAATATGATGAGAATATTTAAAACGTAAGTATCTATTTGTGCTCAGTTTGGGAAAATCATCACCCATGATGCATGGCATAGAATATGTTCTCTGGATTTTGCTCTATTTCTAAACTTTCATCAGGAAGTATGATAATAGATAAGAGGGGTATCTGAAAAAGGTAAAATTAAATGCAAGAGGTTGCTTATTTCACATAGTATAATATTCTTCAGGTCTATTCATGCTGCCCCAAAGTTTAAGAGATCACCTTTTACAGCTACATAGTATTCCATTGCGTAAATATCCCACAGCTTTTTTATCCATTTTCCTACTGATGGGCACTTGGGCTGTTTCCTAATCTTAGTTATTGGGCAATGGAAACTAAGGGGAAAAGAGACAAATGGAACTACAGCAAAATAAAAAGCTTCTGCACAGCAAAGGAAATCACCATCAAAATGATTAGGAAACCTGCTGTATGGGCATACATATTGTCAATGTGATCTGGTACGGAGTTAATATCCAAATTATATAAGTACTCATACAATTCAACAAAAGGAAGAGAAACAATTCCAATAAAAGTGGGCAGAAGGCCTGATTAGACACTTCTCCAGTAGAATAACCAAGTTGTGGTACAATCATAGAGTGGAATACTTTGAGACAAAATAATAAAAACAAGTGCTACACACAGGGGAGTGCATAAATCTCACCAAAACAACTTTTCTTTATTTCTTTAATTTCAAATATATTTTTATTGACTTCAGAGAGGAAGGGAGAGGGAGAGAGAGATAGAAGCATCAATGCTGAGAGAGAAGCATTGATTGGCTGCCTCCTTCAGGACCCTGACCAGGGATTGAGCCTGCAACCCAGGCATGTGCTCTTGACTGGAATCAAACTTGGAACCCTTCAGTCCATAGGCTGACGCTCTATCCACTGAGCCAAACCAGCTAGGGCCATGTTTGACTTGTTCATAGTCAGGATAGGTGTAAATCAGGGTGCCATTTTCTCAAGAAATGGTTATTTTCTGTTGGGTCTCTCCAAACTCATTGTTATATGGTTCTTTCACTGCTGAAGTTGCAAATATAAGAATAAAAGATTTGCTGAAACCGGTTTGGCTCAGTGGATAGAGCGTCGGCCTGCGGACTCAGGGGTCCCAGGTTCGATTCCGGTCAAGGGCATGTACCTTGGTTGCGGGCACATCCCCAGTAGGGGGTGTGCAAGAGGCAGCTGATCGATGTTTCTCTCTCATCGATGTTTCTAACTCTCTATCCCTCTCTCTTCCTCTCAGATTGTGAGAGGGCTGTCCAACTGCCCATTTAGGCCTGATCCCTGGGATCAGGCCTAAACAAGCCGCCGGACACCCCCCAAGGGGTCCCAGATTGGAGAGAGTGCAGACTGGACTGAGGGGACCCCCTCTCCCCCCCCCCCCCCTGCATGAATTTTGTGCCCCACGCCTTTAGTACATATACATGTTGCAAAAGGTTTAGAGCAGTGGTTCCCAACCTTTTTGTGGCCATGCCCCACCTAAGCATCTCTAAAACCCTATTGCCACTGCTGTGACATCTTATTCAAAAAGTGAACTCCTATTCATGTGAAGGAAACCTAAAAGGCCATTAATTTGCTCTAAACAAGCTTCCAAAGGTCTTGGAATCCAGGAAAGAGAAAAATAAAACACAAAAGGACAGATGAAATATTGAGGAAGAAATTACTAAGAAACTGTTTTAAAAAAAATCAATGGAAGTGATATGAAAAAATAGCAAATAAAGTTTCAAAACGTATAATAAAGAACTGAAATGCATAAATATGTTACAATATATATTTATATACTGTATATGAGGCCCTTAGAGCCATAAGAAATGAAAACAATTCACTGGTAATTACTCATTCCTGAATTGCCCCCCTGAAAAATCAAATTGCCACCGTGTGGGTCCTATGCCCCACATTGGGCACCACTGGTTTAGAGCCAAGGTAACAATTCCAATTTCTTACAAAATCTCTGTGTTGCCACAGCTGGCTTATTTAGTGAGAAATATATCAGGGAAGGGATGCATCCAGCTTTAAATAGCAAGTTTTGGCAGAGTCCAGATAGGAATTATTTGTTTAAAAATATTCTTTCTTTGCCATTTTCCCCCATCAAGGTGGGTTTCCATCTTGTTTCAGTGAGTTATAAACCAAGTAGTTAAAGGAGACAAAAGTGATTTTCAAAGTATCTGCCTTGGCAGCAGGCAATAGGCTGGATAGAGGTGGTGTCAAGGGTAAGCTTCACTTAAGGACTTGTGCAGGGAGTACCCAGATGGCTAATTTGACTGTAATTTTAACAACATGTTAACAATATCTGTGATGTCAAGGCCATGGCCATGGCCATAGCCATGGCAGGACAGAGCAGAAATTTTATTTTTTAAATGATTTTTATTTATTTCAGAGAGGAATGGAGAGAGAGAGAGAGAGAGAGAGAGAGAGAGAGAGAGAGAGAGAGAGAGAAAACGTCAATGATAAGAGAGAATCATGGATTGGCTGCCTCCTGCATGCACCCCACTGGGGATTGTGCCTGCAGCCCAGGCATATTCCCTTACCCTGAATCAAACCAGGACTTCCTGGTTCATAAGTCCTGGCTCAAATACTGAACTACATATTCTCCAAGTGCCAGAACAGTGAAAACAACCCTGGCTGTGTTGGTGCAGTGGTTACAGCATCAGCCCAGGGTGTGATTCCCAGTAAAGGTCAAGCACATTGCTTGAAGGTTTGATCCCCTGCCCTGGTCTGGGCATGTAAGGGAAGCAACCAATCTATACATCTCTTTCAGGTCTATGTTTTTCTCTAACTTTCTTGGTCTCTCTCTGCCTACACCCTACCCTCACTCTTTAAAAAAATCTATGGAAAAAAATACTCTAAGGTGAGAATTAAAATAATAATAATAAAATTGTAAGAAAAATAAAGCACTTCCTATGTAACGGAACATAGTTAAAATATTTTCAAGTGCACACAGTAAAATATTTCCACGTTTTTGGACATTTGCTATAGCCACTAGTTAATTAAATAATCCATTCTATCTGTAAGATAAAAATAGAAATCCTTTTTTCTTTTTCTTTTTTTAAATCCTCACCCAAGGACATTTTTCAGAAAGTTGAAGGCAGGGGAGAGACTGAGAGAAACATTAATGTGAGAGAGACACATACTTCGGTTGTCTCCTTCTGGGGCCCCGAACAAGACCCGGGATCCAGCCTGCAACCAAGGAACAGGCCCTTGACCTGAACTGAACCAGAGACACAGTGACACTTTAGTCCGAAATCCTACGCTAAATCCACAGAGCCTACATGCTAGAGATAAAAATAAAAGTTCTTGATGGATGAAATATATAATAATAAAAATGTAATATGCTAATTAGACCAGAGGTCCTTCCAGGCAACCTTCCAGACAAAGGTGGGGCTGACAGGGAAGCCTGGGTCCTGGGTGCCAGAGGGAAGCCAGTGCTCACAGCCAGGGGGAGGAAGACTTTTGCAGAATTTCAGGCCTCTAGTGTAGATATAAAGACAGCCTGTGAGGGTTACTTTGTTGGGAAATGGGTGACTTGATGAGATTATGTTGGTAGAGGTATATTTAGGGAGATTAGCAAAGGTGTTAATCCTTTTCCCCTTAAAAGAGAGAAGTTCTATGAAGACCTCTCAAATCCTATCACTGGAATAAATGGGAGGGGTCTTTACAGACTCAATATAAAGAGCCAAGGTCACTCTTTCCAGAACACAGGGAGTGTGCTTGGAGCTTACCTGGTTGGGGAGACTTCTGAGAGCTACTGCCACCAGGCTTGGAAGGCTTGATCCCTGAGCTGACCTCTTTGTATTAATACATCTCAAGCAACTATTGGTGAGTTTTCATTAACCAACAAACTGAGGTTGTTTCTATAAAATCACATTGGTTCCATTACTGTTTTTTTCAGTATGTGCTTTGTAATTAATATGATGACTTATTTTAGTTCTCTTATTTTATACTAGAGGCCTGGTGCATGAAATGTGTGCAGGGGTAGGGTCCCTAGTCCTGGCTGGCAATCTGTGGGTTGACCAGCGTGGTGATTGGATGGCCCCCACTGACACTCACCTTGGCTAGCCTAGCACTGCTGCCTGCTCACTGGCCCCACTCCCCCCTGCTACCACCAGTCACCTCCCTCTGCAGGGTGAATGGTGGGGCAATCCAGGGGCCCCCACTAGCACCCACCTTGGCTGGCCTGGGGCCTGCTGGTTGGGGGCAAATCATGTGTGCATGACTTGTGGTCAGTGTGCGTCATAGTGACTGTTCTACTGGTTGTTCCTGCCCCTGGTGGTCAGTGTGCGTCATAGTGACTGTTCTACTGGTTGTTCCTGCCTTTGGCCAATTTGCATATTAGACTTTTATTATCTACACTAATAAAAGAGAAACATGCAAATTGACCTTTGCTACACCCACCAGCCAATCAGGGGCAAGTATGCAAATTAACCCAACAAAGATAGTGGTTAATTTGCATCCACAGGCATGGAGCAAAGACTGAAGACAGAATAGAAGGAAGCCAAGCACCGCAGAAGGGAGCAAAGTGGTGGAGAAGGGAGGGACTGAGGCCGTGGAGATGGGAGGGAGGGAGGAAGTGGAGAAGGGAGTGGAATAGGGATTCTCTGCTTCGCTCAGGCTGCAGGAAGCCCTATTCTTGCAGGAATCTTCCTGCAGTGGGCCTCTAGTATAGAATAATCCTTAGTTGTTCCTAGGACTCAGAAAGTAGTCCAGATTATCTTATAGTTTTCTACATGGTTGTGTATTCTAAAAAAAATTTTTAAGAGTATTTGATTCTATATGTAGTAAACATTAGAGCCTACTCTAAACATGATGAATGCCTGTATACACAAGAGAGATGCTATTCTATAATACCTAGCCAGATAAGCATTCAATGATTTGAAGAAATATTGTTACATGTTTCAATATTTCACTTTGAAGTGAAATAAATATTTCTTAAGAAACATGAATTTTCTGACTTAAATTTAAAATTCAGAACAGTCCAGTGCTCTGTCCACATACCCTTTACCCCAGCTATATCATCTTTAGTAATGTTTCTAATAGAATTTCCCACAAACAAAAATATACACAAAATGTGTATTTTATAGCATTTTCAGTAGCTAAATAAATAAATGAATGAGAAATAAATATTCTGAAATATGGGATGTCATTTAAGATATGTACTACTATGATTAATCAGTTATTCAACTGACCATATTGTATACTTACTCATTTCGTCTATGTTATCTTGTATGTTTTTAAATAATGGGTTTTCTTAATATTCTAAAACAAATACTTGGTTCCACATGAAAAGTAGAACCACAGTACTGAATGATACCAAACTAAACATAAAAACTCATTGATATCAGTCAAGATCACATTGACTGATCTTAGAAGCTAAAATTTTAATTTATTGCTAATGTAATCAGAAATATGTATTAACATTATCAATGCATTGAGTTAGAGAAGATACAACCAGGGCATTGATTCTGTGGATGGTCTTACATGGTAAACCTAGAATGGAACAATGAGACCTGTCCTTATATTTCTTAAATTTAATGTTACATCAACTTATGATAGCTTTTTGATGAGCCAACTTGATTAGTCAGAACTAAAAGTACAAAAAGGAAAGCAGCAACCTTTTTTAAAAAAATAACATACTTACCTTTGCCTAGTTATTAAAGGCTAATCTAGTTGGTGCTGTGAGGAGATTTGCAGTTGTAAGTAAAGTCTCTTATTTTGATTGAAAGCTAAAGAAATTAGAAAGTGGTCCTGACTTCATCAGTAGAAGTCCTTTAGAGAAAGGTGTAGACAATCCTTGAAAACACTCCAAATATCAAATGGGCCTGTATTGCTCCAGCAACGCCTCACTGACAGTGACAACTGCTTTGGCCCATGACCATTGGGTTCCAGCCTGCTGGTGATTTCTCTTCCCGACTTACTCTGCCACAGATCTCACACTTGCTTAACTAGTCCCTATGATCGTGTAAGCCAGTTTTTTTGTGGATCATTCATTCAAGTTAATAAATAAACAATATAGATTAACTAAGATGTCTTCAAATAGAAACACATAGATGTACTAACTAATGGAAGGAGAAGCTATGACCAGAGGTTGGAAGAGACTAACTGCATTTTTGGCAGGAACAGTGCTTCAGTACTTGCTAGCAGAGTGTTTGTGCCCCTTTGTAGAACACGAATGGAACTGAGTATGTGTGTAATACCTGTCACTTTAAAAAGAAATTATAGGCAGTCCTCGGGTTACATCAGACTTGACGTACATCATTTTGTGCTCAATACATATTATTAAATGAATCTTAGGTAATTGTGGAGCATCTGTCTACTATGATAGCATTTATCTTTTAGTTCAGAAAGGAAGGGAGAGGGAGAGAGAGATAGAAACATCAATGATGAGAGAGAATCATTGATTGGCTGCCTCCTACAACCCAGCATGTGCCCTCATTGGGACTCATACAATGACCTCCTGGTTCATAAGTTGATGCTAAACCACTGATTTATTTATTTTTTATTTTTTAAAAAATATATTTTATTGATTTTTTACAGAGAGGAAGAGAGAGGGATAGAGAGTTAGAAACATCGATGACAGAGAAACATCGATCAGCCGCCCCCTGCACACCCCCCCCCGGGGATGTGCCCGCAACCAAGGTACATGCCCCCGACCAGAATCGAACCTGGACCCTTGAGTCCACAGGCCGACGCTCTATCCACTGAGCCAAACAGGTTTCGGCAAAACCACTGATTTATGATCCAAGTGCTAGAGCAGCAATTTTAGAGCAAGTGTGTAATATTTGTAATCTCAGGGCAAGAGTTTGATTCCTGGTCTGGGCATATTTCTCATATTTCTCTCTCTCTCTCTCTCTCTCTCTCTCTCTCTCTCTCTCTCTCTTTTTCTCCTTCTCTCTCTCTCTCTCTCTCTCTCTCTCTCTCTCTCTCTCTCTCTTTCTCTCAAATCAGTAAACATACTCTTGGATGAGGATTTTTTTTTTAAAAGAGTAGTGGTCGCCCTGGCCAGTTTGGCTCAGTGGATAGAGCGTCGGCCTGCAGACGGAAGGGTCCCAGGTTCGATTCCGGTCAAGGGCACATGCTGCAGTTGCAGGCTCAGTCCAATGTGCAGGAAGCAGCCAATCAATGATTCTCTCTCATCATTGATGTTTCTATCTCTCTCTTCCTCTCTGAAATCAATAAAAAACAAAAAAGAGTAGTGGTCAAGGTATTCTTATATTACAATATAAAACAACCTTGGCTGTTTTGGCACAGTGATTAGAGCACCAGCATAGGGCTCGATTCCCAGGAAAGGCCAAGCACATGGAGAGTTTAATCCCCTATGCTGCTCCCTGGTAGGGCATGTAAGAGAGGCAACCATTCTATGGTTCTCTCTCAGGTTTATGTTTGTCCCTCTCTGTCTCTCTCTTTCTCCGTCTCTTTCTGCCTACATCCTACCATCCACTCTTTCAAAAATCAATGAGAAAAATATCCTCAGGTGAGAATTAAAATAATAATAATAATTAAAAAATGATAGCAACAAATAAAGCCCTTTCTATATAACAGAACATAGTTAAAATATTTTCCAGTGCACACAGTAAAATATTTCCAAGTTTTTGGACATTTGCTATAGTGAGTAATTAATGAAATAATCCATTCTATCTGTTTCTAATTTAAAAAGTTTTTTTTTTCTTTTTTTAAATCCTCACCAAAGACATTTTTCCATTAATATTTAGAAAGTTGAAGGCAGGAGAGAGAGAGAAACATCAATGTGAGAGAGACACATACTTTGGTTGTCTCCTGCTGGGGCCCCGAATAAGGCCTGGGATCCAGCCTGCAACCAAGGCACAGCCCTTGACCTGAATTGAACCAGAGACACTTCATTCGGCAGTCCTACACTCTATCCACAGAACCAGACCAGCTAGAGATAAAAGTAAAAGTTCCTGATGTCCACAAATTTAGATATAAAGGAAGCCTGTGAGGGTTACTTTGTTGTGAAATTGGTGACTTAATGAGGTTATGTTGATAGAGGTATATTTAGGGAGATTAGCAAAGGTGTTAATCATTTTCCCCTTAGAAGAGAACAGCTCTATAGAGACTTCTCAAATCCTATCACTTGGAATAAATGGGTGTGGTCTTCAGAGACTCAATATAAAGAGCCAAAGTCACTGTTTCCAGAACACAGAGAGTGTGCTTGGAGCTTACCTGGTTGGGAGACTTCTGAGAGCTCCTGCCACTAGGCTTGGAAGGCCTGATCCCTGAGCTGACCTCTTTGTATTAGTACTTCTCAAGCAAGCATTGGTGAGTTTTCATTCATCAGCAAACTGAGATTTTTTTCTATAAAAAATCATGTTGAATCCATTCCTGTTTTGTTTGGTCTGTGTTTTATAATTAGTATGATGGCTAATTTTACTTCTCTTATTTTATTAATCCTTAGTTGTTTCTAGGACTCAGAAAGTAGTGGCCAGATTATCTTGTAGTTTTATACATAATTGTGTATTCTAAAAAAAATTTAAGAGTATTTGATTCTATACATAATACACATTACAGCCTTCTCTAAACATGGTGAATGCTTGTGTATACAACACAGATGCAATTCTATAATATCTAGCCAGATAAACATTCAGTCATTTGCAAAAAATATTGTTACATGTAGGAATAATTCACTTTGAAGTGAAGTAAATGTTTCTTAAATTTTCTGACTTAAATTTAAAATTCAGAACAGTCCAGTGGTCTGTCCACATACCCTTTAACCCAGCTATATCATCTTTAGCAATCTTTCCAATAGAATTTCCCACAAACAAAAATATATACTGAAGATGTATTTTGTAGCATTTTCAGTAGCTGAATAAATAAATGAATGGGAAATACATATTCTGAAGTATGTAGTGTCACTTAAGAAATATACTACATATTATTAGTATGTTATTCAACTTACAATATTCTAGTATTGATTTAGTCTGTATTATCTTGTATATTTTTAACTAATGAGTTTTATTAATATTCTAAAACAAATGTTTGCTTCCACATGAATAGAAAAACCACAGTACTGAATGATCCAAATTAAACATAAAAACACATTGATATAAGTCAAGATTACAGGGAGTAACCATAGAGGTTAAAATTTCAATTTATTGCTAATATAATAAGAAATCTTTATTAACATTATCAATTTATTGAGTTAGAGAAGATACATCCAGCACATTTACTCTGTGGATGGTCCAACATGGTAAACCTAGAATGGAACAAGGAGACCTGTTCTTATATTTCTTATATTTAATGTAATATCAACTTGATTAGGCAGAAATAAAGGGATAGAAAAGAGAGCAGCAACTTTTTTTTTTTTTTTAATAACCTACATACTCTTTGCCTAGTTATTAAAGGCTAATTTACTTGGTGCTATGAGGAGATTTGCAGTTGTAAGTAAAGTCCCTTACTTAGACAGTGAGTTAAAGAAATTGGAAAGTGGTCCTAACTTCATCAGTAGAAGTCCTTTAAAGAAAGGCATAGACAATCTTTTAACAACACTCCAAACATCACATGGGCCTGTATTGATCCAAAAACCTCTCACTGACAGTGACAACTGCTTTGTCCCATGACCATTGGGTTCCAGCCTGCTGGTGATTTATCTTCCTGACTTACTCTACCACAGATCTCACACTTGCTTACCTAGCCCCTATGATCGTGTAAGTCAGTTCTTTGTAATAAATCTGTATATGGATCTCTTCATATGTGCATCCATATTACTGGTTCTGCCTCTGTGGTTGAGCCTTGACTGACAGCACTGATAGATCCTTCTTCATTTCTTGACAGTCTGGACCATAAATCTTGTGGTCCATTAGCAAAGAATTCTTGTCTCAGAAAATACTAGTATTAGGCCCTGCTCAGTGTGGTTTGGTTGGTTGGGCATCATTCCATGCACCGAAAGATTGCTGGCTCAATTCACAGATGTTTCTGGGTTTCTGGCTGAATACCAGATAGGGGCTGTGTAGGAGCCAGCCAATAAATGTTTCTCTCTCTCCCTTTCTGCCTTCTCTTTCTGAAAATCAATAAAAAATATATTTTTAAAAAGAAAATATTAGATAGCCCCTCCCCAAATTTCCTTCCTTTATTTCATTTTCATATAAAAACACATAGATCTAGCATACCAAGAAAAATACAGTCCTTCCCCTTTATTTTCAGATTCTATATTTGCAAATTTGCATATTCATTAAACCAGAGGTCTTCAAACTTTTTAAACAGGGGGTCAGTTCACTGTCCCTCAGACCATTGGAGGGCCGGACTATAGTTTAAAAAAAAACTATGAACAAATTCCTATGCACACTGCACATATCTTATTTTGAAGTAAAAAAAACAAAACGGCAAAAACACCCGCATGTGGCCCGTGGGCTGTAGTTTAAGGACGTCTGCATTAAACTATTTGTAATTCTAAAAGTAATACTCATGGTGTTTTCCTAGCCATATTTGGACTTGCACTGAGAAGGAGAAATTTGAGTCCTTCCAGTTGAATGTTCCAAGCAGAGTTTGAATAAGGAAAAGCTCATACAGTAAGTGTCTTTTCTATGGTATGTTATACCAGGTTTTTGGTATTTTGGTACCACTTGTTGGTGACTTCACTGTTTAAAATGGCCCCCAGCCTTAGTGCCAAAGCACTGGGCTATGCTTTATGGAGATAATGTATCTGTTAGATAAGCTTCCTTAAGGAATGAGCTCTAGCAGTATTGGCCATGAATTCAATGTTAATAAGTAAACAATATATTTTAACTAAGATGTCTTTAAATAGAAACACACATGAAACAAGATTATGGTACTAACTGATGGATGGGCATGCTAGGAGGAGAGGCTGGAAGGAGACTAACTCTGCATTTTTGCCAGGAGTAATGCTTCAGTACTTGCTAGTAGAGTGTTTGTGCTACTTTAAACACAAAGGGATATTAATATAAGTGAGTAATATCTCTCACTTTAAAAAGGAAGTAGTTTTTAGAATGCAATGAGGATTCTATACTTACAGATAATAAAAGTAATAGATTATCCCATAGAAATATGATCAATTTTATGCAGAGCTTATTTATGGCAAAGAAAATTAAAGAGCAAAGAAACAGAAAAAGATGCTAACTCTAATTACCAAAGGGGAGAAAGAAATTATATTCAAAAGAATTATTTTTTACACATGAGATTAATAAAATTTTTGTAAATTTGATAATAGACCCCAAGGATTGGATAATTAGTGATTTCTTTTAAATGTTTGAAAGGGAAAGTAATTAGATTTTTAGGGAGTATTCCCTGTGGGTCTACTCCAGGGAATATACTGTAGTGTAAATAGATTAGACTGCAGGAGTAGGAAACTTTTTTTGCCAAGGGCCATTGAATATTTAGAAAATATTTTGAGCACCAAGCAAAATGAACTGATATTATTAACAATTAGCCTGCTACATTTGGTCAAACATTTAACTTACCCCTAAAGACTTGGGAGGGCCAGATCAAATGATTTTGGGGGCCTTATATGGGCCTCAAGCAGGATGTTCCCCACCTCTGGATTACAGGATTGCTTTAAGAAAGGCCTGTCATTTACAAAAAAACTCAATAAATATTATTAAATGAATCTTAGGTAATTGTTGAACATCTGTCTATTATGATAGCATTTATGTTTTATTTATTTTATTTTTATTTCAGAGAGGAAGAGAGACATAGAAACATCAATGAAGAGAGAATCACTGAATTGCAGCCTCCTGCCAGCCCCACACTGGGGATCAAGCCTGCAATGTGGCCATGTGCCCTGACCTGGAATGGAACCGAGACCTCTTGCTTCATAGGTTGACACTAAACCACTGAGCCATGCCAGCCAAGAAGCATTTATGTTTTAGATGCATCATTCAAACAGTTTTTTGAAACAAAGTCTGAATGTTACCGACAGTCTGAAGCCAGTTTAGAAGGACAGGTAACCGCAGCTGTAGGCCCCGCTTTGAGAGATTTCTTGTTAGAAAAGACAACTTCTTCTTCCCACTACTGACTTCACTTGGGAGAAGAGAGAACAGAAATCTTTGTCCTCTGACTTTGGAAATCTTGTTTAACCTTCAAAATGGCGATGCCGAGGGTTCCAAGTCCTCTACCTCCAAAAGAAATGTCCAGTGGCCCTGTAGCTGAGAGCTGGTGCCACACACAGATCCAGGTAGTGAAATTCTCCCACATGTGGACCATCAGTAACTTTAGCTTTTGCTGCCAGGAAATGGGTGAAGTCATTCAAAGTTCAACCTTTTCATCAGAAGCCAATGATCAACTGAAATGGTGTTTGAGAGTATACCCAAAAGGGAAAGATGAAGAAAGCAAAGATTACCTGTCACTTTACCTATTTCTGGTCAGTTCTCTAAAGAGTATATTTTTGGCAGAATTCAAATTCTCCATTTTGAATGACAAGGGAGAAGAAGCCAAATCTTTGGAGAGTCACCAGGCATATAGTTTTGTACAAGGCAAAGACTGGGGATTCAAAAAATTCATTCATAGAGATGTTCTCTTGGATGAATACTACAGGTTTCTCCCTGATGACAAGCTGACCCTCTTCTGTGAGGTGAGTGTGGTGCAAGATTCTGTCACCATTTCTGGCCAGAATACCAGGAAGATGGTGAAGGTTCCCGAGTGCCAGCAGGCCGGTGAGCTAGGAGGACTTTGGAAGAATTCCTGGTTCACAGACTGCTGTTTTTGTGTGGCTGGCCAGGAAGTCCAGACTCACAAAGCTATCTTAGCAGCTTGTTCTCCAGTGTTTAGGGCCATGTTTGGACATGCAATGGAGGAGAGCAAAAAGAATCGGGTGGAAATCATTGATGTGGAGCCTGGAGTGTTTAAGGAAATGATGTGCTTCATTTACACTGGGAAGGCTCCCAACCTGGACACAATGGCTGATGGTTTGCTGGCAGCTGCTGACAAGTATGCCCTGGAGCGTTTGAAGGTCATGTGTGAGGAAGCCCTCAGCAGTCACCTGTCTGTGGAGAATGCTGCAGAAATGCTCACCTTGGCTGACCTCCACAGTGCAGATCAATTGAAAACTCAGGCAGTGGATTTCATCAACTCTCATGCTGAGGATGTCATGGAGACCTCGGGGTGGCAGACAATGGTGGCATCCCATCCCCACCTGGAGGCTGAGATGTACCGTGCTCTGGCTTCAGCATAGCACCCTGATCTGGGACCCCCACTCAAGCGCCTGATGGAGTCCTGATAGCCTGCCCTTTTTAAAACTCCTGACTTTCCAGAAGTAGCAGCCATTGTTACTGCCATTGATGATCAGGTAGAGAGTCTGTGGAGCTTTGCCTCTGCTGTGAGGGGAAGTCTGCATCTTGAACCCAGATTTTTATTCTTACTATTTTTTAAATGAATCATATTTTTAAAAAAATATACCTTTACTAGAGGCCCAGTGCACAAAATTCGTGCAGGGTGGGGGTATTTCTCAGCCCAACCTGCACCTTCTCCAATCTGGGACCCCTTGAGGGATGTCCGACTGCCCATTTTGGCCCAATCTAACCAGTATCAGGCCCAAACGGGCAGTTGGACATCCCTCTCACAATCCAGGACTGCTGACTCCCAACCGCTCGTCTGCCTGCCTGCCTGATTGCCCCTAACAGCTTCTGCCTTCCAGCCTGATCACCCCCTAACAACTTCCCTGCCAGCCTGATCGATGCCTAAGTGCTCCCCTGCCAGCCTGATTGCCCCTAACTGCCCTCCCCTGCAGGCCTGGTCACCCCTAATTGCCCTCCCCTGCCAGCCTTGTTGCACCTAACTGTCCTCCCCTGCAGGCTGGTCATCCCCAACTGCCCTCATCTGCTGGCCCGGTAACTCCTAACTGCCCTCCCTTGCCAGCCTGGTCGCCCCTAACTGCCCACTCCTGCTGGCTTGGTCCCCCCCAACTGCCCTCCCCTGCAGGCCTGGGTCCCCTCCAACTGTCCTCCCCTTCAGGCCTGGTCCCACCCAACTGCCTTCCCTTGCTGGCCTTGCTGCCCACAACTGACCTCCCCTGCTGGCCATCTTGTGGTGGCCATCTTGTATCCACATGGGGGCAGCCATCTTGTGTGTTGGGGTGATGTTCAATTTGCATATTACTCTTTTATTAGATAGGATTGATTTCACAGAGAAAGGGAGAGAGATGGAAACAGCAATGATGAGAGTGAATCATTGATTGGCTGCCTCCTGCATGCCACCTACTAGAGATCGAGCCCTCAATCTATTCATGTGCCTTTGGCTGGAATAAAACTCGGAACCCTTCAGTCTGCAGACCAACACTCTATCCACTGAGCCAAACCAGCTAAAGTCAACCACAGACTTTTAAAATAGCAGGAAATAAACTTGGGGAAAACTGAAGAGTTTGGAGGAGGAGGGAAGGACTGGGGTCTCTGGGCTGTTGAGCCTAATGAAAACACCCATCGTTCCTTTTTGGGTGACCTGGTTTGATTTGGAGTGGTGGAGAGGAGTCTGTTTAGGTCCTGGCCCTGAGGCCATGCCTGAGGTGGTACATGGAGAAAACTGTGAGCCTCTGACTGAGCAGAAAAAATCCTCAGGTGCCTGGAACAAAAAAAATAAGGAAGACATTTAGTTTTAAGAGAAGGGGAAAGAAAAGGAAACAAGAAAGGATTTTTGCAGAATTTCTCAAAATCAGTTTGTGGATTTCAGTACTATTTATACTGAGAGAAATTTCAGTCCACCCAACTGTGCTTAAACTTGAGTATTTGTGCAAATGTCTCACCACCATACAAGTATCAGAATAGATCTCTTGGTGTTAGCACTTATTGTTTGCAAGAATAGAATTCGTCCTTTTATCCCTTTATGAAAAACAACAAGTGAATGGGGAAAGTTGAAGGAGGTTATTTGATCTGGAAGATGAGTGTTCTGATGCTGTGCCTTTTGCAAAAATTATTTATTGTTGAAAACTTGAAAAAAAATAATTCACCCAGAATTCATGCTGTCTTGATAAAAAAGAACTGGCTAGCTAGTTTAGATATTGTGGAAAACAATTTTTTGGCATTTTTTTCTGATTTTATTTCTCCTCAATCCCCCTCACCATTTTCTAAGAAAAAGAAAAAAGAAATAAAGCCTGGTATTAATTTAATCAATGGTGCAAACAGGAATTGCTAATAGATCATGAAATTCTTTTTTCACTTTGCTAAATACCCAGGAGTTCCAATCTCAAGAGATGGGTGTGGAGCTAGTGCTTAGAGCAATGGCCTCCAGATTGAAGGGACTCAAGTTTGATGATGGTCAAGGCACATACCTGGGCTTCAGTCTCCATCCCTGGCCCCAGTTGCGGTGCATACAGGAGGCAAAAAATTGATGTGTCTCTCTCATATCGATGTTTCTCTTTATCTCTCCCCCTCCCTTCTACTCTCTCTAAAAATCAATTTAAAAATATCCTCAGGTGAGGTCTAATCCCTTCTAATAAAAGAGAAATATGCAAATTGACCATACCTCCAATACGCCCACCAGCCAGTCAGAGCAAGTATACAAATTAACCCAACAAATATGGCGGTGGCTATTGAGTTGGAGTGAGCAAGAGGCTTTGGTTGCCCCCCGGGGATGGAGGAAGCCAAGATTTCTGCCTTCCCTGGCCAGCCCTGGCCTCTGCTCAAGGCTACAAAGTTTCAATTATAGAAGACTAGAGGCCCAGTGCATGATTGAATCATGCACGTGTAGCGGGGGAGCTGGGTGCCTGTCCGCTCAGGCACCCAGCTCCCACGCTTTTGCTTCTGATAGCTGGTGCACCAGGCCTTTCAGAAGCCTCCGGCGCGGCTGAAACTGGTTTGGCTCAGTGGATAGAGCGTCGGCCTGCGGACTGAAAGGTCCCAGGTTCGATTCTGGTCAAGGGCATGTACCTTGGTTGCAGGCACATCCCCAGTAGGGGGTGTGCAAGAGGCAGCTGATCGGTGTTTCTCTATCATCGATGTTTCTGACTCTCTATCCCTCTCTCTTCCTCTCTGTAAAAAATCAATAAAATATATTAAAAAAAAAAAAAGAAGCCTCCGGCACGGCGGAGGCTTCTGAAAGGCCTGGTGCCTGAGCGGACAGGCACCCAGCTCCCACGCTTTTGCTTTTGATCGCGGGGGAGCTGGGGGCCTGTCTGCTGGTGCACCAGGCCTTTCAGAAGCCTCTGGCGTGGCGAAGGCTTCTGAAAGGCCTGGTGCCTGAGTGGACAGGCACCCAGCTCCCCTGCTTTTGATGGTCCGTGGTGGGACGTGAGCTCGCTGCCCCAGAGGCCCCTTCTGTGCCGCAGCACAGCCATGGCACAGACGCTGAGCTCGAGCCACCACTTGCAACGTGAGCTCAGTGTCCCGCCGGCCCAATTGGCCACCCCGGCCACCCCGAGTCCCGCCCCCCCATGCCTCCTGGCCAATCGTGGGCATAGCGAAGGTACGGCAATTTGCATATTTGTCTATTATTAGGTAGGATAAATAAATCCCAGATACTTGCTTCCAGCCAGTCCTGGCCTCCACTCAAGGAGGCACTGAAAGAAAAAAAAGGAAAAAGGAGGGGCTGGGAGCTTGGGTCAACAGGGGGTGTGGCCAGCCTGAAAACAGCCTTCAGCCCCTAACCCAGGCTGGCCACAGCCCCTTCAGGGTGGGGGTCCCCACTGGGGTGCCTGGCCAGCCTGTGTGAGGAGTTTCCAAGCCCCCCAGAGGGGACCCTCACCCCATGGGGGTGTAGCTGGCCTGCAAACAACCACAGGCCCCTCGCCCAGGCTGCTCCATGCTCCATGGGAACCCCCACCCTGATCCGGGACACCCTTCTGGGCAAATCAGCTGGCCCCCACCCATGCACTAAGCCTCTATCTATACTAATAAAAGGGTAATATGCTAAATAGACTGGGAGACCTTCCAGAAGACCTTCTGACATTCTTCTGGACAACGCCATGGTGGCGGGGCCGAGGTAGAGGCAGTAAGAGGCCAAGAGGGGAGGGCAGTTGTGGGTGATCAGGCCAAGATGGGACGGCAGTTGTGGGTGATCAGGCTGGTGGGGGGCGGGGCCATTGGGGGTAAGCAGACCAGAAGGGGGGCCAATTGGGGGCAAGCAGGCCATCAGTGGTGGTCAGTTGGAGGTGATCAGAACAGCAGGGGGGGGCAGTTTGGAGTGAGCAGTCCAGCAGGGAGTCACTTGGGGGTGAGCAGGCCAGTGGGCAGGGCAGTTGGGGGTTAGCAGGCCAGCAGGGGAGGTAGTTGAGGGTGAGCACACTGGCATGGGGGGCAGTTGGGGGTGATCAGGCTGGCAGGAGGTCCTTTGGGGGCGAGCAGTCCAGCAGGCTGAGTGGTTAGGGGCAATCAGTCTGGCAGGCAGGCAGGTGAGTGGTTAGGAGCCAGCAGTCACGGATTGCGAGAGGGATGTCTGACTGCCGGTTTAGGCCCGATCCCTATAAACCGGCAGTAGGACATCCTTTGAGAGGTCCCAGATTGGAGAGGGTGCAGGCTGGGCTGAGGAACACATCCCCCCACCCCCATGCACAAATTTCATGTGCCGGGCCACTAGTAAAAAAATAAAATAAAATAAAAATACAGAGGTGGATGCTCTCTTCAAAATTTTAGTGAAAGTGTCCACATGAGACTGCACTTCAATTTGGCTGCACTATGCAGACTATTCAGCCAGTAAGGTCCTCAGCTTGAGGTATATTTAACAGAATTAGTTTTGGAAAAATCCTTGTGGAAACTATTCACAGAACCCAGAAAGATGAATGCAACTTAAATGAAGGAAATTCATTCTATTTGGGTGCTAAAAATGTTTTGTCTTCAATCTACTAAATTATACTATTTGTAACTCATTCTTATTATGCACTTTTGTGTATTATTAAGATATAATTTATCATTATTTTGTGTATTTTGATGTATTGTTATGACTTGGAAAGTAGTTGCCAAATATCATTTAATTTTATAGCAAAGTATTTAAAAGATACAATGTTTGCTGCTATGGGTATGGATAAGTAGTGAACATATGGAATTAATATTAATACTTATTTGCATATACACATATGTGTAATGAGAGTATTAGAAATATCTTATTATTGAATACTGTAAATGCTGTCCCTTCATAACTTTTCACTTGTGTACCTGATTTTAAGTTATTCAGAAAATAATTAGGAAAACAAATCTAGGGTATGAGAAGGCTCACTTAAATACTTATTTTAGACATCAGATCCCAATTGCTTGACAAATTAATTTCAAAGTATAATTTTCCATATGATGCTGAATGTCATTTCACTTTAGACTTACATCTCATAAAACTATGAGAAAATTTCTGTAAACTCTGACTGGACTCTGAACTTTACTGGCAATTCTGATCATTTTATTTTTCACCTTATTCAGAAATGAAAAGTCACCCTAGCTGGTTTGGTTCTGTGGATACAGCATTAGCCCGTGGACTGCAGGGTCCTTGGATTGATTCTGGTCAAGAGCTTGTACCTGTATCCCGGGTTCAATCCCTGGCCCTGGTCTGGGCATGTGCAGGAAGCAACCAGGCTATGGGTCTCTCTCACATCAATGTTTCTCTTTTTGTGTCTCTCCCCATCTCTTCTTCTCTCTCCAAAAACCAATGGAAATATTTCCTTGGTGAGGATTAACAAAACAAAACAAATAAAAAGATGTCTCTGCCTCATAGAAAAAAAAAAAAAGAAATTAAAAGTCAACTCCTAGTACTGTAAAAGTAAAGTTCATAGCTGCAATATGATTGTACATATTTTAGTTTAAAATTAATAATCTCCTTTTTTACTAAAAAAATAAGAAAAATGTTTACTTAAACTTTTAGCCTATATTTTCATGTGAGAAATAAGGAATATAATACTTATAGAACATTCAATGTACTGTTGTAATGATAATATATACATATTTTTAAAATATATCAGTTCAGATTTTGTATAAGCAAAAGTTATTTATCTTCAAGAGTTAAAAAAAAAAAAAGGCCCAATTTCTTTCATAATTTCTTTTCTAGTGAATCTTGATTGGTTCAATTTGTGTTTTTGTTTGTTTCCTAATTTGTTTCTTTTAAAGGCAAGAGCTAGGTTTCCATGACCCTCTCTCTGAAGTTATTTCATAGAACCATTCTGGCCATCTTCTCAGATTCATTGGCTAAATAGATTTATGGACTAAATCTCATATTTCTGTGCTTATTAACAAGTTATTGAAAAGAGGGAGGGGGACAATTCTGATTGATTTAGAACAATTAAGACCAGTCCTCAAGTTCCATATCCACATCCTGGAAATGGATATTTCCATAAATTTATATTTGGATAAGGACTAGGAACTGAGTGTGGAAGGTGATGTAAGCCAGAATAATAACCACTGTAAAGCCTGAGGACTCTTTCTTGGGCGTCAGATTTTCTTCTGTGTCATGGAATATACAGTTTGTTTTTCTTTAGTGAGTATTAGAAAAAATATGGATATCACTACCCTCAAATAACTGTTTAGAAACTTCTCACAAACCCAGGCCCAGAAAGGACCTCTTCCCAATTCTTCCCAGAAACATGGATTCCCAAATCTTGCAAGTCTTCCAGAATGAACTTACCTTCCCCATCTGCACTAACTACTTCATAGACCCCATCAATTTAGACTGTGGGCACAGCTTTTTCAGGCCCTGTTTCTACCTCAGCTGGCAGCACAGGTCAGTTCTTGCTAGCTGCTCTTGCAGTAGAGCAACCCAGCAGAGAGACTTTCACACAAATGTCTGTCTCAAGGAACTGGCTCTCCTTATCAGACAAGCCCGTCTGTGGCAATTCCTGCGCTCTGAGGACAATAGGTGTAGGCTACACATGGAGGCAAAGCAGATCTGTGAGGACCAGAGGAGCCTGCTCTGTTTGCACTGCTCTACTTCTCAGGAGCATAGGGCTCACAGACACTGTTCAGTAGAAGAGGCAGCTGAGCAACACAGGGTAAGTGATGCCCCTGAGGACCCACTTCTGTAAAGTGGGTATGAAATTCCTGGTCATCTGTTTCCTTGGGGATGAGATTAATATTGTGTTCCTTTCAGAATCTCTGCCCTGGAATTCCTTAGGGTGAAGACTCCCGATTTGACAAATATATAATGTAAACAAGGCAATTCTATGATCTCTTTGTTTTCAATGGCTCTGATTTATCACTCATTCTAGGGGCCCTCCCTCTATGAGGTCTAAATGTTATATCCTCCTTTTCTCCGACTCTGAGAAACTACTTCTAAAATGAACACACATGAGATTTTCATTATTTTACAGCAAAAAATGTTTGACTTGTGGCAATTCTTCACATCCCTTCCATAACGATATGACTATTTAAAATGAAGAAATGTTCTTCTGATTCTAATTTTTGATAACTGAAGAGAATTCAAGGAATATCATGCATTTGCCATTTTGCTAAGAAAAGTAATCTTGGAGAAATGAGTCCTTTCTTTTTTTTTCTTAGTGCTCACCTGAGGAGACATATATACTTTTTTTTTCCCTTTATTTTAAGAGAGGAAGGAAGAGGGAGAGAGATAGATACATCAATGATGAAAGAGAATCATTGATTGGCTGCCACCAGCATGCCCCCTCCTGGGCATCAAGAACACAACCCAGGCCTGTGCCCTGACCAGCAATGGATCTTTGACCTCCTGGTTCATAGATTAATACTCAACCACTGAGCTACACTGGCCAGGCTAAGGATATTATTTTCCCATTAATTTTTAGACAGAGTTGAAAGGAGGGAGGAAGAGACAGAGAAAGAGAGGGAGAGAGACAGAGATTGAGTGCCCAGACAGATGCATTGCAAGGGATGGAACTTGCAAACCAGGGATGTGCCCTTGGCTGGAATCAAACCCATGACCCTTCATGTCTCAGCCAAAGCTCTAAACCAGGCGTTCTCAAACTACGGCCTGCAGGCCACATGCGGGTGTTTTTGCCGTTTTGTTTTTTTACTTCAAAATAAGATATGTGCAGTGTGCACAGGAATTTGTTTATAGTTTTTTTTTAAACTATAGTCCGGCCCTCCAACGGTCTGAGGGACAGTGAACTGGCCCCCTGTTTAAAAGGTTTGAGGACCCCTGCTCTAAACACTGAGACAATGGCCAGGGTGAGGTAAATCTTATGTTGAACCATAAACATTTGAATTTTAAAAAAATGTCCAAATGTATGTCTTTAGGGATTTGCTTGTTCTGCACTTGAATTGGACATCTCTGTACTTTACTAGATGTGACAACCAAAATTGCTCTTGCTGTTGTGACCTCATAATAAACTAACATCTTGAAAGACCAACTCTAGCCTCATGACTTTTTTGCAATGTGTCCACATAATTTCTTTTTCTTTTTGCAGTGACTCTCACTTTGCAGCCAAGATGAGGTAATAGTCTTGTCTTCCTGGAGGTTTGATAAGCCTCTGTGTGGGATGTGGTCCTCAAGGTGCACATGTGTCTCTCCTGGATGTGAGTTTTCTTGACCGGGGTCCTTAGACTTTTACCTTTGGTAGATAGAAATGGGAGACACTTGGAATTGGGCTTCTGGAGGCTCTAGTGATGATTGGAAAGAGTGGAATATGAATGTCCAGAAGGGACTCTTTTTGTGCTAAAACCCACATCCACTACAATGTCTTAACCACCTCCCCACTTTTACTGCAATATGTGGCCAAACCTATTGGCAGAGTTGGGGTATTTCTGGATCATGAATGTGACCTTTATAAATGTTGCTCAAAGTTCCCTTATATGTAGAATCTCTTCTTGCTCTTTCTCTTTCCGTCTCTGGCCAATCTTTTGCTTAGTCACTTCTGACTAGAAATAGATTAGGAATTTTTCTATATACTGTGGAATTCTAATATCTAAGGAAGACCTTTCCTGGTGCAATACCAAGTAATACAAATATGTTATAATTTTTTGTTTTTAGTTTCTTTGTATGTCATGAAAGTCCATTTACTATATTAGTAAATATGATGGTAACATTTAAAACATAATTATCAGTTTGTGCTTTACTCAGATTGGGAAAATCATCACCCATGATGCATGGCATAGAATATGTTCTCTGGTTTTTGGTTTATTTCTGAACTGTCATTAGGATTATAATTAGAGATGACAAAAGAGTCTGAAAAAGTTAAAATTCAATGCAAGAGAGCAGGCATCATTCATTTTCTTTCCAAACAGATATGATTGTAAAGGCACAGTAGCAAAAACAATAAACAAACAAACAAGAAAAATCACAAAAACACAAAACACATACAATGACAATTTAAAAATAATTTTCTAATTCCTTTTCATCTATATTCTACATGATCATGTCTCAGTTTAATTATCCATTGTTGAAGTAACATTACTTAAAATCCTGTGTTGTGCATTCCTTTGTAATTCTCACCACAGTGATACATACTTCAGTGTTATAGGTATTCTCTATTACACAGAAATCCACCGGATGATCAGACCAGTCCTCTCCTCATCTTCCTTAGGATCTCTGTCTAGAGCTACATTTATTCATACATTATATTGTCTATATATTAAGTACATAATGCTATCTCATCATCTTCATATTTCAGTATCACTCCCTGGCTTTCCCACTATTAATCTAGCTGTGAAGCCCTGTGTCATTTCCCCACCTCGATCATCCACTTCACCCTCTCTACAGCTGTGATTAACTTGCTAATAAAACTCTTCACCAAATAACTAGTCTTAATTATTGCATTTTTAAAACTTAAATAAATTTTTTTTCTTCAATATAATGGGCACAGTCCAGTGAATTTGTTAGTTGTATGAAGTCTCAAATTCAAAATAAGGTTGTATTTTGTAATTTGAGCCCTCTTTAACTTAGAGAACCCCCTTTAACTTAATTAATTATATGTAATATATTATAATTATGTTCTAATGTAAATAATAAATTTTTTAACATTGTTAATTAAACATCATTATTTATTACCCATTTCATTGAATATATGCTGTGGCTATTCCCTCACATATGAAATACTAGCAGGTGAAGGAACACATGGGTGTTTATAAAATACAAAAGCTTTTACCATATTTTAACTTTTATAACCAATGGTGGTTTTTATAGGATTCTATTATTACTGGAATATTTTTGTTTTTAAGATTTTATAGAGCTTAATTTAAAATATATAAACTGTATCTTTATAAAAATATTGAAATAAACAGTATACACCAAAAGCTTTCAACTTTCTTATCAATGGTGATGTTTAATTCATAATTTGGCCAAGTGTTTGTGCCAAAGTAATTAATCTGTGGGATTTTTAGTCTCATTAGATCTGTAAAATGAGTAATTTTATTGTTCGAAAAATAATTGGATTATGCCAATCAGTATCAGCATTTAACTAAAAGTTAATTTTTATATTATCTAAACACCAAACACATCTATGTAAGCTCCCCCAGCCACAAACTTCTTTTCAGTAACTTGAGGCCTTTTTCAGTAATCTGATCAACCTCTGCCTAGGGCAATGGAACCCTTAGCTACCACCCAGTAGCTGGTGACAATGCTAAAAAGAAAGGGCCACAAACCCAGGTTGACTTTTAGAGAATTAATTGTGTTTCTTTTTAAAAAAACATATTTTAATTGATTTCGGAGATGAGGGGCAGTTAAATATTATTTATCTACAGCTATAGGCTACATACTTAAATCTAAGGGTCACTGCTCCTAAACTATGTTCAGCAGATGATTAGCACATGAACTCACCACTTCCTGAGCTATAATTGGTTGTGCTGACGGATGTTCCCAAAGGTGGTTAGCCAGGCCCCAGCTATGTGCATTTGTTTACTTGTGACTGGCAACTATACACATTTAACAGATCTATTCAGTATAAATTTAAAATTACTGTACTACATATAGAAAACTTTTCTGTGAAATTACATTTTTTGTAGGTAATTTTAATTACACACTCATGTCTACATAAGTGAAAACAGGTAAGTTAACTAATATCAACTTTTTAACATGAATTTGGAAATCCTACTTTTTTATATAAAACAATTTTGGCTTTAACTGACACATCCTTGTGGGAATTAGTTATATCAGGGATTTGCTATAATATCATTCCCAGTATCATTTTATGAATATTTTGGAAAAAGATATATTATTATATTAGTTAACCTGGTTTCAATACTTCACTGAAGAAAGGACAGTTTTTAAGAATTAGAAAATACATTTGTCGGGCTTTCTTTTTACAATAAAGGGACTGAATGAGAGTACTTATGCTTTAGGAATTCCATCTTTATTTAAAAATAAGTTTTTATTGATTTCAGAGAATAAGGAAGAGGGGGAGAGAGATAGAAACATCAATGATGAGAGAGAATCAGTGATCTGCTGCCTCCTGCATGCCCCAAACTGGGAGATCATGCCCACAACACGGGCATGGGCCCTGCCCAGGAATCAAACCATGACCTTCTGGTTCATAGGTCATTGATCAACCACAGAGCCACACCAGCAGGAACATTTTTAATTTTTAAAATTTGCTTTATCTTATTAAATATTATATGTTGTCTTTTAGTAATCTGTCCTCTCAATGTCATCTATGTTTAATGCCAGATAAAGCATGAAACAATTGTAAATATCCATGCTTATCTATTAAAAACCTGCTAAAGTTTGGCAGGCCCTATGACACTCCTCAAGGAGCTCACATTTGCAATTGTGTGATGAGAAGAGAGATCACATTCACTGTCCAGGAGGAGGTAAGGGAGATGTCACTGAATGTAGAATGCAAAGGATTTAGTGTGGTCATTACTAAGAAAAAGAATGCTAAATTAAGGAGCAGGTTTTGGAAGTGAAATGAATTATAAATACGTTGACAATTTTAGATTGATATTCAGAAGGAAATTGTGATAGTATGCAATATTTATCTTAATGCAATTGTTAACAAATAAAAACAAAAAGCCATTGATTACTTCTAGGAAGTAAATGCTACATTATAAACATTTATTAAAAGAAAAGTAAAACAAAAAAGGAGGAACTACTAGTAATAAACACATTATCTTTCCTTACATTACATGCTCAAAGACAGTCAGGTATCATCCTGCTGCCATACAAGAGCTATATACATAAAAGCCTAAGCAGCCAAATGATCAAACGTCCACACGACTAAATGACTGGTTGACCAGTTGCTATGACACGCACTGACCACCATGGGGCAGATGCTCAATGCAGGAGCTTTACCTTGGTGGTCAATGCGCTCCCACAGCCAACCTCCTGGGGCCTGCCAACCTCCCTTGGTCCCTCCCCCTGGCCGGCCAGCCCCCTTCTTGAAGAGTCTTAATGGTGGAGACTATGCATCTCTCCTGATGATCTCCTGATGATCTTGGGGCCTGGGCCTCCACGCATGTTCATGATCTTACGCTTCCCAGAGGTTCTCTCTCTGTAGGCAGCATACGCTTCAGGAGACAGACTCTTGAGCCAGTGCTCCAGGTCCACCTTGTACTGTTTCTGCAGCTCCTCAGCCTGCTGCTTATAATGCTCCCTCTGGCTCCTTGGGACGCGCTGCCAGCGTCTGCTAATCTCCACCATGCGCTCCCTCAGGGGCAGGCCTTTCAGCTCCCTGCTGGGCCACAAATCCTGGTGGAACTTCTGGTATTCGTTCATGGGGGGCTTCTCAGGCTCTCCACGGAATTTTACCTTTTTTTTTTTTTTTAAATCGTTTTCTGGGGAAGACTTCAGTTGTTTCCCATTTCTCTGAAACTTCTTAGGGGTCCTGTTTGGGCTCCTTTTGGGGACAACAGATGTCTTGGAGTTCTGGACTAGATCAGGGTGATCTTTCCTGAACTGGAAATTCCCATTTATCTTCTGGAAATCCTGAATACACTTCAGCTTCATCTCTTGGAGCTCCTTGTGTTTCTCTGAGCTCCTTGTGGTCAGCTCCTGGTTCCTGAGTTTGGGGTACATTTGGGAATACAAGGGCCACTTCTTGCAGAAGCAGAGGTAAGCAGTCAGGATCTGCTTGGACAAGTTGGGATATTTCTTGCATGGTTTACTTTTGTAGGCATTTATAACATGTTCTTTAGCTTCCAAGACTAATTCTTTCAAAGTGTGAATCTTCCTCAATTTGTTAGCTGTGCAATAAATAATGCAATGTCTTCTTTACAGCAGTTTTCTTGGCTATGAGACAATGCCATCTCTAAGTCTCAGGGCCACTAGTATGGCCCTAGCAGTTGAGACACCTTAGCAGGATCTCAAACTTCTTCACTCTCAGTACTCCCCTGGTGAAATATTTCTAGGTGTGTGATTTTATGTTTCTGTGGAGAAAGAAAAGTTACTTTTCTATGCAATAAATGAGATAATCACATGCCACTTAGGCTATGTCCATTCCGTAATTTAATTTACAAAGGAAAAATACAAATGAAAACAGGCTTACCTTTGAAGTGAAATTAAGATGAACTTTAAGATGCTTCATTTGCAATATTAAACATCCTCAAGCAGGTTAGTAAAAGATAAAAATGAAAGTCAAGGTAGGGGAGGGTGGGGATAAGGGAGATAGATCAACCAAAGGACTTGTGTGCTTGCATATGAGCCTAACCAGTGATCACGGACAACAGGGGGTGGGGGCATGCGTGTGGAGGGGTTTAGGATGGGAATGGGGTGGGGGGGGGTTTGAGGACAAATATGTGATACCTTAATCAATAAAGTAATTTAATTTACAAAGGAAAAATACAAATGAAAACAGGCTTACCTTTGAAGTGAAATTAAGATGAACTTTAAGATGCTTCATTTGCAATATTAAACATCCTCAAGCAGGTTAGTAAAAGATAAAAGTTCCATTCTAGCATGCCTTTCCATCAGTTCTACCTACAGCTTGTCTTAATTACAAATGAACCAAACAAATTACCAGCAACTCATTCAACAGGAATAGAATAAAAGAAAGGATGGGGGAGTTGAAAATATTAAATTGAAAGAGAAATGCCTAAAATGGAAAGGACTTTAAAACAATAAAAAAAATAGACTACACATCTATTAGAATGGCCGATATCCACTCTGTGTATCTACCCACCCATTAGTCACTAAGGTATCTGGGTTATGATATCAGATCAACTCTTCTGGCATAACAGTCACCCTTATTTTTCTTAATAGACCCAAAGCCCAAGCATTGCAATGTTGGCAATTCATATATGCCTAAAAGAAACCACAAAGAGATTCCTTTAAGTTAAAATATATGTACATATAGGAAAACCATTGGATATATTGGAATTTAGTACTTTTCAATATTTCAGGAATCCCTTGGGATAAGGAAGGACTACTGTACTTACACAACACAGCATTCTCAAACATATACATATGTTGATCATTTTCTAGGACCTAAAGAAAGTCTGAAATAATGCAACATATCATCACAATAGGAACATTTAGGATGTTCTAAATAAAAGGGACTTTTTTAAGAGTATGTTTATTAAAGCTGAGGACAGTGAAACAAGAATAAAGATGAAAGAAGCAACAGGAGAGAGCTAGGCAGGGCAGCGTTGGCTCTGTTATATCAAAGAGATGAGCTCACTGAGAAGCCAGAGAAAAGGGAGTCTGGCTGCCAGTCCCCTGTGTCCCTTAGAGTTTAGGAGATGAACACCTGAGAAGGAAGAAGAATGGGGAAGAAAAGGCATGGGCATGTTACATGGAGGGTGAGCATACCAAGGGATTTTTTTTTTTTTAACTAAAGAAAATTTAAAAAAAGAAAGTACAATCTTAAAAGAAATATAACCAATGCCATTGTAAATGGGGGAATTCTTAGAAAAATTCTCTTTAAAATCATAGATAAGAACAAAGACAGTCATTATGACAGCTTCTGTACAATATTGTCCTGGAAGTCCTAGCTGGCACAATTTATAAAAATGATGTCTGGGGAGAAGAGAAAAGAAAATAAATTAGAGGATTGGGGAAAAAAAACTTTTTCTTTTAGAATATTGGTGGAAGATGACTATATTATAGAAAAAATATTATATACCAACAAATCATTGGAAGAAAACAGGAAAGAAGTAGGAAAATGTGTGCCATGCCAGCATGGCCAAGGATGAACCTGAGGAGGGGAGGTGAAGGATTCAAGAAAAGACAGACTAGACAATACAGCTGGGGCAGGATGGATCTCCTGTGCCTGGATTAGGACACAAAAGACCCAGCCTGCTAGCCATTGCTTTATTTTATAGTCTGATCAAAACAAGGGTAGATTAACATGTTTGAAAATGTTCTTGTTTTGGCAACACTTGAGGTACCTCTCACTGCACATTAGCTACTTAGGAAGGAATTAGGGAGGGCTATGAGGTCAGGCTTAATTATGCTAGGAGAGTTCTGCCCTCCAGGCTGGGACTTGTATGTTTTCCTGCCACAGGTCAGCCAGAGGCATGACCCTAAAGCTGCTCCCTACAAAAACATATTTAAGATTAAAATATTTTTTTTTTTTTAAATATATTTTATTGATTTTGTACAGAGAGGAAGAGAGAGGGATAGAGAGTCAGAAACATTGATGAGAGAGAAACATCGATCAGCTGCCTCCTGCACACCCCCCCACTGGGGATGTGCCCGCAACCAAGGTACATGCCCTTGACCGGAATCGAACCTGGGACCCCTGAGTCCGCAGGCCGACGCTCTATCCACTGAGCCAAACCGGTTTCGGCAAGATTAAAATATTTTTGAAAGCCACAAAATCCCAAGTACTTATGACACTTGAGCTTATCACAGTTCTTCCCACCTAGTGATCCACACCTTAACACACCCTAATTGCCCTTTAAGTTGTCTTCCAAAGCCACTAACCTTATACTAGCCTAAGTTTACATTTCACTATACCCCTCCCCTTTTTTCCCTTCATAGCATTACCCCAGATTGTAACTAAAATTCCTGTAGCTATTTTTGCTTTGCTCCCTGACTACAGCCTTCATGAGGGTAGGAATGATGTATGTCTTGATCATTCATGGCTGCTCCTTGGTACTTAGCACAAGTTGTAAATAAATAAGCAATGAAATAGCCATACCTATTTTGGGTTAATGGTTATAGCATCAGCCCTCAGACTGAAGGGTCTCCAGTTTAATTCTGGTCAAGGGCATGTACCTCGGTTGCAGGCTCAATCCACCAGATCTGGGTCAACAAATCAATGTGTCTATCTCACTGCAATGTTTCTCCCTCTCTCTACCTCTCCCCACTTCTTTCCATTCTCTCTAAAAGTCAATGGAAATATGTCCTTGGGTAGGAATTAATAAAAACAAAATAATTCTTAGGAGATATGATTTTATACTAATTCTGATGTATAGACATTATATAAAAAGGCAGGTCGTTTAGGCTGGTTTGTTGTAAAATCAGTGTCTCTTGATTAGATTATGTTTATAGAGGTTATTTAGGGAGATTAGCTAAGGTGTGAAATTAATCCTGTCTAAAGACCTCTGAAATATAATCCTTATAAGAAATAGGTGTGGCCTTTAGAGACACACTATAAGGACACTCAGGGAGCCCAACACAGTCTTCTCCAGAACAGAGTGTCTTGATAACTCACCTGGTTGGGAAGACTTCTGGTAGAGACTGCCACCACACATAAAGGCTTGATCCCTGAGCTGACCTCTTCCTATTTTTCCTGCTACGCAAAGCCCTGGAGACCCTGGATCTGCTCCTTAGGTGAGTGCACAATTGGCCATATTGGGGTTTCTACAACTTTCCTAAAGAAAAACAAAAGAATTCCTAATTTCAATTAATCACCAAACTGAGTTTCTTTCTATCAAGTAACGTTGCTTGCCATCTTAGTGCAAATGATTCCCTGTGTGTTTGGCATCCTGTTTTTGGTAAATGTATTGGAATGTATATGATTAATTTTAGTTATCTTATATATTCCTTACTTGTTCCTATGTATTATAAGGACTTAGAAAGTAGTGCCAGGTATCTTGTGGATTGATACATGGCATAGATTTAAAAACATGTTTTAGGAATATTTGAATCTACATGTAGTACACATTACAGGATCCTCTAAATTCTGTACATGTCTGTATACATGAAAGAGGTGACATTTACGATATATAACCAGATTATATGTTCAGTGATTTGAGGAGAATACTGTTTTAAAGTGGTGTAAATGTCTGAAGAAACATGAGTTTTCTGACTTAGATTTTAAAGAAGGTAGGTAATGATTGGGCCGGCAGAAAATGACACTGGGCATATAAGAAATATGAGGAGTTTGGGGGACATCTATTTAACTAATAAGGACATGAGGACCCAGTTTTAAGTGAAATGCATTTTTAAAAGCATGCTTTATTGTTTGGTGCTGACTATTATTATTTTAAATATGCTTTTATTGATTTCAGATAGGAAGGGAGAGTGAGAAAGAGAAACATTAATGATGAGAGGGAATCATTGATGGGCTGCCTCCTGCACACCCTCTACTGGAGATCAAGTCCACAACATGAGCATGTGCTCTTGACTAGAATTGAACCCGAGACCCTTCAGTCAGCAGGCCAAGGCTCTATCTACTGAGCCAAACCAGCTAGGGCGGTGCTGATTATTATTAGTAGTAGCAGGGAAAATGGCAGAGGTGCTAGCCTCCATTGAGCAACCTCGGTTCTTGAGTTCTGGCTAAGAGAAGAATTCGGAGGCAACTCTCAAACTATAAGAGAAAGTTTATTTAATAAGACACAGTGGTAGATGATATGAGCCATGAAAGAATTGTGCTCAGAAAACAAGTTGCCGCAAAAAAAGAAAAGAAGGGTCCTTTGACGTTAGTGGGGAGAGAGACAGAGAGGGAGGCACCTTGGGAAATGAAAGAGGGGGAGAGGTTTGGGCTTACTCCAGAGGGGGGAGGTGAAGAGGGAGGTACAGACAGAGAAAGAAAAAGAGAGAGCAGTCTCTGGGGAAAGAAGGGGGTGGAGAAAGGCCATGCTGTGCTCCATAAAGAGATCTATGCTGGGTCCTCCAACTTGAGGGGTTTTATTTTATTTTTGTTAATCTTCCCTCAAGGATATATTTTCCATTTGTTTAATTACTTACTTACTTACTTAATTTATTTATTTATTAGAGGCCCGATGCACGAAACTGCATGCAATAATAGGCCTTCCTTTCCCTGAATCCAGGACCCAGGCATCCCTCCGTTTGCTGGCAGGCACTAGAGACCTGGGCTTCCCTCTCAGCCCAGCTTCATTCAGAAGGACAGAAGGATGTCTGTAAGGATGTCCAGTCTAATTAGCATATTATGCTTTTATTATTATAGATTTTTACATTGAGTGGAAGTAAGGGGAGAGATGGAGAGAGAGAAACATCAATGGGAAAGAGACACATAAATCGGTTGGTTGCCTCTAGCATGAGCCCTGACTGGCAGCCTGGATTAAGCCTGCAACCAAGACATGTGCCCTTGACCAGAATGGAACCCGAGACCCTTCAGCCTGGGGCTGAGGCCTGGAACACTGAGCCAAACTGACTAGGTACTGAGGGCTTTTGTATGAGATCAGGAGAGGGTCTCAATATAATATTTATCTACTTTCCCACTGTCTCCTCAGGATCCTGGTCTCCACTGATTGGTTGGCACAGGGGAGGGGTCATTAGTCATTGCAGCTGGTCCTGGTGTTAGCCATGGCTTCACTCTGCTTGGTTTTGTTGCTTTTCTGGGCCTGGAGCTGAGACACAGCTGAGGCCTAGATGTCATCTCAAGGGCTTAATGCTTAAGGGAGTGGTAGAACAAGGGCTTATAGTTTTTGCCCCATTGCTGGACACCCAGGGTTCTCAACCTGGTGACCCTATGCAACTGGTCCATGGGTCCTGCTCTTCTCATGCCTATCCACCTATTACAATTATGATTACATCTATAATCTTATCATAATCTTATCACAAGTAGTGCTTGATAATCGTTATTGAAGACTTCAAATAAAACTATTCTCTTTAATTTTTTGTTTCTTTGATTAATGGATATGGCTAATAAAGAGAAGAGGGCTAATAAAGCACATTGGTGCCAGAAACTATCATTGTCTCACTAATAGTAAGATGTGGACAGGAAACACGGAAGGCTGGTCAACAACCTTAATTGCTCTGAAAGGTCAGAGCTAATCACTCACTATTTAGTTGAAACATTGTTAGCTGAAGCAGCCTCCACCTGTTTGTCTTATGTAAATTTCTGTCATTGGAATTTCCTGCCTAAAGGCTATGGGTCTATCCCATAGTCTCAATAAAAAGGGATTTCAAGGCCAGAGCAGGGTGTAGTCCTCTCTTGGGCTCCCGCCTTGCCCCCAATATTCTGAAATTAATATTTATCTAAGTCTCTTTCATTTGTGTTCAGCCTGTGAGAGTCTGTGAGATTCTGATGATTTTGACAATGTTTAGTTTCCTCTTCATTACTCTTAAGGTATTCCCATACTGTTTTGTATAAATCAAAAAAGTTGCCAGGCCAGTGTTGTTCAGTTGGTTAAATAGAGCAATATCCCATGTACTAAGACAGTGGTCGGCAAAACTCTAGTCAACAGAGCCAAATATCAACAGTACAACGATTAAAATTTCTTTTGAGAGCCAAATTTTTTAAACTTAAACTTCTTCTAACGCTACTTCTTCAAAATAGACTCGCTCAGGCTGTGGTTTTTTGTATAAAAGACACACTCAAGGTGCCAAAGAGCCGTATGTGGATCTCGAGCCACGGTTTGCTGACCACTGCACTATGAGAGCAACAATTTGATTCCTGGCCAGGACATATACCCAGGTTGTGGTCTCAGTCTCCATTGGGACATGTGCAAGGGGCAACCAGTCAATGTTTCTCTCTCATCAATGCTTCTCTCTCTCTCATCCTCTCTCTGAAATCATTTTTTTTTAAAGCACATGTAACAAAAGGAAATATATTTGATTCCATCAAATGTTTTGGGATGTGGATTCTGATTGAGATGAAAAATCACATCCAAGGTGAAATGCCTGACAATCTATAATAATAAAAGTGTAATTTGCAAATCGACCAAATGGCCGAACTGCAGAATGACCTTCTGGACAAAGCCGGGGCTGCAAAGGCCTACTCTTGCATGAATTTCATGCATAGGGCCTCTAGTTGCATAATAATGAAAATTAGCTCAATGACTGGCATTGAGTGTTAGATAAAATATTAGAGCATGAAGGACCCAGAACTTGGAATTGTAAATTATTCAAAATACCTGAAACTCAAGCTATTTGGAGAAAATAAGACCTCAACAAATTGAGGTTCTTTCTTAAGCAGAAAAAAAGGGTGCAGGAGGTGGATAGTGTTGTTTAGAAAGCCAAGAATAGTTTCAACAGGTTGTTGGAGCTTTCCTGTGTCTGCTTTCTGTTTGTGTCACATGCCTATCAAACTTGCTCTGCTCTGGAAACAGTTATTGAGTCACAACCTGGGTCACATTTTGCTTAGATCTTTGTATCCCCAGGGCAGAAGAATAAACTCCCGATTTTCTTTTCTCAGAAAAATGGACTCAGACATCATAGAAAAGTTACAGAAACAACTCACCTGTGCCATCTGCATGAATTACTTTATAGACCCAGTCACCATGGACTGTGGGCACAGCTTCTGTTGTTCGTGTCTCTATGTATCTGGTGAGAAAGCAGAAAGCCCTACTTGTCCTGTGTGCAGGGAACCATCAGAGCAGAAAATCTTGAAAACCAGTATTACCCTGCAAAATCTGGTGTCCATGGCCAGAAAAGCCAGTCTGCGGCAATTCCTGAGCTCTGAGGACGATAGGTGTGGGCTGCACCAGGAGACAGAGCAGATCTTCTGTGAAGACCACAGGAGCCCGCTGTTTGCCCTGCTCCAGATCTCAGGAGCACGAGGCCACAGACACTGCTCCATGGAAGAGGCTGCTGAGGAACACAGGGTGAGTGGTGCCCCTCAGAGCACCTTGAATGCTGGAGGAGAGTACAGCAAAGAGATGAGGATTCAATCTTCTCCTCCCTAAGTGTATTGATACATACTTAAGAACCATTAAGAAGCTGTGAGGAAATGCACTGGTTTACCTGTGTTCATGGAAATTGCATTTAATGGGAGAGTAATTAAGTTAATGATCCTCATTACTTTGATGATGCAGCATTGTACTCAAGGCACTGGAAAGCTCTCACGAAAGAGACAGTGGTGTGAAAACTACAAATGCGGGAAGGATTTTCTATGGGGTGCATATTTGCTAACACTGATAAAGATGTAGGAGAAAATACAGTGGAATTTGGAGCAGATTATCACTAGCTTCCAACTGAGAAGTAGTTGTGCTAAGTAAAATCTTTTTTTTTTTTTTAAATATATATTTTATTGATTTTTTACAGAGAGGAAGGGAGAGGGACAGAGAGTTAGAAACATCGATCAGCTGCCTCCTGCAGCCAAGGTACATGCCCTTGACCGGAATCGAACCTGGGACCTTTCAGTCGCAGGCCGATGCTCTATCCACTGAGCCAAACCGGTTTCGGCCTAAGTAAAATCTTTATCAGTTTCTCTAGACAAATTTCTATGCTGTATCAGGTGGTTCTTCAATCTAAAACCTAAAATGTATCATTAGTGAGGGCAAATAGGGAAAAATCATGATCCTTCTCTACTTAAAGTACTTTTGTCTAATATCCCTTGATTAATGCCTTCATTTAGGATCTGAAACCTAAATGTATTTGCTTCTCTGGTGCTAAAATTCAATTTATTTTATTTTATTTTTTTACAGAAGAAGCTCTCCAACCAAATGACGTCTTTATGGGAAAAGATTCAAGAAATTCAAAAAGCTTTCAGTAAAAATTGCAGAATACCTATTTATTGGATGGTAAGTATGAGACTGTATTTCCCTGTGAATCAGGCTGACATAGACATGACAGGAAAAGGACCTGAGAACAGCAATTTAAGGTGTGTGCCTACCATTGTGAGAAGTAAGAGTGCAGGAGCTAGAGAATGATATTGCTTTAAGTAGAAGAAAATATAACATGTTAAACTGAAAGAAAAATGAGGAAAAGAAGTAAAGAATAGAAAGAACTGAGACTGGAGAGAGGGCGTGAATCCATAACTTTTGGGAGAGAATACACAATGGAATGATTATAGTTCTTTTAGAACAAAAAAACAATATAGGAGTCTGTGGTCTTAGATGGAGGACTGTAGCCCATCCATAGAGAAAAGGGCGGCAGAGAATAAGGGCCAGGAGGATGGATGTCAGTTTGAGGGCAGGTGGTGAGGATTTCAGGGAGGTCTTTTCTGAGGGCTTCAAATCCATGGGGAAAGGCAATGCTGTGCTCCATAAAGAGCTGTGCTGAGTTCTCAGGCAGTGGAGTAGGGAGGTTTTGTCACCAGAGATGAATTTACTGACACAGAGACCAGAATGTTGCATGTAATGACCATAAACGTCCATAGCTGGCCTGCAGTCTTGAGAAAGGAATGTAAAAGAAATTATGAATGAGAAGCTTTTCTCCAGTTCTTTCAGGCACTCATGAAGTGGGAGGAGGTGTTTTGAGGAAAGGGAAGGATTAAGGCTGTTGGTATAGCTTATAACAATGGAACATAAATGAAGGAAAGAAGAATAACCTGAATTTAGGGTGGTGAAACTTATTGCAAGAGAACAGCATCAGTGAACGAGATGCTATTTAAGTGGTGGAAGGTAAGGTCAGCCCTTGTATGTGACCTAGGAAATCTATCTCTCTGCAGGCTTATCTCTATAAACTCCAAGATGAAACCAGAGCTTTTTATGAGACACTCCAACTGGTTCTCCATGAGGAAGACACACATAATTTAGAGACACTTATTGAGGAAGGGTCAACGTTTTCTGAGCAACTGAAGAAATGTCAACCCGAAATGATTGAAAAGGGGATAAGCCTAGGAGCAATGTATGATGAGCTCAAGAACATGTGTCTAAAACCAGATGAAGAGATGCTCAAGGTAGGAACTGAGCATGTGCCTGGGAATTTTTTATATCATCAGAAGACTTTGATTTCCCTCATTTATTTGGTACCAAAGATTGATGTCTTCATCTCCTGCATCTATGGTAGAGTGGCTTTCCCCATTGGGAATGATATAGATAAGCTGCTATTCCCCGCCTAATTATAAACAATGAAGTTTTATGGAACTGTGATTTTGAAAATTCCCTATGGAACATATTCCTTCTTAAAATCTCCTTTTATTTCTTGCTTTACTAAACAGAAGATGAAAAACTTATCCAAGTACTTTTAATTTTGATCTGCAAGTGGGCAATATAGAGACATTTGGCAAAAGCTCCTATATATTTCCTCCTATTGTTGTGATACTATTGGTTTCCCTTGCCATTAATTTGGGTCATGTTCTACTTTGAGAGCAAGCCTTAGGAAAGACCCTAATGTAGAAAGCTGAGAATAAGAGTAATGTAGTCACTATTCTTGTGTTCTTTTTTTTCATACTCAGTGTTCTAAATTCATCAGAAAACAAAAATCGACCAAGAGGATGGTTGCCAGAAGTGGGGGCTGAAAGGGGGATGGGAAGAAAGTACAAAATATTGTAATAGTTTCCCATGGTGACAGATAATTATTAGGATTAGTGGGAGTGATCACTCTATAAGTTACAAAAATAATGACTTGCTATATTGTACACCTGAAATTAATATAACCTATATAAGAATACCAACTCTATTTGAATAATTTTTTTTAAGTATTTGATAAAGGCACTGGAAAGCTCTTATGAAAGAGTCAGTGGTGTGAAAACTACAAATGCAGGAAGGATTTTTTATGGAGTACATATTTGCTAGATTCTGACAACATGTTGTATCAGTATGATCTTTAGGGAAGAAAAGTAAAATGAATTTATAAGACAGTTTGCAGGTGGTGTGATTAGTATTTTTCTGAACTTCCCCAAACCCAAAGTCTGGTTGTTAAAATAGCCTATTTCTGAAGAAGTCTATTTCTCTTTTCTTTCTTGACAGGAACTAGGAGACAAACTAAGAAGGTGAGTTTTCAGTGCTAGGATTTCAGTGCTAACTGGGGCTCATTAGGGATGTGAAAGAGATCCCAACTACCTCTAAATTAGTGAAGACATAATTTCTCAGATTATTCTCAATTATTTGTGTGTGCATCTACTTATACATGTTTTGCAGAATAGGACTTCCTGTTCCTTTTGACCAGAAGTTAGTATTTTCCCTTCTGTGGCTGAGGGGGTATGTGTTGTGAGGCTCGATATAGACTTTTCCTGAAGACTGGTCATTTATGGTTTAATATTTTACACTCAATAGGAACTGAAATTGCAAAGACTAGATTTTCCCAGAATGAGGTAAGAGAGACAAGTACCTCTGAAAAATGGGACTGGTAGCTGGCAAAAATAAAAATAAAATAAATTAGAGAGATTCCCTAAGAATGGCACAATTCTATATCCCGATTGTGAACGAAAGGATTTTGATGAATGTTGAGCTGAATGATGATGCCACCAGCAGGATTAATTGCCTCTTCCTCCTGACAGGAGTGAGCAGGTGCAGCAGCACATGCCTCAGCCTCTGCAGCCAGAACTCACTGCACGTCCCATCACTGGACTGATGGACAGGGTCAACCGCTTCCGAGGTGAGTGTCACCGCAATGGGGGACCACCTGGCGGGGTCCTTCAGTTGGGATATGTTGTGGGTGACCTTTTCTCCTTCCTTAAACTTTTATCTTGCACAAGAAAACAGTCTTCAAAGTGGCATCTATAGTCCTATGTAGTTATGGGGTCGCTATAATATAGGAAAATGATAGGTGTGACTCAGGCCTTATCAATAACTTGTAAATTTGATGTTATTTATATTACGATAAAAAATACATGCACCAAAAAAGGTCCCACTGAACCCTATAAATATCACATAAAATGTCAGTTGTTGACTGATCCATAGAAAACTGGATATCAGTTCAAGGTATTCCAAATAACTGCAGTGAATTAGATTTCTAAAATATTTTCCTTAAATAATTATAGTAATTGGATATATAATGTGGGTTTCAATTGATATAATGTGAATTAATCATCATTGTGAAAAAAGCTAGTTGTAGAAACCAAGAATTTATGAATATGACAAAATAATTTGGTGGTCAATGCGCCTATACATAGAGCTCAACGGGAAACCTATACCTGGGAGTTTAATCTATGAGAAAGGAAGATTAAGTTTTTAGGTGGAACCAGTTATCAAAGGCAGCCTATCCTTCAAAGGAAATCATACCTAAGAAGGCCTTTATGTTTCTTCTTTAATGTCAACTTGCTTACTTAACTGGAGTATCATCAGCTTGTGTAGCACCATATCCTGAGCGAGTCATCTCCATTTATTTAGACTAAAATTATTTTTCTCCTCAAGAAGGAGTAGGAGAGGTAAGATTTATTGTTATGGACTTGGTGGCACTGCCCAGGTGTCCAGCTTATAAAAAGTAACCAGCCAGAAGTAGACATGACCTTCTTTACTTTTATGATAGCCTATTTTTAGGAGGTCTTAGATATTTGTTTCTTTAGGAGATATGTTGGCATCATTTGAATCCAATATTTTCCATTCAAACCTAGTGTTGGAACTTTTTTTTTTCAGTGAGACACTAAGGTGTCCCTTTCTCTCATACCCAATTTTATTTTCAACAGTGATTTTTTTTTAATCCTCACAAGGATATTCTTTTCATTGATTTTCAGAGGAGCTTGGAAGGGAGGGAGCAGGGGGAGAGAGAGAGACTGAGAAAACCAAACAAGAGAGACACGTATGGAATGGTTGCTTCCCACATGCACCCCCACCATGCCAGAGATGAACCTGCAGCCAGAGCACATGCCCGTGATCAGGAATCAAACCCTCCACCCTTTCATCCACAGGCAAATCCTCTAACCTCTGAGAAAAACTGCCGGGGCTTAACATTAATTTTGACTGGAATATTGTCTTTTCTTCACAGTGGAAGTTTCCTTCACTGGTGAAATAACACATGGCAATATAATGTTGTTTGATGACGTGAGAAGTCTGAGGTTTATGCCTGATGGTCCACATGTGCCTCTGGATTCTGGAGCATCTAACTGTTTTCCTGCATGGGGAGCCCAGGTCTTCAACTCTGGCAAACATTATTGGGAGGTGGATGTGCCCATGTCCTGGGACTGGGCTGTAGGGGTCTGTAAGGATTCCTGGATGAAGAATGACACATTGACTGAATGGAAGGACACATTTCTTCTTATACATGTGAAGGATGATAATCAGTCGACTTTCTGGACCACTGCCCCGATGGCTCGTCAGTACATACAGAAACCTCTGGGCAGGGTTGGTGTGTTCCTTGATGTTGACAATGGAAGTGTAAGTTTTGTGGATGTTGTGAGGTGTTCTCTCATCAAGCATTCCTTCATTTCATGTTCCCCATTTGAGAGTTGCTTAGGTGACCCGGACAATAACAATTTCAGACCTTTCCATTCACTGGACACACGTGGATAGGGCCTGGGATCTCAGTTGTGAGGGAGCTCTTTTTAGGTGAAGCCTATCAATGATACATTATTGTCTTTTATGCTTCTACTTTAATGTAACCTCTTTTTATTGTTATTCAGTAGAAAGATAACATGGAATGTAAAAATGTGTTATTATCATTTCTTTGGTCATTAAAATCATGCCTAAGGCTTTTGTTCAGAATATACATACACTGGTTTTTCACTTGTTTTGTGAACTTGCTGGAGTCACGAAAATGTATATCAGTGTGAGATTACTACTCATGGTCCGAATCCAGGAATGCAGGGTCTGCACTTGCTGGACATCCTTGGTTACCTATCATGCCATGTCAGCCTGCAACTTCTTCCCCTTGGTCTGGTCAATCATACAGGTTCACTTACCATCAGGGGAAAACTGAGCTGACAAGGAAGTTACCATGACTTTCAGGACTTGGATAGGCCTTCAATTTAGAGAACCCAGAATAGCTGGTCTTTTTTTCCCTCCTCAACACTATAAATGACTATGGCTAAAGGAAGTAAGTGCCTTGTATTCACAGCTGGGTCCTCAGAAGCTAACACATTGGCTAGGGCAGTGGTCGGCAAACTCGTTAGTCAACAGAGCAAATATCAACAGTACAACTATTGAAATTTATTTTGAGAGCCAAATTTTTTAAACTTCTTCTAATGCCACTTCTTCAAAATAGACTCGCCCAGGCCGTGGTATTTTGTGGAAGAGCCACACTCAAGGGGCCAAAGAGCCACATGTGGCTCGCGAGCTGCAGTTTGCCAACCACAGAGCTAGGGCATCAGGGGCATTTAGTGAATCTTTGGAGGGGTACATTAGTAAATTACCTTACTTGAAAGGAGTTTTGCTATAAATTTTCAGGAATTGAAAGTTGATCTTAAAAACAGTTTAAACCCCATTGATTTTTCCCTTGTGTGATAAAATGGTATTTGTGTGTATGAGACAGCCACTATAGAATCTCTATTATGATAGGGACTAGGGGTGTGTGTGTGTTACAATCTGGGCAGTCATACATCATTGTTAATTCAGTTAGCATCATCACCTGGGCCATGAGTGATGGAATGGAAGACAGAAGACCAAAATACACACATAAGCTCCCTTCTATCTCTCCCCACACATCGTTTGTTTTTTGAATTGTTCTTCTCCCACAATAAATAGCAAATTCATCACTGCATTTCCTGAATATATTGTTAGAAATTAATCAAGGATGATTAGCTAAATCAAGGTAATTTTTTAGACTAAAAAAAAAAAGGCTCAAATTCAGCAGACAAAGAGCTTACATTTATGGAACTCATGCCATGTGATTTTCCTGTAAATGTGCTTTCTGTATTTTATATATGGAGTCTTAATCCAATATTTATGATAAAGAAACGAAGTCAGATGGTGCTGCTATTGAGTAGTGATTTGAACTAAGGTAATAAGTAATCTCTAATGTCTGTTCTCCTACCATTGCTATGTGTTGCATCTCAAAAATACACATTTCTAAGGAGAAATAATGCAGAAAATGAACCAACCTTCCAATGACTGTTGGTTAGAGTCAGAATGCCTAATGCAAGGAAAGAGTTTGTTCTAAGACCTAATATAGAATAAATCCTAAATAAATATGTACTGCCAATATTTACATTTTTTTCATTCTTTTTATAAAAATATATTTTTAATGATTTCAGAGAGGAAGGGAGAGGGAGAGATAGAAACATCGCTGATTGGCTGCCTTCTGCATGTCTTATACTGGGGATCGAGCCTTAGCCCACTGCCCTGACCAGCAATGGAACTGTGACCTCCTGGTTCATAGGTTGACACTCAAGAACTGAGCCACACAAGCTGGGCAGGAGGTATATTGCTTTTTTTATTTTTAAATATATTTTATTGATTTTTTTTTTTTTTTTTTTTTTTTTTTTTTTTTTTTTTTTTTTTTTTTTTTTTTTTTACAAAGAGGAAGCCAGAGGGATAGAGAGTTAGAAACATCGATGAGAAAGAAACATCAATCAGCTGCCTCCTGCACACGTCTTACTGGGGATGGGCCCTCAACCAAGGTACACGCCCTTGACCTGAGTCAAAACTGGAACCCTTGAGTCCAGAGGCCTATGCTCTATCCACTAAGCCAAACTGGTTAGGGTGGTATATTTCTTAAAGAGCAATCTTTTTTATTTACTTTTTCTTTAATTAATTTTTAAATATATTTTGAATTGATTTTAGAGAGAGAAGGGAGGGGAGAGAGCTGCACCCCCACCAGGGATTGAACCCACAACCTGAGTATGTGCCCTAACCAGCAATTGAACCAGAGACCCTTTTGTTCAGAGGTCAATACTCTAACCAACTAGCTACATTGGCCAGGCCCATCCTTCTGGGTTTTCAATACATGGTTTGGGGCTATTTGTAATGAAATTGAATTGTCAAATAGTAAATTTTTAATGATTTAGATCCAGTTTATATTCAAGGCAAAACATATATTTATATTTTAGTCAACTAACTATAAAATATTTTTATCAGGTAATTGAAATTTAATTTACATTCAGTCCAACATATATTCAATTGCAAAAACAAATTCCAGTTGAAATAAATACTTAAATGTAAAGAATACAAGTATGACATCAGAGGAAAACAGGTGTGGTTTAATAAGTCTAGATGAATTGGGACCTACAAAACCTAAAAGTTGAAAAAATCACAAAGTAAATGATGTGAAAACAGCATACTAGGAAAAATATTTCCAATATTTATAAGAAAGCGTTTCCATAATTATCTTTATTTATTTATTTATTTATTTTGGCTGGGAATCACATTCCCAAGATGCCCCCAAATTTTTTTCATTCCCCCCCCCCCCCTTCACTCATGCCCTCACCGCCCTGCTGTCTGTGTCCACTGGTTAGGCTTATATGCATGCATACAAGTCCTTTGGTTGATTTCTCCCCCTTATACCCACCCTCCCCTACCTTCCCTCTGAGGTTTGACAGTCTGATCAATGCTTCCCTGTCTCTGGATCTGCTTTTGTTCATCAGTTTATATTGTTCATTATTTTCCATAGATGAGTGAGATCATGTGATATTTATCTTTCTCTGAATGGTTTATTTCACTTAGCATAATGCTCTCCAGTTCCATCATGTTGTTGCAAATGGTAGGAATTCCTTCTTTTTTAGTGTAGCATATTATTCCATTGTGTAGATGTACCACTATTTTTAATCCATTCATCTGCTGATGGGCACTTAGGCTGTTTCCAAATCTTAGCTATGGTAAATTGTGCTGCTATGAACATAGGGGTGCATATATCCTTTCTGATAGATTTTTCTAGCTTCTTGGGACATATTCCTAGAAGTAGTATTACTGGATCAAATGGGAGTTCCATTTTTAGTTTTTTGAGGAAACTCCATACTGTTCTCCACAGTGACTGCACCAATCTGCATTCCCACCAGCTGTGCATGAGGGTTCCTTTTTCTCCACATCCTCACCAACATTTGTCATTTATTGATTGTTGATGATAGCCATTCTGACAGGTGTGAGATGGTACTGCATTGTCGTTTTGATTTGCATCTCTCGGATAATTAGTGACTTTGAGCATGTTTTCATATGTCTCTTGGCCTTCCTTCTGTCTTCTTTTGAAAAGTTTCTATTTAAGTCCCTTACCCATTTTTTGATTGGATTGTTTATCTTCCTTTTGTTAAGTTGTATGAGTTCCCTTATCTGTGATAACATTGGCAAATATGTTCTCCCATACAGTGGGCTTTCTTGTTGTTTTGTTGATGGTTTCTTTTGCTGTGCACAAGCTTTTTATTTTGATGTAGTCCCATTTGATTATTTTCTCTTTAGTTTCCATTTCCCTAGGAGCAGTATCAGTGAAGAAGTTCCTTCGGCATATGTCTGAGATATTGCTGCCTGTGGATTCCTCTAGTATTTTTATGGTTTCTCGTCTTATGTTTAAGTCCTTTATCCATTTTGAGTTTATTTTTGTGTATGGTGTAAGTTGGTGATCTAGTTTCATTTTTTTGCATGTATCTGTCCAATTTTCCCAACACCATTTATTGAAGAGACTGTCGTGACTCCATTGTATGTTCATGCCTCCTTTGTCAAATATTAATTGGGCACAGTGGTTTGGGTCCATTTCTGGGTTCTCTATTCTATTCCATTGATCTATATGTCTGTTCTTGTGCCAGTAACAGGCAGTTTTGCGAACAGTGGCTTTGTAATACAGCTTGAAATCTGGTATGGAGATCCCACCTACTTTGTTCTTCTTTCTCAGGATTGCTGCAGCTATTAGGGGTCTTTTTTTTATTCCAGATGAATTTTTGGAGAGTTTGTTCTAGGTCTGTGAAATATGCTGTTAGTATTTTAATGGGGATTGCATTGAATCTATAGATTGCTTTGGGTAGTATGGACATTTTGATGATGTTGATTCTACAAATCCATGAGTACAGTATGTTCTTCCATCTGTTTATATCTTCCTCTGTATCTTTTTTTCCCCCCAGTGTCCTGTAGTTTTTTGCATATAGATCTTTTATCTCTTTAGTTAACTTTATTCTTAGGTATCTTAATTTTTTTTGGTATGATGGTAAATGAGATTGCTTTTTTAGTCTCTCTTTCTGTAAGTTCACTATTGGTGTATAGAAATGCTGTAAATTTCTTGGCATTAATTTTGTATCCTGCTACCTTGCCAAATTCATTTAGTAAGTTTAATAATTTTTTGATGGAGTCTTTAGGGTTTTCTATGTACCTTATCATGTCATCTGCGAATAAGGATAGTTTTACTTCTTATTTTCCAATTTGGATGCCTTCTATTTCTTCTTCTTGTCTGATTGCAATGGCTAGTACTTCCAGCACTATGTCGAACAGGAGTGATGAGAGTGAGCATCCCTGTCTTGTTCCTTTTCTTAGGGGAAATGATTTTAGTTTTTGCCCATTGAGTATGATGTTGGCTGTGGGTTTGTCATATAGGGCTTTTAAGATGTTGAGGTATGAGCCTTCTATTCCCACCTTGCTGAGAGTTTTTGTCAAGAAAGGGTGTTGGATTTTGTCAAATGCTTTTTCTTCATCAATTGATATGACTATATGATTTTTACCTCTCAATTTGTTTATGTGATGTATCACGTTTATTGATTTGCGGATATTGTACCCTCCTTGCATCCCTGGGATAAATCCTACTTTGCCTGAAACCGACCATTGTCTCACTAATAGAAAAGATGTAAAAGGCTGGTCAACCTTGAAGCTCTGAAAGGTCAGAGCCAACCACTCCCTACCTAATTGAGACAGTGGTAACTGAGGCAACTTCCCCATCTTGTAATCATGTAAATCCTTACTGATATGATAATCCACTTATTACCTGCCTAAGGGTAATGGGTGTATCCCATAGTCTCAATAAAAGGTATAGCAAGGCCAGAGCCTAGCGACAGTCCTCCCACTAGAGGTGGGCTCCTACCTGGCCCCCCATATTGCCAAATTAAATTTCTTCTAGTCTCTTTCATTTGTGTGCAGCCCTTCTCCAGCCCCCCTCCAAACCCTGAACCACGCGGGACGTGAAAGGGGCTCCCACACTACTTGGTCATAGTGTATAATCTTTCTGATGAACTGTTGGGTTTGATTTGCTAGAATTTTGTTGAGGATTTTGGCATCTATGTTCATGAGGGATATTGGCCTGTAATTCTCTTTCATTGTGTTGTCTTTATCTGGCTTTGGTATTAGGGTGATGTTGGCTTTGTAGAATGAGCTTGGAAGTGTTCCTTCCTCTTGAATTTTTTGGAATAGTTTGAGGAGGATAGGTTTTAGTTCTTCCTTGAATGTTTGGTATAACTCTCCTGAGTAGCCGTCTTGCCCCGGGCTTTTGTTTGCTGGAAGCTTTTTGATGACTGCTTAAATTTCTTGCATAGTTATCGGCCTATTGAGATTTTTAGAATCTTCTTGATTGAGTTTTGGAAGGTTGTCTTTTTCTAGGAATATGTCCATTTCCTCCAGGTTGTCTAGTTTGTTGGAATAAAGTTGTTCATAGTATTTTTTAACAATCCTTTTTATTTCTGTGGGGTCTGTTGTTATTTTGCCTGTATCATTTCTGATTTTGTTTATTTGGGTCCTCTCTCTTTGCTTCTTGGTGAGCTTGGCTAGAGGTTCATTAATCTTGTTTATCCATTCAAAGAACCAGCTCTTGGTTTCATTGATCTTTTGTATTGTTTTTTGGGTCTCTATGTCATTTATTTCTGCTCTAATCTTTATTATCTCCATCCTTCTGCTCACTCTGGGCTTTTCTTGTTGCTCTGTTTCTAATTCTTTGAGTTGTAGAATTAGATGATTTACTACCATTTTTTCTTGTTTTTTGAGGTAGGCCTGTAGAGCTATAAATTTCCCTCTCAGGACTGCTTTCATTGTGTCCCATAGGTTTGGATTGTTGTGTTTTTATTGACATTAGTTTCCAGAATGTTTTTAATTTCTTCTTTGATCTCATTGGTAACCAAATCAATATTTAATAACATGCTATTCAGCTTCCAAGTGTTTGAGTGTTTTGGATTGTTTTTATTATAGTTTATTTCTAATATTATGCCATTGTAGTCTGAGAAGATGCTTGGTATGATTTCAATCTTCTTGTATTTGTGGAGACTTTGCTTGTGACTCAGTATGTGGTCTATTTTTTAAAATGTCCCATGTGCACTTGAGAAGAACGTATATTCCGTGGCTTTAGGGTGAAATGTTCTGAAGATGTCAATTAAGTCCATCTGATCTACTGAGTCATTTAGGATTGCTGTTTCTTTGCTGATTTTTTTGTCTAGAGGATTTATCCAGTGATGTCAGTGGTGTATTAAAGTCCTCTACTATGATTGTATTGCTATCGATCTCTCTCTTGATATCTTCGAGGAGATTTTTTCTGTATTTGGGTGCTCCTGAATAGGGTGCATATATGTTGTTTTTTTTTTTTTTTTTTTTTAATATATTTTATTGATTTTTTACAGAGAGGAAGAGAGAGGGATAGAGAGTTAGAAACATCGATGAGAGAGAAACATCGATCAGCTGCCTCTTGCACACCCCCTACTGGGGATGTGCCTGCAACCAAGGTACATGCCCCTGACCGGAATCGAACCTGGGACCCTTGAGTCCACAGGCTGACGCTCTATCCACTGAGCGGGTGCATATATGTTTACCAGGGTTATATCCTTTTGTTGTATTGATCCCTTTAGTATTATGAAGTGGCCTTCCTTATCTCTTATTATGGCCTTCACTTTGAGGTTTATTTTGTCAGATATAAGTATTGTTTTGTTTCATTTCCATTTGCCTGAAATATACTTTTCTATCCCTTCACTTTAAGTCTGGGTGAGTCCATTGTTCTGAGGTGGTTCTTTTGTAGATAGCATATATTGGGTCATGTTTTTTGGATCCATTCAGCCACTTGATGTCTTTTGATTGGAGCATTTAGTCTGTTTACGTTTAAAGTTATTATTGAAAGGTACGTGCTTGTAGCCATTTTTATTTTTTCAGTCTGTGTTCCTTCTTACCTTTTTTCTTCTTTTTACAGCATTTCCTTTAGCATTTCTTGCATTGCTGGCTTGGTAGTGATAAACTTCCTTAGCCTTTTTTTGTCTGCAAAGCTCCTGATTTCCCCTTCAATTTTGATTGATAGTCTTTCTAGATAGAGTATTCTTGGATTCAGTCCTTTGCTTTGCAACACTTTGTATACTTCCTTCCATTCCCTTCTAGCTTGATGTGTTTCTGTTGAGAAATCATTTGATAATCTGATGGGGGATACTTTGTAGGTAACTCTCTGTCTCTCTCTTGCAGCCTTTAAGATTCTCTCTTTGTCAATAACATTTGCCATTGTAATTATGGCATGTTTTGGTGTGGGTCTTTTGGGATTCATCTTTCCTGGGACTCTGTACTTGTATAACTTTTTTCTTCTTCATATCAGGGAAGTTTTCTGTCATTATTTCTTCAAATAAATTTTCTAATCCTTGCTGTTCTTCTTGTCCTTCTGGCAGCCCTATTATACTTATGTTATTTTGTTTTGCATTGTCCCAAAGCTCCCATAGGCTCTTCTCCTGCTTTTTAATTTTTTTCTCTTGTTGCTGTTCAGATTGGGCTTGTTTCTGTACTATATCTTCTAACTCACTAATTTGGTCCTCTGCTTCTTCTAGTCTACTGTTGAAGCCTTCCATGGTGTTTTTGATTATAGCTATACCATTTCTCATTACTTCCTGATTTTTGCATAGGTTGTTGATTTTCTCATCCATCTAGTGTATGAACTGTATGACCATTAGTCCGAATTCTTTTTGTGTCATGTTGCATGCTTCCATTTCACTTATTTCCTTTCTTGGCGATTCCTCCTTTTCTTTCCTCTGGGGATTGTTTCATTGTCTCCCAATTCTGGCTACCACCAGAAGGTTCAAATGTCGAGTTGCGGGGACATGGGCCGTGTTTAATGGGAGTTTTGCACCTTCCAAGTGTCACTGAAGAGCTCTGACACCAAGACATGTGGCTGCTGTGGGTTGGTGGGAGCCATGCTCACCCCAGATCAGAGTCACAGGCACTTAGTATGGCCATGTATGCGCACCTAGAATCAGGGACCATGCCTGTGCCATGTTGAAACAGAAAACCCGCTGCCGTGTGCCAAAAATCAAAGTCCCCTAATGTGTGTCAGGGGTCAGAGGGTCTGTATTTCCGTGCCAAGAATCGAGTATCAGAGTCTCTGTTGCTTGGTGCTACCTCGCACTGAGAATCAGGGTCCCTGTGTTTGCATGCGCCAAGAATTGGAGTCGCTGGCTCTTAGTGTGTATGTACTGGGAATTAGGGATCCCAGGTGCACACAATGAGGAACAGTCTAGTCACTGGTGCTCATTGCTGCCTTTTGCGTGGAGATTCAGGGTCCCTGATCTGCTTGGGAGACCGGGTTGCACAGTCGCACTGTGTTTACAGGAGGTTCACTTGTGCCCTGCAGCAGACAGCTGTGTGCACTTGCCCTGAATCAGTCAGGTGGCACTGCTGCTTAGTGTGGGTGTGGGGTCTGGTCACATGTGTGTGCACTGTGGAAAACAGATTCCCCTTGACCATGCACCCAGGCTCAAATTCAGCGCTGCCCTCCTGTGTGGGCATGGGGTCTGGTTGTAGGAAACAAACTCCCCAGGTTTGCACATTTAGGTTCAAATTCAACGCAGTGTCCCTGCTTGGGTGCAGGGTCTGGTCATGGGAAACAAACTCCCTGGGTTCGCACCCCCAGTCTCAAATTCAGTGCTGTCTCCCCATGTGGGCGCGGGATTTGGTCATGGAAAACAATCTCCCCAAGGTCGTGTACCTAGGCTCAAATTCAGCACAGCCTCCTTGCTGGGGCGCAGAGCCTGGGTGAGGGAAACAAACTCCCTGACTTCGCACATCCAGGTTCAAATTCAGTGCAGGCTCTCTACTAGGGTGCAGGATCTGGTCATGGAAAACAAACTCCCCAGATTTGCACCCCCAGGTTCACATTCAGCGCTGTCTCCCTGCCCTGTGTGGGCGAGGGATCTGGTTGCAGAAAACAATCTCCCTAAAGATGTGCACTTAGGGTCAAATTCAGGAGTCTCCCTGCCTGGGTGCGTAGCTTGGTTGCAGGAAACAAACTTCCCGTGTCCCACACCAAGGCTCAAAGTCAGGTGGAACTGCAGCTGCTGTGTGTGTGCAGGAAGCCCTATTTTTTGGCCAGGGTCTGGCAGATCCTATGCAGCTGCTGTAGGGGTGGCGTGGGAGGGGGATTGGCTTTGTTACTCACAGAAATCTGCAGCCAGGTGCCTAGTTTTGGTGTCCCTGGGTCTGCAGCTGTGGTGGCAGGACTTGTACCAGAGCTGCTATAGGGTCCCGGTTTGCTTCTGAGACCAGACTGGGTTGTGGTGAGGCTAGGATCCTAGTCTCAAGCAGTTTTGTTCTTCAAGATAGCATGGTCTCTGTGGCGCCAGTGTCCTCCCGGAGTGTTTGCGGTGGCAGCGGGATTTTGACATCTAAGACTGCCCAGATTGGCAGCCTTTTGGAAGACCTGCGGGATCTAACTGTCCCAATTTCACTCACACACACACCGACACATGTCCACACACACCTCTATTGCTCCCTTACTCTCTCACACACTCTGCCTCCCTCCCTTCCTGTCGGTCGCCATCTTGCCTCCGATCTCCATAATTATCTTAAAGGCACTTATAAGTCAGTAAGTTTACATTAATAATTAATCTCCACCTCCCTTTTTCAGGTATGTGAAAGTGTATTCACATTAAGAAAAAATGAAAGTAAAGGAAAAAGAACAATAAGGACATGAAAGTAAGCCACAAAAATATAGAATGAAAATATATACTGCTAAGACCTTTACTCTTCTCCTTTTTTTAAAAAAAAAAAATTGATTTCAGAAAGTAAGGGAGAGGGAGAAAGAGATAGAAACATCAAAGATATAAAAACCATTGATAGGTTGCCTCCTGCATGCCCTTTACTGGTGGTGATTGAGCATGCAACTGTGGCACATGCCCTTTGGAATCAAACCTGGGACCCTTCAGCTTGCAGGCTGACACTATCCACTGAGCCAAACCAGCTAAAACCTTTACTCTTCTTAAAGTTCAGTCACAACCTTAAGATAGAAATAAATATATTGAGGAGAAAAAAAAAATAATAGGGCAATATGGTGGCGAGCTTAGATACACAGTCAAGAGTATTATGGAATAAGAATAATGTAGGCGGATGTGAGGATGAGGTCACAGAAAGGGTTATTTTCCATAATGTATTGACCCAGAGTTGAAAGGATCCCTATACTATGTAAATAACTCTCAGTCTGATCCATTTCATCAAAAATGTATTGATTCTTTCTTGTTTTTTATACTTAGAGGAGGTTAAGACAATGCTTCAGGGAAGTGAATTAGCCCCTTCCAAACTTTTGACCTATAAAGTCATTGTGATTATTGGGGTGACATCCTATCTAATAAAAGAGTAATATGCAAATTGACCATCACCCCAACACAAAGATGGCTGACCCCATGTGGTCAAAGATGTCTGCCCCCATGTGGACACCACAAGATGGCCAGCAGAGGAGGAAGTTGTGGACAATCAGGCCAGCAGGGGAGGGCAGTTGGGAGGGACCAGGCCTGCAGGGGAGTGCACTTAGGGCAATCGGACTGGAAGGGGTGAAGTTAGGAATTGATTAGGCTGTCAGGGGAGTGGTTAGGGGGTGATCAGGCTGGCAGGTAGAAGTGGTTAGGGGCAATCAGGCAGGCAGGCAAGCGAGTGGTTGGGAGCCAGCAGTCCTGGATTGTGAGAGGGATGTCCCGGATTGGAGAGGGTGCAGACTGGGCTGAGTGACACGCCCCCCCCCATGCACGAATTTTGTGGACTAGGCCTCTAGTTGGTTAATAAAATTATATAGGTTACAAGTATAAATTCTATAATGTCATCTGTATATTTTATTGTGTGCTTACCACCCAAAGCCAAGTCTCCTTCCATTACCATTTATCCCCCTTCACTCTCCTATACAACTAATTTGTGCTTCAGAATACTTATCCAATGATCCTCAATGTTTTTACATTTTCATTCAAAATATAACTCAGTTCCTCCAGATGGTGCTGCTATTGAGTACTAATACTAAAGTAATCTTCAAAGGCAATCAAAATTTCTTTTTGAAATGTTTTTGTGAAATATTTTTAACTTTAAAAAGTCCATGGACAGCCCTAGCTGGTTTGGCTCAGTGGATAAAAGGGTCCCACATTCGATTCCAATTCTGGTCAAGGGCACATGCCCGGGTTGCAGGCTCGGTCCTGGTAGGGAGCATGCAGGAGGCAGGTGATCAGTGATTCTCTCTCATCATTGATGTATCTATCTCTCTCTCTCCCTCTCCCTTCCTCCCTGAAATCAATAAAAATAAAAACACCTAAAAATGTCCACGGACAGAAAAAAGCAAATCTTTATCTTAAAACATACATACCAAGTGCTTATAACCTACTTCAAACTAAAGGTCAAGTTTCTGACAGAACTCACAGGGTTTTTTATTTATATCAGAAAATATTCTTTATTAAAAATATATTTTATTGATTTTTTACAGAGAGGAAGGGAGAGAGATAGAGAGTTAGAAACATCAATCAGCTGCCTCCTTCATTCCCCCTACTGGGGATGTGCCCGCAACCAAGGTAAATGCCCTTGACCCGAATTGAACCTGGGACCTTTCAGTCCTCAGGCTGATGCTCTATCCACTGAGCCAAACCAGTTTCGGCAAAATATTCCTTTTTAATTGCCTTATAAGAAAAATATTCTTGTGAGAATGAGATGCTGCAGGCCTAGGCAGAGGCAGAGGTGCGGCGGGCAGGGATGAGCAAGGCTGGACAGGGGGGTGGCTGTGCACTGGGTGCCACCTGGGAGCAGGACTGAAGCTTCAGAGCCCAGAAGGAATTCCTAGCTAGCTTTGGAGATCATACCTCCTGAACCAGCGTGATGGCCTTAGACAGCAAGGTTGAGCAGGCCTAGTCAAGAATCACCTACTGTATGCTGTGAGAGAGGAGGCGGAGATCCTGAAGGAGCAGATCCCAGAACTGGTGGAGAAAAACTCCCAGCTGGAGCGTGAGAACCCCCTCTTGAAGATTCTGGCCAGCCCGGAGCAGCTGGAGAAGTTCCAGTCCCATCCGACCCTAAAAAGCCAGCTCCTGAAGCCCCACAATCATCTGAGGCCCCTGATGGATCTGCAGGGTAAGTGGCCCTGCCCTCAGTGTGGGCAGAGCAACTAAACTTGTTCCACCTAGTACTTCCCACTTTGTTTCTGGCTCTTGAACTCATCTCACCTGGAGAACTTTTCACCTAGCATAGCTGGTGCCAAGAGATGCCCCAAGGACATGGCCATCTGGTTCTACTCCAGTGACGGACCCCTGGCAAAGAGCAGGTCTTTGGAGGATGAGTTGCCTGGCACCTCATCACCCCAAGCTGGTGAGCCTCTAATGCCCCCGCTCCCTGGGGGCTTCCAGGGCCCCGGGGAATTTTGCTGTGACTGGCCAAGAAGAAAGCTAGTTTGACATGTGATGCTACTTTTCTCCTGAAAGTATAAGGGGGTCTGCTTTTCATTTCCATGGACATCTTTAATAGCTTCACCTGACAATGACTGTTCCTATGAAGAAGCCTCTTGTGTTTGAAGCAGAGGCAGCCTCTCTCTTATCCCCTGCCTCGCCAAAGCAGGGCCACAGATGGGAGAGAGTGAGCCCAGTCAGCCTTCTTTTGGTTAATATGGTACAATGCATGGATTGGGCACAGCTCTGTGTGTCATTATGGCTTTGGGATGACTGACTATAAAGTTCTGTTTGGTTAGTAATGACATAGATTTTCTAGATAGCCATACATGTGTATATATACCCATAGTTTATCTATATGTTAGTGTAGTGAGGCATACATATACACATACATTTTGAAGAGCCTTAACAGCTTTGGGGGTATTGAGCAGTCCCTCATCTTTTAAGGCTAACTTTTTAGCCTTAACTCTGACTGAGTTTATTTATCGAATTGATCCTGTTTGTCGTTCAGGTTAAGTAAGACTAAAAGTAAAAGCAGGGAGAGGGCCAGCCTCTGAATGTGTCCACAGATGCCTTGCTGCTGCAATAATTGCCCGTCTGTCCTCTGAAGACATGTGAGGTCCTCTTTTGAATGCCAAATCCATCATTCATTGGTGCTGACTACATAGAATGGGGATGAGAAAAGATCAGCTGGGACTTCACGTTGTCATTACAAACTTTTTTTAATGCTTGTGGAAAACTTTCAAGTGAAGAAATGATTGGCTTTCTGCTGTCCTTTTGTGGACAAGAGATGAACAAAGCGATAGCTTTGACCTGATGGTGCCTGGGAGACATGCTCAGGGAGCTTGTCTCTAGGAGGTTCTGTAGCAGTGAATACTTGCCACTTTCTGACACTTTATCCTCATGTATGTCTCCATGATTTTGATTTTGATTTCAAAAATGTAGCTTGAAATTTCAATTAACTTTGCTCTTTCAAATTAACCCAACCAAAATGGCTGTGGCCACGGAGCGAGCAGGAGGCTTGGGTTTCCCCGGCAATGGAGGAAGCCAAGCTTCCCATATACTCTGGCTGGTCCTGGCCTCCACTTAAGGCTACAAATTTTCAATTATAGAAAATAAATAAATCCCGACAAAAATGGTTGCAGCCACGGTGTTGGAGAGATCAGGTGGCTTGGGTTTCCCTGGTCATGGAGGAAGCCAAGCTTTCTGCCCACCCTGGCCTGCCCTGGCCTCTGCTCAAAGCTACAAAGTTTCAATTATAGAAGATAAATAAATCCCAGATACCAGGGCCTCCGCTTGGGTCACCACAGTGTGTAGCTGGCCTGCAAATCACCACAGGTCCCTCGCCCAGGCCACTCCATGCCCCAAGGGAACCACCCATCCTCATCCAGGACACCCTTCAGGGCAAACCAGCCAGCCCCCACGTGTGCACCATGCCTCTGTCCTATCTAATAAAAGAGTAATATGCAAATGGACTCTCACTCCAACACACAAGATGGCTGCCTCCATGTGGACACAAGATGGCCGCCACAAGATGGCTAGCTGGGAGGGCAGTCACGACGGACCAGGCCTGCAAGGGAGGGCAGTTGGGGGCAATCAAGCCTGCAGAGGAGGGCAGTTAGGGGTGACCAGGCTGGCAGAGAAGGGAAGTTGGGGTGACTGGGCCTGCAGGGAAGGGCAGTTGGGTGAGACCCAAGCCTGCAGAGGAGAGCAGTTGGGGGGGGGCTCAGGCCTGCAGGGGAGGGGAATTAGGGGTGACTAGGCCTGCAGGAGAGGACAGTTTGGGGCAATCAGGCTGGCAGGGGAGCAGTTAGGTATCAATCAGGCTGGCAGCAGAGTGGTTAGGGGGTGACCAGGCTGGCAGGCAGATGTGGTTAGGAGCAATCAGCAAGGCAGGCAGGCGAGCAGTTGGGAGCCAGCAGTCCTGGATTGTGAGAGGGATGTCCAGCTTCCCGTTTAGGCCCGATCCCAGTAGGATCGGTCCTAAATGGGCAGTTGGACATTCCTTGAGGGGTCCCAGATTGGAGAGGGTGCAGGCTGGGTTGAGGGCTCCCCCCTCCCCAACCCGTGCACATATTTCATGCACCGGGCCTCTAGTCAAATAATAAACTCAGGTGGAGCATAGAGTGTTTTTATGGCAGTGAAACTATTCTGTATGATACTATTATTGTGATCACAATTCATTATCAATTGTCCAAATCCATAGAATGTACATCATTTAGAGTGAACCCTAATGTAAGCTATAAGTTGACATAAAGACACTCTGGGTGGTAATGATGTGTCACTGTAGTTTTCTGTAGGGGGAGGGGAAAAATATGAAAAATCTCTGTACCTTCCCCTCAATTTTGCTGTGAATCTGAAAGGTAAAATCTATTTTTAAAAAACACTCATGCAATGACCTAGTCTAGTTAATATATTTTAGGTTTAGAGTGAAGGGTATTGGAAGTCTTATCTGAGGTCATCTTATGTGGGTGAAAAAAAACTGGAAGACCAAATAATGACATCAGACCCACTGATCTTATTATCAGCCACCTGAAGGTGTTTGTTATTGTTTTCTTTAACAAATTAAGCAAGTATTTAATCCAATCAGGATGATTTAAACTTGTGTTTATACCTACAATAACCTAATCTCCAGTTCAAAGTGTAGCACAGTACTAGTATGTTAAGAAAACTGTCTAGTTTGTGGAAATTCTAAGAAAGAGCCTAGGGATGAAATCCAGTCCTCCATATTTACCAGAAAATAAAAAGCCTCACTGGTGGTCATTATGATGCCTGGTTACATCCGTCAGTGGATCACACTCAATAAAGCAACCAGCCTGGCTAACTTGGACAACTTTTCCTCTAAAACTATCATCATTAGGCCATTGATAGTGGCCATCTGTTGGACTTTAGAGAATGTGGGTCCTTACCCACCCTCTGGTCCTAAGACTATTTGAAATTGTTCTGTCAAGTAAGGATTTGAAAACAAGCTGTTCTCCATATAGAGGGGTGGTTTGTCTAATTTGGTTTTGTCTTTTTGGGTAGTCACATGCGAGTCATATTGAGCACCTGAAATGTGAGTAGTCTGAATTGAGCTGTGTTGTACAAGAAAAATGCATGCATAATGTAAAAAGAACTTAGTATAAGGAAAAATATAAAATATCTCAATATTTTAATGCCAAATATATGATGAAATGATAATGTTTTCGATATACTGGATAAACTATGTTATTAAAACTTATTTCAACTGTTTTTAATATTCTTTTTGTAAGGTGAGTAGTAGAAAATTTGTAGTATTCAATGTCTGTATTATGGAAGGAAAAAAACCTATCTCAAGGAGGTAGATTAACAAAAACAAATCCATGCCAATAAAAACGGAATTATAATAAAAATGTAGAAAATACTAAAATTAAAGAAAATACAGTGGAAAAACTCAATAAGATACAAAATTAGCTCTTTGCCCTAGCTGGTTTGGCTCAATGGATAGAGTGTCGGCCTGCAGACTGGAGGGTCGCAAGTTCGATTCCAGTCAAGGGCACATGTCAGGGTTGTGGGCTCCATCCCCAGTAGGAGGTGTGCAGGAAGCAGCTGATCAATGGTTCCCTCTCATCATTGATGTTTCTATCTATCCTTCCCTCTCCCTTCATCTCTAAAATCAATAAAAATATATTTTAAAAAAATAGCTCTTAGATTTGATCAGTTAAGTTGATAAACCCTAGGCAGACTCATCCCAAAAAAGTGGAGAGGGGTGTTCTAAAAAAGAATATATGATCAAAAATAAAACAGCAAACAAGCAGCCCTGGCTGGTAACTAAGTTGGTTGGAGCATAGTCCCATAGAGCAAAAGGTTGCAGGTTCGATTCCTGGTCAGGGCACATAGGAGAGGCAATGGATCCATGTTTCTCTCCTCACATCCAGCGCAGAAAGAGAGCAGGTCCAGTTCCTGAGTAGAGGAGCTGGGGATTGAGAAGTAAAAGAAGGAAAGAGACAAGACACAAAATGGAAGGAAAAAGGGTGGGACCACAGTCCTCTCAGATGGAGGGACAGGGACCCAGAGCCAATCCAGCAAGTTTATTTTATACCCCCAAATACCAGGAAGTTTCACCAAAAGTTAGGATCAAAGGAGATTATTTGCATTCTTGAGTAGGCCAGGAGCATTCCTGATGCTTGACTGGACTTACATATCAAAGACCCACTACAGGACACGTGGGCAAAGCTAAGAGTCAGTGCTGATAACACATCTGCCTTTTTGGTAAGATGTGTATCCAAGAGGAGGCTTTGCCTGTCGTCTTGGGTTCAGCAACAATTATTAAAGAAATGCCCATGTGCCTTCCCAGGGCTGTCTACAAAAAACAAAACAAAACCCAAAACTACAAAACACATATCCTCATATGGGGATTTAAAAATAAAAAAAAAGCAAACATGCAAATTACTTAGATATTAATGAGGCAATAAGAGGATTTTATGTATCATTTTATGCTTATGTATTTGACTATTTTGATTCAAGATAAAAGCATTTCATATAACTCAATACCCATCCATTATTTTAAATACTTATTAAGAAACAAAAAGGCGAGTGAAATTTTATAAAATCATAAATATTATCTAGAAATAATTATAGAAAATATATACATTAGAGAATTGAAAAGCATTCCTTAAAGAATAAGAAATGAAATAAGAATATTTACTACTGCCTGGCCTCTGTGGCTCAGTGGTTGAGTGTCAAACTATGAACTAGGAGATCAGGGTTTAATGCCCATTCAGGGGACATGCCCAGGCTTTGAGCTCCATTCCTAGTGGGGGCTGTGCAGGAGGCTGCCCATCAATGATTTTCTCTCATAATAGATGTTTCTCTCTTCTTTCTTTCCTCTCTGAAATCAATAAAAATATATTTTCTAAAAAGAATGTCTGGCCCAACTGGTGTGGCTCAGTGGTTGAGCGTCATCCTGTGAACCTGGAAATCATGGTTCGATTCCTGGTCAGGACACACGCCTGGGTTGTGGGCTCTATTCCCAGTGTGGACCGTGCAGGAGGCAGCTGATCAATGTTCTCCCATCATTGATGTTTATATATCTCTCTCTCCCTCTCCCTGCCCCTCTGAAATCAATAAAATTAAATTAAAAAAAAAGAATACTGTCTGATATTACACCACATATTTAACACCATGATGCATGTCCTAGTCAATTCAATTAGACAAGTAAAAGAAATAAATCTTGTGAGAGTTCAGGAGAAAGAAGGCTGTAATAATTTGTACTAATAGAACAACATAATTATATAATTAGAAAATTTTCTAGAATCTATAATTAGTGAAGTTCAGAAGAAATTTAATCAGTGTATTTCTCTAAACAACAATAAAAAATGAGGAATGAAATTTAAAATGCATTATATTATCAGAAAAGGAAATATCTAAAAATAAATCTATTAAAAGATGTATAATTTTATGTACATAAACTATTAAATATTTTCCTATGATTTTTGTCTCCAAGTGTTTTGTTTGTTTTTTCAATTTATCCTTATTGTTGAAAGTATTACCGATACCCCCATTGATCCCTTCTCCCTGTTTCTACCCAGCCCCCCAGGCCTTCCCTGCATTATTGTCTCTGTAAAGCCCATCAATTTTGTAGCAGATAAGAGAAAATGTCTTCTCTGTGTGAGGAGGCAGGAATATAGAGACTGTGCACAGAGAATCTGTCATCATAGAGGCTATATGTATGTGTGTATTTGTCTATTGTCATCATTGCCTATTTTTATAAAGTTTACTTGAATAACATTGGTTAATAACATTATACAAGTTTCAGATGTACACCTTTATAATATGACACCATATACTCGACTATGTCCTCACCATCCAAAGTCTAGTTTCCTTCAGTCATCAAATATTGACCCCCTTTACCCTCTTTGTCCTCTAACCATCATCAAGCCGCTTCAGTACCACCTTTCTGTTGCCTGTATCTATGAGTGTGATGTTTTTATTGTTGTGGTTTGTTTGGTGCTTTCTGTTTTACATCTCACATAGAGTGAAGTCATATGGCTCCTCTTACTCTTTTCCATCTGACTTATTTCAATTAGCATAATACTCTCAAGATCCATCTATGCTGTTGCAGATGGCAGAATATCATCTTTTCAGGGTTGAGTAGACTCACATCATATACATGTACTATCTCTATTTTATCCATTCATCTATTGAAATATAGTTGTGTGTGTTCTATAATAATTGCATTTTTAAAACATCATCATTACCTTTTTGAATCATTTTCATGTTTGTTTATTCAATATAAACCCAAAATGAGCCTCAATTATTTATATCAAAAACAAAAAGGCCGAAACCGGTTTGGCTCAGTGGATAGAGCGTCGGCCTGCGGACTCAAGGGTCCCAGGTTCGATTCCGGTCAAGGGCATGTACCTTGATTGCGGGCACATCCCCAGTAGGGGGTGTGCAAGAGGCAGCTGATCGATGTTTCTCTCTCATCGATGTTTCTAACTCTCTATCCCTCTCTCTTCCTCTCTGTAAAAAATCAATAAAATATATTAAAAAAAAAATAAGATAATTTTAAAAATCCACATTATGTATATTATAAGACCTTTGGCCCTGGCCAGTGTTGCTCAGTGGACAGAGTGTTGGCTAGCAGGCTGAAGGGTCCCGGGGTTGATTCCAATCAAGGGCACGTACCTCAGTTGCAAGCCCCCGGCCCTGGTCAGGGGCATGCAGGAGGCAACCAATTGATGTTTGTCTCTCACATCGATGTTTCCCTCTGTCTCTTCCTCTCCTCCCACTCTCTCTAAAAATTAATGGGGAAAAACGAAGAGAAAAACAAAACACACACACACAAAGAAGACCTTTGGCCTTAAAATTATAATTTTTAAAAAATATGTTTGTATTGATTTCAGAGAGAAAGGGAGAGAATCATGGATCAGCTGCCTACTGCATGACTCCTACTGGGGATCCAGCCCACAACATGTTCCTGTGCTCTGACATGGAATTGAAAAGTGACTTCATGGTTCATAGGTCAATGAGCAACAACAGCTGGGCAAACTTACCCTGAAATCATTTTGTCCAATATCGCTTCTTAGGATTAAGAGGACACAATAAAATAGTGACCGACTGGACAGACATGATGGGAGTCAAGGAAACTTATTGCTGAGCTGAGGGTAGTGGTGTATGCAGCTAACATTTCAGTCTCATGGCAACAGTGCCAGCAAAGGATTCCTGTCTCTAAGGATGGACCCACCCTTCTCATCTGGAGCAGCTCCATGTCAGGCTTGTGACACATGTCCATCTGCTCTCTGACCTTCTCTCTCAGGCTTTCTGTCTGTTGGGTCATTCAGACTTTGCTTCCCTGCAGTTGTTGGAAGATCTCCTTGGCTTCTCTCTCCATCATGTGCAGGTGGAGGTGCTCCTCCTCGTGGAGAAATAGATGCATCTTCTGGCATTCAGCTCTCATCATCATCTTCCTAAGGGCCACGTACTGCTGCTCAGAGAGAGGGTCAAAGGGATGACATATCCTCACTGTAAGCAGAATTTCAAGCGTCAACTTGACAAACTCTCTGCCTCAGACCCCAAAGTGTCTTTGAGTACTTACTAGTCCGTCTTCCCATCCTGACCATAGTGTTTCTGTTTTTTTTTTTTTTTCTGTTAAATCAAGCCCTCTTCAGGGTTCCAGAATGATGTTTCTTTAGCATTATTTCTGCATCCATTTATTTTCTCTTACTTTCTATTTCTCTTATTCCTTTGCCTAATTTTTCTGCATATTTAAAATGTTTAAGTATATACCATATTATACAAGATTTTTAAAATTCTCTATTATTTTTTCTAGGTGTTACTATATTCCTCTTCTCTCATTCATAGTCAAACTTAGTGTGGTATTGTTTTATACTCTGATACTGAAAAATTTATCAAACCGTCAAAGTGGAACTGGGAATAGCTATCAAGACCTGATTACTGCATACACAGTGGGCCTTAATCAACATAGGTTTGAACTGTGAGGGTCCGCTAGTACTCTGATATTTTCAACAAATATATACAGTTGACCATCTGTATCTGCGGGTTTCCTATCCAACTATGGTGGATCAAAAACAATTTTAATCATTGCTTGAAAATGCATGAATGCAGCAGGCTAACTATATGCAACCTTTTATATCATTTTCTATAAGGAACTTGAAAATCCCTGGAATTTGGTAACCCTGGGGTCCTGGAAACATTGCCTCACAGATAAGAATGAGGAAATTTGGGGAGAGTCCAAAGTTAATGTGGATATTTGACTTCAAGACGATAGGACTTTAGCCTACTTCTATCCTTGTCCAAGAATCAAATTTATTAGAATTCTGGACACTAGTCTCTGTTGGCTGGCATATATCCTATATACAAAAACTTGAATATGTGGAATGACTAGTCACTATGACACGCACTGACCACCAGGGGGCAGACGCTCAACGCAGGAGCAGCCACCTGGTGGTCAGTGCGCTCCCACAGGGGGAGCACCACGCAGCCAGAAGCCTGGCTCATGGCTGGCAAGTGCAGTGGTCTTGGCTTGAGCCTCATCAGGCTCCGCTGCAGCGCTTAGGACCCCTCAGGAGATGTCTGCTTGGCGGGTCCTGGACTGCCAGAGGGCGCAGGCCCAGCTGAGGGAATCCCACCTGGCCTCTAGTATATATATGTATACATTTTGACCAATATATTTGTGGTTGCTAATATGTAACTTAAAACCCCATTTTTTTTTTTTCTGGGGCAGAAACCATTATCATTTACCTGGTCATTTGAATTTATAAAAAAAATATTTTTATTATGTATAAAAAAATAAAGATCAACAGAGCATGTTCATTCATTCTTACCTTGAATGTCTGGGTTTTGCTAGCTTCCTGCTTCAGATTGTTTTGCATGTCTCCAGTCATACTCCATAAAAAGCCCATGCTCTTTAGAAGTTTCACCTGCAAAATAACCATGAACTTTAGTGCCACCTAAGATGACATTGTAACTTTTAACCCCTTATTTATGGTGGAAGGCAGTTGTTGAATAACACTTTCAGTTAGAAAAGAGAGGTCTGATATATTCACATTCATCTGCTTTGATTCTAACATTTGGAATCTCAGAGGAACATATAATAACAATTTTGGGGATTCTCTACAAATTATATCCATTTCTTGAGAAATGGGCAACCAAGTTTTCATGAATCCTGACTCTGAAGAAAAACTTGCATCAGAAGCCAGTGTTCCTGGTGCTAGCCACCTGCCCCACAATAGCACCAATTCTACATATTTGGAGAATATATGTAAGGAAATCTACCTTAGCAAAGGGAAAACACCACTATGATTATAGTGTCCAAGCTGGTCAACAGCATTGCCCAGATACACTTATAATTGGGAATTTACATTAAAACATCACCACTGTGGAGAGCGGCTACAGAGTTTGGATAGGTTCAAGCCTCCGACTGACTTGTGGCAAAACCACATATAAGTCCCAACCACATGGTCTAGGGATTCAGAGCAGAGTCCACAGAGCAGGTTCTTTTCAAGTTCACAGAAGAGCCCCTTTGCTGCTTTGAGTGTCACACAGATCTGCTCCTCAGAGCTGTTGACAGAGTCAGCTCTGGCCTGTCTCGCTCGGGAAGCCAGGCTCCTGAGTGGGATGCTGGTTCTGAAATCTGGCTTCTCTGACACTTGTCTGCAGTGAGGGCAGTGCATTGGAGTCTGGGCCGCATCCCAGCTGAGGCACAGGCAGGGTCGGCAAAAGCTGTGCCACAGTCTGAGGTGACCGGGTGTAGGAACTAGTTCATACAGACGGAGCAGGTCAATTCATTCTACAAGGCTTGCAAGGTGTGTGACTCCATGTTTCTGTAATCACAATAAAAGAAAGAATGAGAGAGGGAGAGACAGAAAGTCCATCTTCTTTCCAGATGAGGAAAGAAAGGCCTTTGGATGAAAACATGTCTGCTTGAGTTTGATCTTCCTATTAAATAGTTATCTAAACTGCCCATTATGTTCCCTCCAATACAAGCCTAGAAATAGCAAATCTAGACAGCTTGGGTTTGTGCTATGAGAAAATGAGACAGTAGGGTCCTCAGCATTCTTTTTGTTTAAAATAAACAATGATCCCTGGCTACTGTGACTGAGTCGATTGGAGCTTTTCCAGGGCAATGGGTTCCATACCCAGTCAGGGAACACAACCAGGTTGGGGGTTTGATATTTGGTCAGGATGCCTATGGGAGGCAGCCAATGGACGTTTCTCCCTGTCTCTCTTTCTCTTTCCTGGTCACTCTTTTCCTCCTTCTCTCCCTCACTTTTTCTTCTCTAAAGTCAATTAAAATATTTAATTAAATAAACAATGATCTAGGCCTTGCCTGGGTAGCTTAGTTGGTTAGAATGTTATCAGGACTTGCCAAGGTTTTGGGTTTGATCCCCCATCAGGGCACATAAAGAATCAACCAGTGAAACAAATCCCTCTCTCCCTTCCTTCCTATTTCTCTAAAATCAATAAATTTTAAAAAATAAAATTAACAATGATCTCAATCATAACTAACTTACTTGGACAAGATAATTGGTCCAGAAGTGCACATACAGACTATTAATTAATGAACCGATCTCTCTCTGACTCCAAGACTGTAAGATATACACCCTTCATCTCTATGCCAATAGTCTCTACCTGTCTGGCCTCCATACTGACAAAGCAAACATATTGGATTAACATGGCTCCCTTAATGTATTCTTTTCGATTTTGACTTTGAACTCCTTAAAATAGAAAAATAATTTATGCTTGAATTTTAATAGCAAAGCTCTTCCTTTAAAAAACTATAAATAATAAAAATATTTTGTTACTTGTAGTTCAGAAAAACAATTTTTTTCCAAGTCAATTTAGTCCATCATGATATCTCCACATTTTGAACATCAAAGTTACAGTTTAATTAGCAACAAATAATGGATTGATTTAAAAAAAAATAATGCATGCTATTGTGGCTCAGTTGGGTGGAGCATCATCTGGTACACCAAATGGTGGTGGATTCGATTCCTGGTTAGGGATAAGTTTATATTTTGGTTTTCACACCCAGTCAGGGTGCATGCTAGAGACAGTGAATCTCTGTTTCTCACTCATCTCTCTCTCTCCACCTGCCTCTCTCTTTCTCTCTCTCTACCCCCTTAACTCTCAGGAATCAATTTAAAAACAAAAAACAAACATAAAAACCATGGCATGTAATTTCTACACTAGAAAATCCAGGGGTGCAGTTAATGGAAGTATTGCTGGTTCATCTTTATTTCTGATAGTCTCCCATTGTGTCCAATGCTACTTCTTGGGTAGCCTTAGAGTTGGTCAAATCTGTTTCAGAGTTTTCAAATGTAGCCTGGAAATGGAAAGTTTTAAGGAAATAGCAAATAAGACCTTTACAAGGATTTTCTAATTAAATGATACGTTTGTATTTCAAGTTAATGTGTATAAAGATACTTACATGCATACATTATGTTGAACGTTTTATGTAGTTTATGATTTTCATAATTGGACAAAAATAGAAAAATCTCTTTTAAGACCTAAAACAAATCCAGTAGCAATATGGTAGTAAAATAAAAAATAATCAAGTAATTTATTATAACAAATATCAATATATTACAAGTGCTCTAATCGCAGATATTTTAAATATTGATGTCATTTAAATTAATGAGGAAATCTACTTGTTTGCTTGGAGAAGATCCAAGCACTCCAATAGGTAAATTGAAGGTATTTGCATAATAGAATGTAGGCATGAAGGTATTTACTCTAAATTCCATACTCACCAGTCTCCTATGAGCCGTCTCACCACTGGAAATTCTGTAGATATCAGGGTCAGTAGGAACTCTCTGTGCGCAACTGGCAGCTCCAAGTTTAGTGAGTCTACCCTACAGAAGTGAAGTGGCCTCTGCACAGGTGGTTCTTTTATATCATTCCACTCACCTAAGGCCACACCCACTTGCTGAGATTGGCTTAAGTTTTCAAAAGAAAGTGACCAGCCTGAATAGATTACACAGATAGTACTAAGATTGCTACTTAGGTTTACAATGAATAGAAAACAACACTTGGTGGCTGGCACCAACAGAATGTAAATGTGTTTTGTGGTAAGATCTATGAAACTTTCCAATATGCAATATTGTTTTATTAACTGTAGTTACCACCTTATAGATGCTGTAGAAAATCATTTTTAAGAGAGGTGCCATGGTACCTGTATTTTGTTGAAACTTTTCACAAGTTAACAAATCATGTAGTAGGTTTCATGTCTTCAGAAGGTGGGGGAGGGTGTTTGGGTGGGAAGAGCTTAAAGAACTTGTATGCCTACATGCATAAACCATAGACACAAAATATTGGGTGCTGAAAGCCAGGGGAAGGGTAGAGGAGGTGAGTTAGGAAGAGTCAATGGGAGGAAAAAGGGGGAGATCAATGTAAGCAAACAGAAAAAGAAGTTTCACTTTTCAGTAAAAATCAATTCTGTGAGAGGCTGCCCCCCATAATTGCACAAAAAGTAGTGGAATCTCATTTTAGGCCTAAAAACATCTAGTAATATGTGGTACTAAAATAAAAAAAAACACAATCAAATATCTTATTATAACAAATACATTATAATTGCTCTAATCACAGATAATTTAAATATTGATATCACTTTAATTAACTAGGAAATCAACTTGTCTACTTAGAGAAGATTCAAGCACTCCCATAGGTAAATTGAAAGCATTTGTGGGCATAAAGATATTTACTCTAAATCATATGCCACAGAGTCTACTAGGAGTGATCTCACCTCTGTAAGTTCTGGCAGCTCCAAATGTGGTCAGTCTACCCTGGAGAAATGTGGCTTTTATAGGATCCCATCCAGGTAAGGCCACACTCACTTGCTGAGATTGGCTTATGTTTTCAGGGCAGGGGAGGGTGAGTAGGTGGGAAGAAATTAAAGAACTTGTTGGCATATTTGAATAACCCAGGACATGGACAATAGGATGTTGAGGGCATGGTGAGGATAGTGGGGGAAAGCTAGAAGGTGTCAATGGTGGGAAAAGGAGACATATGTAATACTTTCAACAATAAAGAATTATTTAAAAATAATATCAATAATAAAATAATAAATAAATTTGAAAAGGACGTGACATGGCTAATTAGGTTACACAGAAGACTGGTAGGTTTACAATGTATAGAAAACAACATTTGGGCCCCTGACTGGTTTGTCTGAGTGGATAGAGTGTTGGCCTGGGGATTAAAGGGTTTCCAGTTTCCATTCTGGCCAAGGGCACATGTCAAGGTTTCTAGCTTGGTCTCCAGCAGGGGGCATGCAGGAGGCAGGTGATCAATAATTCTCGCCCATCATTGATGTAGAAAGAAAGGAAGGAAGGAAGGAAGGAAGGAAGGAAGGAAGGAAGGAAGGAAGGAAGGAAGGAAGGAAGAAGGAAGGAAGGAAGGAGGAGGAAGGAAGGAGGGAGGGAAGGGAAAGAAAGGAAGAAAGAAAGAAAGAAAGAAAGAAAGAAAGAAAGAAAGAAAGAAAGAAAGAAAGAAAGAAACCATAGCAGAAATTACTGAATGTCATTCCTGAGATTAGATTATAAAGACTAAGTACTAGTAGTTCCTTCTTGCAAGCTTGCTTGCTGCTTTCTTGGGATCATTTGCTCCTGGGGAAGCCTGCTTCGGTGTCATGAAGCAGGCCCATGGAAAGGGCGAGATTAGTGAGCTTGGAAACAGACATTCTCCCCAAGCCAGACAGCCTTTAAAATAACTGCAGCCCCAATCAATACACTGACTGCAGTCTTGTGAGACATCCTGAGCTAGAACCACCCAGCTAAGCTGTTTTCAAACTCCTGATCCACAGGAAGAAAACTGAGAGACAATACATGCTACTTCTGTTTAAAGCTAGTAAGTACTGGGGTGAAAGATAACTGATACAGTATTTGACAGAGAAAGAATTTAAACCCAGGCTCCTGAGGTTACACTCTTCTCTACAGAAGAAGTCCTCAACATGAAGATAGTAGACTTTTTGTTTCAAAAGTTGAAAAGTGAAGAAATATACAGGCAATGATAAAACAAGTGTGCCCACCATATAAACTTCAAAAATATTATGATTTTTCTTTTATTTAGATAATTTTTAAGATAAGAGAAATACAATATTACAAACAATGCTGAATTTACTACATATTGCCTTCATGGCAGTTACAACTTCAGTTTTCTCCTACCATAGCAGAACAAGAAGAACGAGAATGCTGACATTCTCAGGGTCATAATAGTGATACCTACGGATGATGAAGAAGTTGGTCCTTGAAATGAATAGCTATTGAAGGAAATTATTGTGGCAAATACTATTATGTGACTAACCAAACGCTTTAAAAAATATTTTTTATTTAATAGTCACAGGGATGCAAAGTAAAGCATAGAGAATATAGTCAATAATCTTACCTGATAAAAGAGAATCATGCAAATTAACCATCACTCCACTATGCCCACAGCCAATCAGAGTGAGTATGCAAATTAACCCAACAAAGATGGAGGTTAATTTGCATATGCAAGCGTGGAGCCAGCCAGGAGGGGTGAGACACCTGCTATGAGGGGAAGGGGGGCGGCAGAGGGAGCTACAGGAGCGGTGCTCTGGCCAGAAGCGAGGAGGTGCTGGCTCCCCAGCTGCTGGGGAGTGGGGACGTGCCGGCTTCTGGGCAGCTGGGAGTGAAGCCAGGGGAAGGAAGGCCTCTTCTTGCACGAATATCGTGCAACAGGCCTCTAGTACTATAATAACTATGTACGGTGCCAGATGGGTATTGGAAATATCAGAGGAACACTTTGCAAAGTAAACATCAGGGGAACACTATGCTGGACACCTGAAACTAATACAAAACTAAGTGAATATAAACTTCAATTGAAAAATTTAAAATTTAAAAAAAGATGGGGGTTGAGGGTTTTCACAGTGCAAGATCTGACGACTCAATCAAATCTTAACTATATTTGTTGACCTTGACTCAAGCCACACTTATTGGCATACTGTTGAGTAAACTATATAGGGAGTAGATATAATGTTGTTTATGTGTCTATGTATTTGTTGTATAGGGCTGTGGTAATCTGAAAATATATGTATAGACTGCTTGCATTCAAGTTACCCCAATCTAACCTTCTACCAAGGTTTCCTTACAACTTCATTTTCCTGATATTTACAATTCCCTTTGTTTAATATATAAAATCAAGTGTCTTGGATATCATTTAGGTTTGTATATCTTTATTTGTTATAGCTGGATTCCTCTTGTGTAAATTTCTTTTTAAGTATCATCAGGTATAAGTTATACCAATGTATTATACACGGTTATCATTATTATTCAGATTACCATATTATTTTATTGCATAAATATATTTTATCTTCATGATTAAATGTTACTTATCAAAACAGAAATGGGTTTTTAGAAGCCAGAAGGCAATTTTAGTTTGTAAAACAAGTTCAACTTGACAAGAAGTTATATACTCCCACATTATGTCTCAGAATTTTTTTGTCTCAATCAGATGGCTGAATACAAAGATAATAAAGAAATCAAAGTCTGATGATCTGACAACTTCATCATAATGAAGAAATAAAGTGGTAAAATTATAATGCAAGTGAATTTCTGTTTTAAAAAGCATGGTATTTATTTGGTAACTAAAGGAACTGGAGCCCTGGCCAGTGTGGCTCAGTTGGTTGAGTGATGTCCATCCTGTGCACTGAAAGGTCACTGGTTCGATTCTGGTCAGGACACATGCCCAGGTTGTGGGTTTGATCCTCAGTCATCACTAATGTTTCTATCTCTTTCTCTCTCTCCCTTTTAAATCAATAAAAACATATTAAAAGTAAAAATAAAGGATCTGGAACACAACTTAATTACCAATGCAGAGCATTGATATTTGGACCACAACCATGATTTTGTTGTAATTTAGCAATTTGGGAGAAATCATAATGGATGTATGGCTAATTCTCCAGATTGCCTATGTTCTACCACAATGAGATCTTTACTGTCAAAAGTAGATTCCCAAAATATGCTTTATAATAAGTGTTGTACTGTCAAATGATTGTGGGAAATGCTCAACATCATAATGACCTCCAGAATATCTAAGTCTCTACTATCACAACCAAAATCTGATCATTTTAAAGCAAATAAAACTATTTAAATTGACCCAGAATTTCCAAGCTTTTTTAAAAAATATATATATTTTATTGATTTTTACAGAGAGGAAGGGAGAGGGATAGAGAGTTAGAAACATCAATGACAGAGAAACACCAATCAGCTGCCTCTTGCACACCCCCCACTGGGGATGTGCCCACAACCAAGGTACATGCCCTTGACCGGAATCGAACCTGGGATGCTTCAGTCCACAGGCCGACGCTCTATCCACTGAGCCAAACTGGTTAGGGCTCCAAGCTTATTTATCTTGGGATGCTTTTTAACCAATAGTCTCTATTAACATCATCCTGCTACCTGGTTTTCCTGTAGCACATTTTTGGAAATGTTCAATTAGATCTAAGGAAATAAGATGAGGTCATATAATCTAATTTCCTAAGAACTTGCTCCTCTGATTTGTGCATTGGACTCTATTTTTATATCTAGACAAAAAAGTAAACATAAATTTTAATAATGTATCTTTTGGCAAAATAACATATGCCATTTTTAAATTATACTCCCAATGTCCCCTCCATGAAGAATAAAACAGCAACAACAAAATACTATATAATTTAACATTAGAAAGATTTATCTGTATGTGAGCTCATATATTTTCTTTTAACAAAACAAAAGTGTTTGGTTTAGAATTTAGAAAAATGAGAACCTAATTAAATGTACTATTTCAATAATACCCCAGGAATTTTGACATCTATTTTTCTACTTTTAATCAGTTTATTTTTTAATATGCATCTTTGATATTATGTTTAGTTTGGACAGACTGTCTCACATCCTTTCACAAAAGCAGCTAGTCAGTACACATATATATTTTATGATATTTTTCTAAATAAGAATTGCTCACTTGAGTTGTATCTATATATTTAATGAATTTAAAAATGCTACTGCATACAGTTCAAAACCACTTGGTCTGTGCTATCAAGAGAACCAACATCTAGATATAAAAATAATTAGAATTTAACTGAAACATTTGTTAACCTTTCTGAGCTACCAATTCTTCATCTGCAAAATTAGAGTAATAAGGAGACCTACCTCATAGGTTATCAGAATTAACCCATGAATTAACCTGTGAATGTATAAATATTAATTACTTCCCCAAATTATCAGTCATGTCTTTGTGGCTCAAGTCACAGCAAGAATCGTTTCTCAGAGCTGACACCACTGCCATCGCACCCCATTTCTCAGTTTCCTCTAAACTAAAAATATATATTTTCTTCTCTCTTTCTTATACCCAGGTATAACGTTTATTTGTGGTGAAATGTCATGATGAAACTAACAAATCCAATTTTTTAAGAACTCTGAATTATATATATATATGTGTGTGTGTGTGTGTGTGTGTGTGTGTGCATATATATATATATATATATATATATATATATATATATATATATCCCTATCTAATAATAGAGTAATATGCAAATTAAGCATCACTCCACGACAATAATGGCGGCTCCCATACCCACAAGATGGCGGCACCCAGTCCCCTCAGCCCTGCTGCTGGAGTGTCTGGCCTGTCCCACCAGCAAACAGAGCACTGAGAGCAGGGCATGGTTGCTTCCTTAGTGCTATGGCAGCGGGAAGCTGCCAGGCCCTGCACACATGGAGCTGGTGGAGGAGCAGGGCATGGTGTCTTCCCGAAGGTCGCTGAGGCGATTGGGAAAACTCCAGTGCCAGCAAAGCAGGGCATGGTGGCTTCCTGATCTCGGCAGCCAGGAAGCTGCCAGGCCCTGCAAAGCCGGGCATGGCGGCTTCCTTAGTTGGAGAGTGGCAGGGAAGTCCCCAGACATGGCAGACAGAGCCCAGACAGCAGGGCTTGGGGGCTTTCTTAGTGGGCAGTGGCGGTGGGAACACCCCCAGGCCCTGCAGACAGAGCCTGGACAACAGGGCATGGGGGCTTCCTTAGTGTGTCCGTGTCTGGGAAGCCCCCAGGCCTGGCAGACAGAGCACACTGCAGGGTATTGGGGCTTCTTTCACATGGCACTTGGTGGCAGCAGGCAGAGAGCAACAGCAGGGCATGGGGGCTTCATCTCCATGGCTGCAGGGAAACCTCCAGGCCCTGCAGAGAGCAGAGAACCATGGGGAGTGGGCCTAAGCCATCAGTAGGATATCCTCTGAGAGCTCCTGGATTGTAGAGGGTGCAGGTTGGGCTGAGGGACCCCCGTGCACGAATTTCATGCACCGGGCCTCTAGTATGTGTATATATATATATATATATATATATATATATATATATATATACACACACACACACACACACACACACACACACACACACACACACACATCCTACCTAATAATAGAGTAATATGCAAATTGACCACACCTTCGCTACGCCCAAGCCACGCCCACCAGCCCAAGCTACGCCCACCAGCCAATCTGAGTGAGTATGCAAATTACCCAACAAAGATGGCGGTTAATTTGCATACGCTGAGGGAGGGAGGAGTGAAGACTGAAGACAACTTAGAAGGAAGAGGGAGGAAAAGCCGAAAGCAAGGTGGCTGCCAGAGGGAAAGCCCGGGCGGGGCGGAGGGGGGCGGAGGGGGGCGGAGGGGGGCAGGCGGCAGTGGAGCACGGGTGCAGGCGCGGAGGCTGCAACAGTGGCGGCAGCGGCAGCGCACGCGGCCTCAGCGGCCGCTTGCAGGATTCTTCCTGCAAATGGGCTACTAGTATATATATAATTCTTCTAACACCTTTTGCTATTATTGGAAGATTGGATGGGTATAGTCAATATATGAAAAGGAATAAAAAATAATAGAACTTTTCAGACTATGAACTATGCCAATTTTAATAGTCATATCCTTCCTAGTTTTTGGATTCTTGTGTCTAAAGTACTGCATTCCTTGATCCTTGAGATAACAGCCCTAGAAGTCTAAATTTTCATACCATCAATCAGTGACTTTTTACACAGAAAACTAAAGTGTACTTTCTTCTTAACTGTTTTCCTGTCCACTTAATGGAAGATATCCAATTCTCAATCCTGGCTTTCTGGAAGGGCTAGAATCATTAAAGAACTTGCTGAAAAGACCTAAATCAGGCGGAGAATTGAGAATGAAATCCAAAGTTGTTGAGTGGGGGGTTTTTTGTTTGTTTGTTTATTTTGCATTATCCTGAAGTATTTTTTATTAAATGTACTAGAGGCCCAGTGCATGATTAAATCATGCACGTATAGGGTCCCCTAGGCCTAACCTGCCATCCAGGCCATATCCACTGCCCCGCAAAGCCTAGCACGCTCCGCGGACACTGCTAGCAGCCTGCTCCCTGCTTTTGATGGCAGGGGGTCCACTGGTGCTGGAGCAGACACACAGCTCCCCGCTTTCAATCACAGGAGAGCTGGCTGTCTGTCCGCTGGTGCACCAGGCCTTTTGAAAGCCTCTGGTGCAGCAGAGGCTTTCGAAAGGCCTGGTGCCGGAGTGGACAGACACCAGTTCCCCCGTTTTGGCTTTCGATGGCAGGGGAGCTGGCTGTCTGTCCGCTGGTGCACCAGGCCTTTCGAAAGCCTGTGGCACAGCGGAGGCTTTAGAAAGGCCTGGTGCCGGAGCAGACAGACACCCAGCTCCCCCGCTTTCGCTCCCCGCTTTTGATGGTCCACAGCAGGATGTGGGCTCGCTGCCCCAGAGGCCCCTTCTGTGCCTCAGCACAGCCATGGCTCAGCATCCTGCCGGCCCAATAGCCACCCCAGCCACCCCAAGTCCTGCCCCCTGTGCCTCCCGCTGGCCCAATCGTGGGTGTAGTGGAGTGATGGTAATTTACATATTACCCTTTTATTATGTAGGATTGGGGTGACATTGGTTAAGAGGATCATATAGGTTTCAAGTGTACATTGTCTATGATACATGATCTGTTTATTGCAATGCACTGGGTGTCTACCACCTAAAGTCAAATCATCTTCTGTCACTAAGTATTTGGCTCCCTTTACTCCCCACAACCCACCTAACCCCTTCCTCTGGTACCCACTATTCTATTGTCTGTGTCTATGAGTTTCAGTTTTATATCCCACATATAAGTTCTTAGCTTTTTATGACTGATATATTTCACTTAGCATACTATTCTCAAGATCCATCCATGTTGTCACAATTGGCAGTATTCATGTCATCTTTTCTTATGGCTGAGTAGTATTCCACTGTATATATGTTCCACATCTTCTTTATCCAATCTGCTATTGCACTTTCAATGTCTCCATGTCTTGACTACAGTGAATAATGGAGCAATGAACATACAGGTGGCTCTATCATTGCAAATAAATGATTTTGAGTTTCTAGGGTAGATACCCAGGAGTGGGATTGCTGGGTCATAGGGTAACTCTATTCATACTTTTTTTTTTCTATTCATACTTTTTTGAGGAGCCTCCATTCTGTTTCTATATTAGCTGTACCATTCTACCTTCATGATGACCTAAATCAGGAGGACTGAAAATGAAATCCAAACTCTTGATATCCATGGTGTTTTAGATCTGACTGCCTGTTTTTTAGAGCAAGTTTTCTAGTTTGGCTAAATTGAAGTAAAATGAGGCTTAAGGAAGTCACTGCTTATGAGTTCTCCTAAATATTGTAATATGCATCTGGCATGTTTGGAAACTTTTTAGAATTTTCCCCCTATGAGTGCTATTAGTTAGTGAAGTGAAAATCTTTCCAACTTGATCTTCTTGGTGATTTATTTACCCCTAAGAAACATGGTTGATGAGGCTGTATGTGGCAAAGACTGTATTCCACTTTTTAAAAAGGCAGAGAATTTTTTTTTTTTTAAGGCAGAGAATTTAAATGGTTGGGATACATAACTCTTTCTGAGTATTTAAATCCCCTGCTTCTATTTGGGAAAGCCCATAAAAGACATGTAGAAATTGAGTGAATTTGACCCAATGGTGCTCTGTTGCTCTGTCATGCATAATAATACAATATCATTTATCTTGGTTGTCCCTTATAACAGAAGCAATATATTTAAGGCACTCCTGGGTATACAGAAAGAAATGAGGTTTATGTTTTATGCCTTTAAAAATACTCTCAATTAAAAGCTAATTTGAAGAAAACAAAACTTAATTTTATCTTTTACAGGTGAATATCATCAATTGTTCCTGATAAACTCTAAAAATAAGACATATTTTTGTTGTTTTAAAAAAATATTTTTGGGGTAAAACTATGTGGACTTAGAGGGCTACATCCACAAATTAAAAATACAAAAACTATTTATTAAGAACATATTTTGACCAAAGCCATTTCCAAGGACACCTTTTAGAAAATAGAGATAATCCTGATATATTTATGACCATGTGGACCCTGAGAAATAAGATACCTAGAAGGACTCCTGATGGTTAACTGAGCTCAAATTTAACAGCAGAGACTAGCAGCCATTTCTAAAAAGGTGCCCCTCATGCAAACTGCACTTCAGTGAGAAACCTATATTGAACTGCCTGCCTATACTGTGTTCCTGACATCAGAGCCAGCCCTTAAAAAGGGTTACTGGAATTATATTTCAACCAGTAAGACTGAACCTTTCTCCTTCCAAAGCTGTACAGCTATGTCACCATCAGCATCTTCACCAACCAATCAAAGCAGCTCCATTCTGACCAATCAGGACAGTGTTGTTGTTTTTTTGTACCAGTCAACTGAAAGGATTTGGAATCCTCATTTGCACAAAGACAGACCAATCAGTGACTAGAGGTAGGGACTTCTGTCTATATAAGTCAACTCCCTTATGGCTCAGAGAACATACTTTCCCTTTCCACTGAAGACTGTGTTTTCCTGTCTGGAGCTGAAAGACTGAAGATGAAACATCAAAGATCCCTTGTAGACAGAACAGAGTAGAGCAGAGCAAAACAGTGCTGTCTAGCCCAAGAGGGGCCAGGCTCCAGGACCACCTCACCCCAAGGCCACCATGCCCAAGACCTACCTCACAGCCTTGCTGCTTCACAACAGCTATAACACTGTTGAGCTATTTCACAGCCATGCTGTTCTCATACTGGTATTATACCACAATTGAGCTATTTGCACTGAATAAAGTTTCCTTCTTTGACGCACCCCAAATTGGGGATTCCTGTTGGCATTGAATTGGCACCAATGACCATTAGTTGGCCTCATCAAGGGTTGCATATGATAGCAGGAGACATGAGATAAGAAGATAACAAGCATGACAGAAGGTGTTAAGTGTTTTATTCAAAATTTAAGAATGAATGGTGCTGAAAAAGACAGGACACAAAATTAGTAGGGCCATTTTAATTTTACCAGTTTTCTTAAATCTGATTTGGAAAAAGCCCAACTTAATTTTTGAGAGTTAGAGTAACAATGGAATGCAGTCATTGCTATAGGTGCTCACTGAGCCCCAGGCATATCAGCCACCAGGCTCATAATTATTATGCCCTTTGATTCTTGCAACAACCCCTTCAAGAAATTATGTTGTATTTGACAAATGTAGAAATATATTAACAGCAATCAAACAGTTGATTCATGCTTACTGACAAAATAAAAAATGGAGCCTTTAAAAAAAAAAAAAAAAAAAAATGGAGCCTGTACTCTTTTTTTTTTTTTATATATTTTATTGATTTTCCACAGAGAGGAAGGGAGAGGGACAGAGAGCTAGAAACATCGATGAGAGAGAAACATCGACCAGCTGCCTCCTGCACAACCCCTACCGGGGATGTGCCCGCAACCAATGTACATGCCCTTGACCAGAATCGAACCTGGGACCTTTCAGTCCACAGACCGACGCTCTATCCACTGAGCCAAACCGGTTTCGGCGAGCCTGGACTCTTAAATCGCACATTTTTTCACTGTCTTGCCCCCTTACTAGGAATTTCTGTTTAGGGAAAATATAACAATTTTGTATATTATTTAATTCAAAGATTAAGTGACAGTTTCTGTCAAAAGAGCCCACATGTAAAGTAAAGAAACTGTCACTGAGAAGGCTAAAAAGGGCTATTTCCAATGTAACCTTGATATTTGGGGGATAGCAATTGGAATCCATGCCAGCAAGCTCAGTATACATTCTTGATAACCTATAATTAAGTCACTGCCTCCTTCCCAGATACCAGTCTTGCAGAACCTGTTACAGAGGCCATAAAACTGTGAACAGTGCACTGCCCTGGAGGGAGGGTTATTAACGCTGGTGCCAGGCCAGACCATCAGATATGGCCTGGAGACCCCCAACATCTGGGGGCCTTCTTGCAAGGCCTGTGAAAAGGACTGAAGCATAATCCATATTTGCAGGACAAAGACCACAGGGATATATAAAAAGAAGCCCCCTGCATGTTTCTGCACTCAGATTTGGAAAGTTATTCCCTGAGTCTGCCGTATTAAACAGTGTCCCTCCTTTTCTTTAAAGCATCACTTGGTCTTTCTTTGGTCTTCTGCAACATCATAGTTAACCCTTTGCACTCACTTGCTTTTTTCTCGATTCCTTTATTCTACTCGGGATTTAATTTTTTAAATACCCCAGATTTTACAAAGCACGGCAGTAGAATAAAAAACTAGAGTTTCTTTTCATACAAACTTATTTATTTGGATTTTTTTATATTTCAAATTATTGATACATTCAAAGAGTATAAAAAGAGCTGCTACCGATGCTAACCGTGTCAAGTCACACTCAACATCCGAGTGCAAAAGGTTAATTATAAAAGAATGTAAAATTTTATTGTATTCATAAAACATTTATGAAAACAATAAGGCCAAAAGATGCACTTATATGTAGACTCTAATGAAAAACAAACAAACTGGTAAACAAAATAGATCCAGAGGCACAGAAGCATGCAACAGACTGACAGATCTCAGAGGAGAAGGGGATGAAGGTGACTGGCACTGGATAAAAGAAGGTGAAGAGATTAGTCAAATAATGTATATACACAGCCTATGGAAACAGCAGTATGGTGAATGCTGGGGGATGAGAAGGGGCGGGGTGGAGGTGGGCAGAGTGGGGATGGGGACATATTTAATAGGATCAACAACAAAAATCAGGGAAAAAAGAAGAAGCAATAGGAAGTATTTGGCACATATGTGGAAGACAAATGCTTAATCTTTTCTTATATTTTTCATAATGTTTTCTTCATCTTTTCTCATTTTCTTCATGGGGAAAAGAATTTTAGTTAATTTTGTTCAGGTATAAGTAAATTCCTAGATTGACACAAGACAGGTATTTTCTTGAAAGAAATAGGAAAATAGCAATTTGCAAATGCAGGTGAGTAGTACTTGGGCCATGGCTTTCTTGTAAATTGTACAACATAGCAGTGTTCTAAATATTTCTGAAAATAGAGTGCTTATTTATATAAAGTAAAACTGAAACTTGCATGCCTACCTAAAATGATTCCATTTGGGAGCACAATTTGATACAGTTGAATTAATGGAACTTAATACAAAAATAGAAAGAATTAACAAGCAAAGGAATCTATACATCTAACTAGATCCCAGATTAAACCTACACTGGAAATTAGATGTGTCTGAGCATGGTCAAGAAAATGTGTGCAGTTGTTCTCCTGAAAGAACTCATCCCAAAAGAAGAGATGTGACAAGCATAACATACATTCTCTTAAAGCAGTGATGGTGAACCTATGACATGCGTGTCAGCACTGACACATGTAGCCATTTCTGATGACACACAGCCGCTGAGGCAGCCGCATGCTGAGGATGAAACATTTGCTGCTCCTGAGGATGAAACATTTGCGACTAGAGTCTTGGAGTTAACTCTAAGACTCTAGTCGCAAATGTTTCATCCTCCCCTATTAGACACGCTGTGCCGGAGGTCTGTAGGCCAAAACAACAGAAGTCCGGCACAGAGCATCTAGTTCTGGGACTTTCGGTTAAGCCGGGATCTTTGCCCTCACTTCCACCGCCGAACAGGGAGCAGCGGAACGCAGCGGGGGACGCATCTCTGGGGGCCCTGCCATTACCAGTAACCAAATTACAGTTAACCACAGCAACCATTATCTACTGTTCTGGGGTGTCATGGATTTCTAATCCACCATTACTGAGATAAGTGAGGGGGAGGCTGGGAGAGGCGAGGGTTTGTGGCGTGCTATGGGTGCCGTTTCCCGCCATTAGAAATAGCGGCAGCCATTTTAATTCACATAAGCACACTCCATTTCACCACTATTACTGTTGTGCATCCTTATTAACCTCTATTTCTGCTTATTAACCCTGCCCTTTCCTAAAAGACAGTTATATGCACCATTTTGTGGTTAGTTAGGCTAGTTAACCCTTAATTGCCTGCAGGCTTAACAAGCTATCTATAATTCTATCGTCTGTCACTGCCCCCCTGATGGAGAACCCAAAAAATAAAAAACTAAGGTTAAGTAAAGGAAGTGGTAGTAGTAGTGGCTGACCCTTTCAAGAGACATGGACTGAGATTTATGGCTTTATAGAAAAAAATGGCAGATCATTTTGCATTCTATGTACTGAAATGGTAGTAAGCAGAACGTGGAATATAAATAAACATTTTGAAACTAATCATTCCCGCTCTTGGAAAAAAGTGGGATGAAAGGAAGGAATACATTTCCAGGCAGCTACACCTTTATAAGAGCCAATCTAATTCCATCCTTAAATTTATGAAAGGCTCTACAAATTTAACATCTGCAAGTTTGAGCATTGCTCACTCTATAGCTCAGCATGGAAAAGCGCTCAGTGAGGGAGAATTTATTAAAGAAACTCTCCTAAGATGTGCACCAGTTCTATTTCACGATATGCAGAGTAAAGATGCAATTATTAAGAGAATATCTGAGTTACCACTCAGTATAAATATCATAAAAGACCAAATAATGAGACTGAACACAAACGTACAACATCAATTAAAGAGAGACATAAGGAAGTGTAAATATTTTTCAATCTCTCTTGATGAAACTACGGATGTCACATCACATGCTCAGTTGGCCATTATTGGTCGATATTCTGATGGTCTCACAATGAGAGAAGAGTTGATTAAGTTAGTATCAGTGTCAACAAGTAAATCAGGAAGCGAAATATGTAAGGTTGTTATACAAACATTTTGTGACCTAAGCATTGATATCTCTAAAGTTGTGTCAGTGACGACAGACGGGGAACCAAATATGGTGGGGAAAAAAGTCAGATTTGTCAAATTGTTTACAGAAGCTATTGGACATCCAATTGTGCCTTTTCATTGTATTATCCATTAGGAGGCTTTATGTGCCAATGCAGGATTCACTGACTTAAACGACTTAATGTCAGTTGTTACAAAAATAGTTAATTTAATAGCTCTTCGCCCCCTTCACAAGAGAGAATTTTCGGTACTTTTACTGGAGGTTGATTCCACCTACAGTGGACTGCTGATGTACAATAATGTAAGATGGCTGAGCCGAGGCAAAGTTCTTGAGCGCTCTGTGGAGTGCTTTGAAGAAATTAAGGTATTTCTTGACAATAAGGATCTGGGAAACTTTCCTCAGCTTAATGATGATAAGTGGGTCAACACCCTGATGTTTTTTACAGATCTTTCTGTTCATATTAATGAACTGAACTTAAAGTTACAAGGTTTTGGCAAAAGTATTGACGTTATGTTTGGATACATAAAAGCTTTTGAAAGTAAAGTTAAAATTTTCAAGCGAGATGTAGAAACTAAAACTTATAAGTATTTTCCTCGAGTAACAAAGTATTTTGAGAAGGCCAGTGCAGCTGTACAAAATGAAATGGAACTCTTGCATATGAAGTACCAGCATGTTTTAGACTCGTTACTTGACCAGTTTAGTGATAGATTTAGTTAATTTAGAAGTCTAGAACAGACCATGAAAATAATTAAGTATCCTGATGTAGTAGTCTACAGTAGTTTGGAATTAAATGGTTTCCAATGGATGCAAATTGATGATTTGGAGATGCAACTTGCAGAATTTCAAGACAGTATCTGGGCTCAGGTGTTTGTCGACTTGAGGTCAAAGCTTGAGAATCTGGAAAGGTGCTGCTTGGAGAATCAAGAGGAGTGCCACTACGAAAAGGAAATTTGGAGTGCCTGGAACCAACTACCAGACACATTTAGCACCCTGAAAAATATAGCAATGGCTTTACTCACAATTTTTCCCTCTACATACTTTTGTGAGGCCTTATTCTCAGCGTTAAATAATGTCAAAACCAACAAAAGAAACAGATTGACAGATTAAGTTAGTAGCGCTTGCTTGGGCTTGAAGTGTACAAAATACCAACCTTCAATTGAAGATTTATTCAGCAACAAAAAAGTCACTAATAGGCAGGTTAGTTAAAGAAGTCTCCCTCCCCCTCACTTATCTTAGTTCACAGCACCCCACACAAGCTAAATAATATCAAGACCAACAAAAGAAACCGAATGACGGATGAACAAAGAAGTCACTAAGCAGGTAAGTTAAATATTTAGTTTTTGGTTTATTAAATACAATTATATATAACAATTATACATTTATGTTATTTAAACTACAAATATCGCGAAATAATGTTTTTCCTCAAAGTGACACACTACCCGAGTTATGCTCAGTTTTTTGGCGAAGTTTGACACACCAAGCTCAAAAGGTTGCCCATCACTGTACTAGGGGAATGCAGCCGAAAAACTGGGCCGAAGTGGAACAACGGGCCTTTGAGGAGCTAAAGAAGGCTCTCGTCTCAGCACCTGCCCTAGCCTTACCAGATGTCACGAAGCCCTTCCACCTCCACGTGAGTAAGGTAAAGGGCATTGCCAAAGGGGTTCTCACTCAGACTCTAGGTCCCTGGAAGAGACCTGTAGCCTATCTTCCTAAGAGGCTAGACCCTGTGGCAGCAGGGTGGCCAGCGTGCCTCTAGGCAGTGGACACCACAACATTGCTGGTGAAGGAGGCAGATAAGCTGACTCTGGGCCAGGAACTAGCCCTGACAACACCCCATGCTGTGGAGGCCCTCCTTCGAGGTGCTCCAGAGAGATAGATGTCAAACATCAGGATCACCCAGTGCCAAGCTCTTCTCCTGGACCAGCCCCGCATCCGGTTCCATAAGACACTGGCCATCAACCCTGCCAGCCTGCTTCCAGATGATGATCCGGAAGAACCCATTCATAACTGCACAGAAGTAACAGATGCAGTACAAACAGCTCGCCCAGACCTGACAAATGCCCCGTTATCATCACTAGATGAGGTACTGTTCATGGATGGGAGTAGTTATGGTTAGGATAGCATCTGATATACAGGGGCAGCGGTAGTCACCCTGGACCGCACCATTTGGGCACAGTCTCTGAACAGGGGGACATCAGTATAAAAAGCTGAACTTTTGGCCTTAATCCAGGCCCTTTGATGGGGACACAGTGCCATCCCCCAGGAAAGAGGGTTACCAACTTCAGCCGGAAAGGACATTAAGAGATTTTAGCCTTATCAGAGGTCATCTGGCTCCCAAGGGCAGTTGTAATAATGCACTGCAAAGGACATCAGAAAGGGAAGACAATTGAAGCCAGAGGAAATAGAGCCACAGACCAAAAACTGCCAAGGAAGCTGCCCAAAAGCCAGTGGGGCCTTTACAAGTTTTAGTAACCCTCCGGGACTCCGACCTACGACGGACCCCCCCTACATCAAACAAGAGGAGGAATTGGCAGAACAGAAGCAAGCCATCAAAGGACCAGATGGTTGGTGGACCTACCAGATGGCAGACTGTTGGTCCCAGAGGCTCGAGGTCGGACGTTAGTTGCCCAGTTACACCAGGCTACCCACATAGGCGTATAAATAAGGTAATTAGAGGCATAGTCACTAGAAGTACTGTCTGTGCACGGGTAAATGCTAAGCAAGGTAAGAGGGTCCCCCTGGGAATTCGGGCCCCAGGGAAATTCCCCAGGAGAGCATTGGAAGGTGGATTTCACAGAGATTAAACCACCAGCATCAGAGTACAAGTACCTGCTAGTTCTCATAGACACCTTCTCGGGTTGGGTTGAAGCATACCCCGCTAGGACAGAATAAAGAAATTTACCTCTAAATAAATAAATAAATAAATAAATAAATTAAATAAACAAACCAGGAGATTAAAACTCAGAAATAAAAAAAAAATAAAAAAAAAAAAAAAAAAAAAAAAAAAAAAGAGATTACTCAGGAGATAGTCATTCAGGATCAGATAACAGCCCCGCCTTTGTAGCCAAGGTATCTCAAAGTATAGCTCAAGTCTTAGGACAGGCATAAGCAGGACTCTAAAAAGGAGTTTAACTAAATTTGTCCTAGAAACCGGTGAAAACTGGACCAACCTCCTGCCTTTCACCCTCTTATGAGCCAGGTGTACCCCCTATCGGGAGGGGTTCCCCCTTTTAGAGATCATGTATGGTAGACCTCCCCAACTCTTCCCAGGGCCAGGGAGAAACTAAAAGCTGGAATTCATAACCATTCCCTTACTCAAGTCATTACAGGTTCTGCAGTATACCCAGAGAGCCACCCATAAGCTTGTTCGAGATGCTCTGCCAGTGCCCACCGCAGACCCTGTACATCCCTTCCAGCCCGGGGACTCGGTGTGGGTAAAGTTCACTGCCCAAGGACTCACCCTAACCTGAAAGGGATGCTACACTGTTATCCTGAGCACGCCCACGGCTGTTGAAGTAGATGGCATCCAGACCTGGCTATACCACTCCCAGCTCCTGCACCAGGAAACGGCCTGGATCCTGGCAACCAGTGGCCTCACCCGTGAGATCCCTAGCCTGGGCTCCACGCAGGCCAGGAGGAGACTCGACAACTGCAGGGGAGGAACTGGACTTCAGTATGGACAGTACTGATGGGGACTGTGGTAATAGGGGCCGTGGTAACTAAAAGAATTTTGACACCCCTGTTCACCATAACATCCCGTAGTTATTGTACCACAAGGCTGAAAAGCTTGTGGGACAAGGTGGGGGGGTGTTAATGAGAAGGAAAACCCCTATTTTATAAAAAAGTAACTTTGCTTTAGCCTGCATGAATAATGAAGAAGATAAACTTAGCTGCCTGACCTTGTAGGCCAGACACTAGATATGCCCATAATCTCAGTGCCATGCCAGGTGTACTTTTTAATTGGATAGAACTGTGTTGTTTTCAAGGCCAGCAGCGAGATAACCACTAAGTGCACATAGGGCTGGCTCTTTAATAAAAAGGGATGTTCTCCTTATAGCTTGGCTTAGAATTTGAATTCATTTTCTCTAAGCCCACCATGGTGAATAAAGTAAATCTCTCCAAACTCTCATTCTGCATTGTTTGATTGTTCTGAATCTCTGTAACATTTTCATCTTGAAAAGTTCAGAAAATGAAACTTCCAAACATGGAATGGTTAGATCATCTCACAAAATGGTGGAGTCTTTCTAAAATATTACAGGTATTGAAGCATCCATCTTATATAAGGTGACCAGACGTCCTGCTTTTGGCGGGACAGTCCCGATTTTTAACAATTTGTCCCACGTTCCGCGGCGTTTTAAAAAAGTCCCGATTTTTGGAAAGAATGAACGACAAGCTAGGGAAAGGAGGAGAATGGGAATGGAATATACGGTTTTCGGCGGCCATGTGGCTATTTAGCCAGGATATGAGTTTTATATTATTTTTGTTAATTTTATAATGTTAAACTTTAATAATAACAAATAATTGTTGAGAACTGATTATTGAGAACTGCTTATCAAAGTTCTCATTGTTGATCAGTTGTTAGAATTCGACCACCATTGTTTGGACTTAATGAACAATGGCATTTTTTGGGATTGGCAATGACAAAAACATTTTGAAACTGTCTCTCAGACGATACACATCATACTGCGTGCTAGTAAACTAGTTAAACAAGTGATGTCATTACAAATCAGCTATTCAGATAATTTAGGTAAGTAATTTATTTATTTATTTCATAAATACATAAATTTTCTTGAATTTCGCAGACAGTACTCGTATTATTTATATTTTATAGTGGCGGCAAAAAGTCTAGCGCTGGCCTTGAAAGTGACACTTACGTTACAGCAAATTCATGACCTTTTAAACAATGACAACATTCTACTAAAAAAAATTCACTCAAATGAGAAATATGCCAAAGAATAAAATAATACTATACATAATTTTTTATTTATTATATTTGTAAATTGTACTTATGTTGAAATTTAAAAAAAATATATTACAATACTATTTTTGTGTTCTATGAAAATTTTTGTTGCTCCATATAGACCAAATTTTTAATCAAGAACTTTTCCCCTTCCCCTCCCCCCTCCCCCTGGGTCAATGGTATCCCGCTTTACCAATGTTAAAATCTGGTCACCTTAATCTTATATGAAAACTGCTGTTTGAAATTCTAACCCTGCTGTTTGGCTTCTGTAAATTCTTGCTTGCTAAGACTACTCCCACTTCAGAGGGGCCATTGAACCTTCCCAGGCAAGGTTATCAGTGCTGGCGCCAGGTCAGGACTCTGGTTGAGGTCTCAAGGCCCCAGAACATACGGGCTCTTTAAGAACTTGCAAAAGGGGCCGGAAACACTCCATATTTGGGAGACAAAGAAGGTAAAATCATATAAATAGGGAGAATTCCTGCATGTTGGGGCCCAGAATTTGAGATACATTTTCCTCTAGACCCGCGCGTAATAAATGTAACTCCATCTCTCTAAGTATTGCTTTGTTCTTCTTCGGTTTTCTGCAACAGTATTTTTATGAGACTACTAGCGTTCCCGTTGCAGGAAAAATCCTGCAATAGGGTTTCCTGCTGCACTCTACCCCGCCCTGCCTGTTCTTCTCCCTTCTCCTCCACCCTGCCTTCTTTGCCAGCCTGCCTGCTTTTCTCCCTTCTCCGCCAGCCCGCCCGCTCTCCTTCCTTCTCCCCCTGCCCCGCCTGTGCTCCTTCCTTCTCCTCCCCCCAGCTTGCTTGCTTCTCCGCAGCTTTGCTCCCTTCTGCAGCTCTTGGCTTCTTTCTATGCTGTCTTGATATGCAAATTAGCCGCCATCTTGGTTGGGATAATTTTCATACTTGTCCTGATTGGTTGGTGGGCATGGCTTGGCTGGTGGGCGTGGCTTGGGTGTAGCGAAAGTGCGGTCAATTTGCATATTTGTCTATTATTAGGTAGGATAAACTAATTTTCTAAGTAAAACAATGTTTTAAAGCCAAAGAGACTGTCCGTTCCAGCTTTTTGTAAAGTGTTGTGCTCAAAAGCAGCAGTTAGCAGTGAAATATACATCTTACTTTTAGTACTAGATTATAAAAAAGTATTTGTCCGATTTTAATCCTTTTTGATCTTAGAGATAAAACTTTGCACAGTAAAATTTTACCTCCTGGCTCTTAACCACTTCTTCAATCCTATCATTCTTGACATACAGATAAGAAAAGACCTCCGAACTGATAAATTTGAAGGCTAAGAAGAGAAAATGAAAAATAGATTGTACAGGCTGAGAACAAATTATGAGTAGTTGGCACCTTAACACAGTGTATTACCAACTAGCATAAAGGCAGTTGAACCTGCCTGACCATAAGAAGACCGTGAGAGATCTTATCCACATAAAAGAAGATGTACATTGAAATGGATATTTCCCAGCCCTTGGGATGAGCAGATGATATGCTTTAGTTCCATCTGTGCTGCATATACCATGAAAGGCATCATTGTCTATGTCTGACATCTGTTCTGATTGGCTGATGCTCATAAAATAGCAGTTGTTAGGTTGTTACATGTCTTAAAGATCATTCCAGAGCTCTAGCTTGGGACGATCTTGGTGTTGGTCTGGAGTGGGCATTTACGGTGTTTCCCTGCCTGCTTTTCTCTCACAATCTGGGCATACTGAAATTTATACTGATTCTTCTAAGCTTCTATCAACTGATTTTGGAAAAATTAGTTTTAAGTCTTTTTTTTTTTTTTTTCCAATTCCAAACTATCTTTGAGACCCACATCCCAAAAATAAACTGCCTGGAGGAAAGGCAGTAAATGATTATTTTTTATATATATCTAGAATTGAGACCAGAAATATACTAAAATGTTCAATAAATATGCATTGGAATAATTGGCAGCGGCCAAGGGGGCAGGGTCGCTGGACCATGCATGTGCTCTGCTGCCCACGTGACACTTTGCTGCCTGTGCTGATGCCTGCTGCTGCCCGCTGCATCTGGTTTATTTTATGAAACATTATATTAGAACGATCTATTCATACTATTGCTTATAAAAGTAATTGGTTCATTTTTACTGCTGTTTAGTATTCAGTGTTCTGATTCATCCAAAATGTATTTATCCATTCTCTTGTTGATGGACATTTGTGTTGCTTCCACTTTAGAGCCATTATAAACAACTAGTGGCCCGGTGCATGAAATTCATGTACGGGGAGGGTGTGGTCCCTCAGCCTGGCCTGCATCCTCTCCAATCTGGGACCCCTGTGGGATCGGGCCTAAACCTGCAATTGGACAAACCCCTTGCAATGTGGGACTACTGGCTCCTAACAGCTCACCTGCCTGCCTACTTGATCTCCCCTAACCCCTCTGCCTGCTAGCCTGCTTGCCCCCAACTGCACCCCCCTGCCAGCCTGATCACTCCCAACTGCCCTCCCCTCCTGGCCTGATCACCCCTAACTGCCTCTGCCTTGGCCCCGCCACCATGGCTTTGTCCAGAAGGACATCTGGAAGGTCTCATGGTCTAATTAGCATATTACTCTTTTATTAATATAGATAGGATATGACATACTGCCATAACTATAACATATCTACAGTATTACTCTATGAGAATACATACTTCATCCAATAGGAAGGCATCTAATACATTACATTGTATATGTTGTAAGTAGTAGGAAATACTGTATTCGTAGCAATAATATACACCCTGCGACTTCCCTTCCTGATGTGGGAATGGTTCCCCAGTTCTTTTGATGTTTCCTGGCCCCTAATGTATTTTTTTTGTCATTCAGTGTAACTTTATTTACTGTTTATTGCACATGATTTGAGGTTTTTAATTTCTAACCACCAAAGATTCAAAGGACTATTTTTTCCATGAAGTTTAACATTAACATTAGTGAATTCGTGTATTCATGTGTTTTTATTGTAAACATCTGAATTATTCACATTGTCATAGATCCTGAACTCATAAGCATGGACCATGCACAGGCTGGCAGCAAGCCAGGAAGCCACTCTGCAAGCAGACAGATACTCTGCATAAGGAGAAAAGTCATAGCATAACATTTAATGTCCAACCTGAGTCACCTCAGAATGTTATATATATTGACTTCTTAATTCATATAGTATTGGGAACGCAACTGCTTGGTTGGTGGTGGGGTTGACCTGGTTTTGGGAGAATTATTCCTGAAATAATTAAGGAAAGGAGGGCTCAATCTTTCTTCTTGGTTGCTTGCTCCTCCCCAGCACCTTCATCTTTCTTCTTGTCCTCAGCTTCTTGGGCATTTTCTCCTTCACCTTCACCTCCTTCTTCCTCCTTTGCATCCTCAAATTCTTCCTTGGCACCTTCTTCCTCTTCCTCTCCCTCCTCTTCCTCAGCCTCTTCCTTCTCCTTTTCCTTCTCTTCAGCTTCTCCTTCAGAAGGGGGTTCATCCTTAGCTTCCTTGGCTTTTGCAGCCTCAGTGGTCTCCTCCACCTCGATCTGCTCCTCCTGGACGTGGCTGGTGTATTAAGAAGGGAAGGAGTGAGCAGACATCAAGTAGGAGCTAGTCTGTAAACCATCGTAGGCAGATCACCAAAGACCTGAGAACTCTGGTAGTAGCTGCTGACTATGCTTCCCATGCTGGTGAAACTGAGCCAGTCTCCTCGCCTTCCAAGAGTTTCCTGTAAGCTGCAATGTCAATATCCAAAACTATCTTCACATTGAAGAGGTCCTGGTATTCTTTTAAATATCCTGCCATTTCACTCTTTGTGGTTCTCAACTCATTTTCTAATTTGTTGATTGTGTCCTGCATAGCACTAACGTCGGAGTTCTGCTTATCTTCCAGCTCTTGCAGCTGCTTTCCCAGCGCTTTGTTCATGCCCCAGCTTGCTTCAATCTCCAGGGTCTTGGCCTTGAGCAGTCGCTGGCCCGCACCACGTAGGTGCTCTTGGCAGTGCTCTCTGTCAGCATGGTGAAGCGGCTCTTGTACCATTCTTCGGCATTCTGCATGTTCTTGGCAGCCAGCTTCTCATACTGGGTGCAGATGTCCTTGAGCATAGTGGAGAGGTCGGACTTGGAGAACATGTCCATTTCCATGGAGATCTGAACATACTGGACATGCATCTTCTTCAGAAAGGCGATTTTGTCCATCAGGCTTTCGATGCACTTTTCCAGCTCAGTGCTGGCAAGAGCCGCCTCATCTGCATCTTTGCTTACCTCCATCAGCCAGCCCTCTGCATCCTCATGGTTTAGCATCTCTTCCTGGCAGCTTGCCTGCAGGTTGTTCCCAGCCACTTCAGAGCCCCGGTGCCTCCTAACTGCCCACTTCCCTCTCCTCTCCAGGGACAGGTTGCTGTGGGGCAGGGCACAGGCATAGCATTTTCATTAAAATGTTCAACCCTGGCCTGCTCCACCGGTGTCCTCAGGTGGCCCGGGGGCAGACAGTGATCCTGGAGACCCTGGCCACGCCCGCCTATGGAGCCCACAGGCAAAGTCAGGCACTGACCACGCTACCTGCCCAGTCCCGATTGCACCCTGGACCCCGCGGGTGACATCAGGTGCTATCCATGCCACCTGCCTGATCCTGATCGCTGCCTAGACCCCACGGGCAGTGTCAGGCGCTGTCCATGCCGCCTGCCTGGTCCTGATAGCTCCCTGGATCCCACAGACAGCATCAGGTGCTGCCTGCTAGAACTGCCTAGTCCCGATCACCGCCTGCACCCCGTGGGTGACGTCAGGCGCTATCCATGCTGCCTGCCAGGTCCCGATCGCCCCCTGGACCCCACGGACAGCTTCCATGCTTAGTTCCGATGGCTTCCCGGTCCCACAGGTGATGTCAGGCGTTGTCCGCTGGGCCTGCCCAGTCCCGATTACTGCCTGGACCCTGCGGACAGCGTCAGGTGCTGCCTGCTGCATCTGCCCGGTCACTATCATGGCCTGGACCTTGTGGGTGACATCAGGCGCTGCCCACCAGGCCTGCCAGGTCCATGGTGGCCTGGACCATTCAGGCTAAGTCAGGCAGCGCCTGCTTGCCTCCCTTCTCCACCCACCCCGCCCTCTTGCCTCCCTTCTCCGCCTGCCCCGCCTGCTTGCCTTGCTTCTCCGCAGCTTCACTCCCTTTGGCTTCTTTCTACACTGTCTTGATATGCAAATTAACCACCATCTTGGTTGGGTTAATTTGCATACTCACCCTAATTAGCTGGTGGGCATGGCTTGGGCACAGTGAAGGTGCAGTCAATTTGCATACTACTCTATTATTAGGTAGGATGCCGTTATTTACATTATTGAACATACATTTTGGTGAAAGCACACCTTAGTTGAGCATATATCTTAAATAGAATTTTTGCATACATACTTTTAGCTTTAATACTTATTGCCAACACATTCTCTCAAAGAGATTGTGCCAAACCAGGTAGAAAAGCACAGTTTATTTTGTATTTTAACAACACTTGCTGTTGCTATCTTTCCCAATATGTACAGGGATTTACTGTGTTTTTTATCTGAATTTCCCTAAAAACTGCTATGATTTTTCTTGTGTTCTCAAAATTCATATGCTGAAATTATAAGCCCTAGTACTCAGAATACTACATTATTTGGAGTCATTGCAGGGTCATTGCAAATGTAATCAGTTAAAATAAGGTCATACTAGAGTAAGGGTGACTCCTAATCCAAAATAACTTGTGTTCTTAATTTAAGAGGGATGAAGGTATAATTTGGATACAGACACAAGGGAGAATGCCATGTGAACATTGGAGTTTTGCTGCCACAAACCAAGGAATGTCAAAGATGACCAACAAATTAGTAGAATCTATAAGAGAAACATGGAACAAATGCTCCCTCACAGCCCTTGGAAGAAGTAAACATCGCTGATAACTTGATTTAGCCTCTGAAATGTCAGAATAAATTTCTGCGGTTTTAAGTCTGCCAGTTTGTGGTCCTTTCTTATAGCAACTTTAGTAAAGAAATATAATGACTAATGTTAGTTTGTATTTCCTTGTTTACTAACGTTAGCATTTGGATATTCTACTTTATGACATGCCTTCTGACTTCTTTACTGATTGAGTACTAAGGATATGTTAGCTATTTGGCTAAAAGTTGACTTTCAGTTATATATTTAAATATCTTCTTTGCAGTAAATTTTTTTACTCCCTTAATGATATTCCTAATTTTGATATAATATTATTTATTAGTGTTTGCCTTATGTTTGCTTCTCTTTATATTTCTATTTGTATTTTTATTATTATTTTTAATAAATTTTTGTTGATTTCAGAGAGGATGGGAGAAGGATACAGAAATAGAAATACAATTATGAGAGAGAATAATTGATTGGCTGCCTTCTGCATGCCCTGCACTAGGGATTGAGCCAGCAACCCGGGCATGTGTCCTGATGGGAAATTGAACCGTGACCTCCTGGGTCATAGGCCAATGTTCAACCACTGAGACACACTGGCTGGGCAATTGTAGACCATTTAAATCTTGATAAAAGAGACTCCAAGAGTTAAGTTTTTTCTATTTTAAATTGTTATTTGAAAACACTTTTTAGCTCCATAACTTTATTTTTATTTTTTAAAATATATTTTTATTGATTTCAGAGAGGAAGTGAGAGGGAGAGAGAGATAGAAACATCAATGATGAAAGAGAATCACCCCCTACTACTGGGGATCAAGCCTGTAACACAGGCATGTGCCCTGACCAGGAACTGAACTAAGACCTCATGTTCATAGGCCTATCCTCAACCACTGAGCCAAGCCTGTGAGTGCCCTACGTTGGGCTGCCAGTTGCGAGTGTCCCCTCACCCCCCATGTCCCGCATGGTTCAGCGTTCAGGTTCAGGGTTTGGGCTCTGTGGGAGGCCGCACACAAATTAAAGAGACTAGAAAATATATTAATTTGGAAATATTGGGGGCCAGGCGGGAACCCAACTCAAGGGGAAGGACTCCACCCCGCTCTTGTCTTGCTATCCCTTTTATTAAGACTATGGGATACACCCATAGCCTTTAGGCAGGCAATTCCAATAATAGCCAATCAGCAAAAATTTACATAAAACTAAAAGGTGGAAGTTACTTTAGCTACCACTGTCTCAACTAAACAGTGGGTGGTTGGCTCTGACCTTTCAGAGCTTTAAGGTTGACCAGCCTTCCAGGTTCCTTGTCCACACCTCTGTGTTAGTGAAGACAATGGGCAACTTCCAACACAAGCCAGCCAGGCTCTACTTGTATTTTTATATCTTACATATCTAATTCTACAATGTTCCTAGAATTGATTTTTTGTATGTATGGTGTTTAGTAGGGTGCAAAATATACTTTTCAAATAAAAATATTTATAATTATCCATGGTCTTTCTTTATGAAGCTTGGTCTCCTTTGAAAATTTCTTTATAAGAAGCTAACTAATTTTGTTAAAAAGTAAATTCTTGTGAGAAATGTGTTCATGTTTGGCATGTATAAAAAACTGAATTAGAGAAGTAGTTTGATATGTAATTGATCTTTGTAATTGCCTTGAATTCTAGACACCCTTATTCATAAAGATCTATATAGAGAACATGTTACAGTTTCCATATTTGCTTTGCCAGGTGAGGAAGAACTTGTGTCCAAAAATCCCATAATTTGTAATGGCCTTTTCTATTTAAATCTTGGTTAGTGTCACCTTTTCTATTTAAATTTTGGTTAGTGTGAGTACTCCTTTTGAAAATGAATATGTCCCTTACATTTTCGAGTTTATGACCACAAAGTTGTTTGACTTGGAATACATATCTGCCTTAGGGGAGAGAGAAATTAGAGTGTTAGAGAAGAGATATAAATAGAAGTAGTCTTGCAATTAATAGTGTTGCATTGAGAATGTATTCCTAAATTCCTCTATTTTATCAACAGCAAGGACAGAAAAGCTAGACCACACAGTTGTATATAAGAAATAACAAAACAAAAAAAAGAAGAAAGAAAGCCAGGAGGCTTGCTCATGTGACTCAAGGAAAAATTACAGGAACAATGTGAGAGAGAGGTGATGTGTTGATTTTTAATAAGTTCACAACCTGATTTCTCTTCATTTGCCTTTAGCTTAAAAGGAGAACTTGTATAGACAAGAGAGTGGAATTAAAACAAAGAGTAGACCTTGTATATTCCACCCCTAGTTGGGTTTCTGGAAGGAGATTGCATGGCTTCTCAATACAATCTTTGGCAGCAGTCATGGTCAGGAGAGGGAAACTTGGAGGATCAGTCTATCTCCCTCATTGCTCGTATGATGTAAACAGCCAAGCAATTTTCTGAGAAGTATGACAGAGGATATTGTGAAAGTTGGATTTTGCCTTCTTTGTCAATTTAGCTAGTCATTTTCTAGTCAAGCCATGTTTGGGTGACTTGCATTTTTCCCCACCTATGATCATTAATTAAAATTTCTTGGAGTTCTCCCATAAGAATAGAATTGCTAACAGAAGTTTGTTCACACTCATTGCTGGTCCGATACAATGTCCTTATATATATTGTATATATTTAGTTAAGTATTTTCATGCATGCAACAAGCACAAGTGAATCCACCAGATATTTTAATCTACATCTAAACGTATGTTCTTGTCTATCTTTCCCATTACCTTGTTTTCTCTTACTTGATATATTCTTATCTTTCTAAAGTCAGTGTTCATCATTCAGCTTTCCTCTTTATACTGTTTTATACATTTGAATATTTCCCAAGAGGTATATAGTTATTAATTGTTGCATAAAATGCAACTGATTTTTTTTCAATTTTAGTTATGTTCACTTTATTAAAAGCATCGTGTCGGAGCTGTGGGGGGGTTTTTCATTAAATATTATTCTGTTGAGCTTCATCCATATTGGGATTGTTACCATAGTTAATCTTTTTTTTTTTTTTACCACTTTATGATAATCCATTGTGTGAATACACCATACTTCATTTGTGTTCTCATTATGAATACTTGGAGTGTTTCCCATTTTTTTTCTATTGTGAACAAAATTGCTATGAACATTGTTGCACATGGCTTCTATTGTACACAGACAAGAGTTTCTTCTGTATAAATTTAGGAGTAGAACTATTTCCTTATAGTATATGCCCTAGCCCTAACACTACCCCTAACCCTAACCATAACCCTAACCCTAACCCTAAACTGAACCCTAACCCTGTGTTCAGCCTTAGGAGATAATCTATCTTGAATATATTTGCATCTGAGTAAGAGATTCTGTTTGGCCATATATGCTCTAACATTTCATATTATCACATAGTTTTTATCAATTGAATAATGTATGAGGGCATCTCATTATGATATTGATTTAAATTTCCCTGATTTCTTTTTTTTTTTTTCTTCTATATATATTTTATTAATTTTTTTACAGAGAGGAAGGGAGAGGAATAGACAGTTAGAAACATTGATGAGAGAGAAACATCGATCAGCTGCCTCCTGATTTGCTAACCAAGGTACATTGGGACCCTTCAGTCCGCAGGCTTCCACTGAGCCAAACCGGCTAGGGCTCCCTGATTTCTAATAATTTTGCTTCTTATATTTCTTCTTCAGCAAAATTCCTATTCACATACTTCGTCTTTTTTTTTGTTTAAGTAGTTTTCTTTTTCTTACCAATTTGTACCTATTTTTAAAATATGCTTGATGTTATTCCTTTTGGTTGTGAAAATTGTAAATATATTCCACAATTTGTAATTTGTCCTTTTACTCTTTTTTTTCTGGTATTAAACTAATAAAGAATGCAAACTCCAGCTTTATCAATCATTTCTATTTTATTTCAAGGATTAATGTTAACATGGTGAGACTTTGAAAAGCATCTTGATTATACTGTGCTTTACCCATCTTGCATCAATATTTCTGTACAACTCTGATTTTACTTTTACTTTCTAGTAGAAACATTAAGACAGCGTCATAGGCGCCATCAAATGTCCCTAGTGGCATCCAATGGGGCAAGTTCCAGCATCTCCAATAATGGTTTATTATAATCAGAAGGTCTCTAACCAAAAATATATATTGATCCATATGTCCCTAATATTCAGATAAGTCTATTGCTACTGTGTGGAAACTGAATAGAGGGCATAACAAATTAAAATAAAATGAATCACAAAATTATGCAGAATATTATCAGAGCACTTAACAAGCCATATTGTAATTACCTCTTTACTTGTTTGTCTTCCTCATCAAAATAAACTCCTTGAAAGTAGAAGTTGTATCATTTCAAGAGAATCATCAAATCCTAGTGAGGGCCTGGCACTCTGTAGAGACCTTTTCACTAAATAAATTAATTCATGCAATTATCATATGTGATGTTATATATATATTTTTAAATGTAAGAAATTGGTTTGAAAGTTATAAAAATAGTAATTTTGAAGGAGTAGCAAAATACGGTGCTTCCTCAAAGTGAAATTGAAAGCAACGTTTCTGGTGGGAGAGTATATATTTATATTCAATGTAAATACAGTGTTCTCACACATATTTGAGGATGTAATATGCTATTATTCCTGAAGAGTAGCCTTGAGAATCATTTCTCTTCTTTAACAGAACTCTCCTTAATTAACTTGATTATTGTTCCCATTCCATTTCAGAATTGCATTCTCCATCTCTCAAATATAGGAGCTATCACAATGCCCTGAATAGTTCCCAGCTTGGCCACTCTGCTTTGGCAACACTTTCTTCTACAAGAAGTAAGGATTTAGGTCGAGATAATTCAGCCCAACAGCACAAGAGTGGATGGTCACATACATGTACACACTGACGAGGAGTAGAGAGGAAAGGGATGGATTGGTTAAAAGGCACCAAGGAGCCTCAGATAAAATGATTGGATGGTAGAGCCAAAAGTGATGAAAGTAAATACCACCACCAACTTCACAAGAACAATATAATAATGAGAATGGAAGCCACATAACCCAGGCAATATCACGTCCTTTGGATCATTTGTTTCTCAGCCAGGGCTAACCCTCTAGCTTAAAAAATGTTTTATATATTACTAGAGGCCTGATGCACAAAATTCATGCAAGAGTAGGCCTTCCTTCCCCCAGATGCTGGCACTAGCTTCCCTCTCCTACTGGGGACCTGGGCTTCCTTCCAGCCATGAGCAGGCACCAGGACCCGGGCTTCCCTCGCAGCCCCGGCTTTAACCAGGTCATCTAGAAGGATGTCTGGTCTAATTAGCACATTACACTTTAATTATTATATTTTATATAGTATTAGTATCTTATCTTATTAATTCTTATGTCCTCCTTAAGGAAACCTAATAATGGGTGTTTTAATGAGGGAGTCTATCTTAGCCATATCATTAGTAGTAAAAGATGATCCAAAAGTTTTTCTTAGATTACATATAGGGATGACTACAGCAATTAAGTTATTATGGAAATCTCAAGTATCATGAGGAAAGACAGAATAGTGTACCATACACCAGATGACCAGGGTTTTACACACTTTGATCCTGCTCACTCCTTTATTTATTAAGTACATCACTAAATTCTCTAGGATTATAAGCCCTACATTTATAATTTAGGTCAAGAAACTTTGAGGGAAAAGACAAATGGGAAGCAAAGAGCACAAAATAAAAATAATAATTCAGGTGATAGAGAGCTATTCAAACATGAAGGTAAAAATGCCTTCTCAAAGAAACCTTGTGACAAGATAAAAATGAGGAGACACTTGACAGAGTCCCGTGCTAAGTTATAAATGAATAACATTGAGAAAAGTAGAAGAGCCTGGAAGTAACAAAATACTTTGAAAACATAATTTTTAACGACATCTATTGTTTTATAGTTTATTTGTATTGAGATTACTGGAGTCATGTTGGTTACAAAATATAAGTTTTAAGGGTACAATTCTATAATACATCATCTCTATTGTGTTCACCACCCCAAGTGCACTCTCTTTCCACAACTATTTATAATCGTGTGTTGGTGATAGCACTGGAAAATATTGCCCATCGTTACATGAGGTTAAGACCCAGAGGCAGGGCCTACTGGGCATAAGGAAGACAGAAGGCTAAGTCATGGCCAGGTTCTAATGTAACTGCTAAGGTTTGGAAGTAAATACATATTGCTCTTAAGGGAGGAGGCATAGTCTGTGGTGGGTGGGATGTAGAATGGAAAAAGTCTATAGAGTTCAAACCCTGTTTAGAGCCCAGCTGTTTCCAGAAGATATAGCTGGGGGCCTAGAACAAGCCTGGAAATGAGACCTTCTGGCTTGACAAGAACACAATTCATGACAAGAGCCAGAGGCTCCCTCTTTTCCCAAGCCTCTGGGGCCATGATAAGGAAAAGCGTAGCCAAAGAGAAAATGGCTTGTGGTAAAAATGTAGGAGACTATTCCCCATAGTAGGGACTACTCGATAAATGATAGAGTTGTGTGTAATTTTCAAATCCACATATATACACGAATATATACCTCATATATATCTCATGTTTATACATTAGTTAAATAGAGCTGCCAATAGCATATATATAACAATACCACTTTCTGTGAGACAAGCATGGTTCTAAGCCTAATTTTCTCAGGTATTGCTTAGCCTCACCACTGGAGATAATTAACAATGTGCTTATCCTACACATAAAATAATTGCCTTTTTTCATTCAAGTCACTATCCTCTAGTTTACATATGAAGTAAACAATTTAAAAAATTCAAGTTAATGGTAGTGTTTCCATTGGATAAAGGAATCACTCTGGCCAGTGGTTGTGGCGGCCCTGCAGTCCTGTGAATACTAGCTGGGTGCCTACAGTGCACTGATGTCATGTACTGGTCATAGAACACCGCTGAAACCATGGTGATGACTTGCATCATAACTGCCCTGGTGGTGTCCTAAGCACTGGTCAGAACAGTAATTTGGTGAGAGGAGAGGTCTCTCAAGCGTCTTATTATTGATAGTAATTTGTTTATATTGATTGTATTTGTTAATTTGATTCTTTGTCATCACCAACTGACAGACTGAGAGCAGAGTTTCGGGGAGAAAGGTATCTGATTGAAAGAGTTGAACCATGAAGCATAAAAAGAAACAGAAACATCTGGAAGGCAAGTATTTCATCAAAACTGCAAGGATGTCAAGAGGTATGTGTTATGCACATTCTCAGGGCATAGGGTAACCACGTACTGTTTTCTAAAGAAAGAGAGAGAATTCCTAGTTTTGATGATGGAGGGAGAGAGTGAGCGAGTGAGGAAGGAAGAGGGAGGATGGGAAGAGAGAGGAAGGGGAGCGAGGGGTGGGTGGGAGAGAGAAGAAGAGAGAGAATGAAGAGAAGGGGAGAAAGAAGAGAAGGGAGGGGAAGAGAGAGAGAGAGTGGTGGGAGGGAGGGAGGGAGAGACATTGAGAGACAGAGATGTATGTGTGAATGTTGAGGGCCCAGGGAGTCTGAGAGTAAACTCAGATGCCCGGGTCCTTGTCACTGTGATTTAGGACGTGTGCTACCTGTACCTTGTCCCTCTGGGTTACTCTGTTAGAAACATATTGGTTGATTAGTATAATATTTCTTAGAAAATGTATTTCCCTGTATTTGATTTCTGCCTAAAGGCGTTGGTAAAGTAAATGTTGTTATTAGTTATCTAATAGTATATTCTCCTGTTAATCAAGAAGAAAGTCTGGCTCTTAGAGGTGAGGAATAAATTGGGGGGGGGTGGACTTTGAACACATAAACTCATTGTGTAGGGATGAGAGTTTAATGTCAGATAGAAATTATTTACGCAGGGGTAAAAAAAATTTGTTTTAGATTATGAAGATGTAAATGTGGGCCTCTTATGTGAGATGTAAGAAAAAATGGGGTACACACATGCAACACACACACACACACAAATAAAATGACCATTAATAATGATGGTTAAATTAAGGAGAAAGTTTGGCTCTTTCTGAAAAATGGAAAACTGGAATATTTTGGTTACTATGGAGATTACAAGTAAACAAGTAACCAGTATATGGAAGAACCATTGGTCAGGGGTGGGAGGGAGATGGATTGGAGCCAGCCCCAAAGTTCCAATGGTAGCTCACATTCCTCAAGTTCCAATGGTAGCTCACATTCCTCAAGTATTTCCAACTTGTTTGGGATTTCTGCATCCTCCAGGGTACCTTTGGAAAAGGCTGACTTCATTTCACTTTCAAAAAATAATTGAACATATTTAGAGATGTTATTGAGCATAAACTATGAGACAAGCAAATGTACATTCACACCTTTTCACATATACACACACATATAGAATATAAATAAGCCAGGGAAAAATATATATTAATGTAACATAACTGTCCACTAATTATGTACCTGGCTCACTTTTTTGCCCTCAAAAACACCTTATATCTCTACTTGGAGTAGATTAGGCTTTAGTGACTAAGACACAAATGAATCTATCTCTTGCTTATATGTCAAATCAGCATATAGGTGCAGGCTACTAGGGCAAGTCTCCTCCATGGGATAATTCATGGACCTGAGCTGATGTAAACTTTATTATTAACATGCAGCTTTCAAGTAGACCCTAGGATATCAACATCCCAGTCATCTAGGAAAGGGCGGAGCAGAGAGGGGCACATGGGAGGTTTGTATGGTGATGCCTGGAATTGGCACTTGTCATTTCCATTCATTTTCTATTGCCTAAAAGTAATCACATGGTCAGAACTACCTTCAAGGGAAGCTGGTAAATATAACATAGTTGTATGTCCAGGTAGGAATGAGACAGCAGCCTCTGTTCCATATAACCTTCTTTGTGCAATCCTAGTTACCCATGATACTTTAAAAAGAATATATTTTATTGATTTTTTACAGAGAGGAAGGGAGAGGGATAGAGAGAAATATCAATGAGAAAGAAACATTGATCAGCTGCCTCTTGCACACCTCGTACTGGGGATGTGCCCACAACCCAGGTACATGCCCTTGACTGGAATTGAACCTGGGACCTTTCAGTTGGCAGGCCGACACTCTATCCACTGAGCCAAACCGGTTAGGGCTCCCATGATACTTATTGACACAATAAATATTGCTGTGCATTTAATATTTTCATAGGAATTGTATTACAATATCTGTGAAGGTAGAGGCAGTGTGTGGTCACTGAACTTGGCACATAGTAGACACTTTTATCATTATTATTATTAATTTTTATTGCTTTACATATTTTAACTTTATTTATCGTTTGTACTAATATAGATGTTGTCATTGCCCAAATCCCTTAAGTCTTGCCCACCTGCCCCCATACCCATTCCCCCTTTCCTGTGGCCATCACAACACTATTTTCTGTGTCTATAGACTATGCATATGTGCTCTTTGGCTAATCCCTTTACCTTCTCTCATCCCATCTCCCCCCTCCTCCTCTGTGAGAGGTACCAGTCTATTCTATGTGTCCATGCCTCTGTTTCTCATTTGTTTTTCAGTTTGTTTTGTTCATTAGATACCACATATAAGTGAGATCATATGGTATTTGTCTTTCTTTAAATGGCTTATATCATTTAGCACATTAATCTCCAGGTCCATCTATACTGTCATTAAAGGTAGAATTTCCTTCTTTATAATGGCCACATATATTTTATTATGTAAATGTACCACATATTTTTTTAAATTCATCTGCTGATGTGAACTTGGGATGTTTCCAGATCTTGGCTATTGTAAATAATGCTGCAGGGAACAATAGTGCATTAGGGTGCCCTTTTCTCCACATCCTCACCAGCACTGGTTGTTTGTTGATTTATTAATGGTTGTCATTATGGCAGGTATGAGGTGATACCTCACTGTGATTTTTTAAAATTGATTTTTAGACAGGGAGAGAGAGAGAGAGAGAGAGAGAGAGAGAGAGAGAGAGAGAGAGAGAGAGAGAGAGAGAAGAAAGAAACATTGATAAACTGCCTGCTGCTTGACCCCCAAACCAGCATGAAACCCCCAAAATGGGTATGTATCCTAACCAGGAATCAAATCCAACCAACTGAGCCACACCAGCCAGGGCTCATTGTGGTGACTCTGTGCATTTCTCTGATGATTAGTGATGCTGAGCATTTTTTATATGTCTATTGGCCATCTGTATGTCCTCTTTAGAAAAGTGTATATTCAGGAATTTTGCTTTTTTTAAATTGGGTGGTTCTTCTCCTGGTGTTGAGTTTTATAACTTCTTTATATATTTTGGAAACTAAACCTTTTATGATGTATCATGGACAGATATATTCTCCAATAGAGTGGGTTCTCTTCATTTTGCTGATGGTTTCTTTTACTATGCAGAACCTTTGTGTTTGGTTAATGGGCAGATAAATAAACAAATAACAAACAGGGACCACTCCTCTATTATTTTTAATTTTTCAGCAAAGCTGAATTTACAAGAAGATGTTTTGCAGCATAGAAATAAGGCAAGGGCTCTAACTGAGGGCCAGAAAGCATGGGCGCCTACTTCTTCTGATGATTTATCCTGCATCCCATCTAAGGACAAGCTAAATGGTGCTGTAAGGGGGGACTATTGAATAGGATGCAAAGGGCGGGTGGGATCTAGACAGAACTCCGAGTTGAGCTAAGTCGTTCTACCCCTTAGTGGACACAAGGCTGCACAGTACAAACCTCAAATGCTTCTGCATCTTCTTTAATGTAATCATCAGGGGAAGGAATATATTCCAAGGGAAAAACACTGAAAAGGAATGGAACAAGTCCAAGGAAATCACTGGAGAACAGTGTTCTGTTTGAGGGTATAATGGGAGAAGGGCTAAGTGAAGAGAGTTTTAATCAGAGAAACAAAGAAGAATATGTCCTTATGAGCCAGACAAGGGCATGTCATGTTACCAGGAACATGTGAAAGCACCAACAACTTAAAACACACCAAAAATGGTAGGCTCCCCCAAAACTGAACTTTGGATGGAGTAGGGATATCCAGTTGAAGACTCCATCACATCCATATATTTTCATAGACCATGCTTTCACATTCAGACCCCTTTGCACTCACTGTCCCATCATTCATTTCATTGAAATCATCCACATGCATCTGAATTCTCCACGCTCTATACCATACAAAGAGTTATAATTTATCTGACTCCTAACACACTAGATTGGTATCCCTGTTTTTAAATTTTAGGTAAACAGAAGTGCACAATATATATTTTGTGTCTGGTTCCTTTCCCTCTTTGTTATATTTGTGATATTCATCCATGTAGCATTTGACTTTAGTTTTTTCATTCTTGGTATCTGTATAGCATTGCATGAATATAATTTCTTCATTAATTATACTTTTCTGAGCATTTTGGTTGCCTTGTGTCTGAATTACATGAAAAGGTGATGTTCTGGGCATTTGATTGCAAGCATTTTTCAGTATGGACACATTTCTACTTGGTGAATGCTGAAGAGCTGGACCACTGGGCCTAAGGTGCCTGCCATATTCTATCTTAACCCCTTCAGAACTCAATCTTTCATACTATTAACTTCTAAGGCAATTACATGTTACTGGCCTCCTAATTTACACACTCTTTTTTATACTCTTTGCCATCTTTTTTAAAGCAAAGGTACTCTTTCTCTTATACACCTTCATTTTCATATCTTCACATTCTTTAATTATGCCCTCACATTTTGCAATTCCACTAGTTTCAAAGAGAACATTCTCAGTAATAAAATTCCATATGTAAACCACATGATATGAAAAACACACAAATCCTTCATTATAGGAAATGCAATATACACACATAACTATGTGCTGAACTAAAACACAAAGAGCACATATACCCTCCTCAGTCACAAAAAGCCCAACCCATATTCAGATTTGCAAACGCCAAATCAATCACACATTAAACCTTAACCCAGTGTTAACCAACACATTATAAACTTAAACACCACACACATCACCTTCACCATAGCATTTTGCTACAAATATGAATAATACACATAGCATACACATTCATGAGACATGGTGATAATAATGAGAATTGGGCTTGGCTGACATTGAAACTGGGACAGTGACGTAATAATATAAAATAATTTCTTCAAAAATAAAAATTCATCTTTTTGTATCTCTGTATAGGAACATCACTATAGGTAGCAATATACTGTAAATATATGGGTACATGCAGAATGCTTGATGAAACTCACACCACATACTTTCAAATTGTACACTTTTTCATGAGGAAATTGGGTTGGTACCCAACGTTTAGTTCCTGCACACTGTCTTTCAGACATGATATTATGTTGTTGATAATCCATATAGATCTCCATAAATATCACATGCAAAATACCCATTCCCATTGACATCCACCAAAGATACCATATAATAACTATTTACTAATAGTTTGGAGTAAATGGAATTTTAAGTGTGATAGTCACTTTAATTTCTGTGAGAGCAAGTGTCATTTGAAGTGAGCATGCCTGACATGTAATATCCACTCAACATGTAGTTGTTGAATTGACACAGACCTCAGAAAATGCCTCATGTCAATGTTCTTCTTTATTCCATTGCTCAGGACCATGCAACACCCAAGAGGACACGCTTCAGCGTCCGTCACCTGTGGAGGCCGCAGCCTGTAGTCAGGCAGCAGGAGAAAGGCCTGACTTCTCTAAATGTTTCATCTGTGTCTTCTCCCCTTTGAAGCGTCCCAGTCTTGATCAGCATGGTAAGGAATACACAAAGATGGGATCTGAGCTTGGTCATGAGATGTAGCTCAATTCTTCAGGCTATTCTCTACTTAGTTCACTTTCCTCTCAAAACAGGACAGGGCTTCAGGGCAGAAGGACTAGGACTAATTCCTCTGCAGAGGGACAAGTAGGGAGTGTGCCTTCCAGAACTGGGCAAAATCTTTCAGCACAAATCCCCATGCAGCACTGGGACAGCTGTGGGTGAGGTAGAAGACCATGCCAAGAGGTATAAGAAAGTTTAATTAGAACCTAAGAATCAAATGAATACAAACAAAGATTCTCACAAACTCACACTTCTGTCCTCTTTCATACCCAGGTAGGCTCCATGCTCCTTCTTTTCCCTAGTTCTCTCGTATACACAGGCCTTCACTACTCATCTATCTTTCCCCTTCTCTAGCAGCGTTACCTAGATACACTCTTGTCTTCATTTCTTCAAACAATCATTTTCAGACTCACCCATTTACACATTAATTCTATAAATAATCCACACAGGTGACCTAACATGCCCTGAAAGAAATGAAATTTCATCTGTTGTGTCTCTAACCATATGGCTCTTCAGTGACCAGGCCTTCAGTCCTTCATAGAGCTGAACATTCCGAGAGTGCACACACATGTCCTCTAACATGCTCCCTCTCAAAATCTCAAGTAAGAACAGGTACCACTCCTGCACATGTTCACATGTGCTGTCACACTACATAGCAAAGATGCATACCCTCAGTCACCATCCCCTTTTACAGACATGGAAAACACTCACAGATAAGTCCCAGAATATGCATACCACTCGGCAAAAACTTGCACACAAACTACATTCTCATTCGCACATTGTTATACCATGTAATCACATCAAACAAAGTAACCCACACACAGGATTCTGAAATAAAATATATACATGAACTTTCACTCCACATGCTCACGTAGGTCATGGCCATCTTAACTCCTACCACCTTCACACACATCTTCTAGTTTTCTTATGTTTGAAAATTCTTCCTGAGCCATTCCAACAATCGCATCAAAATATTGCCTGTCCTGGGACCTTTAACATGCCTGCATCCCAGTCAGCTAGGAAGCAGCAGAGCCTGGAGGAGCACAAAGGAGGATTGTATGGTGATGCCTGGAAGTGGAACCTGTCATTTCCCTTCATTTCCTATTGTAGAAATGTAATCTCACGGTCAGTACTACCTGCAAGGGAAGCTAATAAATACAACATAGTAGTATGTCCAGGTTGAAAGGAGACAGCAGTCTCTGTCTATTTTCAAAGAACTCTTTGTGCAAACCCAGTCTCCCATGACATATATTGACACAATAAATATTTCTGTGCATTCAATATTTTCATAGGAATCATATTACACTATCAATGAAGATGAAGGCCATGTGTGCTCACTGAACATGGCACATAGTAGACTCTCCTTGTTTGTTAAATGGAGAGATAAATACACAAATAACAAGCATCGACTATATATTATTTTTATTTAATTTCTCAGCAAAGCTGAACATACATAAGATGCTTCACAGCACAGAACAAGGCAGTGGCCCTAACTCAAGGCCAGAAAGCATGCAAGGCCTCTTCTTCAGACAGTTTATCCTGCATCTCTTCTAAAGATAAGCTAAATGGTGCTGCTAAGGAGGGACTATTGAATAGGATGCAAAGGGAGGTTGGGATCTAGACAGAATCCAGGGTTGAGCTGAATAGTTCTGCCTATTAGTCAACACAAGGATGCCAAGGGCAAAAACAGGAATGCTTCTGCATCCTCTTCAATAGGATCAACAGTGTAAGCAATACATTCCAAGGGAAAAACAAGTAATAGGACTGGAGCAAGCCCAAGGAGATCAGTGGAAAACAGCATTCTATTTGAGGAAATAGTGGGAAAGGGACTATCAGAGAAACATGGAAGCATATTTTTATATGAGCTGGAAAAGGGCATGTTGTGTTACCAGAAATATGTGAAGCACTAATAACTTAACATAGGTCCAAAGTGGTAGGATCCTCCAGAACTGAACTTGAGGTAGAGTGTAGAGATAACCAAGCAAAGATCCCATCATATCTACATATTTTCATAGACAATCTTTCCCATTCCCATTCATTCCATATCAAACTCCTATGAACTCACTTTCCCCATCATCTATCCTATCTAATAAAAAAGAAACATGCAAATTGACTGTACCTCCACTATACCCACAAGCCACGCCCACCAGCAAATCAGGAGGGAGTATGCAAATTAATCCACCAAGATGGTGGTGGCCATGGAGCTGGAGCCAGCAGTAGGCTTGGGTTGCCCTGGCAATGGAGGAAGCCAAGCTTCCTGCCCACCCTGGCCAGCCCTGGCCTCCACTCAAGGCTACAAAGTTTCAATTATAAAAGATAAATTAATCCCAGATACTTGCTTCCAGCCAGCCCTGGCCTCCGCTCAAGGAGGCGCTTAAAAAAAAAATAAAGGAGGGGCTGGGAGCCTGGGTCACCGGGGGGTGATCAAGCCAGGAGGGGATGGCAGTTGTGGGTGATCAGGCTGGTGTGTGGCAGGGCCGTTGGGGGTAAACAGACCAGCAGGGGGGCCAGTTGGGAGTGAGCAGGCCATCAGTGGGGGTCAGTTGGAGGTTATCAGGACAGCGGGGGGCGCAGTTTGGAGTAAGCAGGCTAGCAGGGGGCAGTTGGGGGTGAGCAGGCCAGTGAGAAGGGAAGGTGGTGGCGAGGAGGCCAGGAGGGGTGGCAGTTGGGGGTGAGCAGGCTGGTACGAGGGACAGTTGGGGGTGGTCAGGCTGGCAGGGGGCAATTTGGGGGTGAGCAGGCCAGCAGGCAGAGTGGTTAGGGGCAATCAGGCAGGCAGGTGAGCGGCTGGAGCCAGCAGTCCCGAATTGTGAGAGGGATGTCCAACTGCCGGTTTCGGCCCTATCCCTGTAAACCAGCAGTAGGACATCTTTTGAGGGGTCCCAGATTAGAGAGGGTGCAGGCTGGGCTGAGGAACACCCCTCCCCCCCGTGCATGAATTTCATGCACCAGGCCACTAGTTTCCTTATAATATTCCACAAGGATCGAAATTCCGTACCATGCAGAGAGTTATAATTTCTCTGACTCCTAAGACCCTAGATTAATATCCCTGTTTTTGAATTTTATGGAAATAGAGAGGCACAATAATACTTTGTGTCTAGTTACTTTCACTCATTACTATATTTGTGTAATTTATCCACATTATACCTGATGTATATCATTCATGAATATTATTTCTTCATTGATTATACTTTTCTGATCATTCAGGTTGTTTTGACTTGGAACTACTTGAAAATGTGATGTTCTGGGCAATCTATTACATTTACTGTATTTTTCAATATGGACACAATTCTATGTGGTGAATGCTACAATTAGACTATTAGGCCATAGGGACCATATTCTATTTTAACCTTCTCAAAAGTCAATCTTTCACATTTTACTTCCTAATGTAATTTCTTGTTATAGCATACTTAATCCTACATAATAAAGATTAATTAAGCTAATATGCAAATTGTCATCACACCCTCACTCCCTTGCGCCAGTGCCAGGGGACCTGAGGATGAGCTGGGAGACCTGAGATTGCACCCCTCCGCCTGGCAGGGCTTGATGCGGGACCTGAGGCTGCGCCCCCTACACAGTGCCGGGCTGGGTGAACTGAGGCTGCACCCCCCAAACAGTGCCGGGCTGGGTGAACTGAGGCTGCGCCCCCCACCCAGTGCCTGGTAGGGGGACCTGAAGCTGCAACCCTCACCCTGTGGGTCTTGATGGGGGGGAGGGGGGGGGCGGCCGGGTTTGAGTCTTGCGCAATTTCGAGGTGTGAGCAGGTGCACGGGGACTTGACTCTGAGTCCCGAGGCATGCCCCAGACTCTGACAGGAGGGAGATTTTCATATACATTTTACTCATTTTCTTTCATCTCTGACACTTACATTATAGAGAAAGGGCAAATAGCAATATTAAAATATTTCTCTAATTAATTCCCTTTTAATGTGCACACATTTCATGCACTGGGCCACTAGTATTCCAGAATATTCTCTGCCATTATTTTCAAAGCACAGGTATTCTTTCTCTTATACACCTTCATTTGCACATCTCCACGTTCTATAATTATTCTCTCACATTTTGGAAATACACTAACTGCTCTAGTCTCAAAGAGAACATTCTTAGTAATAACATTCCTTTTCTAAACAACATAATATATAAAGCACATAATTATTATTGATAATTCAATCTACACACATAAATATGTGCTGAACTCACAGACACAAAAAGCACACATGCCCTCCTTAGTCACACAAAGCTCATCCCACATTTACATTTGCAACACCAAATTAATAACACATTATACCTCAACCCGGTTTTAACCAACACATTATAAACTTAAACATCAAGTACATTAAAATACACCATGGCATTTTTCTAAAAATGTGAATAGTACTATAGCACACACAATCATGGGACATGATGATAAACAGTGAATTAAGGAGCAGTGAGCTTGGTTAAGATTGAAATGGACAGTGACATAATAGTGAATAATTTCTTCAAAAATAAAACTTTATCCTTTTACAGCTCTGTCTGTATATCTATATCAGTATAGAGAGCAATGTAAATATATGGATATTCATTAAGAACTTCATGAAAGTCACACCATATATCTCCTGAATGCACAATTTTTCATGAAGAAATTGAGTTGATATCCACCTTTTAATCCTTGCATACTGTCTTTCAGGCATGATTCAAAGTTGTTGATAAACTATATAGATAGATCTCCAGAAATATCACATGCAAGATACCCAATCCCACTGACATCCACCAAACACACCATTTAATAAGAGTTTACTTATCATTTGGAGTAAATATAATTGTAAATAGGAAAGTCACCTTAATTTCTGTGAGAACAAGTACCAAGTGAAATGATCATGCCTGATGGGTAAAGTCCACTCAACATGTAGTTTTTAAATTGACAAAAACCCCAGAAAATGCCTCATCTAAGTGTTCTTTTTTATTCCATTTCCCAGGACCATGCAACACCAAAGACGATGCACCTCTCCCCAAGTCACCTGAGGAGAGCCCATCCTGTAGTCAGGCAGCAAGAGAAAAGTCTGCCTTCTCTGAACGTTTCATCTGTGTTTTCTCACCATCTAAGCGTCCCCATCTTGATGAGGATGGTAAGGAATAAACAAACGTGGGATCTAAACTTAATCAAAAGATGTAGCTCAATTGCTCAGCCTACTCTCTACTTAGTTAATTTTCACCTGAAAATCAGAAAAGGTGCTTCAGCGAAGAAGGACTAGGACTAAGACTCCTGCAGAGGGACAAGTAGGCAGTGTGCCTTCAAGGACAGGGCAAGGTCGCTCAGCACAAATTTTAAAAATAGTAGGCAGGGGACAGCTGGAACTGACAGTGCTGACAGGTATATGTATGATATTTTACTGAGACTTTACCCTCACAGAAGCACAAACTGAGATGCTCACATACTCACTCACACATCTGTCCACCTTCATAACAGCAATGGTTCTATATGTCCAGTTTTCCCTTGTTCTCTCATATACACAGGCTTTACTCTTCATCTGTCTTTCCCATTCTCTAGCAGCATTACGGAGTATACGCTTACCTTCATTTCACCACATAATCATTATCAGATTCACCCACGTACAGGCTAATTCCATAAATAATGCACATCCCCTCACACAGATAACCTTTTTAGATCAAAGTCTAATAAAGTTATATGTCCTGAAGAAAATTAACTTTCAAACGTTGCAATTCTAATCTATATGGCACTTCAGATACCAGGCCTTCAGAACTTCACTGGACTGAACATTCTGAGATCATATACACACCTCCCCTAATACTCTCCGTCTCACAGTCTTAGAGTAAGAACATGTACCAGTCCTGCACCATTCACATGTGCTGTCATACCACATTGCAAACATGCACACACTCATTCCCCATCCCTCTTACCAACATGGAAAACACTCAACAGAAATATTCTAATACATACATACAATTTCAAAAACACTTGCATACAAAACGACATCCGCATTCCCACATTGTTATACCAGGTAAACACCTCAAAGTATAACACACACCGAATTCTGAAATATAATCTGTGCATGGACTTGCACTCCACATTCTCGTGTGGACATCTTAGCCTCTGTAGCCTTCACGCGCCTCGTCTACCTTTCTTATGTTGGAAATTTTCAACCACATCGAAAAGTTTCCCTGTACTGGAGCCTTTGAGAAGCCTGCATTCCAGTCAGTTAGGAAACAGAAGAGCACACAGGGGCACTTACAAGGTTTGTCTGGCAAAGCCTGAAATGGCAAATGTCATTCCATTCATTTTCCATTGTAGAAATGGAATCTCATGGTCAGAACTACCTGCAAGGGAAGCTCGCAAAGATAAGATAGTTGTATGTCGAGGTTGAAAGAAGACAGCAATCTCTGTGCCAATTTCAAAGAAGCCACTTTGAACAAACCCAGTTACCCAGGACCTATATTGGCACAATAACTACTTCTGTGCACTCAATATTTTCATAGGAACCACATTACACTATCCACCCAGGCTGTGTGTGCTCAGTGAATGTGGTACATAGTAGACTCCTTGATTAATGGACAGATGAATCCACAAGTAACAATCATGGACTGCATATCTGTGATTTTTATTTAATTTCTCAGCAAAGCTGAATTCACGAGAAGGCGCTTTGCAGCGCAGACACAAGGCAGAGGCCCTAAGTCAACGCCAGAAAGCATGGAAGGCCGCTTCTTCAGAAAGCATCTCTTCTAAAGACAAGGGAAATGATGCTGGTAAGGAGGGACTATTGAGTAGGATGCAAAGGTAGGTGGGATCTAGACAGAACCCGCAGTTGAGCTGAGCGTTTCTGTCCATTAATGAACAATAGGCTGCCCAGTACAAACAGATACTCCGATGATTCTGCATCTTCTCAGTGGGTTCAGCATAGAAGCAATACTTTCAAGGAAAAACATTGAAAACAGCTGGAGTGAGCCCAAGGAGATCAGTGGAGAGCAGTGTTCTATTTGAGGAAATAAAGGAAGGGGGCCTAAGGGGATGAGAGTTTTATCAGAGAAACATGGAAGAATATGTTCCTGTGAGCTGGCCAAGGGCATGTCATACTACCAGGAACCTGAGAAGCACTAACTTATCAAAGGCCCAAAGTGGTAGGATCCTCAAGAACTGAACTTGAGGTAGAGTGCAGAGATACCCAGGCAAAGACACCATCACATCCATGTATTGTCATAGCCAGTGTTTCCCATTCACATTCATCCCATATAAGACCCCTTTGCTGTCACTGTCCCCATCATTCATTTCCCTACAATCTTCCACATGCATCTAAATTCTCCATGCTGGATTTTGGTCCATACCATGCAAACAGGTCTAATTTCTCTGACTCCTAAGACCCTAGATTAGTCTCCTTGTTTTTACATTTTATGGAAATAGAAGGGCACAATATATACTCTGTGTCAGGCTCCTATCACTAATCACTATGTTTGTGGAAGTTATCCATGTTGTGTATGACGTTAATTTTGTTCCTTTTTGGTACATGTATATTGTTGCACGAATATTGTATTTTCAGTGACTATAATTATCTGATCATTAGGGTTGCTTTCAGTCTGAACTGCTTGAAAAGGTGATGTTATGGGTATTCTATTGCATGTATTTTTCACTATGGACACATTTCTATTTGCTGAATGCTTAAGAGTTAGACTGCTAGGCCTTCCTTCCCATATTCTACCTTAATCCCTTCAGAACTCATTCTTTCATACTTTTAATTTCTAATGCAGTCACGTGTTACCACACACCTAATGTTACACATCCTTCTCTGAACTCTATGCCATTTTTCTTCAAAGCACGGGTATTATTTCTTTTATATGCCTTCATTTTCACATCCCCTTTCATTATTGCCTCACAGTTTGCAAATACACTAACTGCTCTCAGTCTCAAAGAGTATATTCTCAGTAACAACATTCCTTATCTAAACAACATAATATATAAAGCACACAAATATATCATTATTGATAATGCAATCTACATACATAAATGTGTTCTGAACTAACACACAGACAGAAAGCACACACAACCTCAACCTTTTCAGTCACACAAAGTTCATCCCATATTCACATTAGCATACACCAAATCAACCTTACATTAAGCCTTAACCCAGTTTTAACCAACACATTATGCATTTAAACAGCAAGCACATTACATTCAAATAACACTTTGATACCTAATCTCACTGATATTCACAAAACACACCATTTAGCACGTTTACTTATAGTTTGGAGTTAATGGAATTTGAAATGGAAAACCCGTACTAATTTCTATGAGAAGAGGTGTCATGTGTAGTAATGATGCCTCACATGTCATGTCCACTCAACATGTGATTTTTGAATTGACACAGACCTCGGCAAATGCCTCATCTCAATGTTCTATTTAATTCCATTGCCCAGGACGCTGCATCAGCCAAGACAACGTGCCTCAGGCTGAGTCACCCGTGGAGGCCCCAGCATGTAGTCAGGCAACGGGAGAAAAGTCTGCCTTCTCAGAACATCTGATCGGTGTGTCCACCCCATCCAAGCGTCCCCGTCCTGATGAGGATGGTAAGGAATAAACAAATGTGGGATCTGAACTTAATCAAGAGATGTAGCTCGATGGCTCAGCCTACTCTCTACTTAGTTCATTTTCCCCTCAAAAACAGAAAAGGGGCTTCAGGGAAGAAGGACAAGGACTAAGGCTCCTGCAGAGGGACAAGTAGGCAGTGTGCCTTCAAGGACAGGGCAAATTCCTCAGCACAAATTTCCCAAAATAGCAGGCCGGGGACAGCTGGAACTGAGGCAATACACAGTGCTGACGTGCGTGTGTGTGATATTTTACTCAGACCTTCCCCTCAGAGAAGCACAAACTGAGATCCTCACACACTCATTCACACATCTGTCCTCCTTCATACCAGGTAAGGGATCTGCATGTCCTGCATATCCCTTGTTCTCTCATATACACAGGCTTTCCCTCTTTATCTGCCTTTCCCATTCTCTAAGCAGCATTACGGAGTATACGCTTACCTTCATTTCATCACATAATCATTATCAGATTCACCCACGCACACGCGAATTCCATAATTAGTCCACATCACCTCACACAGATAACCTTTTTAGGTCAAAGTCTAATAAAGTTATATGCCCTGAAGATAATTTACTTTCATCTGTTGCCTTTTTTTTTTTTAATTTCTTTATTCATTAAGGTATCACATATTTGTCCTCACCCCCCATTCCCAGCCCACACCCCTCCCCACACATGCCCCCACACCCCTGTTGTCCTTAACCGCTGGTTAGGCTCATATGCTTGCACACAAGTCCTTTGGTTGATCTCTCCCCTTTACCCCCACCCTGCCCTACCTTCCCTCTGAGGCCCGACAGTCTGATCCATGCCTCTTTGTTTCCGGGTCTGTTCTTGTTTATCAGTCTATGTTGTTCATTATTTCCCCTAGATGAGTGAGATCATGTGCTATTAGAAATACACTTGTAAGAACCGAAAATGAGACAAGCAGTAATGGTTATGCTGACAGGCAAATGAATCAGTCTGTAGTGAGTTTCTTTCTGGGCCAACAGTTCTTTTGAGACCCAATTTCAATGTCACACAGTTCCTTATGTGTACATGTCAGCCTTGACATTTCAGTTCTGGATGGTGGACAAATGGTGGTAATGCTGGTCTGACCCTCTCTGGTTTGGTCCTGGGCAACCTGTAGTGACGCACAGCTGTTAACTGCTAGTAAGGCAAGGCGACGTCAGCGTCTTCCACCTCTGGACTGCTTCTCTTCTGTCTTGATGGCTGGAGTAGTCCTGTCGATACCTCTCTGTTGCTGGAATCCGCATGGTCTCGGAGTTGTTTTCCGAAAATATACAAACATATTCTTGAACAAAAGTTAACAACGGAATATTTTCTAATCTATACGGCACTTCAGATACCAGGCCTTCAGATCTTCACTGAACTCAACATTCTGAGATCTTAAACACACCTCCCCTAATACTCTCAGTATCATGGTCTTAGAGTAAGAACAAGTACCAGTCATGCACCATTCACATGTGCTGTCATACCACAGAGCAAACATGCACACACTCATTCCCCATCCTCCTTACCAACATGGAAAACACTCACCATAAATATTCTAATACATACATACCACTCCAAAAATACTTGCATACAAAACTACATCCGCATCCTCACATTGTTATACCATGTAAACACCTCAAGGTATGCCACACACTGAATTTTGAAATATAATCTGTGCATGCACTTTCACTCCAAATTCTCCTGTGGACATCTTAACCCCTATAGCCTTCACACACCTCGTCTACCTTTCTCATGGTGGAAATTTTCTTTCCCAGTATTCCATCAACCACGTCGAAAAGTTTCCTGTACTGGAGCCATTGAGAAGGCTGCATTCCAGTCAGTTAGGAAACAGAAGAACACACGGGGGCACTTACAAGGTTTGTATGGCGAAGCCTGAAATGGCACAGGTCATTTCCATTCATTTTCCATTGTAGAAATGTAATCTCATGGTCAGAACTACCTGCAAGGACAGCTCACAAAGATAACATAGTTGTATGTGCAGGTTGAAAGAAGACAGCAATCTCTGTTCCATTTTCAAAGAAGCCACTTTGAACAAACCCACTTACTCAGGACATATATTGGCACAATAACTACTTCTGTGCACTTAATATTTTCATAGGAACCACATTACACTCTCCATCCAGGCTTGTGTGTGCTCAATGAGTGTGGTACATAGTAGACTCCATGATTAATGGACAGATGAATACACAAATAACAATCATGGACTGCATAGCTATTATTTTTATTTAATTTCTCAGGAAAGCGGAATTCACGAGAAGGTGCTTTGCAGCGCAGACACAAGGCAGGGGCCCTAACTCAACACCAGAAAGCATGGAAGGCCTCTTCTTCAGAAGGCATCTCGTCTAAAGACAAGGGAAATGATGCTGGTAAGGAGGGACTATTGAGTAGGATGATGCTGGTAAGAAGGGACTATTGAGTAGGTAGGTGGGATCTAGACAGAACCCGGAGTGGAGCTGAGCGTTTCTGCCCATTAATCAACAATAGGCTGCCCCGTACAAACAGATACCCCAATGATTCTGCATCTTCTCAGTGGGATCAGCACAGAAGCAATACTTTCCAAGGAAAAACATTGAAAACAGCTGGAGTGAGCCGAAGGAGATCAGTGGAGAACAGGGTTCTATTTGAAGAAATAAAGGAAAAGGGCCTAAGGGGATGAGAGTTTGATCAGAGAAACATGGAAGAATATGTTCCTGTGAGCTGGCCAAGGGCATGGCATATTACCAGGCACCTGTAAAGCACTAACTTATCAAAGGCCCAATGTGGTAGGATCCTCAAGAACTAACTTGACATAGAGTGCAGAGATACCCAGGCAAAGACACCATCACATCCATATCTTTCCATAGCCAGTGTTTCCCATTCACATTCATCCCATATAAGACCCCTTTGCTGTCACTGTCCCATCATTCATTTCCCTACAATCTTCCACATGCATCTAAATTTTCCATGGTCGATTTTTGTCCATACCATGCAAACAGGTCTAATTTCTCTGACTCCTAAGACCCTAGATTAGTATCCTTGTTTTTACATTTTATGGAAATAGAAGGGCACAATATATACTTTGTGTCTACCTCCTATCAATAATCACTATATTTGTGGAATTTATCCACGTTGCGTATGACGTTAATTTTGTTCCTTTTTGGTACATGTATATCATTGCATGAATATTATATTTTCATTGACTATAATGATCTGATCTTTAGGGTTGCTTTCAGTCTGAACTGCTTGAAAAAGTGATGTTGTGGGTATTCTACGGCATGTATTTTTCACTATGGACACATTTCTATTTGGTGAATGCTTAAGAGTTAGACTGCTAGGCCTTAGTTCCCATATTTGATCTTAATCCCTTCAGAACTCAATCTTTCATACTTTTAATTTCTAATGCAATCACGTGTTACCCCACACCTAATGTTACACATCCTTCTCTGAACTCTATGCCATTTTTTCAAAGCACAGATATTATTTCTTTTATATGCCTTCATTTTCACATCCCCTTTCACTATTCCCTCACATTTTGCAAATACACCAACTGCTCTTAGTCTCAAAGAGTATATTCTCAGTAACAACATTCCTTATCGAAACAACATAATATGTAAAGCACATAAATATATCATTATTGATAATGCAATCTACATACATAAATGTGTGCTGAACTAACAGACATAAAGCACACACAACTTTAACCTTTTCAGTCACACAAAGTTCATCCCATTTCACATTAGCAAATACCAAATCAACCTTACATTAAACCTTAACCCGTTTTTAACCAGCACATTATGCATTTAATCAGCCAGCACGTTACATTCAAATAACACTTTGATACCTAATCCCACTGATATTCACAAAACACACCATTTAGCAAGTTTACTTATAGTTTGGAGTTAATGGAATTTGAAAAGGAAAGTTCTTATTAATTTCTATGAGAAGAGGTGTCATGTGTAGTAATGGTGCCTCCTCACATGTCACGTCCACTCAACACGTAATTCTTTTTCTTTTTTCTTTTTTTTTAAATTTCTTTATTGATTAAGGTGTCACATATTTGTCCTCATCCCCCCATTCCCATCCCACACCCCTCCCCATGGATGCCCCAACCCCCTGTTGAACTTAACCATTGGTTAGGCTCATATGCATGCACACAAGTCCTTTGGTTGATCTCTCCCCGCTCCCTCCACCCTCCCCTACCCTCCTTCTGAGGCCCGATAGTCCGACTGATGCCTCCTTGTTTCTGGTTCTGTTCTTGTTCATCAGTCTATGTTGTTCATCATTTCCCCTAGATGTGCGAGATCATGTGTCACTAGAGATATACTTATAAGAACTGAATGTGAGACGAGCAATAATAGTTATGCTGACAGTCAAATGTATCAGTCTGTAGTGAGTTTCTTTCTGGACCAACAGTTCTTTTGAGACCCAATATCAATGTCCACCAGTTCCTTATGTGTGCATTTCAGCACTGACCCCTCAGCTCTGGATGGTAGACAAATGGTGGTAATGCAGGTCCGATACCCTCTGATTTGGTCTCGGCCGGACCCAGTGGCACGGCTTCACCCGGACTCAGGGGCATGTGGCCTCACCCGGACCCGGGACCCAGCCTCACCCGGATCCACGGGCACACGACCTCACCTGGACCCAGGATCCAGCTTCACCCGGACCCCGGGGTGCATGGCCTCACCCGGACCCAGGGGCGCGTGGCCTCACCCAGACCCAGGTGCGCGAGGCCTCACCCGGACCCGGGACCCAGCCTCACCCGGATCCAGGGGCACACGGCCTCACTCGGACCCGGGATCCAGCTTCACCCGGACCCAGGGGTGCATGGCCTCACCCGGACCCAGGGGCGCGTGGCCTCTCCCAGACCCATGGTCGCGTGGCCTCACCCGGATCCAGGGGCGCATGGCCTCACCCGGACCCAGGGGCGTGAGCCCTCACCTAGACCCAGGGGCGTGTGACCACACCCGAGCCCAGGGGCATGCAGCTTCGCCCGGACCCAGGACCCAGCCTCACCCGGATCCAGGGGCACACGGCCTCACCCGGACCCGGGATCCAGCTTTACCCGGATCCAGGGGCGCGTGACCTCACCCGGACCCAGGGGCGCGTGGCTTCTCCCAGACCCAGGGGCACATGGCCTCACCCGGGCCCGGGACCCAGCCTCACCCAGATCCAGGGGCACACGGCCTCACCCGGACCCGGGATCCAGCTTCACCCGGACCCAGGGTCGCATGGCCTCACCCGGACCCAGGGGCGCGTGGCCTCACCCGGACCCGGGACCGAGCCTCTCCCGGATCCAGGGGCACACGGCCTCACCCGGGCCCGGGATACAGCTTCACCCGGACCCAGGGGCGCGTGGCCTCTCCCAGACCCAGGGTCGCGTGGCCTCACCCGGGTCCAGGGGTGCACGGCCCCATCCGGACCCAGGATCCAGCCTCACCCGGACCTAGGGGCGCATAGCCTCACCCGGACCCAGGGGGGCGGCCCCACCGGGACCCGGCACCCAGCCTCACCCAGACCCAGGGGGATGCGGCCTTACCCGGATCCAGGGGCATGTGGCCTCGCCCGGACCCGGGACCCAGCCCCACCCCGACCCAGTTCCCAGCCTCACCCGGACCCAGGGGTGCGCGGCCCCACCCGGACCTGGGACCCAGCGGGGTTTCGTCTTCTTGATCCCAATTCCTGTTGGTCAATTCCCTCTCAGCAATTCCTTCGGCCATTTTCTCAGAGTTCTGGGGCGGCTTCCGCAGAACTCGTTGGGCTGCGGGCTCGGCGAAGCTCCGGTGTGCCCGGTGCGCGGTCGCGGGCTGGTCCGGGGTCGCTGCGTCGGCCCTTGGGTCTGCACTTCCGCAAGGAAGTTACTCCCACTCTCCGACACGAAGGCTGAGAGTCCAGCCTCTCCCGGCGTCAGGGTCTCCCGCGAGTCCCCAGAAACTGGATTTCAGGGTGATGGGGAGCTACTCTCCCCTAGGGTTAGAAAAAAAGCCGCAAGACCCTTCCCCCGCCACCAGTCAGACCCACGCCCCTCCGCACCAGTCAGACCCACGCCCCTCCGCACCTTATCCCTTCCGAGTTCGCTCTTTCCTCTCCCTATTAGCTGTAAATCCACCCTTCAGCCAGCTCTCCTGTGGTTCTGGGTGGCAGACGCTCTGTCCTCCAGTTGTATTTTTGAAATTGCTGTGTGCGGCGCAGTTCATTTGTTTAACTTTGCCGCCTTCTTGGTTCTCCTCTCTCAAAATGGCTAAAAGACTTGAATGTAAGATGGGAAATCATAAAAAATCCTCCAAGTCGGTGTCGGCGACCTCCGGGGCCCCGAGGATCTCACTGGACAGCTCGGCCAGGTCGGTGACGCGGATGGGCCCGTCCTGCAGAAAGATGGTCTCTTCCATCACCGAGAGCCACTGCGCCGAGTCCACGGCCGCCGCCACAGCAGCTGCCGCGGCCGCCCACGAGCTCATGGCCCCGGCTGAGGTGCTGACTGAGAGGAGCAGCCGCCACTGATATTCACAAAACACACCATTTAGCAAGTTTACTTATAGTTTGCGTTAATGGAATTTTTTAGGAAAGCTTCCGAAAATTTCTATGCGAGAAGAGGTGTCATGTGTAGTAATGATGCCTCCTCACATGTCACGTCCACTCAACACGTAATTCTTGAATTGACTCAGACCTCGGCAAATGCCTCATCTCAATGTTCTATTTTATTCCATTGCCCAGGACGCTGCATCAGCCAAGACAACGTGCCTCAGCCTGAGTCGCCCGTGGAGGCCGCAGCCTGTAGTCAGGCAGCAGCAGAAAAGTCTGCCTTCTCAGAACATCTTATCGGTGTGTCTACCCCATCCAAGCGTCCCCGTCTTGATGAGGATGGTAAGGAATACACAGGTGGGATCTGAGTTTGGTCAAGAGATGTAGCTCAGTTCCTCAGTCTACTCTCTATTACTTCACTTTCCCCTCAAAAACAGGAAGGGGCTTTAGGGCAGAAGGACCAGTACTAAGGCTTCTGCAGAGGGACAAGTAGGGAGTGTGCCTTCCAGAACTGGGCTCAGTCCTTCAGCACAAATCCCCATGCAGCACTGGGACAGCTGTGGCTGAGGTAGAGCACAGTGGTGACATGTGCATGGAGTTTACTCAGAACCTTCCCCTCAGATGAGCACACACACAGATCTTCACACTCTCTCACACATCTGTCCTCCTTCATAGCAGGTAAGGCCCCATTTCTGCTGCTTTTCCCTTGTTCTCTCATATACACAGGCCTTCCCTCCTCATCTGTCTTTCCCATTCTCTGGCAGCATTACCAGGTGCACTCTTACCTTCATTCCTTCACACAATCACTTTCATACTCACCCATTTACACACTAATTCCATAAATAATCTACATCCACTCTACTTGTGGAATTTATCCATGTTGTGCATGACGTTAATTTTGTTCCTTTTTGGTACATGTATATCATTGCATGAATATTATATTTTCATTGAATATACTTATCTGATCATTAGGGTTGCTTTCAGTCTGAACTGCTTGAAAAAGTGATGTTGTGGGTATTCTATTGCATGTATTTTTCACTATGGACACATTTCTATTTGGTGAATGCTTAAGAGTTAGACTGCTAGGCCTTAGTTCCCATATTTTATCTTAATCCCTTCAGAACTCAATCTCTTTAGGTCAAACTCACATAGATAACCTCTTTAGGTCAAACTCACATACCCTAAAGGATAGGAACTTTCATCTCTTGTGCCCCTAACTAACCATATCACTTCATCCACCAGGCCTGAGACCTTCATAGAGCTGAACACTCTGAGAGCACATACACACCTCCCCCAACACTCTCAATCTCACTGTCTCACAGTAAAAACATGTACCACTCCTGCACTGTTCACATGCGCTGTCACACCACATAACAAGCATGCACTCACCCATTTGCCATCCTCTTTTAGCAACATGGAACACTTCCCAGATATGTCCAAGAAGAAACATACAACTCTACATGAACATGCTAATCATCCTCCTTCTTACAGTTATACCATGTAAATACCTCAAATATAGCACACCACACATAGAATTCTGAAGTATCACATATATATCTATTTTCACTTCACATGGTCACATATTGCACTTGTACCTTACAGTCCTTACATATATTTTCTAATCCTTTTATGTTTCAAATTTTCTTTCCTAGAAATCAAGGAGCTGCCTGTATCTCAGCACTCGGAGCAAACGGAGGACTCCTCTGACTATTTACATACTTACATTCCGTCCCATGCACTTAATAAGAACGAGCCCTTTCAGTCCCCAGTACATGGGACAGATGTGAGGCCCATGAAAATGTACTATATGCGTGTACAATTGAAAAGGGGTGTGGCCGTCTTATTCCATACAAAGGAAGGGTTGGTGCCTCCCTCAAAAAAGATCAAAATGGAAGAAATGACCTATCTTGGAAAAGTCCATAAAGATGTCCCTTTCTCTCACATGTCTGAGAAGAAACACCTAATTGCCCGTGAGCCGATGTTAGACAGCAGAGCCCAGGAGAAAAGGGGGGAGGCTGACCGTCCAGCACAGCGTCCAGCTCTAGGCGGGTATCCCAGCGCTAAGACGCCTGAGTGGCTGGTGGCCCTGGACAGTGGGTTCAGGTGCATGGCCTGCTGCCGGGTCTTCCCCAGCCTAGAAGTCCTCCAGGAGCATGTGGAGTGCGGGGTCAGGGAGGGCTTCAGCTGCCATGTTTTCCATAGGGCCATGGCTCATCTAAAGTACAAAGAGCGTATGAGGAAGAAGAAGGAGAAAAAAAAGAAGGCAACATTTAGATTCTAGAAGGAAAAACATTTGGCATGAAGACAAACTTGTACAACTAAACAGACTGTTTTTCAGCCCCTAAAAGAGAGCAAGTGAAAGTTAGACTCCACTGAGGAGGGTTCATTCCCTTTGAGCAGGCAGAGTATCCAACCTTTTTACGCATATCTACCACCACCATCTCTACACCCCTACCACCTGTCTCAGCAGACAGTCCCTTGTAATACCATCCACCACTTTCCTGAGGGACAAGAAGGCAGACCACACCATCCCAGATACTGCCTTTCCTCTATCCAAGTTTATTATATACCATCCTTGATGCATGTTTGATGCAAAATTTTGATAGTACAGATTGTCATTCCCATCCCCTGTACCCACCTCCACTTTTCCATGAAATTGGTCTTTGTTAAAAAAATTTACATATTTTTCTATATCCCTTTCTTTAAATGAAGATATACCTTTTTCCAATATCTCCCTCTGATGTATTCACCCTCACAATTATTTGGCTGGAAGACAGACATTATGGAGGTATAAAAAGGCACTGCATGGATGAAAGCAAAAGCAACTATAATCCACCTCGAACCGTCTATGAACGTGTGGAAACACAGGTGCATATACACTTCTTATACATACATATCCATGGGGAAGAATGGAGCACACAATGAACAATTACCAGATACTCTAATATTTATATTAACATATGTGTATGTATACAGGTTTCTAAAATGTCAGAGTGCCTATTTAAGGTTAATAACTTTAGAAGGGTGAGAGCTACCAACTTGAAAAACACTATTTCCATTTTTATTTACATGCATGTCATTTATACTCCCTTGACTTTGTACCTTTTGAACTGTCAATGTTAATTTTTCTCTCTCTCCCATCTTCAGAGGGTAAGAAAAAATGACAATTCAAAAAGTATTATTTCTAATTCCAAAAACTATAAGGGAGAATGGAAATTAAAATAGATCCACTTTTCAATGATCTTTATAATTTGTAGCTTTTACCCTTTTGAAATTATTAAAGCTTAAACCTGTACTATGATATTTTGGATACCTTTATGTATTCATATTAGATTGTCTTGTAATTTTTCATTTTGTGCTGCATCCTTCCCCATAAAAACACATGTATAAAAACTATATATGCACCCGTGTGTCCACAAGTACATAGAAGCTAAGAGATGGATTACAGTTGCTGTTGTTTGCATCTGAGTATTTTTTTACTTTTTCCTTTGAAAAGAGGCTCTGTTTTCTGCCAAATATGTGGGCAAGTCAGACTAGTCAAGTGAGGTCATTACTTCTCTGCCTTCCTGTCATCATCCGACCCAGTTACCCCGAGTAAACATCTATCCCTGACCAATCTGTACTGATAACTTGGAAGGTAAAACAGGAGAGAGAGAGAGATTGGGGTGGTGGTGGTGGTGGTTGTAGTGGTGGTGGTGTTTATCCTTTGTTTGCAACTCAAAGTTTTTCCACTCTTCAATTCCTCTCTGTTGAAAGATCGGGCTGTTTAAACTGTGACTTTAAGTCATTAAGCCTCAGCACTAACTCTTCAATAAGATCTTGGTTTTTTTCCTCAATTAGCCTAAGCCATTGCCTGTTGTTTGTAACATGTTCTTTAATTAATTAGCTTCAACATAATAATTTCTTCCATTTGAATAGCTGAAATGACATAACCTAGAAAGGAGGAACACATTATATTCCTCTGACTTCATATTGAAACACTAAGGGATATACTGGTAGCCAGTACATATACTCTGTCCTTGATTAATTAGGAAAGTGCATTTAGCATAGTAGCCAACATTTTTATGCACATCTACCACCACAATCTCTACAACCATCGCAGCAATATGAGCAGACGGCCCCTTTTAATACCACCTAGCACTTTCCTGAGGAAAAAGGCAGACCACACATCCCAGATACTGTCCTACCCTCTATCCAACTTTATTATACCCCCTACATATGTCACCCATGAGTACACGCGTGATGCAAAAGACTGTAAGCACCTTAGAAATTTAATAATATAGATTGTAATATCCCTCCCCTCTACTCAGCCCTCATATATCTATGAAAGTGTTTTGTTAGGATAGCATGTACTGGAGCCTAGAATGTATTTGCAAAGTAACATCTATTGATCTGTTCCATATGGAATTTTGTTAAATGAGTAAAGCAAATAAAATTTCTTACATGCTACCAATTCCATTTTTGGCATTCACTATTTGTCCTTATTTTCTATATGATGGCTAATAAGTCTATTATCTGTATATGTTACACTAAGTTATTTTCCCCATTTTCTAAAAAAAAAAAAAAAAAAAAGCATGTATATATCCTGTTGAGATTCAAAATCCTCTCTATGCTTGTCATCATTTTCTGCCTCATTCCAGTATACCTAATACTAAGTACACTATAAAATGTCTTTAAAAGTCTAGTACTTTCTACAGTGTCTACCCAAGAATGATTCCAGTATCTAAAATTATGTTTTGTATAATAAGGATAGCTTTTAATTTTCTACAAGTTAAAAATTGAGGACACTGAAAAAAACATTTTCCCTTATTATTGAGTTGTGCCTTTGTTTTAAATTCATAATAATTTTATATTGTAAAATTTTTATTTATTCATAGCATAGTAATGTTTTGAAAGTTTTCTCTTGAAGATAGAGTGGCTTAGAAAGAGTTTCCTATATTTATTAATTTTTAAAAATTATATTTTTATTGATGTCAGAGAAGAAGGGAGAGGGAGAGATAGATGAAGATAGAGTGACTTGGAAAGAGTTTGCTATTTTTTATTATTTTTAAAAAATATATTTTTTTATTGATTTCAGAGAGGAAGGGAGAGGAAGAGATAGAAACGTCAAAGATCAGAGAGAATTCTAGATCAGCTGCCTGCTGCACCTCCTTCCCTCCCTGGGGATGGAGCCTGTAACCGGGTCATGTGCCCTGACCAGGAATGGAACAGTGACCTCCTGTTCATAGGTCAACACTCAAAGACTAAGCCACACATGCCAGGCAGAAATGAGTTATTTTTTTGTAATTTTTAATATTTTTATTGAATTTTTTGGGTTGACATTGGTTAATAAAACAATACAGGTTTCAAGTGTTCTATAACTCAATAAAACATCATCTGCATATTGATCACCCAAACTAAAGTCACTTTTTGTCACCATTTCTTCCTTCATTACTACCTTTAATCTCCCCCTTATTCCATCCACCTCCTTATTTTATCCGGCCCCCAACCACCCAGCTGTCAACCTGATCTATGTAGCTGTGCTTCTGTTTCTATTTTGTTTGTTTCAATGATCTGTTCATTAGATTCCACATCTAAGTGAGATTGTATGGCATTTGTTTTTCTCTGATGGACTTATTTCACTTAGTGTAAGAATCTCCATTTCCATCCATGTTGTTGCAAAAGGTAAGATTTTCTTCTTTTATATGCCTCAGTGGTATCTCATTGTGTAAATGTACCAAAGGTTTTTTATCTACTCATCTACTGAAGGGCACTTGGGCTGCTTCCAAATCTTGGCTGTTGTTAATAATACTGCAATGAAGATGGGGGTGCATACATTCTTTGGAATCAGTATTTCAGGTTTCCTCGGATATATTACCAGAAGTGGAATTGCTGGGTCATAAGGCAGAATGCTCAAGAGAGTGGGAATAGCGGGAACAAACATCTATATAATAATGACCATATATGACAGCTCACATCCTACTCAATGTGCAAAAACTAAGTGTTTCCCTTAATATCAGGAATAAGAGAGTGATGTCTGCTTTCACCACTCTTAAAGAGCACAGCCTTGGAAGTTCTAGCCACAGCAATCAGACTAGTAAAAGAAATAAAAGGCATCCAAATTGGAAAGAAGTAAAGCTATCATTATTTGTAGATGACATGATACTATATTCTGAAAACCATAGACACCACCAAAAAACTACTAGAAGTGATAAATGAATTCAATAAAGTAGCAGGCTACAAATTAATATTCAGAAATTTTGGCATTTTTATACACCAGTAATGAACTATCAGAAAGAGAAATTAAGAACAATCCCATTTACAATTGCAAATAATAATAATGTACCTAGGAATAAATTTAACTAAGGAAGTAAAAGACCTGTATTTGGAAAATTATAATATATTAAAGAAATTGAGGGAGATACAAATAATACATCTATTTTAAATTTAAAAACCTAGAAGTCTGGGCAACCTTGGCCTTTGGTAAGAAAAGGGGATTTCTCTGCCAGCCACAAAGATTAAGATATGCACCCCACAGCCTTGGCTGGTGTGTTCAGTGATTAGAGCAGTGGTCGGCAAACTCATTAGTCAACAGAGCCAAATATCAACAGTACAACAAAAACTGACTTCTGCGCATGGGCCACGAAGTTTCAATCGTACTGTACGTGCGCGCCTGCATGTGGTATTTTGTGGAAGAGCCACACTCAAGGAGCCAAAGAGCCACATGTGGCTCGGGAGCCGCAGTTTGCTGACCACAGGATTAGAGTATCGGCACACCCACCCAAGGGTAATCGGTTGGATTACCAGTCAAGAGCATGTGTCTGGGTTGTGGGTTCCCTCCTTTCCTTCCACTTCCTGTAAAAAGCAATGGAAAAAATATAATCAGGTGAGCATTAAAAATAAAAAAGATACGCACCTATACATAACAAAATGAGATGGCTGTTAGGTAAGATTTTATTATTTAAAATGTATCGGGGTGGCATTGGTTAAAAAGATCATAGAGGTTTCAAGTGCACATTTCTATAATACATGATCATTGTATGCCCACCACCCAAACTGAAATAATCTTCTCTCACCATATACTTGACCCCCTTTACCCTTTTCTACCCCCTCCCCCACTTCCTTTCCCTCTGGTAAGCACCATACTGTTGTCTGTATCTGTGAGTTTTTGTTTTTCTTATTTGCTTATTTGTTGCTTTAAGTTTCATATCCCACATATGTGTAAAATCATGTGGCTCTTAACTTTTTCTGTCTGACTCACTTTGCTTAAGCATGATATTCTCAAGGCCCACCCATGATGTCACTAGTGGCAGTTTTAATAAAAGTGTAAATTATGAATGACCTTAAAAACAAACAAAAAGGAGACTAAGTTTCTGTGAAACAGGCAGGAGCACCTTCCTGAAATGACATAAGCTGGTAGAGGAAAAGACAGAGAGAACCAATGTTGAAGTACCACAGTAGACCAGAATAATTGTTTTTAAAGCAGCCTTAAACTAAGTTCCCATGTAACGGGTAAATTGTAATTATGAAAACTAACGAAATATCAAAAGTGTAAGTAATGTGTTCTAAACTGAGCTTTGTGAGAATTGAATTAAAAATACTATATGTTAAAGAAAAAATGAATGATAATGTCCAATATATCACATATATAAATCTATAAACTTAAATAAGATCGAAAAGAACACATAAACATAACAGATCAGGATAATAGTATTCTTAATATTATTATTTTTTTGTGCTGTCTTTGAATAAGGAACACTTGAAGGCTAATATATGTAATTCAATTTGACAAAAACTTCTGTGTCTCGATCAATGTAAAGAATTTATATAAAAGAACTGTGAAATTAAAATGAAATAAAAAACTCTAAATTAATATGATAATGCTGAATAAAATGTTAAACATTTGACATTAATTTTACCACTTGATGGGCAAAAGAGAATACTATGAAATATGTATTCAGATTAGGTGAATTAATGATAATATATAATAAAAATTCTGGCTATCTGTGCTCTAAGATAAAGGTGGTTTGTGCAATCAAATTAGAACTCCTCTTTTTATTAAAAAAACACACGATTTAATAGGCTTTATGTTTTAGAGTAGTTTCAGGTTTACAGCAAAATTAAATGGAAGGTACAGAGATTTCTCATATATCCCGTCTCCACACTTGCATAGTCTCCACCATGACCAACGTCCTCCATCAGAGTAGTACATGTCTTACAACTGATGACTGCGCACTGATGCATCTTCGTCATCCAGAGTCCACAGTTTAACCTTGGGTTCACTCTTGATATTGTGTATGTCATGGGTTTGGACAAATATATGACATGTATCCAACATGATAGTGTCGTATGCAGTAGTTTTACTGTTCTAAAAACCCTCTGTGCTCTGCTTATTCATCCCTTCCCTCCTCCATCCCCTGGAAATCATTGATATTTTTACTGTTGCCATAATTTGCCTTTTCCAGAATGTCATATATTTGAAATGAAACAGGGTGTAGCCTTTTCAGATGGACTTATTTCACTTAGATATAGGCATTTGTTTTCTCCATGTCTTTTCATAGCTCATTACTTTTTAGTGCTGAGTAATATGTCAATGTCTCAATGTACTAGGCTAGGGTTTATTTGGCCATTCACCGACTGAAGGACATCTTGTTTGCTTCCAAGTTTTGGCAATTATAAATAAAGCTGCTATAAACATCCATGTTCAGGGTTTTTGTGTGAACGTAAGTTTTCAACTCCTTAGGTAAATACCATGGAATATGATTATTGGTAAGAGTATGTTTAGTTTTGTGAGAAACCATCAAGTTGTCTCCAAAGTGAGAATTATTTTTTTAACAACATGAGTGAGAAGATTTCTAACATCTCCATGGTTCATTAAGAACAATGCTGGCAATTAATAAAAAAACAATTATTATAATGTCTCACTTGCATTTTGCTATGCAATTCTTTTTATAAAAAAGACTTATGGAGATCAAAAAATTAAACTGCAACATTTTCCCAAAGAATAAACCATTTCAGTACGTGGTGGAATCTTTTATACTAGAGTCCTGATGCACAAAATTTGTGCACTCAGGCGGTGTCCCTCGGAGTCTGGAAGCCCTCAGGGGATGTCTGACTGATGGCTTAGGCCTGCTCCTTTAGCACTGCCAGGAGAGGCTCCCACCACTGCCGCTGTGCTTGCCAGCCGTGAGTCCGGCTTCTGGCTGAGCAGCACTCCCCTTGTGGGATCAGGCTGAATCTGGCTCTCCGACATTCCCCGAGGGGTCCCGGATTGCGAGAGGGTGCAGGCCAGGCTGAGGGACCCCACCGGTGCACGATCGGGGCCAGAGAGAGACGTGGGAGGTTGGCCAGCCGGGGAGGGGCTGCGGGAGGGCTCCAGGTCATGTCCGGCCCATCTTGTTCAGTCCCGATCGGCTGGACCCCAGCAGCAAGCTAACCTACTGGTCAGAGTGTCTTGCCCCTGGTGGTCAGTGCACATCATAGCGACTGGTCGACCGATCAACTGTCTGCCCCCTGGTGGTCAGTGCATGTCATAGCGAGCAGTTGAGTGGCCTTAGCATATCATTAGCATATTACACTTTGATTGGTTGAACGTACGTCCGACCAGACACTTAGCATATTAGGCTTTTATTATATAGGATTACTCATGCAGAGAAGTCTACAACTTAGAACTTATTTTCTTGTTTAAAACATATAGATCTATAACTCAAAGCTTTTTCAATGAATATTATAAAGAGCTTACATCTATATGAACAATGTAAAGCGAACAACTGAATTTCACAAACTGAGAACAAATATTACATTGACATACTGAGAAGTTACAATTTGACTCATAACTTGGTTTATGAACTACATTCTGTAACGTATTAGAAGGGTTTAACACAAATTATGAACTGACACCTTTCATTTGTCTCATTAGTGCTATATATGATATATTTCCTAGCGGCAGAGCAAACTAAGTCAAGTGTGATTAAAACAGATACTACTCCCCCCCCCCCCCCCTCTGCCCTGCCATGGCCTGCCAGACAAACTTATTTTTATTCTAAAAGACAACTCAAATGTTCCCTCCTCAGTGAAGATTTCTGGGATCATTTTCCTTGCAGCCTCCATCTGTGCTTCCAGAACAATACGTACAGAGACCTGCACTGGCTGCATTATTCTGGTTGTTTGCCCGCTTGTGGTTCTGTGCTCCTTGAGAGCACCTCTGCATCCAGCAATCTCTATGAAATGCTTGTGCAATGAGCAGGGAGAAAAGTGAATAATACATTTTGCTGTGTTATGACCTGACAAACAAATAGTGAAGAAACTAAATTTTCAAAACCACATCATTGGTTTTCTGATTGCAAAGACTCTTAACTTTCTGAATGAATAGTAACTGAAAGTGACTTCTTAAGAACTATCCATCACACAGATTTTCCTATATATCATTCAAATTTTCACTATTGATTTAATGTATCATCTATTATAAAACATTCTTTATTTGTTCCACTGCTTTATGGCATACCATGTATTTTTTCACAGTATTATCTCCTTCATGAAATGAAGCTTTTAAAAAAGTATCTTTCTAATTTCTTTACCAACTAAATTTTGATATCCTAGAATGACTGGCTTCTCTTTCTCTTTATTTTATTGACTTCAGAGAGAGGAAGAGAGAAGAGTAGAGAGAGACAGAAACATCAATGATGAGAGAGAATCTTCCATCGGCTGCCTCCTGCACATCCCACACTAGGGATGAAGCCCTCACCCAAGCATGTGCCCTGATCAGGAATCAAACCGTGACATTCTAGTTCATGGGTAGATGCTCTACCACTGAGCAATACCAGCCTCATGAACTTGGCTTCTCTCTAAGAAAGAATCCCACTTGCCCACAGGCTGTGCCCAATGCTTTACCCAGAACTCAACAATCGTTCCTTGTTATTCATTTATATAAATGGACTATATATTTAGCATCCAGAAAAATCAAACAAAACAGTTTGAAAAGAAAGCATATTTACAAAAACTTAACATATTTACAGAACACACTAACTCTGACTTACAATAGGATATAAAAAAGTTTATATTACAAATACACACAACAGTTTGGCTCAGTGGATAGAGCATCAGTCTGCGGACTTACAATAGGATTACAAACCCCCAGTTGAAAAATGTTTCTAAAAAATATCAATAAAATATATTTTTAAAAAATACATTGAATACTATAAGCTACAGTATCAGTCGTTTACCCTTCTGATCACATGCATCACCACAGAGTATCATACCATAGATTGCCAGCCCAGGAAAAGGTCAAAATTCAAAATTTGGAGTATGGTTTCCATGAAATTGCTTTCATACTATAGTAAAGTTAAAAAATTATCTCTTAAAATTATAAGTCATGCCCTAGCTGGTTTGGCTCAGTGAATAGAGTGTCAGCCTGTGGACTTAAGGATCTTGGGTTCGATTCCGGTCAAGGGTACATGCCCGGGTTGTGGGTTTGATCCCCAGTAGGGGGCGTGCAGGAGGCAGCCAATAAATGATTCTCTCTCACCCATGCACGAATTCGTGCACTGGGGCTCTATGTATGTTAAAAAACTATAAGTCATTGCCGAAACCAGTTTGGCTCAGTGGATAGAGTGTCAGCCTGCGGACTCAAGGGTCCCAGGTTCGATTCCGGTCAAGGGCATGTACCTTGGTTGCGGGCACATCCCCAGTAGGGGGTGTGCAAGAGGCAGCTGATTGATGTTTCTCTCTCATCAATGTTTCTAACTCTCTATCCCTCTCTCTTCCTCTCTGTAAAAAATCAATAAAATATATAAAAAAAAACAAAAACAAAAACAAAAAAAACTATAAGTCATGAACTGTCTGTATATATACACATACGTATACATGGAAATAAAGGATTAAAATTGTTTTCTCCTTATTTGCTTTGGTTACTTAAGAAATGTAGGAATGTTTTCTTCTAATGAAGGTGTATATGAGATAAAGTTTACAGAGAGAGTTGTTTGTTTCTGGTGGGAGTTATGTCCTAATAGCTCCTTGACTAAATTGCTGGTAAGAAACAGCTTGTGTATTAAATCTTCACTGAAATAATGAGGTCAAAATCTCCCCAGACTTTCTCTGGATAAACTTCACTAAGTCCTCTGACTATATTTAGATTTAGCAGCTATTGGGAATTTACAGTGGAGCATGAAAAGCATTATACTCTCTAAGATGCCTGTTGTATATCACATTTTGCGGTTAAAAAATGACATTTTGCCAGGTCCAAACATAGAGGTGACCCTTAAATTTCAAAACCGAATTGTGGAGGATGAAGTCTAGTAATTGCTTTGATATTTTATTACAAAGATTTTACTATTGCCAAGTGACTTATTCTAAACGGCACAAAACTAAGGTGAGGGGTGGTATGATATCAGGAAAAATAAAGCATAGAGTACAATTCTCCAAAACCAAAATATAAAGATTATAATCTCTGAAGGCTTTGAAAAAAAGTTGACAAAGTAAAACATAGGGTAAAAGTAATGGAAAAATAAAAGATCCTTTTATTTCATCAGTATGCATAGAAGCAGAAGATCAGACTGTAAGGATTCTTAGGAAGAATGCAATACCATCCTCAATTTACAGGTAAGAACACTGAGGACAAGGAAAAGTAAGAATATCCCCAAGGGCATGGGAGCAGAAATAAAAGAGCAACATTTTAAGGCCTTGAAATTAGTGTCAAATGTAAAAACAGTTGTAATACCTGGCTTAGGTCTTGGCACAGTGTAGGCCTCCAAAACACTTTCATTCTCTTATTCCTTCCCTTCACCTGTTCACTACTGTGAAGGGCATTGTAACACAGTGACTAAGAAGGGTGGGATTTCACAAGCCGGAATTCCTGGGAATGTAATTAGTTTTCTGTCACCCAGGAGAAGGGAAACCTGTAGGTGCCTCGGATTCCTCATATGTAAATAAGTATTGAAACATGACTTCCATCATAGTGTTACTGGGAAAATTAAGTTAATAAACACAAACATGCTTAGACGAATACCTGACACATAGAACATGCTAATGAAGTTTACCTATTAATATCATAATAATAATAATTATTATTATGATACTAGAGGCCCGGTGCACGAAATTCGTGCACGGAGGGGGGGTTGTCCCTCAGCCCAGCCTGTACCCTCTCCAATCTGGGACCCCTTGAGGGATGTCCGATGTGGGATCGGGCCTAAACGGGCAGTTGGACATCCCTCTCACAATCCAGGACTGCTGGCTCCTGACTGCTCGCCTGCCTGCCTTCCTGATTGCCCTAACCGCTTCTGCTTGCCAGCCTGATCACCCCCTAACCACTCTGTTGCCAGCCTGATTGATGCCTAACTGCTCCCCTGCCAGCCTGTTTGCTCGCCTGCCTGCCTTCCTGATTGCCCTAACCGCTTCTGCTTGCCAGCCTGATCACCCCCTAACCACTCTGTTGCCAACCTGATTGATGCCTAACTGCTCCCCTGCCAGCCTGTTTGCCCCCAACTTACCACCTCTGCCAGCCTGGTCACCCCTAACTGCCCTCCCCTGCAGGGTTGATCACCTCCAACTGCCCTCCCTTGCAGGCCTGGTCCCTCTAAACTGCCCTCCCTTGCAGGCCGGGTGCCTCCCAACTGCCCTCCCCTGTTGGCCATCTTGTGGTGGCCATCTTGTGTCCACATGGGGGCAAGATCTTTGACCACATGAGGGCAGCCATATTGTGTGTTGGAGTGATGGTCAATCTGCATATTACTCTTTTATTAGATAGGATAGAGGACTGGTGCATGGGTGGGGGCCAGCTGGTTTGCCCTGAAAGGTGTCCCAGATCAGGATGGGGGTTCCCTTGGGGCATGGGGCAGCCTGAGTGAGGGGCCTGTGGTGGTTTGCAGGCCAGCCACGCCCCCTGGTGACCCAAGCGGAGGCCCTGGTATCTGGAATTTATTTACCTTCTACAATTGAAACTTTGTAGCCTGGAACGGAGCCAAGCCCCCTGCTCACTCCACGGCCAGCAGCCATTTCTGTTGGTGTTAATTCACCTTCTGTAATTGAAACTTTGTAGCCTTAAGCAGAGGCCTGGGCCCGGCCAGGGTGTGTGGAAAGCTTTGCTTCCTCCATTGCTGGGGGCAACCCTTGCCTGGTCTCTCCAGCTCCGTGGCTGCCGCCATTTCTATTTGGATTTGTTTACCTTCTATAATTGAAACTTTGTAGCTTGAGTGGAGGCTTAGGCCTGGCAAGGGCAGGTGGAAAGCTTGGCTTCCTCCGTTGCCTGGGAAACCTTGCTCTCTGTGGCTGTAGCCATCTTGGTTGGGTGCACGGGTGGGGGCCAGCTGGTTTGCCCCTAATTTGCATATCTGCTCCTGATTGGCTGGTGGGTGTAGCTTGTGAGCATGGCTTGTGGGTGTAGTGGAGTTAGGGTCAATTTGCACATTACTCTTTTATTAGGTAGGATACCACCTTGATATTTACCTATTTGTACAGTGTCCAGTACCCTTTTTTGTGGCCTGTTTCTCACACTGAAATAAATGTTAAGGATATTTATCAGTTCCTTCTTAGCAAAACATACCAAAGACATAATCTAAGTTGTCAAGTTGCAATAAAAACCTGAAGATGTTGTGATAAATAAATTAATCTAATATTTACAGTTGCTAATGGTTTAATATATTTCACCTGCAAGATACAGTTTTCATTTTAAGATTTATTTTAATTATTTATAGTTACAGAAATGTATAGAGAAATACAGGATACTGTGTAGGATCAATAAATCTATATTTTGATATGTTAGGATCTTGCTTTTTCCATTTTCAAGTAAAACTAACTATTATAAGTAGACAATTAACAATTTAAACTGAAGATTCTGATACAGGACTTCTACCCAAATATAACAATATTTGACCAATCTCTAGATTATAAAAATGATATTCAATATGATTAAACTAACAGGTTTATAAAATAAAAAATATTCTTAATTAGGGGTACAATTAGGGGTACAAAAGTCCTTTTGTATACTTTGTTTATTTTCATAAGTGTACGTGTGTGTGTGTGTGTGTGTGTGTGTGTGTGTGTGTAGTCAAACACACTATTTTCATGTATAGTCAAACACACGCACAAGGAAAAGTAACAGAGCTAATTCATTCTGGGGAGTTAACTTTAAAACATTTATTTTTCTAGGTATAACAATATGAAAGTTCATAATGTTTATATTTTAATCGCTCTTTCACTGAAATTCTTTTTCAGAAATATTCTCATCGTCTCTGAAGGCAGTAAGGAAATAACTGTATTATAAATCCATGGACACAGACAATAGTGTGGTGAAGGCCTGGACAGTGGGAACTCGGTGAAAGGGAGCAATGGGGGGAAAAAAGGAGGAGGTCTGTAATATTCTCAACACTAAAGATAAAATAAAATAATGAAAGTTTAGGCTGCATTTCTAATCATTTCAGAGAGTCCACTTTTTACTTATATTCTGTTAAAAATATTTTCTTCATCTACAAAGAGAAAAAGCAAACTAAATGGAGGTCCTTACTGGTTTTTACCCTTTATGTACTTACCACCTATAACCAATGTTGTTTCTGCCTGCAAACTATTAAGTGACAGCAAGAATAAGACTCCCTCTGAAATGTTATTAAGCTTTAAAACCCACACCAAATAACTTCAGTGACAAATCCCAAGTCATATTAAAGGGACAGGCCTGAAAGTTTCTATTAAACCTTTCTGTATGCATTAACATGGCTAGAAAAGTCTGCATTCTTTTGGATGGAAAGTAGGGAGAGAGATGACTGGCTAAGGAATTTAGGAAGCAACTAGTAGCAGTGTCAACTTAATCACAATCTAGAATAAAAGAGACTTTAGAAATGGATGTTGACTGTTCCCATCTCACTGGTGAAATAATTGCTTTCTTAAGCCAGGAGCTGCAAATTTGTAATCATAAAATTTCTATATTTTAAAATAGTTTTCACCATACTTAGAACTTAATTATATCCTCACTTCCCATGATCTGACTCTCAATTCCAATAATTACAGGCTGTTGTTGTTTTTTTTCATTTTTTTTATTAAGGTATTATATGTGTACATATCTTACCATTGCCCCACCCCCACCCCACTCCCATATATGCCCTCACCCCCCAGAGTTTTGTGTCCATTGGTTATGCTTATATGCATGCATACAAGTCCTTTGATTAATCTATCTTCCCCACCTCTCCCTAACCTTCCTGCTGGAATTTGACAGACTGTTTGATGCTTTACTGCCTCTGTATCTATCTTTTTGTTCAAGTTTTTAATGGTCTTTATTATCCATAAATGAGTGAGATCATGTGGTATTTTTCTTTCATTGACTGGCTTATTTCACTTAACATAATGTTCTCCAATTCCATCCAGGTTGCTGCAAATGGTAAGAATTCCTTCTTTTTTATGGCAGCATAATATTCCATTGTGTAGATGTACCATAGTTTTCTGATCCAGTCATCTGCTGATGGACACCTAGGCTCTTTCCAGATCTTAGCTACTGTAAATTGTGCTGCTATGAACATAGGGGTGCATATATCCTTTCTGATTGGTGTTCCCAGTTTCTTGGGATATATTCCTAGGAGTGGGATTACTGGGTCAAATGGGAGTTCCATTTTCAGTTTTTTGAGGAAACTCCATACTGTTCTCCACAGTGGCTGCACCAGTCTGTATTCCCACCAGCAGTGCACGAGGGTTCCTTTTTCTCCACATCCTCGCCAACACTTGTCGTTTGTTGATTTGTTGATGATAGCCATTCTGACAGGTGTGAGATGGTACCGCATTGTTGTTTTGATTTGCATCCCTCGGATAATTAGTGATGTTGAGCATGTTTTCATGTGTCTCTTGGCCTTCCTTCTGTCTTCTTTGGAAAAGATTCTATTTAGGTCGTTGCCCATTTTTTTATTGGATCATTTATCTTCCTTTTATTAAGTTGTATAAGCTGCCTATAGATGTTGGAGATTAAACCTTTATCAGTGATGTCATTTGCAAATATGTTCTCCCATGCAGTGGGCTTTCTTGTTGTTTTGTTGATGGTTTCTTTTGCTGTAAAAAAGCTTTTCATTTTGATGTAGTCCCATTTGTTTATTTTCTCTTTAGCTTCCATTGCCCTAGGGGCAGTATCAGTGAAGAAGTTCTTTTGGCATATGTCTGAGATTTTGCTGCCTGTGGATTCCTCTAGTATTTTTATGGTTTCCCGTCTTATGTTTAAGTCCTGTATCCATTTTGAGTTTATTTTTGTGTATGGCATAAGTTGGTGGTCTAGTTTCATTTTTTTGCATGTATCTGTCCAATTTTCCCAACACCATTTATTGAAGAGACTGTCTTTATTCCATTGTATGTTCATGCCTCCTTTGTCAAATATTAATTGAGCATAGTGGTTTGGGTCACTATCTGGATTCTTTATTCTGTTCCATTGATCTATATGTCTGTTCTTGTGCCAGTACCAGGCTGTTTTGAGAATAGTGGCTTTGTAATACAGCTTGAAATCTGGTATTGAGATCCCTCCTACTTTATTCTTCTTCCTCAGGATTGCTGTGGCTATTCGGGGTCTTTTTTTATTCCAGATGAATTTTTGGAGAGTTCTTTCAACATCTGTGAAATATGCCATTGGTATTTTAATGGGGAGTGCATTGAACCTATAGATTGCTTTGGGTAGTATGGACATTTTAATGATGTTGATTCTACCAATCCATGAACATGGTATGTTCTTCCATCTGTTTACGTCTTCCTCTATCTCTTTTTTCAGTGTCCTGTAGTTTTCCGTGTATAGGTCTTTTACCTCCTTAGTTAAGTTTATTCCTAGGTATCTTAATTATTTTGGTGCGATGGTAAATGGGATTGCCTTTTTAGTCTCTCTTTCTGTAAGTTCACTATTGGTGTATAGAAAGGCCATAGATTTCATGGCATTAATTTTGTATCCTGCTACATTGCCGAATTCATTTATTAAGTCTATTAGTTTTTTGACAGAGTCTTTTGGATTTTTTATGTACAATATCATGTCGTCTGCAAATAAAGTCAGCTTTACTTGTTCTTTTCCAATTTGGATGCCTTTTATTTCTTCTTCTTGTCTAATTGCAATGGCTAATACTTCCAGTACTATGTCAAACAGGAGTGGTGAGAGTGGGCATCCCTGTCTTGTTCCTGTTCTTAGGGGAAATGTTTTTAGTTTTTGTCCATTGAGTATGATGTTTGCTGTGGGTTTATCATATATAGCTTTTATTATGTTGAGGTATGAGCCTTCTATTCCCACCTTGTTGAGAGTTTTTATCAAGAAAGGGTGTTGGATTTTGTCAAATGCTTTTTCTGCATCAATTGATATGACTATGTGATTTTTATCTCTCAATTTGTTTATGTGATGTATCACGTTTATTGATTTGCGGATATTGTACCATCCTTGCATTCCTGGGATAAATCCTACTTGGTCATGATGTATGATCTTTCTGATGTACTGCTGGAGCCGATTTGCTAGAATTTTGTTGAGGATTTTGGCATCTATGTTCATGAGGGATATTGGTCTGTAAGTCTCTTTCATTGTGTTGTCTTTATCTGGTTTTGGTATTAGGGTGATGCTGGCTTCATAGAAGGAGCTTGGAAGTGTTCCTTCCTCTTGAATTTTTTAGAATAGTCTGAGGAGGATAGGTTTTAGTTCTTCCTTGAATGTTTGGTAAAACTCTCCTGTGAAGCCATCAGGCCCCGGGCTTTTGTTTGCCGGAAGCTTTTTGATGACTGCTTCAATTTCTCCATAGTTATTGGCCTATTGAGCTGTTGAGATTCTTCTTGATTGATTTTTGGAAGGTTGTATTTTTCTAGGAATATGTCCATTTCCTCCAGGTTGTCCAGTTTGTTGGAATAGAGTTGTTCATAGTATTTTGTAACAATTCTTTGTATCTCAGCGGGGTCTGTTGTTATTTCACCTCTTTCATTTCTGATTTTGTTTATTTGGGTCCTCTCTCTTTGCTTCTTGGTGAGCCTGGCTAGAGGTCCATCAATCTTGTTTATCCTTTCAAAGAACCAGCTCTTGGTTTTGTTGATCTTTTGTATTGTTTCTTTGGTCTCTTATGTCATTTATCTCTGCTCTGATCTTTGTTATTTCCTTCCTTCTGGTTACACTGGGCTTTTCTAGCTGCTCTTTTTCTAGCTCTTTGAGTTATAGGGTTAGGTAATTTATTACCATTGTTTCTTGTTTTTTGCAATAGGCTTGTAGAGCTATGAACTTCCCTCTCAAGACTGCTTTTGCTGTGTCCCATAGATTTTGGATTGTTGTGTTTTCATTGTCATTTGTTGCCATGATGTTTTTTATTTCTTCCTTGATCTCTCTGGTGACCCAGTCCTTGTTTAATAGCATGCTGTTTAGTCTCCATGTGTTTGATTTCTTTGGATTGTATTTATTTCCAGTTTTATGCCACTGTGATCTGAGAAGATGCTTGATATAATTTCTATCTTCTTGAATTTGAAGAGACTTTGCCTGTGACCCAGCATATGGTCTATCTTTGAAAATGACCCATGTGCACTTGAGAAGAATGTATATTCTGTGGCTCTGGGGTGAAATGTTCTGAAGATGTCAATTAATTCCATCTGGTCTAGTGAGTCATTTAGGATTGCTGTTTCTTTGCTGATTTTTTGTTTAGAGGATTTGTCCAATGGTGATAGTGGGGTATTAAAGTCTCCTACTATGATTGTATTGCTATTAATCTCTCCCTTGATATCCTCCAGGAGTTTTTTTATGTATTTGGGTGCTCCTATATTGGGAGCGTATATGTTTACCAGAATTATTTCTTCTTGTTGGATTTCTCCCTTTAGTATTATGAAGTGGCCTTCCTTATCTCTTGTTATGGCATTTACTTTGAGGTCTAATTTGTCAGATATAAGTATTGCTACCCCAGCTTTTTTTTCATTTCCATTTGCCTGAAAGATATTTTTCCATCCCTTCTCTTTCAATCTGTGTGAGTCTCTTGTTCTGAGATGGGTCTCTTGTAGACAGCATATATATGGGTCGTGTTTTTTTTATCCATTCAGCCACTCGATGTCTTTTGATTGGAGCATTTAGTCTGTTTACATTTAAAGTTATTACTGAAAGGTATTTGTTTGTAGTCATATCTATTTTTGTGTCTGTATTCCTTCTTACCTGTTTATTTCTTCTTTATACAGTATTCCCTTTAGCAATTCTTGCATTGCTGGTTTGGTGGTGATAAACTCCCTGAGTCTTTTTTTGTCTGCGAAGCTCCTGATTTCCCCTTCAATTTTGATTGATAGTCTTGCTGGATATAGTATTCTTGGATTCAGTCCTTTGCTTTGCAACACTTTGTATACCTCCTTCCATTCACTTCTAGCTTGTTGTGTTTCTGTTGAGTAATCATTTGATAATCTGATGGGTGTTCCTTTGTAGGTAACTCTCTGTCTCTCTCTTGCCGCCTTTAAGATTCTCTCTTTATCATTTATATTTGCCATTGAAATTATGACATGTCTTGGTGTGGGTCTTTTGGGGTTGATTCTGCTTGGGAACTCTCTGTACTTGTGTAACTTTTATCTGTCCCATATCTGGGAAGTTTTCTGTCATTATTTCTTCAAATAGATTTTCTAATCCCTGCTGCTCTTCTTGTCCTTCTGGCAGCCCTATTTTACACATGTTACTTCATTTCATGTTGTCACGAAGCTCCCTTAGGCTTTCCTCCTGCTTTTTAATTTTTTTCTCCAATTGCTGTTCAGATTGAGCTTGTTTCTGTACCTGATCTTCTAACTCACTAATTCGGTCCTCTGCTTCTTGTAGTCTACTGTTGAAACTTTCCATGGTGTTTTTGATTGTAGCTATATCACTTTTCATTTCTTCCTGATTCTTGCATAAGTTGTTGATTTTCTCATCCATCCGATGTATAAATTCCACAACCATTACTCTGAACTCCTTTTCGGTCATGTTGCAAGCTTCAGTTTCACTAATTTCCTTTCTTGGCGACTCCACATTTTCTTTCCTCTGTGAGTTGTTTCGTTTCCCCATTCTGGCTATCACCAGAAAGCTCAGGCTTCCGTTTGCGTGGACCTGGGCCATGTGCTGTGGAGACTTCGCTCCACCCAAGTTTCACTGAAGTGCTCTGACACTAGGACGTGTGGCTGCCTTTGGTTGGTGGGAACCAGACTTGCCCAGGGTCAGTGTCCCCAGTGTTCCGTGTGGTCTCGTGTGCACACTTAGAATCAGGGGCCCTGTCTGCACCACACTGTTGGTATGTGCCGAAAATGAGATCCTTAGCATGTGCCAGGAGTCAGAGTTTCCCTGTGTCTGCACCAAGAATCGAGTGTCAGAGTCTCTGTTGCCTTGTGCGGTTTCTTGTTGAGAATCAGGGTCCCTGTGTGTGCATGCACCAACAATTGGGGTCGCTGGCTCTTAGTGTGAATGCGCTGTGAGTCAGGGATCCCAGGCAGCTGTGTCCGGCATGCCAAATTCCTTGAAGTGGAGCTGCGTCCTGTGTGTGCTCTCTCTACTGAGCCAAACTGGCTAGGGTGCACACTCTCAAATTCCTGAAGGTGCTCTGGCTCCGTGCACTCTCCCAGAATCCCCGAATGGGGGCGGAGTCCGTCCTGCACGCCAAATTCCCCAAAGGGAAGCCCCTCTCTTCAGGCTCTAAGATTCCTCGAAGGGGAGTTGTGAACCACAAGCCAAATTCCCCCAAATTCCCTGAAGGGGAGCCTTCTGTGCGAACTGACAGATTTCCCCGAAGGTGAGCTGCTCTGTCCAGCGCACCAACTTCCCTAGGGGGGAGCGCTTCCCTGCGCAAAGCTCTGCAGCTTGGGCGAGGGGCGGGTCTATTAGTTACTATGGTGCTATCCGCGCGCCTGCGGGGAGGGGGATAGGCTCTTTGACTCACAGAAATCTGCTGCCGGGAAGTCTGGATTCTTGTTTGTTGGTCTGAAGCTGTGGTCGCAGTTCTCTGTCCCCGGTGGCTGCAGGGTCCTGGTTTGTGTCAGAAGCCAGGATGCGAGTCTCAGGCAGCTCTGTTTCTCAGGATGGCGTGGTCTCCGCGTCCGCACCAGCCGCGGAGAAGTGTCCGCTTTGTGCACGGGGCTCCGCCATCTAGGACTGCCCGGTTAGGCAGCCCCTTGGAAGACCTGCAGAATCTAACTGACCCTAGCTCATACACACACACACACACCACACACGTCTACACTCTCCTCTATGGGTTCCTCACTCACACTCTCTCTCTCCCTACCTTCCTGCCAGTCGCCATCTTTTTTCGCCTAGACATGTATTTTTCTACAGGCTGTTGTTGTTCCTTGTGATTAAGCCCCTAGCTAGTCAGGCAAACACTGATGTTCTAGACTTTATGAGAGCTACATTTCCCACTGTATAGTCTTAAGAGACATACGCTTTTCTTCAGAACTCTTGAGTCCTTGGTTAAGGTGAGTGGACCTCTGGAAAAATGCTGTTCTCAGTTTATGGATAAACATGTTTTGAATCAGAACCAATATGATGGTACACTCACCAAGGAGACACTATAGTTATGGGACAGTCACTGCTCTTTCTCAGGAGACCCAAGATATCCACATTAACTGAATGATTGCTTGTCAATTATTTGTTTTTAAAGTGCTACACTGTGAAACAATGATATCTCAAGTGTGGAAATCTAGCTGCAAAAATGTCAGTAATAACAATAATAGTAATAATAACCAGGAGTTGAATATTTATTAAGGGTTTTACTGGAATTATTTCATTTTATTCTCCTGACAGTCTTAGGAGGAGAGTCTTATTGTTGTTGTTGTTGTTGTTGTTTTATTCTCATTTTTCTTTCTGATGAGGACATTGAAACCAAAAAGATATAAACTAATTTGCCAAAGTCAAACAGCTAAATGAGAGAGGTCAGAGGTGAAAACCAGGCAGTCTGACTGACGAAGGGCTTTACTGAGCCACCAAGCTCTATGGATTTGTTTTGTTTGCTAAGAAGGAAAACACACTTAAGATAATGACTTGCTCATCTTATTCAGCACCCGTCACAGAACTCTGAATTTGGAAATTTGATAAATATTAGTTGGATTGAGTCAAAAAGCATTCAAGATCGTTAGGTCTATGAACTCTGAATTGAGAAAGCTGACTAAACCAACAATACTTTAAATAAAAAATAAGTTCCACTAAGATTTTTATGCCCTTCAAAGGAACCAAATAGTTATGGTACTAAATCCTAATGTCTAATAAGCATTTTTCAGCAAGGTACAGTGTTTATCTATTCCTTTTATAGAAAGTAGTAACTATATTTGCATTAAATGAGCTTGTAAAAAGGATTTTGAGTGGCTTTCAATGCTCCTAAATCTCATTAATGTGTCTACATACATTTTATCTTGTCTCTTGATAATTTAATAGACCATTTTAGATAACCTGGGTATAAATTGTCCACCCCATTATCAAAAGAAAAGAATATAAACATTTATCTATTAGGAGATAATAGGGTGTTATTTTCCTAAACAAGATTGACAGTTCTACCAGATAATTATTTCATAAAGAAAGAACACCAAAAACTATTCCAAAATTAAATTATTTCTAATAGATTCCTCCTAATATTAAGTATTAATATTAATTTAATTTTGATGGTGCTATTATCATGGTGTGGACTTTGCATACAATTTATCTGTTAGGACTGGAAGTTCGATAGGCCTCTTTGGGAGCCTAACTGAGGTAGATGTATGGCTAAAACAACCTCAATGTTTTTTGTTCAGATTGAAAGTAGTCCTATCCATGTGTTATATGACATAGAATTTTATAACATTTATCATAAATTCATGTGTGCATTTAAGCAGACGCTAGCATATTACTTAAGGGGAAAACTAGCCCTATTCTTTTTACCTCTGCATAGGCATGGTCTTCTATTCAGCACAAGCCTTTGCTGGCCTCCAGCTTTCATGAACAACTCCAGTCAGTCATCACATCTTATTCAAGACTCAGTAAAGAGAAACTTCCTTTAAAGTGAATGTCTTAAAAACATTTTACCTTTTACTTTTTCAGATCAGCACAAGGGTAAGACGGGCATTCTGTCCAGCATTACTTACATTAATTTCACTTTGATGTTATGGCACTAGCTCAGACTGGAGGTCAGAATAAGAACCTTTCCCAGTGTGGCTCAGATGGTTTGACATTTTCCCAAGTACTGAAAGGTTGCCTGTTCGATTCCAGGTCAGGACACATGCCCAGGTTGTGGGCTTGGTCCCCAGGAGGGGCATGCAGGAGGTAGCCAATCGATGTTACGCTTTCACATCAATATTTCTCTCTCCCTCTTCTTTCCTCTCTCTAAAAATCGTAAAAATGATAATAAAAATATATGTTATCATTATATTAGTACTTAAATATGTTGTGAATTTCTGGGGGGGAGATAGGAATCTATCTCTTTTTTAAGGGTCCCCTCCTTATTGCCCCCCTCTCCAAGCTTACGGAAAAACCCAAAGCCTGGGCGTGTCTGGTAGCAGAGCCAGCATCTGGGGAAACCTCTATGCTTACCCTTTGGCCTTGGCAATGCCAACAGGGAGGGTGCATGGGGAGGCAGTCAGCTAACTCTACCTGCACAAGACATGGCACTATATGGGATACAAGGGGAGGAGGTGCCAGGTGCCAGCTCTTCTCTGGGACTTGCGGGAGACAGGAGTGTTTTTCAGGAGGTGACAACCAGGGGGTGCTGTTTTGCAGGAGGTGACAACCAGGGGGTGCTGACTTGTGTTTTGCAGGAGGTGACAACCAGGGGGTGCTGCCTAGCTTGAGGCCTGGGACAGTGCATGCCCTTCCCTTGCTGGTGACCATCACTCCTCTCCTGCTGCTAACTACAGGTGCCATCCTCCACATCTCATATTTGATTTCCTTACTTGCAACACATTTTGTTAGACCACTAGGATAAATTCCCTCCAGTTGCAACAACAAATGAGAATATTTTTTAGCCTGCCCGCAGTGGCGCAGTGGCTCAGTGGCTGAGTATCAGACTATGAACCAGGAGGTCACAGTTTGATTCCCAATCAGGGCACATGCCCGGGTTGTGGGCTTGATCCCCAGTGGGGGCCTTGTAGGAGGCAACCGGTCAATGATTTTCTCTCATCATTGATGTTTCTATCTCTCCCTCTCCCTTCCTCACTGAAATCAATAAAAATATTTAAAAAAATAATAATTTTTTGAGCAATCACTTTGTTTATATCTTATAGACACTGTGGACTTTATGCCTGTACAGGTTTCTCCCTTTTTGACTGCCTGTGAGAATGAGGAAGCCTGATTTTTGGCGCATACGGGTCATTATGGCATGATTTTGAAGCATTACTCCAGACTTCATTTTAAACAGCCATAAGATTTTTAAAATTACTAGTTTTAATTTTTGCAATATTGTATGTCATGCACTCATTTAAAGTGACATTTTTTCCTGAATATGTACATAGGATATAAGTAAAGTCAAGTGCCATCATGACCTTATTTACAATCTGCCTAATGATCTGACCACCAGTTTTATCAGTCTAAACTCTCTAACCTCAACCCCTGCAATAGCTGTGCATTCTTTCTGAGGACTCTAGATACATTTTCCATGATGCTTTCTGAAATGACTATCAAAAGGTAAAAAAAGATTCATGATCACAGGCCACCTGTAAACTGTTGAGCTTCACTCTCATTTGGTAGATGTTAATTCTGAGGGAGAAGGCTAGAGAAGGAGAGTTGGTCATTAGCAGGCTGAAAAGAGATTTCTGAGACAACTTGGTGAGCTAAGTACATTATGATCAGACTGAAAACTACATATCCTGCAGACAAATTCAGAGAGAAGCACAGTACAGTGTACAGATAATGTGATGTAGAATAGTGTACCTGAATCCTATATAATTTCGTTAACCAGTGTCACGCCAAAAAATTCAATACAAGAGAGAAAAGAAGAAGAAAAAGAGCCTTGGCTGGGTGGCTCAGCTGGTTGAAGTGTTGTACAACAAAAGGTTGCAGGTTTGATCCGTGGTCAGGATACATACCTAGGTTGCAGGTTCAATCCCTGGTCAGGGCACATCCAGGAGGAAACTAAATTATGTATCACATCAATGTTTTATTCTCTCTCTCTCTCTCTCTCTCTCTCTCTCTCTCTCCCCCCCTTTCTTCCCTCTCTCCTCTCTCTAAACATATCCTTGAGTGAAGAATAAGGAAACAAAGAAAAGAAAGAGAAGCAAAAGTCCTCAGAACATTGTTACCATTACTTATCAGTACTCACACACAAGCCTGATGAAATTATGACACAGTATTCAGAAGGAAGGAAGAAAGGAAGGAAGGAAGGAAGGAAGGAAGGAAGGAAGGAAGGAAGGAAGGAAGGAAGGAAGGAAGGAAGGAAGGAAGGAAGGAAGGAAGGAAGGAAGGAAGGAAGGAAGGAAGGTAGGAAGGAAAGGAAGAAAAGAAAGAAAGAAAGAAAGGAAAGAAGAAAGAAACAGTTGGGGCGTACACCCTAACAGAATATAATTGTTTTGCAGTAATATGCTTGAAACTTTCAAATACACACTGCAGTATTATTAACTACTAGAGGCCCGGTGCACGAAATTCGTGCATGGGAAGGGGGTCCCCTCAGCTCGGCCTGTACTCTCTCCAATCTGGGACCCCTCAGGACCTCTGGCTCCTAACCGCTCACCTGCCTGCCAGCCTGATCCCCCTGCTCTCCCTTGACAGTCTGTTTGCCCTAATTGCTCTCCCCTGCTGGCCTGGTCCCCCTAACTGCTCTCTCCTGCCTGCCTGATCGCTTCTAACCTCCTCTGCCTTGGCCCTGCCAACATGGCTTTGTCGGGAAGGATGTAGGGAAGGACATCCGGAAGGTTGCCTGGAAGATGTTCAGTATAATTAGCATATTACCCTTTTATTAGTATAGATAGTCACCCTATTATAGATGCTATAGAAAATTATTTTAAAATGTATTTTTATTTACTTCAGAGAGGAATGGAGAGGGAGTGGGAGAGAGAAACATCAATGATGAGAGGGTCATTGATTGGCTACCTCCTGCAAGTCCCACAATGGGGATCCAGCTCACAACCTCATCATGGGCCTGACCAGTAATTGAACCCTGATCTCTTGCTTCATAGGTTGATGCTCAACCACTGAGCCATGCAAAATAAATCTCACTTTTTAAAAATTATTGAAAATAAATCCATCAAAGCCACATACACTAGAAATAGGTGAAGTACCTGTCCTCTTACTATCCTATCTAATAAAAGGGTAATATGCAAATTGACCATCACTCCAACACACAAGATGGCTGCCCCCATGTGGTCAAAGATGGCTGCTCCCATGTGGACACAGATGGCCACCAAAAGATGGCCTGCAGGGGAGGGCAGTTGGGGGTGACCAGACTGGCAGAGGAGGACAGTTGGGGGTGACCAGGTCAGCAGAGGAGGACAGTTGGGGGAGACCAGGCCAGCAGGCAAGGGAAGTTGGGAGGGACCAGGCCTGCAAGGGAGGACAGTTGGGGGGGGCGGCACCCAGGCCTGCAGGGGAGGGCAGTTGTGGGCAATCAGGCCAGCAGGGGAGGGCAGTTAGGGGTGACTGGGCCAGCAGAGGAGAGCAGTTGGGGGAGACCAGGTCAGCAGGGGAGGGCACTTGGGGGGGGGGACCAGGCCAGCAGGAGAGGGCAGTTGGGGGGACCAGGCTTGCAGGGGAGGGCAGTTGGGGGTGACCGGGCCTGCAGGGAGGGCAGTTAGGGGTGACCAGGCTGGCAGGAGAGGGCAGTTAGGAGCAATTGGGCCGGCAGGGAAGCAGTTAGGCATCAATCAGGCTGGCAGGCAGAAGCGGTTAGGGGCAATCAGGCAGGCAGGCAGGTGAGCGGATGGGAGCCAGTAGTCCTGATTGTGAGAGGGATGTCTGACTGCCTGTTTAGGCCCAACCGGGCCTAAACAGGCAGTCGGACATCCCTCAAGGGGTCCCAGATTGGTGAGGGTGCAGGCTGGGCTGAGGGACACACCCTCCCCCATGCACAAATTTTGTGCACTGGGCCTCTAGTATATATATAGGATTGTAAAGGAATGTAAGGGTCATTGGCCAGCAAATGATCCCAAAATTAGTTCTGGCATAATTTTCTCAGACATTCCTCAACATGTTGCATGTCACCTATGGAAGCATATAGAGAAAGAAATTTCACTTTTCAGCAAAAATCAAATAATTCTGAGAGAGGCTGCACTGCTGTAGTGCTGTTACATGGTGCTGTCCCTTACAGGGACTAGTCCAACAATCACTTGCACTACTGTTTCCTGGATTATTGATTATGTGACACAGAATTTTAAAATCTATAATCCTGCAATCTCATTACTACCTAAATAATAAGTATAGTAACTAGCCTGGCTGGTGTGACTCACTGGTTGAGCTTTGACCCATGAACCAAGAGGTCAAGGTTTGATTCCAGGTCAGGGCACATGCCTGGCATTAAGGTTTGATCCCCGGTAAGGGATTATAAGAAACAGCTGATCGATGATTATCTCTCATCATTGATGTGTGTGTGTCTCTCTTTCTTCCTTTCTCTGAAATCAATAAGAAAACATATTTACATAAATAAATATAGTAAGTAAGCCATCATATAATACCAAAGAAGAAAGGAATCTCAGGTTCAGTCATCTGCTCTTTGTTTTCTTCTTCAGTTGTGCACAGCAGATTCCTCTTCCTTATTTGAGCTGTTAATATTTTTTTATTTCTCTACATGCATTCATTTTTTTCTACAGACCTGTAATCTCCAGATTCTAGGAGATTTGTCTTACCATTGAAGACTGGGTTTGGGGAAGGAGAATTGAGAAGTTACTATGGTACCTAGCAAAACTTAGTTATGTTGGTTTAGTTACTATATTTATTGATTTATTATTTATTTTTATAAATTTATTTTTTACTGATTTCAGAGAGAGGAAGGAAAAGGGTGAAAGAGATAGAAACATCAATAATGAGAGAGAGAATCATGGATAGGCTGGGTCTTACAAGCCCCCACTGAGGACCGAGCCAGCATCTCAGGTATGTGGTCTGACCAGGATTCTAACTGTGACCATGGGCAGCCTGCCCACAGAATTATTTGATTTTTTGCTGAAAAATGAAACTTCTTCCTCTATATGTTTACATAGAGGACTGGCAACATGCTGAGGAATGTCTGACATAAATTTTTCCAGAATTAATTTTGGGATCATTGCTGGTCAATGACCCTTACCTTAATTTACAATCCTATTCATTCAGTAAGAGGGCAGGTACTTCACCTCTTTCTAGAAAATGCGGGTTTTGGTGGATTTATCATTCATTTTTCAATAAATTTTAAAAGGTGAGTTTCATTTAGATTTTCACGTTTCAACTTTCCAGGAAAGTTAGATTATTTTCGTTTCATATATTTATAAAAATCAGACCTAAATTCCCAAACATTTTATAATTTAGGGAAACAACTTACATGGCGGGGGAATCAGTGATTTGTTAAACTGTGATAGGTGCCAACAAAATACAGCTATCATGGCACCTCTGTTAAACATAATTTTCTACAGCATCTATAAGATGGTGACGATAGCTAATAATATTGTACTTGAAAGTTTCATGCCCCTTACTGCAAAATACATTTATATTCTGTTAGGATGAAAGCCCCCAAGTGTTGTTTTCTATGTGTTGTAAGCCAATCAGCCATCCTACTACTATCTGTAATCTATTCAGGTTCAGGCTGGTTACTTCCTTTTGAAGACATAATCCAATGTCAGCAAGTGGGTGTGGCCTTACCTGGGTGGAATCATATAAAAGGCACATCTGTGCAGATGCCACTTCATTCCTTTCCTAGGGTAGACTGACTGAAGTTGGAGCTGCCAGTTGAGCTCAGATATTTCCTATTGACACTGATAGTGACAGAACTTCCACAGGTGGGACCATTCTTAGTACACAATGGTGAGTATGGAATTTAGAGTAAATATCTTTTTTTTTTTTTTTGAGTAAATATCTTCATGCCTCTTTCTCTTATTACAAACACTTTCAGTTTACCTGTTGGAGTGCTTGCATCTTCTCTAAGTAGACAAGTACATTTCCTTGCTAATTGAAATGAAATCAATATCTGTGATTAGAGCAATTGTAATATATGGATATTTATTGTAGTAAACTATCTGAATATTTTTTATTTTAGTACCATATTGCTACTAGGTTTTTTAGTTCTTAAAAGAGATTTCTCTAGTTTTTATACAATTATGAAAATCATAAACACCTAAAATATTCAACATAATATATGCATGTTAGTGTCTTCATACACCTTAACCTAAAAAGTGTTCAATTAGTTAGGAAACCATGTAAAGGTTCTATATGCTATTTTCTGTTTTTTAAGGCTCATGTGTCCAGTTTCTGATTTTTTCCCCCTTAAAAGGCATATTTTTATTTAAGTACATTTTTATTGATTTCAGAGAAGAAGAGAGAGGGAGAGAGAAATAGAATATCAATGATGAGAGAGAAACATTGGTTAGCTGCCTCCTGTATGCCCCCCACTGGGAATCAAGCCCCCAGCCAGGCATGTGCCCTGACCTCCTTGATCAGAGGTTAATGCTCATCCACTGAGCCATGCAGGCCTGGCTAATTAGTGTTTCAAAAGGAAAGGGGGAAATAATCCCAGTGGGAAAACCAACCAATCAACCAAAACAACCAGTAGGCAAATCCCAAACCAAATCTCTTAGGCCCTTTTGGTCCTGAATCTTATTCCTGTTGCCTTCCTGGGCAGGACTGAGACAATTTAAACAGCCATTCCAGAGTTGAGAGGATTTCTAGGTAGGAGGGAAAGACTAAATGGGCACTGAAGGGAAGGTCCTATATTCAAATACAGTAACATTCGAAATAAAATCAGATGTAGGAGCAGTAATGGGAGTAGAATGTGGAAATATTTGCCAAGTGGATGTTGTTTAAAATCTATGTCAAGGGTGAGAGAAGTAAATAGATAATTGCTGGAAATTCCAACGGAAATTAATCTAATCAATGAAGTGACTGTCTGTCTTCCTCACTACAGCAACCTAATTAGGGTGGAGCATCAGGGATCCCCATATCAATGTGTCCCAACATCCAGATTCTTTCTGTTTGGAGGCATTTGAAGTTGGCTGGAAAACTCAGAAGGTTACAGCTGATTTTGGATACAACAGCCCAGAGAACATAGAACTCCTGACCCGACTGGATGGGTGTTCCTATGAGATCAATTATACAGTCTTAAGGTGAGCACACACTTGTAATTAAGTGAGTTCTCACTTCCTTCCTTAATATACATAAATAAATGCATATATAGTAATTTAATTTGTCAGTAGGCTTAAAATTCTCTTAAGAAAATGTAATTTGCTTAGTTAATTAAATTATGTAATTACTTATAGTTTACTCTTGAGCTATAGATTTTAATCTCTTATTGCTTTGACATTTACATAATTATTTTTTATATTATATTCCTTGTACATACAAATTGTGATACCTAGAGGGAAACTTCTGTATTTCCAGTTTTTTATAGTTGGCATGAAACCTAAAGCTTAATTGGAAAAACTTGTAGAACAGCAAAAGTGACAGATGCTTAAGGATGAAGAAAAGTTAACCAAATAAAATTGTAAATATTCCATAATTCTTATTCACTCCTTGGCACTTGAAGGGAGAATCAATATTGTTCTTTAAAAGCATTCATTCCCCTGCACTCCAGATAATCTATAAATTCACCATTTACTCCAGGTTCAAGATTCACTCATAGAAAAAAGCCACACTGAAATGCAAGTCTCCTTAGCCTGTTTCGTTTTATGTAAAGCCTGTACCTTCGGTCACAGACACCTGAGCTGCACTTGGAAGTGGCCACACTCAAGGCACTAGAGAGCAACAGTCCTTTCTCTTTTGGGCATTTCTATTTTCTTTTTTTTTTCTTCTTCCCAGGGCTTTTTTCTTACACTGAGCCTTGAGTAGCCAGTTGTTCTATTTAAGACAGGCCCTGGTAAGATCGGGAAATGGCAGGCTAGAATGATAGGTGATATTACTCTTTTAAAAACTGCAAATGTAGCATATGAAAGGTAAACATAAATTTTGCTTCAGAGGTAGGCAGGCCATTTTTTACTTATTTTGTTAAGGCAATTTAAATGTATGAGGGACATATCCCAAGTGAGTTGTGATTTTCTTATTAATTCTTCTATTTCTCCTCAGATACTCAGAACACACACTGCAAAACTTCCAAAATAGCTCAGCTGCTAAGACTTAAGCTTGAAGACTTTTGAGTTTCTGCTGTGGTGTTTGCATAACTGGAACCTCATAAGTGGCCCAAAGTCCTAGAAATGGCATTGACTAATGGCCAAGACCAATGGCCTAAGGAAGACATTGTGATGTTACTGGACCTCCTGAAGAATAATCTGCCATCCAATGACAACCACACTTTCAAAACAACCCAGTCACATATGGACTGGGGAAAAGTAGCTTTTAAAGGTTATTCTGGAGAAATGTGCAAACTCAAGTGGTTAGAGATTTCTAGGAAGTTAAGAAAGTATCGGACTTTGACAGAATTAGTCCTGGACGCTAAGGAACATGTTAAAAATTCTAACAAAAGAAAAAAACTCAAGAAACATCCAGACATGCCCAAGCAGCCCCTGACTTCTTACCTTCGCTTCTTCAAGGAGAATTGGCTTGAGTATTCCCAAATGCACCCCAAACTCAAGAACCAGGAACTGACCAAGGTCATGTCTGAGAAATACAAGGAGCTCCCAAAGGAGAGGAAGCTGAAATATATTCAAGATTTCCATAAAGAGAAACAGGAATATGGGGGGAAACTGGCTCAGTTCAGGAAAGATCACCCTGATCTAGTGCAGAACTCCAATACATCTGTTGTCCCCAAAAGGAGCCAAAGCAGAGCCCCCAAGAAGTTTCAGGGACATGGGAAAGAACTGAAGTCTTCCCCAGAAAATGATTTTCCAAAAAAGGTAAAATTCCGTGGAGAGCCCAAGAAGCCCCCCATGAACGAATACCAGAAGTTCCACCAGGATTTGTGGCCCAGCAGGGAGCTGAAAGGCCTGCCCCTGAGGGAGCGCATGGTGGAGATTAGCAGACGCTGGCAGCGCGTCCCAAGGAGCCAGAGGGAGCATTATAAGCAGCAGGCTGAGGAGCTGCAGAAACAGTACAAGGTGGACCTGGAGCACTGGCTCAAGAGTCTGTCTCCTGAAGAGTATGCTGCCTACAGAGAGAGAACCTCTGGGAAGCGTAAGATCATGAACATGCGTGGAGGCCCGGACCCCAAGATCATCAGGACACACGTGCAGTCTCCATCAGCAAGGACTCGGCAAGAAGGGCTTGCACAGAACCAGGGGCAGGCTCCCGGGATGGCAACTTCAGAGACTAATGGGGACCATTCTCATGCGTCACGGGGTTCTGAAGGAAAGAAGGAGCATGAGAAAGAAGCAGAAAGCAGCAGCTCCTCAGACTCCAGCAGTAGCGATGAAGATGACAGCAGCTGCAACTCATCTTCCTCAGGGGACACCTCTGACTCAGACTCCAACTGAGCTTTGTTCATTCCTAGATGGTGGGACAGAGAACTTCCCAATAGAAGTCTTTGGCATCTGTGTAAACTGAAGGGTTCTTCTCCCTGTGCCCCTTTATATATATATAAAACTGCTTTTATTTTATTTTAATTTTTTATTATAGCCTTATTCCCCCATTGTCCCCCTTCCCCCACTCATGCCCTCACTCCCCTGGTGTCTGTGTCCATTGGTAGGCTTATATGCATGCACACAAGTCCTTTGGTTGATCTCTCCCCTTACCCTCACTCTCCCCTACATTCCCTCTGTGGTTTGAGGGTCTGATCTCCCTGTCCCCTTTTATTGCTTTGCTTCTTCCTCCTTTTTCCTACTCCTCCTCAATACAGAGTAGGACAGGTTGGGAAGCAGGGAATTGGGACAGTACTCTCAATATCAGGTCCACACACCTGTGAAGAGAGGTTCTGCTGGGAAAAGAAATATGTATGAGCCTGTATGATCCCCCCTACACCATCAGTACCACTCCCTCTAGGAGCCCCAAGCAATGAAGGATCTTGAAACAAATGGTGAGGTGATTGGGCAGCTGTGGGGGGCACACTGCACTAGACTATATTTCTGAAGAAAGAAGTTTTGCTTTCCTCATTTTCTGTCTGCCAGAGGTCGTTTGGGACCACCATGAGCCTGTGACTCCTACATTCTCTGCAAGAACGGCACATCTGGACTCTTGCACTCACCTGGTGTGAGAAAGGAGTTGGCCATTCTTAATGTGAGAGTGGACAGCATCATGTAGCAGGCAATATTTATACATGGATATTTAACTCTGACATTTCTATGAGTGTTTCTTACTAATTTCAAATAGAATTATATTTTCTAATGTTAGCTATTTCATGTGAATGAGTGCCTCCATAGAATAAATGCATTATAATTTGGGGCACTGCTTCTCTAAGTAGTGTGTGCATTTGTTCTTGGCAAAATCTAAATTTCTTCCTGTTGCTCCAGGTTCAAGTGAATCTCCTATTTAGTGTTCATGGTTGATGCATATATAAATAGGTGGATGAGTAGATTGATAATTAGATAGATACATAGTAGATAGTAGATAGATAGATGATAGACAGAAATAAAAAGATACATGGATAGCCCTGGCTGCTGTCTTTCAGTGGTTAGAGCATTGGCCTGCACAGGTAAGGGGCTCAAGTTCAATTCCCGATCAAGGGCAAGTACCTTGGTTGCATGTTTGATCCCTGCCCTCAGTTGGGGTGTGTGGGAGAGACAACCAATAGGTTTCTCTCTCTTTCTCTAAAAATAAATGGGGAAAAATTCCCTTGGGAGAGGATTATCAACAACAAAAGATAGATATATGGACAGATACATAGATATATACATAGAAAGATATAGACATATAAATATGCACTATTCTGTTCCACTGGTCTATCTGTGAATTATTGTGGTAGTACCACATTGCTTTGATTATTTGGTTTACTGATACGTTTGAAAATCTATTTAAGGCCCTATCATTAGATTCTTTTCCCCTCTATATTTCTGGCTATTTCCATATTGTGTTCTCATGAATATAATCATAATAAAAGTAATTGTATCATTTTTATATGAAAATAATTTAGATTACCAATTATCTTAGTGAATTTTTATTAAGTGTTTTTCTAGATACAGAGTACATTTTAGAAAATAATGTCAACATTTACATATTTTATCCCTCTAATCCTTTTTCTTTCTAAAAGTGTTGGTTGGAATATTCAGAACAATGTTAAGTAATAACAATGATATGTGCTTATCTTGCATCTGACTTTCAGACTAAGATTTAAACTTTAAAGGATTTGCAACTATTGAAATTATGCTGATTAATATTACATTTAGAATAAACTATATAACCTATTCATAAAATTCTTATGTATTTATATTATTTTTACTACATGATATGTATTATTATTTAATACATCACTTCTATCAGCTCAATAATATTTTCATTAGCTATATTCATATCAGAAATTGGGTTATTATATGCCTTAATATTAAACAATCATCATATTCCAGAAATAAACCTGTTTTTTAATTCCATATTGAAAAGGTGACTAGAGATTAGGCAGATTTTCCAGCCATTCCTATGCTGGGAATGTGATATTTACACAAAGCTTCTGGGTATATTCACTACATTCATTAACTCTTTTTCATAAGCTAGATTTGAGTTGTTGAACCCACAGTAATGAAACCTGCCTGGGGGCAGCAGGCTGAGGAAAATAGGACACATTATTACAATAAAGCTGGTTCATAAAGCTGAAGGATTTCTCCTCTCTCTTCCCTAGAAACTGAAAAAAAAAAAAAAGTATTTATGGGAGAGGATCCAGGGAGGGAAATCTCTCAGTACAGTTCCAGAAACCTAGCCTGGGCTCCTTAGCACCTAGTCTCTTTCACTTTGCATAAAATCGGAGAGAAAGTGAATGGTAAGTATCACGGAACCATCTAGGTGTCACGATGTGCATGGTGTCTGACAGTTCAGAGGAAGGAAGCTATCCCTCATGTGTGTGCTACTTGAAGTTCAGGAGGGAAAATGAAGTTGCAGAGTGATTTGGCTTCTGCATTTATCCTCTTAACAGATTGGCTCTTATTCATTAGGCATTCCTTTCCTTCAAGGACCGTAAACTCCTGGTTTCCCAACTTGGCCTCTCAGTCTGCTCCACTGCTTTCCCTGTTGTGGGATCTACATATTCTTATTTTAGTCTACACGCTTTTCAAGCATGACCTCACTGTACCCATGTTTTCAATTATCATTCTTTTTAAAAAAACATACTTTATTGATTTTTTACAGAGAGCAGTGGAGAAGGACAGAGAGTTAGAAACATCGATGAGAGAAACATCGATGAGAGAAACATCGATCAGCTGCCTCCTGCACACTCCCTACTGGGTATGTGCCTGCAACCAAGTACATGCTCTTGACCAGAATCGAACCTGGGACCCTTGAATCCACAGGCCAACGTTCTATCCACTGAGCCAAACTGGTTAGGGTGTCAATTATCATTCTTATATCAAGCAGTTCCACATTGATATCTAAGTCCATATGTATAGAAATTCATCCACAGAGAAATAAAAAATTCATAACATCTCAAATAGGGAAGATGAATTTTCGGTGTACAAATGAAGAAGAAAACTAAGAGCAAGTGATGGAACCTGAAATTCCTTCCTTGTTTGAGATTCTATGATGGCTTAGTTACTATATTTATTTATTTTTATAAATATGTTTTCTTCTTGATTTCAGAGACAGGAAGAAAGAGAGGGAGAGAGATAGAAACATCAATAATGAAAGAGAATCATCAATCAGCTGCCTCTTACAAGCCTCCTGCTGGGCTCGAGCCAGCATCCTGGGCATGTGCCCTTAACTGACATGGAACCATGGCCTCTTAGTTCATAGTTCCATGATCAACCACTGAGTCATATTAGATGGGCAGTACGAGACATTCTTAGACATTCTGATTTCATTTCTTATTCTTACAGGAAAGCTTTCAAATTCTCCATTAAATATGACGTTTGCCATTATTGCTTCTAGATAATTTTTATAAGCTTATAAAATTTAATTCCCCTTTTTGTTTGTTAATAAGTATTTAAAATAATGAATGGTCATTGAATTACATTGAGTGATTTTATATTGAATCTAAGTAGTCAAATACATATGCATAACATTATTCATAAAATTCTCTTATTATCCATTAACATTTAATAATTTGCATGTTTGCTCTTTTTTAAAAAATCCACACCTCCAGTTATGTTTGTTTGTTTATTTATTTCCTTTGGAAGAGAGGAAAGGAGAGAGAGAGAGAGAGAGAGAGAGAGAGAGAGAGAGAGAGAGAGAGACAGGGATCCATTGCCTCCCATATGTGCCCTTACCAGGAATTGAACCTGTAAGCTTTTGGTGTATGGGATGATGCTCCAATTAACTGAGCCACGTGGCCAGAACTGTATATTTGAACATCTCTCTCCCCTTTTAGAATGATTAGTCTTCTTATGGGTTTATCGATTTAATTGATCTATTCAAAGAGCTAATTTTGTATGCTATTGAGTTTTTCATTGTATTTTCTTTAATTTCAGTATTTTATGCATTATTATTATAAATTTTACTTCTAAGTATCTGATACGGATTTTCTTTTCTTAAGCTACCTTGTTAAGATAGGCTTTTTTTCTTTCATAATATAGTCATTTAATAATACAAATTTTCTAGTGCGCACCTTCCAAAAAGTAATTAAAAACAGTTGAAATAAATTTTAATAACATATTTAATCCAATATATCCAAAACTTCATTCCAGCATATAATATCAAAATATTAATGAGATGTTTTACACTAATTTTTTTATTTTACATTATGCATGGGTTTAATTCTTGCAACAAAGCCAGTTAAGACTTATTCACATTTCAGGTGACTACCAAAAAAGACAAAACCAAATTAGATAAACCACCCATCTACATGGGAAACAGCTTGTTTTCAAATCCTTACTTGACAGAACAATTTCAAGTAGTCTTAGGACCAGAGGGTGGGTAAGGACCCACATTCTCTAAAGTCCAACAGATGGCCACTATCGATGGCCTAGTGATGATAGTTTTAGAGGAAAAGTTGTTCCAGTTAGCCAGGCTGGGTGCTTTATTGAGCGTGATCCACTGGGGGATGTAACCTGGCATCATAATGACCACCAGTGAGGCTCTTTATTTTCTGGTAAATATGGAGGACTGGATTTCATTCCTAGGCTCTTTCTTAGAATTTCCACAGACTAGACAATTTGCTTAACATACTAGTACTGTGCTACACTTTGAACTGGAGATTAGGTTATTGTAGGTATAAACACAATTTTAAATCATCCTGATTGGATTAAATAATTGCTTAATTTGTTAAAGAAAACAATAACAAACACCTTCAGGTGGCTGATAATAAGATCAGTGGGTCTGATGTCATTATTTGGTCTTCCAGTTTTTTCATCCACATAAGTTGACCTCAGATATGACTTCCAATACCCTTCACTCTAAACCTAAAATATATTAACTAGACTAGGTCATTGCATGAATGTTTTTTAAAAATAGATTTTACCTTTTAGGTTCACAGCAAAATTGAGGGGAAGGTACAGAGATTTTTCATATTTCCCCTCCCCCTACACAGGAAACTATAGTGACACATCATTACCACCCAGAGTGCCTTTAGCTAAACTTATAGCTTACATTAGGGTTCACTCTAGATGATGTACATTCTATAGGTTTGGACAATTGATAATGAAATGTAATCACCATAATAGTATACAGAATAGTTTCACTGCCCTAAAATCCCTCTATGCTCCACCTGAGTTTATTATTTTATTATAAATATCCTACCTAATAAAATGGTAATATGTAAATTACCATCACTCCGCTACGCCCACGATTGGGCCAGAGGGAGGCGCAGGGGGCGGGACTCGGGGTGGCCGGGGTAGCTGATTGGGCTGGCAGGACACTGAGCTGGGCTCAGCGTCTGAGCCATGGCTGTGCTTTGGAACAGAAGGGGCCTCTGGGGCAGCGAGCTTACGTCCCGCTGCGGACCATCAAAAGCGGGGGAGCTGGGTGCCTGTCTGCTCCGGCACCAGGACTTTCAGAAGCCTCCGCCACGCCAGAGGCTTCTGAAAGGCCTGGTGCACCAGCGGACAGGCACCCAGCTCCCCCACGATCGAAAGTGAAAGTGTGTAGGGGACCCTACATGTGCATGATTCAATCATGCACTGGGCCTCTAGTTTTTTAATAATGGAGAATATTTTTTCTTTTCTTTTTTTTTTTTTAGGAAAAAAGAGCAAAGTTAATTGAAATTTCAAGCTACATTTTTGAAATCAAGATCAAAATCATAGAGACATACATGAGGATAAAGTGTCAGAGAGTAGCAAGTATTCACTGCCACAGAACCTGAGCATGTCTCCCAGGCATCATCAGGTCAAAGCCTTGCTTTGTTCATCCAAAAAAGGACAGCAGAAAACCAATCATTTCTTTACTTGAAAATTTTCCACAAACATTAAAAAAAGTTTGTAATGACAACATGAAGTCCCAGCTGACATTTTCTCAACCACATTTTATGTAGTCAACACCAATGAATGGTGGGTTTGGCATTCAAAAGAGGACCTCACATGTCTTCAGAGGACACACGGGGCAATTATCGCAGCAGCAAGGCATCTGTGGACACATTCAGAGGCTGGCCCTCTCCCTGCTTTTACTGTTTAGTCTTACTTAACCTGAAGGACAAACAGGATCAATTCGATAAATGAACTCAGAGTTAAGGCTAAAAAGTTAGCCTTAAAAGATGAGGGACTGCTCAATACCCCCAAAGCTGTTAAGGCCCTTCAAAATGTAGGTGTATGTGTATATGTATGCCTCGCTACACTAACATATAGATAGACTATGGGTATATATACGCATGTATGGCTATCTAGAAAATCTATGTCATTACTAACCAAACAGAACTTTGTAGGCAGTCATCGCAAAGACATAATGCCACACAGAGCTGTGCCCAATCCATGCATTGTACCATATTAACCAAAAGAAGGCTGACTGGGCTCACTCTCTCCCATCTGTGGCCCTGCTTTGGCAAGGCAAGGGGTAAGAGAGAGGCTGCCTCTGCTTCAAACACAAGAGGCTTCTTCATAGGAACAGTCATTGTCAGGTGAAGCTATTAAAGATGTCCATGGAAATGAAAAGCAGACCCCCTTATACTTTCAGGAGAAAAGTGGCATCACATGTCAAACTAGCTTTCTCCTTGGTCAGTCACAGCAAAATTCCCCAGGGCCCTGGAAGCCCCCAGGGAGTGGGGGCATTAGAGGCTCACCAGCTTGAGGTGATGAGGTCCCAGGCAACTCAGCCTCCAAAGACCTGCTCTTTGCCAGGGGTCCGTCACTGGAGTAGAACCAGATGGCCATGTCCTTGGGGCATCTCTTGGCACCAGCTATGCTAGGTGAAAAGTTCTCCAGGTGAGATGAGTTCAAGAGCCAGAAACAAAGTGGGAAGTACTAGGTGGAACAAGTTTAGTTGCTCTGCCCACACTGAGGGCAGGGCCACTTACCCTGCAGATCCATCAGGGGCCTCAGATGATTGTGGGGCTTCAGGAGCTGGCTTTTTAGGGTCGGATGGGACTGGAACTTCTCCAGCTGCTCCGGGCTGGCCAGAATCTTCAAGAGGGGGTTCTCACGCTCCAGCTGGGAGTTTTTCTCCACCAGTTCTGGGATCTGCTCCTTCAGGATCTCCGCCTCCTCTCTCACAGCATACAGTAGGTGATTCTTGACTAGGCCTGCTCAACCTTGTTGTCTAAGGCCACCACGCTGGTTCAGGAGGTATGATCTCCAAAGCTAGCTAGGAATTCCTTCTGGGCTCTGAAGCTTCAGTCCTGCTCCCAGGTGGCACCCAGGGCACAGCCACCCCCCTGTCCAGCCTTGCTCATCCCTGCCCGCCGCACCTCTGCCTCTGCCTAGGCCTGCAGCATCTCATTCTCACAAGAATATTTTTCTTATAAGGCAATTAAAAATGAATATTTTCTGATACAAATCATAAACCCTGTGAGTTCTGTCAGAAACTTGACCTTAATTTGAAGTAGTTTATAAGCACTTGGTATGTATATGTTTTAAGATAAAGATCTGCTTTTTTCTGTCCGTGGACATTTTTAGGTATTTTTATTTTTATTGATTTCAGGGAGGAAGGGAAAGGGATAGAGAGAGATAGAGACATCAATGATGAGAGAGAATCATTGATCATATGCCTCCTGCATGCTCCCTACCAGGACCGAGCCTGCAACCCGGGCAATGTGCCCTTGACCGGAATTGGAATCAAATGTGGGACCCATCTATCCACTGAGCCAAACCGGCTAGGAATGTCCATGGACTTTTTAAAATTAAAAACATATCAAAAATAAATTTTGATTGATTTTGAAGATTACTTTAGTACTCAATAGCTGCACCATCTGGAGGAACTGAGTTATATTTTGAATGAAAATGTAAAAACATTGCGGATCATTGGATCAGTATTCTGAAGCACAAATTAGTTGTATAGAAGAGTGAAGCGGGATAAATGGTGATGGAAGGAGACTTGGCTTTGGGCGGTAAGCACACAATACAATATACAGATGACATTATAGAATTAATACTTGTAACCTATATAATTTCATTAACCAATGTCACCCCAATAAGCACAATGACTTTATAGGTCAAAAGTTTGAAAAGGGCTAATTCACTTCCCTGAAGCATTCTCTTAACCTCCTCTAAGTACAAAAAACAAGAAAGAATCAATACATTTTTTATGAAATGAATCAGACTGAGAGGTGTTTACATGGTATAGGGGTCCTTACAACTTTGGGTCAATACATTATGGAGATTAACCCTTTCTGTGACCTCATCCTCACATCTGCCTACATTATTCTTATTCCATAATACTCGTGACTCTGTATCTAAGCTCGCCACTAAATTGCCCTATTATTTTTTTTCTCCTCAATATATTTATTTTTATCTTAAGGTTATGACTGAACTTTAAGAAGAGTAAAGGTCTTAGCTGGTTTGGCTCAGTGGATAGTGTCAGCCTGCAAGCTGAAGGGTCCCAGGTTTGATTCCAAAGGGCGCATACCCTAGTTGCATGCTCAATCACCACCAGTAAGGAACATGCAGGAGGCAACCTATCAATGATTTTTATATCTTTGATGTTTCTATCTCTTTCTCCCTCTCCCTTCCTTTCTGAAATCAATAAAAATATATTTTTTTTTAAAAAAAGGAGAAGAATGAAGTTCTTAACAGTATGTATTTTCATTCTATACATTTTATGGCTTAGTTTCATGTCATTATTCTTTTTTCTTTACTTTCATTTTTTCTTAACGTGAATACACTTTCACACACCTAAGAAAGGGAGGTGGAGATTAATTATTAATGTAAACTTACTGATTTATAAGTGCCTTTAAGATAATTACAGAAACACTTTCTTATAAATACTGGAAATATTTTTCCCAGTATGCTGTTTTCAGATCATTTACTTGTGATTTTTCCAACTTTTAGGTTATATAGGTCCCAATTCATCTAGACTTATTAAACCACACCTATATTCCTCTGATGTCATACTTGTATTCTTTACATTTAATTATTTATTTCAACTGGCATTTGTTTTTGCAAGTGAATATATTTTGAACTGAGTATAAATTAAATTTCAATTATCTGATAAAAATGTAAATATTTCATATTTATTTAACTAAAATATAAATATATGTTTTGCCTTGAATATAAACTGGATCTAAATCATTAAAAATGTACTATTTGACAATTTAATTTCATTAAAAATAGCCCCAAACCATGTATTGAAAACCCAGAAGGGTGAGCCTGGCCAGTGTAGCTAGTTGGTTAGAGTATTGACCTGTGCACAAAAGGGTCTCTGGTTCAATTGCTGGTTAGGGCACATACTCAGGTTGTGGGTTCAGTCCCTGGTGGGGGTGCAGCTCTCTCTCCCCTCCCTTCTCTCTCTAAAATCAATTCAAAATATATTTAAAAATTAATTAAAGAAAAAGTAAATAAAAAAGATTGCTCTTTAAGAAATATACCACCCTAACCAGTTTGGCTCAGTGGATAGAGCATTGGCCTCTGGACTCAAGGGTTCCAGTTTTGACTCAGGTCAAGGGCATGTACCTTGGTTGAGGGCCCATCCTCAGTAGGGGGTGTGCAGGAGGCAGCTGATTGATGTTTCTTTCTCATTGATGTTTCTAACTCTCTATCCCTCTCTCTTCGTCTTTGTAAAAAAAAAAAAAAAATCAATAAAATATATTAAAAAAAAAAAAAAAGCAATATACCTCCTGCCCAGCTTGTGTGGCTCAGTTCTTAAGTGTCAATCTATGAACCAGGAGATCACAGTTCCATTCCTGGTCAGGGCACTGGGCTAAGGCTCGATCCCCAGTATAGAACATGCAGAAGACACCCTATCAATGATGTTTCTATCTCTCTTCCCCTCTCCCTTCCTCTCTGAAATCTATAAAAATATATTTTTATAAAAAGAATGAAAAAATGTAAATATTGGCAGTACATATTTATTTAGGATCTATTCTATATTAGGTCTTAGAATAAATTCTTTCCTTGCATTAGGTATTCTGACTCTAACCAACAGTCATTGGAAGGTTGGTTCATTTTCTGCATTATTTCTCCTTAGAAATGTGTATTTTTGAGATGCAACACATAGCAATGGTAGGAGCACAGACATTAGAGATTACTTATTATCTTAGTTCAAATCACTACTCAATAGCAGCACCATCTGACCTAGTTTCTTTATCATAAATATTGGATTAAGACTCCAGATATAAAATACAGAAAGCACATTTACAGGAAAATCACATGGCATGAGTTCCATAAATGTAAGCTCTTTGTCTGCTGAATTTGAGTCTTTTTTTTTTTTTTTTTGGTCTAAAAAATTACCTTGATTTAGCTAATCATCGTTGATTAATTTCTAACAATATATTCAGGAAATGCAGTGGTGAATTTGCTATTTATTGTGGGACAAGAGCAATTCAAACAACAACCGATGGGTGGAGAGAGATAGAAGGGAGCTTATGTATGCATTTTGGTCTTCTGTCTTCCATTCCATCACTCATGGCCCAGGTGATGATGCTAACTGAATTAACAATGATGTATGACTGCCCAGATTGTAACACACACACACACACACACACACACACACACACACACACACACACACACCCCCCTAGTTCCTATCACAATAGAGATTCTATAGTGGTTGTCTCACACACACAAATACCATTTTATCACACAAGGGAAAAATCAATGGAGTTTAAACTCTGTTTTAAAATAAAATTTTAAGATCAACTTTCAAATCCTGAAAATTTATAGCAAAACTCCTTTCAAGTAAGGTAATTTACTAATGTACCCCTCCAAAGATTTGTTAAGTGCCCCTGATGCCCTAGCCAATGCGTTCTACTGTTGAGGGGGGAAAAAAAGGACAAGTTATTCAAGCTATTCTAGGTTCTCTAAAATGAAGGCCTATCCCAGTCAGAGAAAATTCCTTGTCAGCTCAGTTTCCTCCCCACCCCCCGAGGGTAAGTAAACTTGCAGGAGTGACCAGACCAAGGGGAAAGAGTTGCAGACTGACATGGCATGTAGATAACCAGGTATATCCAGCATGTGCAAACCCTGCATTCCTGGATTCAATGATATATACTTTGCACAATGATATATATTTTGGTTACTCCAGCAAGTTCATAAAAGAGGCAAAAAACCACAGTACATATATTCTAGATAAAAAGCCATAAAATATGATTTTAATGACCAAAAAAAAAAAGTTAACATAATTTTACATTTCATCTTATCCTCCTATTGAATAACAATAAAAAGAGGTTACATTAAAGTAGAAGAAGCATAAAAGACAATAATATATCATTAATAGGCTTCAACTAAAAAGGCTCCCTCACATCAGAGATCCCAGGCACATAAGCAGGTTCATAACTTAGCCCTACCCATGAGTTGCCAGTGAAATGTAAGGTCTGAAATTGTTATTGCACAGGTCACCTGTATACTCCTGAAATGGGGAACGCCTAATGAAGGAATCCTTAATGAGAGAACACCTCGCAACATCCACGAAACTTACACTTCTATTGTCAACATCAAGGAACACACCAACCCTCCCCAGAGGTTTCTGTATGTATTGACGAGCCATCGGGGCAGTGGTCCAGAGAGTCGTTTGATTATCATTCTTCACATGTATAAGAAGAAATGTGTCCTTACATTCAGTCAATGTGTCATTCTTCTTCATCCAGGGATCCTCACAGACCCCTACAGCCCAGTCCCAAGACTTGTCCACATACACCTCCCAATAATGTTTGCCAGATTTGAAGACATGGGCTCCCCATGCAGCAAAACAGTTAGATGCTCCAGGATCCCGAGACACATGTGGAAGATCACCCATAAACCTCAGACTTCTCACGTCATTAAGCAACCGTAAATTGTCATGGGTTATTTCACCAGTGAAGGAAACTCCCACTGTGAAGAAAAGAGAATATTCCAGTCAAAATCAATGTTAAGCCCTAGGCAGTTTTTCTCAGTGATAAGAACATCAGCCCATGGACTAAATTTTGTAGTGTTTGATTCCTGATCATGGGCATGTGCTCTGGTTGCAGGTTCATCTCTGGCATGGTGGGGGTGCATGTGGGAGGCAATCATTCCATATGTGTCTCTCTTGTCTGTTTTTCTTGGTCTCTCTCTCTCTCTCTCCTTCCTCCCTCCCTTCCATGCTCCTCTGAAAATCAATGAAAAGAATATCCTTGGGTGAGGATTAAAAAAAACCCCAAACAAATCAATGTTGAAAATAAAATTGTCTATGAGAAAAAGGGACACCTTAGTGTCTCACTGAAAAAAGAAAATTCCAACACTAGGTTTGAATGGAAAATATTGGATTCAAATGATGCCAACATATCTCCTAAAGAAACAAATATCTAAGACCTCCTAAAAATAGGCTATCATAAAAGTAAAGAAGGTCATGTCTACTTCTGGCTGGTTACTTTTTATAAGCTGGACACCTGGGCATGACACCAAGTCCATAGCAGTAAATCTTATCTCTCCCACTCCTTCTTGAGGAGAAAAATAATTTTAGTCTAAATAAATGAAGATGACTTGCTCAGGATATGTTGCTACACCAGCTGATGATACTCCAGTTAAGTAAGCAAGGATAGGCTGCCTTTCATAACTGGTTCCACCTAAAAGCTTAATCTTCCTTTCTCATAGATTAAGCTCCCAGGTATAGGTTTCCCGTTGAGCTCTACGTATAGGCTCATTGACCACCAAATTATTTTATTGTCATATTCATAAATTCTTGGTTTCTATAACTAGCTTTTTTCACAATGGCGATTATTTTTCATAATATCAATTGAAACCCACATTATATATCCAATTACTACAATTATTTAAGGAAAAATATTTTAGAAATCTAATTCACTGCAGTTATTTGGAATACCTTGAACTGATATCCAGTTTTCTATGGCTCAGTCAACAACTGATGTTTTATGTGATGATATTTATAGGGTTCAGTGGGATCCTTTTTGGTGCATGTATTTTTTTAAAAATATATTTTATTGATTTTTTACAGAGAGGAAGGGAGAGGGATAGAGAGCTAGAAACATCGATGAGAGAGAAACATCGAGCAGCTGCCTCCTGCACACCCTCTACCAGGGATGTGCCCGCAACCAATGTACATGCCCTTGACCGGAATCGAACCTGGACCTTTCAGTCCGCAGACCGACGCTCTATCCACTGAGCCAAACCGGTTTCGGATGCATGTATTTTTTTATCATCATATAAACAACATCAAACTTACAAGTTATTGATAAGGCCTGAGTCACATCTATCATTTTCCTATATTATAATGACCCCATAACTACATAGGACTATACATGCCACATTGAAGTCTATTTTCTTGTGTAAGATAAAGTTTAAGAAAGAGGAAAAGGTCACCCACAACAATATCCCAACTGAAGGACCCCGCCAGGTGGTGCCCCATTGGGGTGAAACTCACCTCGGAAGCGGTTGAGCCTGTCCATCAGCCCAGTGATGGGACGTGCAGTGAGTTCTGGCTGCAGAGGCTGAGGCATGTGCAGCTGCACCTGCTCACTCCTGTTAGGAGGAAGAGGCAATTAATCCTGCTGGTGGCATCATCATTCAGCTGAACATTCTTCATCAAAATCCTTTTGTTCACAATGGTGATATAGAATTGTGCCATTCTTAGGGAATCTCTCTAACTTTTTTTTTTTTTTTTTTTTGCCAGCTACCAGTCCATTTCTCAGAGGTACTTGTCTCTCTTACCTCATTCTGGGAAAATCTAGTCTTTGCAATTTCAGTTCCTATTGACTGTGAAATATTAAACCATAAATGACCAGTGTTCCAGAAAAGTCTACATTGAGCCTCACAACACATACCCCCTCAGCCACAGAAGGGAAAATACTAACTTCTGGTCAAAAGGAACAGTAAGTTCTATTCTGGAAAACATGCATACGTAGATGCACACACAAATAATTGAGAATAATCTGAGAAATTATGTCTTCACTATTTTAGAGGTAGTTGGAATCTCTTTCACATCCCTAATGAGCCCCAGTTAGCATTGAAACCCAAACTCACCTTCTTAGTTTGTCTCCTAGTTCCTGTCAAGAAAGAAAAGAGAAGCTTAGACTTCTTCAGAAATAGGCTATTTTACCAACCAGACTTTGGTTTTGGGGGAAGTTCAGAAAAATACTAATCACACCACCTCCAAACTGTCTTATAAATTCATTTTTCTTTTCTTCCCTAAAGATAATACTGATACATGTTGTCAGAATCTAAATTCTTTTTCAAATACTTAAAAAAATTTTATTCAAATAGAATTGGTATTCTTTTATAGGTTATATTAATTTCAGGTGTACAATATAGCATGTCAATATTTTTGTATCTTATAGAGTGATCACTTCCACTAATCCTAGTAATTATCTGTCACCATTGGAACTTATCACAATATTTGGTACTGTCTTCCTCTCCCCCTTTTAGCCCCCACTTCTGACAACCATCCTTTTGGTCGATTTTTGTGTTACTGATGAATTCAGAACACTGAGTATGAAAAAAGAGAACATAAGAATAGTGACTACATTACTCTTATTCTCAGCTTTCTGCATTAGAGTCTTTCCTAAGGCTTGCTCTCAAAGTGTAACATGCCCCAAATTAACGGCAAGGGAAACCAATGGTATCACAACAATAGGAGGAAATATATAGGAGCTTTTGCCAAATGTCTCTATATTGCCCACTTGCAGATCAAAATTAAAAGTACTTGGATAAGTTTTTCATCTTCTGTTTAGTAAAGCAAGAAATAAAAGGAGATTTTAAGAAGGAATATGTTCCATAGGGAATTTTCAAAATCACAGTTCCATAAAACTTCATTGTTTATAATTAGGCGGGGAATAGCAGCTTATCTATATCATTCCCAATGGAGAGACCCTCTCTACAATAGATGCAGGAGATGAAGACATCAATCTTTGGTACCAAATAAATGAGGGAAATCAAAGTCTTCTGATGATATAAAAAATTCCCAGGCACATGCTCAGTTCCTACCTTGAGCATCTCTTCATCTGGTTTCAGACACATGTCCATGAGCTCATCATACATTGCTCTTAGGCTTATCCTCTTTTCAATCATTTCGGCTTGACATTTCTTCAGTTGCTCAGACAACTTTGACTGTTCGTCAATAAATCTCTCTAAATTTTTTTTGTCTTCCTCTTGGAGAACCAGTTGGAGTGTCTCATAAAAAGCCCTGGTTTCATCTTGGCGTTTATAGAGATAAGCCTACAGAGAGATAGATTTCCTAGATCACATACAAGGGCCGACCTTACCCTCCACCACTTAAACAGCATCTCATTCACCGATGCTGTTCTCTACCAATAAGTTTCACCACCCTAAATTCAGGTTATTCTTCTTTCCTTCATTTATGTTTCATTCTTATAAGCTATACCAACAGCCTTAATCCTTCCCTTTCCTCAAAACACCTCCTCCCACTTCATGAGTGCCTGAAGGAACTAGAGAAAAGATTCTCATTCATAATTTCTTTTACATTTATGGTCATTATATGCAACATTCTGGTCTCTGCGTTACTAAATTCATCTCTGGTGACAAAACCTCCCTACTCCACTGCCTGAGAACTCAGAACAGCTCTTTATGGAGCACAGCATTGCCTTTCCCCACCCTCTTCTTTACCCAGGGATTTGAAGCCATCAGAAAAGACCTCCCTGAAATCCTCACCACCTGCCCTCAAACTAACATCCATTCTCCCGGCCTTTTTCTCTGCCGCCCTTTTCTCTATGCATGGGCTACTGTCCTCCATCTAAGACCACAGGCTCCTATATTGTTTTTTTTTTTTGTTCTAAAGAACTATAATCATTCCATTGTGCATTCTCTCCCAAAAGTTATGGATTCACACTATCTCTCCAGTCTCAGTTCTTTCTATTCTTTACTTCTTTTCCTCATCTTTCTTTTAGTTTAACATGTAATATTTTCTTCTACTTAAAGAAATATTATTCTCTAGCTCCTGCACTCTCACTTCTCACCATGTAGGCACACATCTTAATTTGCTGTTCTCAGGTCCTTTTCCTGTCATGTGTATGTCAGCCTGATTCACAGGGAAATGCATTCTCATACTTACCATCCAATAGATAGGTATTCTGCCATCTTTACCGAGAGTTTTTTGAATTTCTTGAATCTTTTCCCATAAAGATCTCATTTGGTTGGAGAGCTTCCTCTGTAAAATAAAATAAATTGAATTTTAGCACCAGAGAAGCAAATATATTTAGGTTTCAGATCCTAAATGAAGGCGTTAATCAAGGGATATTAGACAAAAGTACTTTAAGTAGAGAAGGATCATGATTTTTCCCTATTTGCCCTCACTAATGGTACATTTTAGGTTTTAGCTTGAAGAACCACCAAATACAACATAGAAATTTGTCTAGAGAAACTGATAAAGATTTTACTTAGCACAACTACTTCTCAGTTGGTCAGAATTTGAAGCTAGTGATACTTGTCTGTTCCAATTCCACTGTATTTTCTCTGACATCTTTATCAGTGTTAGCAAATATGGTCTCCATTGGAAATCCTTCCTGTATTTGTAGTTTTCACACCACTGACTCTTCCATGAGCGCTTTCCAGTGCCTTGAGTACAATGCTGCATCATCAAAGTAATGAGGATCTTTAACTTAATTACTCTCCCATTAAATGCAATGTCCATGAAGACAGGTAAACCAGTGCATTTCCTCACAGCTTAATTAATGGTTCTTAAGTATGTATCAATACACTTAGGAAGGAGAAGATTGAATCCTCGTCTCCTTGCTGTACTCTCCTCCAGCATTCAAGGTGCTCTGAGGGGCACCACTCACCCTGTGTTCCTCAGCAGCCTCTTCCACGGAGCAGTGTCTGTGGGCCTCGTGCTCCTGAGAGCTGGAGCAGGGCAAACAGCAGGCTCCTGTGGTCTTCACAGAAGATCTGCTCTGTCTCCTGGTGCAGCCCACACCTAACGTCCTCAGAGCTCAGGAATTGCCACAGACTGGCTTTTCTGGCCATGGACACCAGATTTCTCAGGATAATATTGGTTTTGAAGATTTTCTGCTCTGATTTTCTGCTCTGCACACGGGACAACAAGTAGGGCTTTCAGCTTTCTCCCCGGATACATAGAGACACGAACAACCGAAGCTGTGCCCGCAGCCCATGGTGACTGGGTCTATACAGTGATTCAGGCAGATGGCACAGGTGAGCTCTTTCTGGAAGTTTTGTGGGAGGGCTGAGTCCATTTTTCTGAGGGAAGAAAACGAGTTTATTCTTCTGCCCTGGAGACACAAAGGTCTAAGCAAAATGTGTCTCAGGTTGTGACTCAATAACAGTGTTTCCAGAGCAGAGCAAGTTTGATAGGCATGTGACACAAACAGAAAGCAGACACAGGAAAGCTCCAACAACCTGTTGAAACTATTCTTGGCTTTCTAAATAACACTATCCACCTCCTACACCCTTTTCTTCTGCTTAAGAAAGAACCTCAATTTGCTGAGGTCTTATTTTCTCCAAATAGCTTGAGTTTCAGGTATTTTGAATAATTTACAATTCCAGGTTCTGGGTCCTGCATGCTCTAATATTTTATCTAACATTCAATGCCAGTCATTGATTTAGCTCAAGGTATTTTACTTCAATTTTCATTATTATGTAATTGTCAGGCATTTCACCTAGGATGTGATTTTTCATCTCAATCAGAATCCACATCCCAAAACATTTGATGGAATCCAACTAATATATTTTCTTTTTTTACATGTGCTTAAAAAAAATGATTTCTGAGAGAGAATGAGAGAGAGAGAGAGAAGCATTGATGAGAGAGAAACATTGACTGGTTGCCTCCTGCACATGTCCCAATGGGGATTGAGTCCACAACCTGGGTATATGTCCTGGCCAGGAATCAAATTGGAGATCTCCTAGTGCATGGGATGTTGCTCTGTTTAACCAACTGAACCACACTGGCCTGGCAACTTTTTTGATTTATACAAAACAGTATGTGAATACCTTAAGAGTAATGAAGAGGAAACTAAACATTGTCAAAATCATCAGAATCTCACAGACTCTACTCACATGATTATTCCAATGTGCTTTATTAGCCCTCTTCTCTTTATTAGCAATATCAATTAATCAAAGAAACAAAAAATTAAAGAGAATTGTTTTATTTGAAGTCTTCAATAATGATTATCAAGCACTACTTGTGATAAGATTATGGATATAATCATAATTGTAGTAGGTGGATAGGCATGAGAAGAGCGGGACCCATGGACCAGTTGCATAGGGTCACCAGGGTAAGAACCCTGGGTGCCCAGCAATGGGGCAAAAACTACAAGCCCTTGTTCTACCACTCCCTAAAGCATTAAGCCCTAGAGATGGCATCTAGATCTCAGCTGTGTCTCAGCTCCAGGCCCAGAAAAGCAACAAAACCAAGCAGAGTGAAGCCATGGCTAACACCAGGACCAGCTACAATGACTAATGACCCCTCCCCTGGTGCCAACCAATCAGTGGAGACCAGGACCCTGAGGAGACAGTGGGAAAGTAGATAAATATTATATTGAGAACCTCTCCTGATCTCATATAAAAGCCCTCAGTGTTTCAGGCCTCAGTCTCAGGATGAAGGGTCTCAGGTTCCATTCTGGTCAAGGGCACATGTCTTGGTTGCAGGCTTAATCCAGGCTGCCAGTCAGGGCTCATGCTGGAGACAACCAACCAATTTATGTGTCTCTCTCCCATTGATGTTTCTCTCTCTCCATCTCTCCCCCTTACTTCCACTGAATATAAATATCTACAATAATAAAAGCTTAATATGCTAATTAGCCTGGACGTCCTTCCAAACATCCTTCTCTCCTTCTGGATGAAGCAGGGCTGAGAGGGAAGCCCAGGTCTCAGGTGCCTGCCAGCAAACGGAGGGATGCCTGGGTCCTGGATGCTGGGGGAAGGAAGGCATAGTATTGCACGCAGTTTCATGCATCAGGCCTCTAATAAATAAATAAATAAATAAATAAATAAATAAATAAATAAATAAATAAAACAAGTGGAAAAAATATCCTTGAGGGAGGATTAACAAAAAATATAATAAAAGCCCTCAAGATGGAGGACCAGCATAGATCTCTTTATGGAGCACAGCATGGCCTTTCTCCACCCACTTCATTCCTCAGAGACTGCTCTTTCTTTTTCTTTCTCTCTCTATAACCCCCTCTTCACCTCACCCCTCTGGAGTAAGCCCAAACCTCTACCTTCTTTCTTTTCCCAAGGTGCCTCCCTCTCTCTCTCTCCCCACTAATGTCAAAGGACCCTTCTTTTCTTTTTTTGCAGCAACATGTTTTCTGAGCACAATTCTTTTATGGCTCATTTTGTCTACCGCTGTGACTTTCTAAATAAACTTTCTCTTATAGTTTGAGTCTTACCTCCAAATTCTTCTCTTAGCCAGAACTTAAGAACCGAGGTTGCTCAATGGAGGCTAGCACCTCTGCCATTTTCCCTGCTACTAATAATAATCAGCACTGCCCTAGATTGTTTGGCTCAGTAGATAAGAGCCTTGGACTGCTAACTGAAGGTTCCCAGGTTCAATTCTAGTCAAGGGCACATGCTCAGGTTGTGGACTTGATCCCCAGTACAGGGTGTACAGGAGGCAGCCCATCAATGATTCCCTCTCATCATTGATGTTTCTATCTCTCTCTCACTCTACCTTCCTATCTGAAATCAATAAAAACATATTTAAAATAATAATAGTCAGCACCAAACAATAAAGCATGCTTTTAAAAATGCATTTCACTTAAAACTGGGTCCTCCTGTCCTTATTAGTTAAATAGATGTCTCCCAAACTCCTCATATTTCTTATATGCCTAGTGCCGGGCCAATCATTACCTACATTCTTTAAAATGTAAGTCAGAAAACTCATGTTTCTTCAGACATTTATTTAACTTTAAAACAATATTCTCCTTAAATCACTGAATGTGTTATCTAGTTATATATATTGTAACTTATACCTCTCACATGTATACAAAGGAGACTGTAATGTGTAATGCATATAGAATCAAATATTCCTTAAACATGTTTTTAAATCTATGCCATGCATTAATCCACAAGATACCTGAGCACTACTTTCTAAATCCTTATAAACTATTGGAATAAGTAAGGAATATATAAGATAACAAAAATTAATATTCGTTCCAATACACTTACCAAAACAGGATGCCAAACAAACATGGAATAATTTTCACTAAGGTGGCAAACAATGTTACTTGATAGAAACAAACTCAGTTTGGTGATTAATTGAAATTAGGAATTCTTTTGTTTTTCTTTAGGAAAGTTGTAGAAACCCCAATATGGCCAATTGTACACTCACCTAAGGAGCAGATCCAGGGTCTCCAGGGCTTTCTGCAGCAAGAAAAATAGGAAGAGTTCAGCTCAGGGACCAAGCCTTTATGTGTGGTGGCAGTCTCTTCCAGAAGTTTTCTCAACCAGGTGAGTTCTCAAGACACTCTGTTCTGGAGAAGACTGTGTTGGGCTCCCTGAGTGTCCTTATAGTGTGTCTCTAAAGGCCACACCTATTTCTTATAAGAATTATATTTCAGAGGTCTTTAGACAGGATTAATTTCACACCTTAGCTAATCTCCCTAAATAACCCCTATAAACATAATCTAATCAAGAGACACTGATTTTACAGCAAACCAGCTCTAACGACCCGCCTTTCTATCTAAATGTCTATACATCAGAATTAGTATAAAATCATATCAAGAGAATTATTTTGTTTTTGTTAATCCCTACTCCAGGACATATTTCCCATTGACTTTTAGAGAGAATGGAAAGAAGGGGGGAGAGAAAAACATCGTAGTAAGATATACAGGTCTGGAGGATTGAGCCTGCAAGGGAGGTACATGCTCTTGACCAGAATTGAACTAGAGACACTTCAGTCTGAAGGCTGATGCTATAAATCACTGATTTTACAACAAACCAGCTCTCACAGGTTGCCTTTCTATCTAAATTTCTATACATCATGGGTTTAATTTAATTTAATTTTTTAAATTTAAATAAGTTTTTATTGATTTCAGAGAGAGGGAGGGAGAGGGAGAGAGATATAGAAACATTGATGAGAAACATCAGTCGTTTGCCTCCTACATGCCCCATACTGGGAATTAAGCCTGCAACACAGGAGTCAAACTAGGGACCTCCTGGGACAACACTCAACCACTGAACCATACTACTGGGGCTGACTTTTATTTGTAACTTAATAAAAGATAGAAAAGATTGCTTTATCAATTAGTGATTCTAACAAATGTCTTTGAAAACGTGAAATTATGTTCCCTGAGGTGTCTTTTTTTTTTTAATCTTAATCTGTCATGGAAGAGTGCTTTCTTTGACAGATTAACTGGATTTTGTCTTTTTGTTGTTGTTGTTAATCCTCACCCAAGGGTATTTTTTTCATTGATTTTTAGACTAGAGTGTGGAAGGGCGGGGAAAGGGAGGGAGGAAGGGCAGGGAGAGGGAGGGAGGAAGGGAAGAAAAGAGAGAGAGAGAGAGAGAGAGAGAGATCAATCGATGGATCAAGATCTGTTGCCTCCTGCATATTCCCACAGAAACCATGTCCAAGGATTGAACCTGGAACCCAGGTATGTGCCCTTAACCAGGAATTGAACTGGGAACTGTAGACACTTTGAGGACCCATGGTCTAACCACTGAGTCTTACATGGGAAGCTGTTATTATTATTTTTTTTAATCCTCACCTGAGCATATTTTTCAATTGATTTTTAGAGAGAGTGAAAGTGAGAGAAATATTGGTGTGAAAGAAACACATCGATTGGTTGCCTCCTGCAGGAACCAAACCAGGACCTGGGCCAGGGAGGAGCCTACAACCAAGCCTGCCCTTGACGAAATCGAACCCGGGATTCTTCGGTCCCCAGGAAGAAGCTCTATTCACTGAGCCAAACCAGATAGGGCAGCTTTTGTCATTTTGAAGGCAATATTTTTAAGAACTTTGGCTCATCACTCCAGTCACCTGATACAGATTGGTCTTGGCGACTTCTAAACCTTTTAAACTTTGGGTGGCTTTGAAATCTGTAAGTATGCCCTTGTTTGTTTGTTTTTTTAATATATTTTATTTATTTTTTACAGAGAGGAAGGGGGAGGGATAGAGAGTTAGAAACATCCAGTAGAGATAAACATCGATCAGCTGCCTCCTGCACACCTACTACTGGGGATGTGCCTGAAACCAAGATACATGCCCTTGACCGGAATTGAACCTGGGACCCTTGAGACACTTTAGCCACTGAGCCAAACTGGTTAGGGCTGTATGCCCTTGTTTTAAAGAGGCACCTTAAAGTCATCATTTTTTATAGTTAAGAAAATCAGGAAATACCTTTATGACAAGATACGCAGAAAGTCTAGAGAAAGCTGGAAAGGAAGGGCGTGTGATTGTGATGTAGAAAAATCAGTAGCAATTGTCAATAGTTTCCTTTAGGACAGCCTTAGGAAAAAGATTATTCATTCACTGTTTCTTGATCCCCTACCACTTCACATTCAGCTCACTCAGTTACTCTCCAAGAGGTCTGGGAAACACCCACCACTAACACCGAGTGTGTTAGTCTAATCCTCTTAAGAAGAAAAATCACATTTAAGAAAAGGAAGCAGCCTTCTAGCATCAAAAAAAAAGGGGATCATGAAAATTTTATGGTTGGAATATTAACACAGTCCCAAGAGAGCTACAGTGGAGAAGGAAACACCGCCTCAGCAAAGAATCCGAAGAATCTGACCACCCTTTCTCAATAAATCTGTAATAACATCATTCTTCAAACACCAGGTGAGAACACACCATAGAGGCTATTCTTTTTCTCTGACATCCTCTTTAAACACCTATCTGTAATTATATATCAAAATGTGTATATTTTCCTAGGAAATTAGTGGCTGGGCTCTAATTTGCTTGTATTTTTCTTTTATATTATTCCTTATTCAATGTTATGCTTACATTTTGTTTTCATGTGTTGTTTTTTTTTAAATTGAATTTATTTGGGTGACATTGACTAATAAAATTATGTAGGTGTCAGGTATGTAATTCTCTAATTCATTGTATGCATATTGTGTTGTGTGTTAAGCACCCCAAGTCATGTCTCCTTCCAGTACCACTTATCCCCCCTTTACTTTCTTATAACTCCACCCACCTCCAGCCCCCTTCACTCTGGCAATCACCATATTGTTGTCTGTGTCCGGAGTCTTTCTTTTGTTTCTTTGCTTAATACCTTCACCCTTCTCACCCTAACCCCCCTCCCATCCAACAGCTGCCAGACTGTTCTCTGTATCCATGAGTCTGTCTCCACTTTGTTAGTTTATATTGTTCATTAGAGTCCACATGTGATTGAAATCATGTGGTATTTGTCTTTGACTGGCTTATTTCACAAAATAATACACTTCAGGTCCATCCAAATGTACCATAGCTTTTGTTTTTTTTAAGATTTTTTTATTGATTTTTTAAAGAAAGAGGATGTGGGGGGGAGAGAGAGAGAGAGAGAGAGAGAGAGAGAGATGATGAGAGTGACACATGAATCCTACATGGCCTCTACTGGAGATCAAGCCAGAAACCTAGGCATGTGCCCTGACTGGAATAGGACCTGTAATCCCTTGGTGCCCATGACAAAGCCCAACCAATTGAGCCACACTTCTCTTAAAAAATATATTTTTATTGATTTCAGATAGGAAGGGAAAGGGAGAGAGACAGAAACATCAGTGATGAGAGAAAATCATTGATCAGCTGCGTCTTTAGAATTAGTGTTTTGGGTTTCTTCGGATATATTCCCAGAAGTGGAATCACTGGCTCATAAGGCAGTTTCATTTTTAATTGGGCTAGGGGTCTGGTATGTGGTTGGGACCCCTTGCTTCTCAAAGGAGGCCTCCCGTTTAACCCTCCCGATTAAAAACAAGCCATAAATGGGTGTTGGACCAGCCTGTTCTGTACCTCTATCCCTCCTACCAGTCTTTATGGTGCTTTCTTCTTCACTTCTCTAGTTGTAAGACTTATAATTAGCCAGCTTTCAGGTGGTTCTGAATAATGGTTGTTTTGTATTTTAGTTGTAATTTTGTTGTGTTTGGGAGGTAGTGAGTACCAGCATTGATTTATGCCACCATCTTCTGATGTATCTCAATATTTATGATGTTGAAAAATTCTGAACTAGAGAATCTTTTTTAAAAATTTTAATTTATTTATTGTTTAAAGCATTACATATGTCTCCCTTTCTCCCCATTGACATCTCCCAGCTGCTCCCACCCCCAGCATATACCCTCACCCCCTACTGTCTGTGTCTATTGATTATGCTTATATGCATGCATACAAGTCCTTTGGTTGATCTCCTAACCCCCACCCCCAAACACACCCTCCCCTGCCTTCCCTCTGAGGTTTGACAATCTTTTAGATGCTTCTATGTCTCTGGATCTATTTTTGTTCATCAGTTTATGTTGTTCATTATATTTCATAAATGAGTGAGATCATGTGATATTTATCTTTCTCTGACTGGCTTATTTCGAATTACATAATGCTCTCTAGGTCTATCCATGGTGTTGTGAATGATAAGAGTTCTTTCTTTTTTACAGCAGTGTAGTATTCCATTGTGTAGATGTACCACAGTTTCTTAATCTACTCATCTGCTGTTTCCAAATCTTAGCTATTATAAATTGTGCTGCTATGAACATAGGGGTGCATATGTCCTTTCTCATTGGTGTTTCTGATTTCTTGGGATATATTCCTAGCAGTGGGATTACTAGGTCAAATGGGAGTGACATTTTTAATTTTTTGAGGAAACTCTGTACTGTTTTCCACAGTGGCTGCACCAGTCTGCATTCCCACCAGCAGTGTACCAGGGTTCCTTTTTCTCCACTTGTTTGTTGATGATAGCCATTCTGACATGTGTGAGATGGTACCTCATTGTCATTTTGATTTGCATCTCTCAGATGACTAGTGACTGACTTATCATATGTTTCTTGGCCTTCTGTATGTCCACTTTCGAAAAGTGTCTATTTAGGTCCTTTGCCAATTTGTTTTGATTGGGTTATCTTCCTTTTTTTAAGTTGTATGAGTTCCCTATAAATTTTGGAGACTAAACCCTTATCGGATATAATATTGACAAATATGTTCTCCCATGCAGTGGGTTCTCTTGCTGTTTTGTTGATGGTTTCTTTTGCTGTGAAAAAGCTTTTTATTTTGATGTAGTCCCATTTGTTTATTTTCTCCTTAGTCTCTATTGCCCTAGGAGCTGTACTGGTAAAGATATTGCTATGACATATATCTGCTATTTTGCTGCTTATGGACGCTTCTAAGATATCTATCGTTTCCAATCTTATGTTTAAGTCCTTTATCTATTTTGAGTTTATTCTTGTGTATGGTGTAAATTGGTGGTCTAGTTTCTTTTCTTTTCTTTTTTTTTGCATCTATCTGTCCAATTTCCCCAGCACCATTTATTGAAAAGACTGTCTTGATTCCATTGTATGCTCTTGCTTCCTTTGTCAAATATTAATTGAGCATAATGGCTTGGGTTGATTTCTGGGTTCTCTGTTCAGTTCCATTGGTCTATATGTCTGTTTTTGTGCCAGTACCAGACAGTTTTGAGAACAGTAGCTTGGTAATATAGTTTGATATCTGGTATTGTGATCCCTCCAACTTTATTCTCTTTTTTTCAGGATTGCTGAAGCTATTTTGGGTCTTTGAACTAGAGAATCTAAACATGGATTAACAATAATACTTTTATTTAGCCAGTAACTATTGAGAACAGGCAATGAGTAGAAGTCATACATAAATGAAAGATATGAGACTAAAATACTGTTAGTTTAAGATATATATACTGTATATACTTCTCTGAAATCACATTAAAGATAGCCTAAATTCATATCAACTAGAGAATTATATATATTTTTACAAAATATACTTTTACTGATTTCAGAGCAGAAGGGAGAGGGATAGAGAGATAGATACATCAATGATGGGAGAGGATTATGGATTAGCTACTTCTCACGTACACTCTATTGGGATCAAGCTGGCAACCTGTGCAAGTGCCTAGCATCAAACCATGACCCCCTGGTTCATAGATCAACACTCAACCACTGAGCCATGAAGGCAGGGTGATAATGACAGTTTGATTTGAGATTATTGTCACTGTAATTTAAAACATATCTTTTATTCTGTAAATGTTATTCAATACTGTGAATGATACATATGAAAGCATTCATACATTACAGTGGAACTTTATTTTCAAACTTAATTCATTCTAGAGGCTGTTTAAGAAACAATTTGGTAAAAAACCATATCACTTTTCCCATTAGGAAGAATTTTTCCCAGTTAGCCAAAATTGAATTAATCTGTCTCAGACCCCAAATGATTCCCTGTTTGAACCTTTCTTACATGCAGTACTTGTCTAGTGTACTGCTTATAAATAAGCACTTCTTGCCCTGACTGGTTTGGCTCAGTGGATAGAACATCAGCCTTCGGACTGAAAGGTCCCAGGTTTGATTCCGGTCAAGGGCATGTACCTTGGTTGCAGGCACATCCCCAGTGGAGGTGTGCAGGAGGTAGCTGATCGGTGTTTCTCATCGATTTTTCTAACTCTATTCCTCTCCCTTCCTCTCTGTAAAAAATCAATAAGATATATATTAAAAAATAAATAAATAAACTGAAACCGGTTTGGCTCAGTGGATAGGCCTGCGGACTGAAGGGTCCCAGGTTCGATTCCAGTCAAGGGCATGTATATTGGTTGCGGGCACATTCCCGGTAGGGGGTGTGCAGGAGGCAGCTGGTCGATGTTTCTCTCTCATCGATGTTTCTAGCTCTCTATCCCTCTCCCTTCCTCTCTGTAAAAAATCAATAAAATATATTAAAAAAATAATAATAAGTACTTAGTTTCTTAAATTTATCAAACCACCCTGGACAGGCCTTAAACGAATTTTTCCTGTATCACTGCCTAGAAATGCTATCAACAGCCAAGTGCTTTTTGTTTATCCAATCAACAACAGCTGTTATATTTATTTGGTTGCCTGTGATTGTTCTGTGAGTACTTTCACACCCTTAGCAACATAAACACTCTTTCCTTTTTTCTTTCTTTTTTTTTTAAAAAAATATTCTTATTTATTTCAGAGAGGAAGAGAGAGGGAGAGATGGAAACATCAATGATAAGAGAGAATCATTGACTAGCTGCATCCTGCATGCCCCCTCCAGAGATTGAGCCCCAAACCCTGGCATTTGCCCTTAACTGGTATGGAATCCAGACCCTTCAGTCCCAAGGCCGATGCTCTATCCAGTGAGCCAAACCAGCCAGGGCAACATTAGCACTTTGGATGGCCTCTTTATGTTTTAAAATTGTGCTTTTGGCCAACAACAAAAGCATTCTCTCATTTGTTTGTTGCCTGAGAGACACTTTGTCCCTCTGGGATATCAGCATGAAAGATTTGTCCCGTTGAAAACACAAATTTTGGTTCCACAACCAAGACATTTTTTCTATGAACAGCTTGGTTGAGAAACAAACTGTTTGAGATGGGAGACGAGGTTTGACTGTATTTCATTGCTTATTTATTTACAGCTTGTGCTAGGTACCAAGAAGCAGCCATGATCAAGACAGACATCATTCCTATCCTCATGAAGGCTATAGTCATGGAGCAAAGCATTGCATAAATAGCTATAGGAATTTTAGTTACAATCTGGGTTAATGCTATGAAGGAAAAAAGTGAGGGGTATAGTGAAATGTAAACTTAGGCTAGGATAAGGAAGTGGCATTTGAAGACAGCTTGAGGGAAATTAGGGTGTCTTTAAGTATGGATCCTGAAGTGAGGAGTGTAATAAGTTCAAGTGACTAAAAAGAGCCGTTGAATCTGGAAGGAACAAGAAACAAAAGTGGAATGAGTTATACAGGTGCCAGAATACTCAGGATTTTGTAGCCTTCAAAAAGTCTTTTTTGTTTTAAATCCTAACTTGAAGGCAAAATTTTCTATTAATTTTCAGAGAGCATAGAAGGGAGGTCAGGAGAAGGGGAAAGAGAGAGACATTGATGTGAGAGGAACACATTGACTGGTTGCTTCATGCTTCCTGATCAGGGATGGGGAGATAACCAAAACTCAGTTATTTGTCCTTGAGTGGGAATCAAACTCGAGACCCTTGGTTGGTGGGCTGATGCTCTAACCACTGAAAACACCAGGCAGGGCTTTCAAAATGTCTTTTAACCTTAAATACATTTTTTTCTGCCTCTTTCCTGGTTTTTATCCCAAAGATTTATTGGTATATAGTTTTTTTCTATAATATAGTCATCCCCTACAGATATTCTAACATGAACAGTATTATATTTTTTATTTCCAATCATTTCATTTGTTTTCTTTTCTCATCTCCCCACCCATCATTTTTATAAATTGTCACAGCTAAGACTATTATACAGAAGCAGTGTTAATGACTGTCCTTGTTCTTATCTCTGACTTTAAAGAGAATTCTACTAAGAATTCCCCATTTATAATGACATTGGTTATATTTCTTTTAACTTAAAGGAAGGTCTCTACGGTTTCTTTTTGACATATATGAATTGCCAGCATTGCTAGGTTTGGGCTTTGGGACTATTAAGAAAAATAAGGGTGCCCTAGCTGGTTTGGCTCAGTGCATAGATTGTTGGCCTGCAAAATGAAGGGTCTTAGGTTTGATTCCTGTCAAGGGCACATGCCCAGGTTGCAGGATCAATCCTCAGTAGGGGGCATGCAAAAGACAACCAATCAATGATTCTCTCTCATCATTGATGTTCCTCTCTCTCTCTCTCTCTCTCTCTCTCTCTCTCTCTCTCTCTCTCTCTCTTTCTCTCTCTTCCTCTAATAAATCAGTAAAAACATATTTAAAAAATAAAAGAAAAATAAGGGTTACTTGAACACAAACACTGTTATGCCAGGACAATTTATCTGATAACATAACCCAGATATCTAAATGACTAATGGGTGGTTAGATTACACAGGTGAATTTTGGCCATTCTAATATATCTGTAGTCTATTTTACTGTTGTTTTAAAGTCCTTTCCATTTTAGGTATTTCTCTTTCATTTTAATATTTTTACCTCCCCCATCCTTTCTTTTATCCTATGCCTGTTGAGTGAATTGCTGGTTATTTGTCTGGTTCACTTGTAATTAAGACAAGCTGTGGTAAGACAAATGGAAAGGCATGCTAGGATAGAACTTGAGAGAAATGTTATTTTTTTCTTCTTTCTTTTTCTCTTTCTGCCTTTCTTTTATTTTTTATTTTTTTGAGCTTGAGGATGTTTAATATTACAAATGAAGCATTTTAAAATTCATCTTAATTTCATTTCCAGGGTGAGCCAGTTTTCATTTGGAAATTAAATTATAGAAGGAACATAGCCTAAGTGGCATGTGATCATCTCATTTATTGCATTGAAGAGTAACTTTTCTATCTCCACAGAAACATAAAATCACACATTTGGACATAAATTCACCAAGGGAGTATTGAGAGTAAAGAAGTTGGAGATCCTGCTGAGGTGTTTAAACATCTAGGACCATACAAGTGACCCAAAGATTTAGAGATGGCATTGTCTAATAGCCAAGGTAACTGGTGTGAAGAAGACATTGCACAGCTACTGGAAAGAATGGAGAATAACCTTCCACCCAATGACAACCACACATTCAAAACAACCCAGTCACATATGGACTGGGGAAAAGTAGCTTTTAAAGATTTTTCTGGAGAAATGTGCAAACTCAAGTGGTTAGAGATTTCTTATAAATTGAGAAAGATTCGCACTCTGAAAGAATTAGTCCTGGAAGCTAAGGAACATGTTAAAAATTCCAAAAAAAGCAAAAGGTGCAAGAAACATCCAGACATGCCCAAGCAGCCCCTGACTCCTTACCTTCGCTTCTTCAAGGAGAAGCGGCTCAAGTATTCCCAAATGCATCCCAAACTCAAGAACCAGGAGCTGACCAAGGTCATTTCTGAGAAATACAAGGAGCTCCCAGAGGATATGAAGCTGAAATATATTCAAGATTTCCAGAAAGAGAAACAGGAATATGGGGGGAAACTGGCTCAGTTCAGGAAAGACCACCCTGATCTAGTGCAGAACTCCAAGACCTCTGTTGTCCTCAAAAGGAGCTCAACTAGAGCCCCCAAGAAGTTTCAGGGACATGGGAAAGAACTGAAGTTTTACCCAGAAAACGATTTTTCGGAGGAGATAAAATTCAGTGGAGAGCCTGAGAAGCCCCCCATGAACGAATACCAGAAGTTCCACCAGGATTTGTGGCCCAGCAGGGAGCTGAAAGGCCTGCCCCTGAGGGAGCGCATGGTGGAGATTAGCAGACGCTGGCAGCGCGTCCCAAGGAGCCAGAGGGAGCATTATAAGCAGCAGGCTGAGGAGCTGCAGAAACAGTACAAGGTGGACCTGGAGCACTGGCTCAAGAGTCTATCTCCTGAAGAGTATGCTGCCTACAGAGAGAGAGCCTCTGGGAAGCGTAAGATCATGAACATGCGTGGAGGCCCGGACCCCAAGATCATCAGGACACATGTTCAGTCTCCATCAGCAAGGACTCTGCAAGAAGGGCTTGCACAGGAGCAGGAGCTGCAGGTTCCAGGGATGGAGTCATCAGAGACTTCACAGAGATCTGATGAAAATAAGGAAGATGGGGGAAAGGCAGAAAGCAGTGCGTCCTCAGACTCCAGCAGTGAAGAAGTAGATGTAGAATGCGAGGACAGCAACTCCAGCCTCTGACTCTCTCCAACTGAGCTTTGTTTAATTCTAAATGGTGAGATAGAGAATTTCCCAACCATCGTCCTTGGCACTGACACCAAATTAAGGGACTTTTCTCTCTGTCCCTTTTCATTTTCATCTGCCTCTCCTTCCCTCCACAAAAGAAATTAGGTCTAGTTGGAAAGAAGAGATCTTGTGTGGAACATCTGGCTCTCCTCTATACCCCAAATCTACTCTCCAGAGAAATTCCATGGAATTAATGCTCTTGAAATAAATAATGAGATGACCAGGCTCTGGAGGGCACACTGGATTGGACTGAGTTTTCTGAGGTGAGAAATTTTACTCTCAACTTCTATCTGATTGAGGCAATAGGGACTCCCCTGAGCCAATGACCTGTGCTTTTTCTCTGTGAAACTGTCTCTCAGGACTCTTGCATTGGAACTGGGGAGGGGAAGATTGGATTGGCTGGAGGTAGGATAGTTGCCTTTAAGAAAAATTTTGGGGCCTTAGCCGGTTTGGCTAAGTGGATAGAGTGTTGGCCTACAGACTGAAGGGTCCTGCGTTGGATTCCAGTCAAGGGCACATGCTTGGTTGTGGGCTTGATCCCCAGTAGGAGGCAGGCAGGAGGCAGCTGATCAAGGATTCTCTCTCATCCTTGATGTTTCTGTCTCCCTTCCTCTCTGAAATCAATAAAAATATATTTTAAAAAAGAAAAATATAAAAGTTTATTTTTTTTTACCACAGTTGCTATTGTGGACAAAATTATTATTTAGATTAATTTATAAAGTTGGGGAAAAAATAAATTGTCAAGCCCCTGATATCTGACTCCCTTCTCTCTGAAGTAAAGTATTGGTCTTCCCTGTCTTGTGAGGGGATGGGACTTGTGGGCAGCACCATTTCTGTATGTATATTCATGTTTTAGATTTTTCTTACTGGTTTCAAAAATTGGAAATTAAATTTTGTAAACTCCCCCCTTTCATTTCAATTGGGTGCTCATTAAAGTCAGTCCCCTTTGACTCTTGGCACCAATTTTCCAGGCACTGTCTGATTTTATTCTGGTTTCTGTCCCAAACCCTTCCTAATGCTCTTTGTGCAAATGAATTATATCCACCCTCCACGCCCCCCCACCCCCCACCCTTTTTTTTTGGTTAATCGTCACTCAAGGATATTTTTCCATTGATTTTTAGAGAGAGTAGAAGGGAGGGAAACATTTATGTAAAAGAGACACATAGATTGGTTGCCTCCCCCACGTGTGCTATCGGAGACCAGGGATCAAGCCTACAATCAAGTATGTGCACTTGACCAGAACTAAACCTGCAACCCTTCAGTCCATGGGCCGACACTCTATCAACTGAGCCAAACCGGCTAGGGCTTTACTGCAAATTTATATGTATGACACTGTACACCTATATGTGTATGTGTGCATATGTATAACTATTTTATTCCACTGATCTGTCTGAGAATTCATGTACTGGTACCACACTGCCTCATTATTTTGGTTTAGTGACATTAAAGTCTGTTTAAAGCCAGTGCCACCTCATTATACTTTTTTTCTAAACATTTCTGGCTGTTTTCGCTTTTTGTTCTTGTTCTTATGGGCATTAGCATTGCATAAACAATTGTATTCTTTTTTTTTTTAATCCTCACCTGAGGATATTTTTTTTCCATTGATTTTTTTAGAAAAACTGGAAGAGAGAGAGACAGAGAGAAATATCTATGTGAGAGAAGCACATCGATTGGTTGCCTCCTTCAGGAGCCTCAACCAGGACATGGCCAGGGAGGAGCCTACAACCCTTGACCTGAATGGAACCTGGGACCCTTTGGTCTACAGGCCAACATTCTATCCACTGAGCCAAACCGGCTCGGGTGCACTTGTGTTCATATATGGAAGCAGTCAGGACTTGAGAGTTTATCTTATTTCTTGATGTCTTAGTAAAATATTTCATTATGTGTTTTATAATTGTACAATTACAGTATGAGAAAATAATAACAACACTTACACTTTTCACACCTCTGCTCATGAATCATGCTTTTAAAGCATACATTTTCAGCATCTACTGCTCTGTGAGCCTTGTCCTAGTTGCATGGGATACAGAAATGAAAGTTACATCTTGGCCACACTCAGTCTTAGCAGGGAGGAAGGACCAGGAAGTATAATCAGAAAGAGGCAGGAAAGTACAAATATTGGACAAATATAGATTAAAATTCTGAATTTTCTATTACAATAAGATGGCATTGGTTAAAATAAGAATCTGTTCACTTATCCATTTCCTCATAGTAAATGAACTGGAATAAAATTACAATCAGGATTTTGTGCTTATAAAATGCCTATTTCACAGTTGATTCAGAAGCAAACAAACAAACAAAAAACTAGGTTGATTTCTTCCTTTCTGCCAAATGTGGATGCCACCTTTTCCCCCTCAGAGCATTCTCACTCTCCCCTTCTTTGCTTGCAGCTACTCTTTCAACCAAAGGCAGAGGGTCACTAGCTCTTCCTGGCCCCATCCTCTCCAATGACAGCCTGCTCTGTGCAGGTTCAGAGCCTAGGGGGAAAGAAAGGACTCTGCTGCCACCTGCCACTTCCTTCCTACTCACTCTTGGGTCTTCTGTTCTGCTCAGGCCTCTCTCCCCAGACCCCCTGACTTAAGGAGGACTCTGGGGCCTTACTGATGAGCAGGAGCCAACTCAGGGAAAAGCACACAGGGGTGTCACGTGGGAGCATCAGCAGAGCCAGGAGGCCCCACTAGAGCCCCAGAAGTCTCTGAAGTTCTGGTCTGGACCCAGGGCTCCTCTCCCCCTGTAGGCCTTGCATCCTTGAGTCAAGTCCAATAGTCCTGAGCCTCCAGGGGTCCCCACAGACTCTGCAAAAGCAGATCCGGTTTCTATGCAGACACTTGTACCACCTCCATTCTGAGGCAGTCTTTCTTTTTATAACATCTTGATTGTTGAGAATGTTACAGATGTCTCCCCTTTCCCCCATCCCCTCATTGCCCTCCTCTACCCAGTTCCTGCCCTGCCTCAGGCCTTCATCACTCTTTTGTCTGTGTCCATAGGTAATGCATATACATTATTTAATCTCTACCTGCCTCTGCTCACCCCTCGCTCTGAGATTCCTCAGTCTATTTCATGTTTCCATGCTTGTGGTTCTATTCTATTCATTAGTTCATTTTGATTATTAGATTCCTTGGCGTTTTTTGTGTTTTTTTTTTTTTTTAGGTTCAATTGTTGATAGATATGTATTTATTGTTGCTTTATACTTTTTTTTCAGACTAAGTAATTTTCTGTGTAGGGACAACTCTTAGAATACAACTGGGATTCATCTGTATGGGTAATGGTGTCCTTAAGCTGATATACAGTAATATTTATTTTAAAATTTTAAGTTCCAAACTTCCTAGTTAATGTACAGAGATGAAATTGTGTTATAATTGTTAACAGTTTATTTTCATTTCTATATGAAACATCAATAAATTATACCACTCTTGAGGTGCTTATTTTTCATATTTTTTATCTTTTTTCTTCTTGTTCTCCCTCTTCTTCTTCGAAGACCCTTCAACATTTTATGTGATTCTGATTCAATGGCGATGAACTCCTTTAGCTTTTTCTTTTCTGTGAAGCTGTTTATCTGACCTTCAATTCTAAATGATAGATTTGCTGGGTAGAGTAATCTTGGTAGCAGGTCCTTGTTTTTCATCATTTTGAATATTTCTTGCCACTCCCTTCAGGCCTGCAATTTTTTAATATTTTTTTTTGCCTGCAAATTTTCTGTTGAGAAATCAGCTTACAGCACTGTGGGCACTCCCTGGCAGGTAAGTAACTGCTTTTCCCTTGCTGCTTTTAAGATCCTCTCTTTGTATTTAACCTTTGGCAATGAGTGCAGTCTGTTAAGGAGCCTCAGGATTCCTTGGCACCGCCAGTCCCTTCTATACCTGGCCTTTTGTAAGCTCCTGGACAACCTCTCAATTTACTCCCCAAAGTCCCTCCTTGTCTCTGGGCCATGGCTGCTCCTGAAACTTTCCAGGGGTAGTGGAGCCTATGGGATTTCCTCAGCCCCTCTTGAGAGCCAGTCCTTGGGCAATGGGAGCTGTTTCCTCTCACAAGTCCCAGAAACTAGTGTCTCAGGTGTTGCCCCTGCAAGAGCTGGGTTCTCTGTTCCTCTGGCCTCACTTACATGTAATTTCCCTGCAGGACAGCTCAGGGAAATGGGGTTTACCTGGTTTGCTCCAAGGACACCAGAGGGCCCTGTTCCCCATCTAGACTCTGAACTAGATTTGTTGGAGCAAGGATCCCTCTAGTAGGTAGATACTGGAAGCAGGGACAATGTAACCTCTTGAACTTGGCCGCCACCTGCCTTGGACCACAGGCTCATTCCTTTGAGCCAGGTTTCAGAGATGCAGGGACCCATTTTTATATACTAAATATTTTCCAGTAGAGTGACTTGTACATATAATCAAAGATTTTTCCAAAAAAAAGAAACAAAGCTAAATTAAACAATATGATTTACATTTTACGAAGGTAACAAAAAATAGTGACAGGGAAATTCATATTAAAATATGAAATAAAAAGAATGCAGAAATCAATTCTTGTTAAGGGGCTAAATAACAATCTTTCTCACCAATAAATTCTAATCAATTTTTGAGAAGTGTAGTTTTTATGTAAAAAGAAAAAAAACAGCTTGAAGTATTATCAGTCTTCTTAGATATCTAGAAAAGAAGTTAACTTTATTCCACAAGAACTAAATAATAGAATGATACAGATCAGCATTTTTAAACTGAAATATTATTTACATACTACTTGCAAATAACAACCATAACTGTCCAGCCACAGATAGTTCCAGCACCCTAACCTCTTCTCAGTAATCTCCAGGTGGTCTGTCCTCAGGTTGGGTTGGGTGAACCCTAAACTTTAGATGAGGTGAGTGGCAGATGACAATGCTGTAATTCTGGAACACAAATCAGGTCACGGCCCTGGCCGGTTGCTTACCCCCTGGCTCCTCCATTCCATAGCAACCAGGAAAGGACTATGGAATCTCAGCCACAGCAGAGCTGCTGTGTGTACATGCACATGGTTGTGTGTGTGGAAGGGGACATGCTGGGATAGACAAGCTAGAATCCCTTCTCTCCCCCTCTCCCCCACACTACCTAGGGTGTTTTGTTATTTTTCTAAATGTTTTAATAAAACAAAAAGATAACCTATAGACAGGGAGAAAATATTTTATATATATATATATGATAAAGGATTTGCATCCAAAGAACTCTTATAATTCAAAATAAGATATAAAAATCCAATGATCATTGTACAATTTAGAAGACTTGAGTAGGCACTTCACTCAAGAAGATATATGGATGGCTACTAAGGACATTGTCTTAGCCTATTTGTACTTATATAACAAAAAGACTGTAGACTGGGTGGTTTATAAACAACATCAATGTATTTCTCACAGTTCTGGAGGTTGAAAAGTCCAAGGTCAATATGTTGGCTGATTCAGTTTTCTGGGAAGGTCTATTTCCTGTTTTATATACAGCTGTCTTCTCCCTCTGTCTTTATCTATTAGAAGAGGTGAGAGAGCTTTCTGGAGTCTCTTTCATAAGGGCACTAATCCTACTCATGAGAGCTCTACCCTCATATGCTCATCACCTCCCAAAGGCCCTACTTCCAAATGACATTACATTAATGATTAGATTTCAACATGAATTTTGTTGGGACACAATTATTTAGTCTATACCATACAGGAAAAGATGCTCAATGTCCTTTGTAATACATATGCAAATTAAAACTGCAATGAGGGTTATGAATTGTATGATTAAATGAAATGGTATTTCTAAAAAGGCAAAATTGTAGATACAGAAAGTTGATCAGTAGTTGCCTAGAGGTGGGGAATGCATTAGGGATTGACTTTGAAAGAACATGATGGATCTTTTTTGAAGGCTGCAAGTATTCTAAAAGTGGCTGTGATGATGGTTGCACAAAACAAATTTAATAAAAATTTATTAAAGTCATCAAACTGTACATATTAAATGGGTGAATTTATAGTATGCAAATTTTACCTCAAAACATGGCAAAATCATTATGGGCTCCCCAAAGCTTTTTGTTTATGGGGTTATGTCAGCCTATGCCACATTAGAAGTTAAACTGAAAAAATATTATTTTAAATAATTTAAAATAACATTTATAAAACCACCTAGAAATACAAAGGGCAAGTAATGGAAAAATAATTTTGACTTCACAGAACCCCAGTGTTCTCAGAATCAGACTTTGAGAATCCTTGCAGTGAGGATACATTTTCTGATCATCTACTGGCTGTGGGGACTGCACAGGGAAGGGAAGGGTCCAAAGGAGGGGCTGCCTGGACCCACAGACACCAGGCCTGTACCCTGTTGCTTGATGTCCTGAGCTCTGAAATCCAAGGGCGCTGCATAGCAGCCATCCTGCTGCCCTCCCAGGACATAGCTGGGTGGGCCACAGGGCTGCAAAGCTGTACTCCCTCCTCCCCACACAGCCTGCAGGAAGCTACAGCAGCAAGTCCACGGCCTGGACTTCCATCCTTGTGCTGTTGAATGTTGTTGTTTTTTCAATTGTCCATTCCCGTACAACCTAAAGTATCATCTTTAATGAACACTGAGTTAAATTTGAGATTTTCAAAGTATGGTCCTGGAACCAGCACCAGCAGCAGCAGCAGCTTATAACTTGCTAGCTATGCCAGCTCTCCAGCCCCAGATGCACTGAGTCAAGAATCTCTGTGGTTGAGGTGCAGCCACCTATGTTCTAACAAGACCTGCAGATGATTCTGATGCACCTGCTAGGCGAAGTCAGTGTGGATGTTAATCTCTGAAAGGATCCCTTCTCAGAAGGGAAACTCAGCACAGATTGGAAGGGCATCCTCTTTCTTTCTCCGTCTCCACCCCTTCCTGAATCTGGAGCATCTGGGTAGAGAAACAGAAAATCACTTTTGGGTGCTGAGGGCCAACAAGGATCAGGTAACTGAAGTTCCTTGAGGAGAAGCATCAACTGAAAGTTCAGGGAAAATCAAAAAAGGGGGGATAGTAGAAGAATATCATGTAAGGAAAAATATCCTGAAGTAAATTACATCTAGAAAATTTTTACTTTAGAAAATTAACTTTCATTGGTAATGCTAACAGCAAGACACACATGGTGTCAAAACAAGCCAAAGGAAAATCATTTGGGCAAAAAAATGAAAAAGGATCCCAAGTCAAATTTATACAAAATATTCCTTTATTAACTTTTGGTTGAGAATATGTTTGTATATTTTCAGAAAACAACTCCAAGATCCTATGGATTCCTGCAACAGAGAGGAATTGACAGGACTGCTCTAGGCATGAAGACGGAGGAGAAACAGTCCAGAGATGGAAGATGCTGACGAGGCCTTGCCATACTAGCAGTCAGCAGCTGTGAGTCGCTGCAGGTTGCCCAGGACCAAACCAGACAGGGTTGGACCTGCATTACCACCATTTGTCCACCATTCAGAACTGAAACATCATTGCTGACATGGACACATAAGGAACTGTTTGACATTGAAATTGGGACTCAAAAGAACTGTTGGCCCAAAAAGAAACTCACTATAGACTGATTCATTTGCCTTTCAGCATAACCATTATTGCTTGTCTCATTTTCTGTTCTTATTTGTGTATTTCTAGTATCACATGATTTCACTCATCTAGGGGAAATAATGAACAACATAAACTAATGAACAAAAACAGACCTGGAGACAGGGAAGCATCGATCAGACTGTCAAACCTCAGAGGGAAGGTAGGGGAGGGTGGGGGAAAGGGGAAGAGATCAACTAAAGGACTTGTATGCATACAATTAAGCCTAACCAGTGGTCACAGACAACAGGGGGGTGGGGATGCTTGGGGAGGGGTTTGGGATGGGAATGGGGGGATGAGGACAAATATGTAATACCTTAACCAATAAAGAAATTTTAAAAAAGTTTAAATAAAACAATATTACCTTGCTTCTGGTTAGTGTTTGCTTTTCTCTCCCTGTAGTTTTCCTGATGCCTTTAATAAAGCCTGTAATCAGAGTTCCAGCCTCATCTTTTGACTTGTGTTTGAAAAGAAACAGGACCAGAGTTCAACAAGCATATTAATGTGGACCAGCCTTACCTGAGTTTACCTCGATGGTGACAGTGGTTATTTACAAAGGCTTCAAAAAAGTAGAGCTGGAGTAAGAACAGCCCTCTGTATCTGGAGCAGCTTGGCAGGTTCTGGGCTTTACTTCTGCTAATTAAAGAGGCTTCATTAGTGTTCCTTCAAAGGTCTGTGGGTACCACGACAACAGCAGTCTACCTCCACTCTCCGAACACAGCCATACACACATAGTTTTGCTACTTGCAAAATTTTTAAACAAAAAAATAACGAATTTTATGAAATTATTTTAACCTATAATACAGAGTTTTGTTAATAATTTTGTTACTATTTCTTAATTTTTAAAAAATTGTATGTTGCACTGCGGAAAATGTTATTAAGAAAGTTAGCAAAGCCCTGGCCAGTTTGACTCAGTAGATAGAGCGTCAGCCTGCAGACTGAGGGTCCTCGGTTTGATTTCAGTTGGACGCATATGCCCGGATTGTGGGCTCCATCCCCAGTAGGGGGTGTACAGGAGGCAGCCAATCAATGATTCTCTCTCATCAATGTTTATCTCTTTCTCTCTCTCCCTTCCTCTCTGACAACAATAAAAATATATTAAAAGAAAGTTAGCAAAAACAAAACATGGGGTTACCCTAGCTGGTTTTGCTCAGGGGATTGAGTGTGGGCCTGTGGACTGAAGGGTCCCAGGTTCCATTCTGGTCAAGGGCACATACCTCGCCAAAACCGGTTTGGCTCAGTGGATAGAGCATCGGCCTGTGGACTGAAAGGTCCCAGGTTTGATTCCGGTCAAGGGCATGTACCTTGGTTGCGGGCACATCCCCGGTAGGGGGTGTGCAGGAGGCAGCTGGTCGATGTTTCTCTCTCATCGATGTTTCTAGCTTTCTATCCCTCTCCCTTCCTCTCTGTAAAAAAATCAATAAAATATATTTAAAAAAAAAAAAATGGCACATACCTCGGTTGCAGGCTCCTCCCCAACCCGGGCCCTGGTCAGGGTGCATACAGAAGGCAACCAATCAATGTGTTTCTGTCACGTTGATATTTCTGTCTTTCACTCTCTAAAAATCAATGGGAAAATATCCTCAGGTAAGTAAAAACATGACATTGACTAATAAGGTTACATATACATACTGAGAGAAAGATTGAGGGAAAGAGAGCAAGACAGCAACACTATTTACTATAGCTAAGATTTGGAAACAGCCTAAGTACCCATCAGCAGATGAGTGGATAAAAAACTGTGGTACAGCCCTAACCGGTTTGGCTCAGTAGATAGAGCATCTGTCTGGGGACTGAAGGGTCCCAGGTTCGATTCCGGTCAAGGGCATGTACCTTGATTGCGGACACATCCCCAGTGAAGGGTGTGCAGGAGGCAACTGATCGATGTTTCTCTCTCATGGATGTTTCTAACTCTCTATCCCTCTCCCTTCTTCTCTGTAAAAAATCAATAAGATATGTTTTTAAAAAGAACAAAACTGTGGTACATCTACACAATGGAATACTATGCTTCTGTAAAAAGGAAGGATCTCCTACCATTTGCAGCAGCATGGATGGAGCATTATGCTAAGCAAAATAAGTCAGTCGGAGAAAGATAAATATTACATTATCTCACTCATTTGTGGATTATAATGAACAACATAAACTGATGAACAAAAACAGATCCAGAGACAGAGAAACATCAATCAGATGCTCAAAACTCAGAGGAAGGTGGGGGTAAAGGGGAGAGATCAACCAAAGGACTTGTATGCATGCATATAAGCATAACCAATGGACACAGGCAACAGGAGGGTGAGGGCATGAGTGGAGGGATGGGGGGGCAGTGGGGAGATAAGGACACATATGTAATACCTTAATAAGAGAGAGAGAGTAAGAGAGAGAGAGAGAGAGAATTCCCAGGGAGTAAAATCAGTTGCACTAACCTATTTGGAAAACATGCAGAATGAGAAACATTTCTAGAGATTATATGCTTTTTTAATTCTTACCATTTCCAACAGCATGGATGGAACTGGAGAACATTATACTAAGCAAAATAAGCCAATCAAAGAAAGATAAATATCACATGATCTCACTCATTTGTGAAATATAATGAACAACATAAATTGATTAACAAAAACAGACCCAGAGACAGAGAAGCATCCATCAGACCTTCAAACCTCAGAGGGAAGATAGGGGAGGGTGGGGGTAAGGGAGAGAGATCAACCAAAGGACATGTATGCATGCATATAAGCCTAACCAATGGACACAAACAGCAGGGGGGTGAGGGCAGGAGTGGGGGGGTGAGGGGCAATGGAGGGATAAGGACACATATGCAATACCTTAATCAATAAGGAGAGAGGAGAGAGAGAGGAAAAAAAATGAATCTCTGTGGTTGAGGCTCAGCCACCTGTGTTCTAACAAGACCTGCAGGTGATTCTGATGCACCTGCTAGGCCCATGGTCGGCAAACTGCGGCTCGTGAGCCACATGCGGCTCTTTGGCCCCTTGAGTGTGGCTCTTCCACAAAATACCACAGCCTGGGCAAGTCTATTTTGAAGAAGTGGCGTCAGAAGAAGTTTAAGTTTAAAAAATGTGGCTTTCAAAAGAAATTTCAATTGTTGTACTGTTGATATTTGGCTCTGTTGACTAATGAGTTTACCAACCACTGTCTAGGTGAAGTCAGTGTGGATGTTAATCTCTGAAAGGATCCCTTCTCAGAAAGGAAACTCAGCACAGATTGGAAGGGCAGCCTGTTTCTTTCTGTCTCCACCCCTTCCTGAATCTGGACCATCTGGATAGAGAAACAGAGAATCACTTTTGAGTGCTGAGGGCCAACAAGGATCAGGTAACAGGTTCCTTGAGGAGAAGCATCAACTGGATAGGTTACCCTCCAGGTTTAGGTTTACCATGGAGCTTTATGTATGGCCTCATCCACCACCAAATTACTTTATTGTTATTATTCATAAATTCTTTGTTTCTGCATTTAACTTTTATTCACATTTATGATTATTTCTGATTACATCCAATGAAACACATATTATTAATCTAATTACTAAAAATTTTAAAGCAAATATTTTAAAAATCAGTTCACTGTAGTTATTAGAAATCAGAAAATCTTGAACTGATATCCAGTTTTCTATGACTCAGTGAACAACTGAAATTTTAGATAATATTTCTAGGACTCAGGAAGTCGCTTTTGCACACATATTTTTTCTTATTATATGTCACTTATCAAATATATAAGTATATGATAAGGCCTGAGTCACATCTAACATTTTCCTATATTTTACTGACCCCATGACTAAGTAGGACCGTACATGCCACTTGGCAGGCTTTTCTCCTCTGCAAGATAAAGCTTAAGAAAGAGGAAAAGGTCACCCACAACATATTCTAACTGAAGGACACTCACCTCAGAAGCGGTTGAGCCTGCCCATCAGTACAGTGATGGGACATGCAGGGAGTTGTGGCTGCAGAGGCTGAGGCATGTGCAGCTGCACCTGCTCACTCCTATCAAGGGGAAGAGGCAATTAATCCTGCTGGTGGCATCATCATTCAGCTGAACATTCTTCATCAAAATCTTTTTGTTCACAATCATGGCATAGAATTGTGCCATTCTTAGGGAATCTCTCTTTTCTTCTTTGCCTGCTACCAGCCCCATTTCTCAGATATACTTGTCTCTATTACCCAATTCTGGGAAAATCTAGTCTTTGCCATTTCAGTTCTTATTGATTGTGAAATATTTAACCATAAATGACCAGTCTTCCAGAAAGAGCTGTATTAAGCGTGAAAATACACACATACCTCAGCCACAGAAGGGAAAATACTAACTTCTGATCAAAAGGAATAGGAAGTCCTATTCTGCCTCAGGGAGGCAACCCATCAATGTTGCTCTCTCACAATGAAGTTTTTTTTTTTTTTTTTTCTCTCTCTCTTTTTTCTACCTTCTTCTCTCTCTAAAATCAATAAACATATTCTTGGATTAAAATAAAAGAGTAGTGTCCAAGGTGTTCCTATATTAAACTCCTACATTAAAATATAAAAACTCCCTAGCTGGTTTGGCTCAGAATTTAGAGCATCAGCCCATGGTTCCATTCCCAATCAAGGTCACACATCTGACTTGCAGGATTTATCCCTGGCCCTGGTCCCGTATGTAAGGGAGGCTACCAATCTATGTTTCTCCCTAAGGTTGATGTTTCTCTCTCTCTCTCTATCTCTCTCTCTCCCATCTTTCTTGGTCTCTCTCCCCCTCCACCCTGTTTACCACTCTCTCTAAAAATCTATTGAAATAATAATAAAATAATAATTGATAGAATTAAAATAATAATAATAAAATTATACCAACAAATAAAGCACTATCTACATAACAGAACATAGTTAAAATGTTTCGAAGTAAACACAGTAAAATATTTCCAAGTTTTTGGACATTTGCTTAAGCCACAAATTAGAAAATAATCCATTCTGTTTGTAAATTAAAATTAAAAGTTCTTGATGTCCATAAATGTAGATATAAAGACAGTGTGCGAGGGTTGGTTTGCTGGCAAATTGGTGACTTGATGAGATTATGTTAGTAGAGGTATATTTAGGGAGATTAGCAAAGGTGTTGCTAATCTTCCTTCCCCTTAGAAGAGACTAGCTCTACGGAGAGCTCTCAAATCCCATCACCTGGAAAAAATGAATGTGGTCTTCCGGGACTCCATATAAGGAGCCAAACTCACTCTTTCCAGAACACAGGGAGTGTGCTTGGAGCTTACCTGGTCTGGGAGACTTCTGAGAGCTACTGCCACCATGTTTGGAAGGCTTGACCCCTGAGCTGACCTCTTTGTATTAATACTTCTTGAGCAAGCATTGGTGAGTTTAATTTATCAGCAAATTGAGATTGTTTCTACAAAAATCACATTGTTTGCTAACTTAGTAAAAATTATGCCATTAATGATTTGTTTGGTGTTTTTGAAATTAATATGATGACTAATTTTACTTCTCTTATTTTACTAATCTTTAGTAGTTCCTAGGACTCAGAAAAGTGGCCAGATATCTTGTAGTTTTGTACATGGTTGTAGATTCTAAAATCATTTAGGAGTATTTGATTCTATATGTAGTACACATTACAACCTACTCGAAACATGATGAATGCTTGTGTACACAAGAGAGATGCTATTCTATAATGTTTAGCGAGATAAGCATTCAATGATTTGAAAAAAATAGTTACATGTTTCAATATTCCACTTTGAAGTGAAATAAATGCTTCTTAAGAAACAGAGTTATCTGACTTAAAGTTAAATTCAGGATAGTCCAGTGGTCTTCCCACATATCCCTTAGCCCAGCTATATCATCTTTAGCAATCATTCCAATAGAATTTCCCACAATCAAGAATATACACTAAAGATGCATTTTGTAGTATTTTCAGTAGCTTAATAAATAAATAAATAGGAAATGAATATTCTGAAATATGGGTTGCCATTTAATGACATATACTACATGTTATTAGTTTTATTCAACTGACAATATTCTATAGTTATTTGTTTAGTCTGTTATCTTGTATGATTTTAACTAAAGGGTTTTATTAATCATCTAAAGCAAATGCTTGCTTCCATATGCATAGAAAATCCACAGTACTGAATGATATGAAAGTAAAAAAAAACAAAAAACCCCCACAAAAAACAAAAACCTCTCACTGTGATCAATCAAGATCACAGTGAGTGAACTTAGAGGGTAAAATTTCAATTTATTGCTAATGTAATTAGAAATATTTATTAACATTATCAATGCATTGTTTTAGAAAAGGTACATACATCCAGGGCATTTACTCTGTGGATGGTCTGACATGGTAAACCTAGAATGGATCAAGGAGACCTATTCTTATATTTCTTAAATTTAAGGTCATATCAACTTATGACAGTTTTTTGATGTGCCAGCTTGGTTAGGCAGAACTACAAGGACAAAAATGAGAGCAGCAACCTTTTCTTTTTTTTTTTACACACATACCTCTTGCCTAGTTATTCAATCAAAGGCTAAACTACTTGATGCTGTGAGGAGATAGCAGGTGTAACTAAAGTCCCTTATTTTGACTGTGAGCTAAATAAATTCTCAAGTCCTGACTTCATCAGCGAAAGTCCTTTAAGGAAAGGTATAGACCAGTGATGGCAAACCTATGACACGCATGTCAGCAGTGACACGCGTAGCCATTTCTGATGACACGCAGCCGCTGAAGCGGCCGCATGCCGAGGATAAAACATTTGCTGCTCCTGAGGATGAAACATTTGAGAAATAATGTTTTTTCCTCAAAGTGACACACTACCCGAGTTATGCTCAGTTTTTTGGCGAAGTTTGACACACCAAGCTCAAAAGGTTGCCCATCACTGGCATAGACAATCTTTGAACAAATACTCCAAACATCAAATGGGTCTGTATTGCTCCAGAAACACCTCACTGACAGTGACAAATGCTTTGTCCCATGAACATTGGGTTCCAGCCTTCTGGTGATTTCTCTTCCTAACTTACTCTACCACAGATCTCACACTTGCTTAACTAGCCCCTATGGTCCTGTAAGCCATTTCTTTGGAATAAATCTGTACATGGATCCATATTACTGGTTCTGCTTCTGTGGTTGAGCCTTGATTGACAGCATTGATAGATACTTCTTCACTGCTATGATAGTCTCGACCATAAATCTTGTGATCCATTGGCAAAGAATTCTTATCTGGGAAATATTAGGCCCTGCCCAGTGTAGTTCAGTTGGTTGGGCATCATTCCATGCACCAAAAGGTTTCTGATTTGATTTACAGATGTGCCAGGGTTTCTGGCTCAATACCAGGTAGGGGGTGAGCAGGAGCCAGCCAATAGATGTTTCTCTCTCTCCCACTCTGCCTTCATCTCTTTTTGAAAATCAATAAAAAACATATTTAAAAAAGAAAGTATTAGATAGCTCCTCCCCAAATTTCCTTCCTTTATTTCGTTTTCATATAAAAACACATAGATATAGCATACCAAGAAAAATACTGACAGTCCTTCCTCTTTATTTGCAAGTTCAGTAGTTGCAAATTTGCTTATTCATTAAAACTTATTTGTAATCCTATAACTAATACTCATGGTGTTTTCCTAGACATTCTTGGACTTGCACTGAGAAGGAGAAATTTGAGTTCTGCCAGTTGAAAGTTTCCAACAGAATTTGAATCAGGAGAAGCTCATACAGTAAGTGTCTTTTCCAGGGTATATTATGCCAAGTTTTTGGCATTTTGGTGCTGTTTGTTCGTGACATCGCTGTTTAAAATGGCCCCCAGCCTTAGTGCCAAAGCACTGGGCTATGCTTTATGGAGATATTATATCTGTTAGATAAGTGTCCTTAAAGAATGAGCTCTAGTGCTGTTGGCCATGAATTCAATATTAATATATACACAATATATAATAACTTAGATGTCTTTAAATAGAAACACAGATAAACCGAGGTTATGTACTAATTGATGGATGAGCATGCTATGACCAGAGGCTGGAAAGAGACTAACTCTGCATTTCCACAGGAAATAATGCTTCAGTACTTGCTAGTAAAGTATTTGTGCCACTTTGTAGAACATGAATGGGATTTACTATGTGTGTAATATTATCTGTCACGTTAGAAAAGAAGTAATTTGTTTTTAGAATGCAATGAAGAATCTACACTTATATAGATAATAAAAGTAATAGATTACCCAATAGAACAATGAGCAATTTTATAAAGAGATTATTTATAGAGAAGAAAAAGAACAAATAAGCAAGAAAAGGTGCTAACATTAATTAACAATGGGAAGAAGGAAATTCGAATCAAAAGAACTATGTTTTATACATGAGATTGACAAAACTTTTGTAAATTTGATAATAGTTCCCAAATATTGAATAATTAGTGATTTCTCTTAGGTGTTGGAAAGGGGAAGTATTGGGATTTTTAGGGACTGTTCCCTATTGGTCTATCTCAGGAAATGTCTTGTGATATAGATTAGATGGCAGGCGGCGAGAACCTTTTTCTGCCAAGGGCCATTTGCATATTTATAACATCATTTGAGGGCCATACAAAATTATAAACTTAAAAATTATCCTGCTGTACTTGGTCAAACATTTAAATTACTCACCCCTAGTGCCTTGGCAGGATCAGACAGAATGCTTTTGGGGCCTTCTATGGACCTCGGGCAGGACTTTCCCCACTTGTGGATTAGAGGATCCCTTTTAGAAATGCCTGCCACTTACACAAAAAATCAATAAATATTATTAAATAAATCTTAGGTAATTGTTGAGCATCTGTCCACTATGATAGCATTTATGTTTTAGATGCATCATTAAGAGAGTTGTTTTTAGAAACAAAGCTGGATATTAATTTAATCAATGTGCCAAAATTGAGTTGTTAATAGATCATGAACTCCTATTGTCATCTTGCTAAATACCTGAGAGTTACAATCTAAAGAGGTAGGTGTGGACCTAGCAGATTTTCTCAGTGGTTGGAGCAATGGCCATTGGACTAGAATGTCTTTTTTTTTTTAAATAAATCTTTATTGTTCAAATTACTACAATTGTTTCTCCTTTTTCCCCCCATATCTCCTCACCACCCGGTTCCCACCCCCCTCTGCCCTTACCTCCCCCCCGTTGTCCTTATCCATAGGTGTATGATTTTTGTCCAGTCTCTTCCCGTACCCCCCACACAGACATCCCTTTCCCCCTGAGAATTATCAATCCACTCCCATTCTATGCCTCTGATTCTATTATGTTCACCAGTTTATTCTGTTCTTCAGATTTTTAATTCACTTGATTTTTAGGATCACTTGTTGCTAGATATGTATTTGTTGTTCATAATTTTTATCTTTACTTTTTTCTTCTTTTTCCTCTTTTTAAAGAATACCTTTCAGCATTTCATATAATACTGGCTTGGTGGTGATGAACTCCTTTAGCTTTTTCTTATCTGTGAAGCTCTTTATCTGTCCTTCAATTCTGAATGATAGCTTTGCTGGGTAGAGTAATCTTGGTTGTAGGTTCTTGCTATTCATCACTTTGAATATTTCTTGCCATTCACGTCTGGCCTGCATAGTTTCTGTTGAGAAATCAGCTGACAGTCATATGGGTGCTCCCTTGTAGGTAACTAACTGTTTTTCTCTTGCTGCTTGTAAGATTCTCTCTTTGTCTTTTGCTCTTGGCATTTTAATTATGATGTGTCTTGGTGTGGTCCTCTTTGGATTCCTCTTGTTTGGGGTTCTGTGCACTTCCTGAACTTGTAAGTCTATTTCTTTCACCAGGTGGGGGAAGTTTTCTGTCATTATTTCTTCAAATAGGTTTTCAGTATCTTGCTCTCTCTCTTCTTCTGGCACCCCAAAAATTCGGATATTGATACGCTTAAAGCCATCCCAGAGGCTCCTTACACTATCCTCACACTTTTTGGATTCTTCTTTCTTTCCACCTCTCTGGTTGGGTGTTTTGTTCTTCCTCATATTCCAGATCTTTGGTTTTACTCTTCGGGTATGGTGGTCTACAGTTGAGTGTCTGTATATTCTTTATTTCAGACAGTGTATGCATAATTTCTGACTGGTCCTTTTCCATTTTTTTTGGTATTCTCATTAAGGTCCTTGAAGGTCTCTTCAAGTTTCTCAGCAGTTTTTAGAAGATTCTTGAGTAACCTTATAAATGTGGTTCTGAACACTGTGTCGTCCATTAGTTTGCTTTCCTCCATCTCTCCTACTCGTGACATACTTCGGTGTCTCCGCATTTTGGCTGCCTCCCTGTGTTGATGGAGTGGCTTTGTGTGGTCAGTGACCTATAGGGGCTGGTAGCTCAGCTTCCCCAGTCACTCTAGGTGGTCGCTCTTGGTACACCCCTTTGCGGGCTGAGTGGAAAGTCTTGGTGTAGTTAGAAGCCTTGATTGCTGTTGGTACACTGGGAGGAATTGACCTCCAGGCCAATTGGCTGTGAGGACCTGCCGTGTCTATAACGGAAGAACTGCTGTGCTGGAGACACAGTAGGGCTTTGGTGCTCACTGAGTCTGCCTCTTGAATGTGTCCCTTATGAGAGTGGTTGACATCTGGTGTCGTCCACACCGACCACTAGATACCCTAGTGTCTGGATCTCCAATGGGGTGCAGGTCTGAGGCCTCCCAGCAGGAGCTACAGCAAGAGCTACAGTTTTCTCCTCTTTGCTTGGGCAGTTTTGGAGCAGTATGACTGGAGCTGCAGTTAATTTGGTTGAGCTGCCATAGAACAGGCCATTTATATGTAAAAGCCGCTGTGTGGAGCCTGGGCGGGTTTGTAGAATGTGCGGGGCAGGGTCTCAGGGTGTCACTAGGCTGGGGCGTGGCCAACGGCCATGGCTGCCTTCAGCCATCTCTGCCTTTCTGTGTTTCCAAGTCCCTGTGTCCCGCGCTCCAGCGCAGCAAACCCTGATTGCTGGGCGCACCTCTGCAGAAAAGTCACTCTCACTCTCCGACCGATGGCCGAGAGTCCAGCTTCTCCCCGTAGGCGTCTGGGTCCCCCGCGTGTCCCCAGAAACTGGAGTTCAGAGTGATGGGGAGCTTGTCTCCCTTCGGTTTGAAGAAAAGCCGCGCGCCCAGTCGCTCACCGCCAGCCCGCTTCACGTGCGCCTCCGTACCTCAGCTCTCCAGTGTTTGCGCTCCCTTCTCTTCTTAGTTGTAAATCTACCACTCAGCCAGCTTTCCCGTGGTTCTGGGTGGTAGACGTTTTGTTTTTTAGTTGTATTTTTGAAATTGTTGTGCGAGGTGGCAGTTTAGTTGTTTAACTTTGCCGCCATCTTCAAGTACCTATTTTCTGGACTAGGGTGTCTTGTGTTCTATTATGGTCAAGGAGCTTACCTCAGTTGCAGTTTGGCCCTAGTCTGGGTCCATGCAGGAGGCAATCAATTAATGTGTCTCTCTCATATCTATGTATCTTTCTCTGTATCTCTCCTCCTCCCTACCCTCTCTAAAATTCAATAGAAAAAATATCCTTTGGTGAGGATTAACAGAATAATAATAATAAAAAGATGTGATCTTCAAAGATTTAGTAAAAGGACCTACATGATACAAGTTCATTTCTTTTTAAGGATACAGACTGCACTTAAAGTTGGCTGCCCTGTGCAGACTACTGCAGCCAGTGAGCTCTTCAACTTGAGGTGTGTTTCACAAAATTAGTTTTTCACAGAACCCAGAGGTGAGTGAAGGTAAGTCAAGGAAATACCTTCTATTTAGGTGCTAAACATATTTTATCTTTAATCTACTAAGTTATACTATTTGTAACTCATATTCTTACTAAGTACTTTTATGAATCATCAAGGTATAATCTGCTGCTATTTTGTATATTTTGTGGTTGTTTGATGTATTGTTATGCCTCAGAAGGTAGTTGCCAAGTATCATATAATTTTATAGCAAAGTATCTAAAAGATCCAGTGTTTGCTGCTATAGGTATGGCTAAGTAGTAAACATATGGACTTCATATTAATATATATTTACACATATACATATATGTAATGAGAGTATTAGAAATATCTTATTGTTGAATACTATAAATGCTGTCCCTTTATAATTAACTTTTATACCTGATTTTAAGTTACTAAGAAAATGACTAGGGCCCTAACTGGTTTGGCTCAGTGGATAGAGCGTCAGCCTGTGGACTGAAGGGTCCAAAATTTTATTCCGGTCAAGAGCATGTACCTTGGTTGTGGGCACATCCCCAGTAGAGGGTGTGTAGGAGGCAGCTGATCGATGTTTCTCTCTCATCGATGTTTCTAACTCTCTATCCCTCTCCCTTCCTCTCGTAAAAAGTCAATAAAATATATTTTAAAAAAAAATAGGGATATAGATCTAAGGGAAATGAGAAGGCTCACTGAAATACTTATTTTATTTTTTATTTATTTATTTTTTTAATATTTTTTATTGATTTTTTACAGAGAGGAAGGGAGAGGGATAGAGAGTTAGAAACATCGATGAGAGAGAAACATCAATCAGCTGCCTATGGCACACCTCCCACTGGGGAAGTGCCCACAACCAAGGAACATGCCCTTGACCAGAATCAAACCTGGGACCCTTCAGTCTGCAGGCTGATGCTCTATCCACTGAGCCAAACCAGTTATTGCTGAAATACTTATTTTAGACATCAGACCCCAATTGTTTGACGAATTAAATATATCTCAAGGTATAATTTTCCATATGATGTTGATTGTCATTTCACTTAGGCTTACAGTACATCTCCTCAAAGTATGAAAAAGTTCCAGTAAACTCTGACTGGACTCTGAACTTAATTGACAATTCTGATCTTTTTTACTTTTTATCTTACTCAGAAATGAAAAGTCACCTTAGCGGGTTTGGCTTTGTGGATAGAATATTGGCCCATGGACTGAAGGTCCTGGGTTTGATTCTGGTCAAGGGCATCTACCTCAGTTGCAGGCTCCATCCCCGGCAGTTCTGGGCTTGTGCATGAAGCAACCCATCAATGGGTCTCTCTCACATCCATGTTTCTCTCTGTGTGTCTCACCTCCTTCCTTCCTCTCTTTCTAAAAATCAATGGAAAAATATCCTTGGGTGAGGATTAAGGAAACAAAACAAAATAAAAGATGCTTTCAAGAGGAAAAAAAAAATAAATGAAAAGTCAACTCCTAGTACTGTGACAGTAAAGTTTGTGCTGCAAATGATTAAATATATTTTAGTTTAAAATTAATCTACTTTTGCCCTAACCGGTTTGGCTCAGTGGATAGAGCGTCAGCCTGCGGACTCAAGGGTCCCGGGTTCGATTCCGGTCAAGGGCATGTACCTTGGTTGCGGGCACATCCCCAGTAGGGGGCATGCAGGAAGCAGCTGATCGATGTTTCTCTCTCATTGATGTTTCTAACTCTCTATCCCTCTCCTTTCCTCTCTGTAAAAAAATCGGTAAAATATATATTAAAAAAAAATTAATCTACTTTTTTAAATTAAAAAAACAAGAAAAATGTTTATTTAAATTTTTAGCCTATATTTTTATACCAGAAATATGGATTATAGAACATTATAGAGAATAATACTTACAGAACATTCACTTTACTGTTGTAATAATATATGTACATTTTAAAAATATTTCAGTTCAGAGTTTAAACAGAAGTTAATTTAATCCTCAAGAATTCAAAAAAGGCCAATTTCTTTTCTCTTGAATCTCCATTGGTTCAATTTGTGTTTGTTTCCTTATTTGTTTGTTTTAAAGGAGAGAGCTAGGTTTTCTTGAGCTTCTCTCTGAAGTCATTTCATAGAACCATTCTGGTCATCTTCCTCTCAGATTCATTGGCTAAATAGAATTGTGGGATAAATCTCACACTTCTGTATTTACTAACAAGTTATTGAAAAGAAGAATGGTGACAATTCTGATTGATTTAGAACAATTAAGACCAGTGATAAAATGCTATATCTCACATCCTGGAAATGGATACTTGCACACATTTGTATTTGGATAAGGACTAGGAACTGATGTGTAAGGTTATGTGAGTCATCTAGTGAGAACCTTGTCTGCGGTAAAACCCAAGGACTCTTTCTGGGCTCCAGATTTTTATCTGTGTCATGGCATAAATAGTTTGTTTTGCTTTAGGGAGTATTGCAAAGAGAAAAAAATATAGACATCACTACCCTCATATAACTGTTCAGAAGCCTCTCACCAACACATGCCCAGAAATGACCTGTTTCTAATTCTTCCCAGAAACATGGATCTCATCTTGCAAGTCATCCAGAATGAACTCACCTGTTCCATCTGTGAGAACTGCTTCGTAGACCCCATTACCACAGACTGTGGGCACAGCTTTTGCAGGCCCTGTTTCTACCTCAGCTGGCCGAACAGGTCAGTTCTTGCTCACTGCTCTGAAAGTCAGGAAGAAATGCAGCAGAGAGACTTTCACACAAATGTCACTCTCAAGGAAATTGTTCTCATTGTCAGACAAGCCAGTCTGGGGCAATTTCTGCACTCTAAGGACAATAGGTGTAGGATACACATGGAGGCAAAGCAGATCTTCTGTGAGGACCAGAGGAGCCTGCTCTGTTTGCACTGCTCTATCTCCCAGGAGCATAGGGCTCACAGACACTGTTCAGTAGAAGAGGCAGTTGATGAACACAGGGTAAGTGATGCCCTTCTGTAAAGTGGGTATGAAATTCCTGTGGGTCTGTTTCCTTGGTGATTAGAATACTCCATCCAGTTGTTCCTTTCAGAATCTCTGCCCTGGACTTCCTTAGTGTGAAGCCTCCCAGATTTCACAAATATGTGATGTAAACAAGGGAACTCTATGATCCCCTGTTTTCAACGGCTCTGATTTATCACTCTGGGGGCCCTCCCTCTATGAAGGCTAAATGTTACATTCTCCTCTTCGTCAGATCTAATCGACCCTTGTGGATCTTTTGCAGGAGAAACTCCTCAAGACAATGTGCTTTTTATGGGAGAAATACTGTGAAAGTCACAGAAAGCTGAATGTGGAAACTGTCACAACCAGATCTTGGGAGGTTGGTATTTGCATTTCTCCAACCTGCAGCATGAACTTGGGGTGGTTGGATGAGTGACTTTAAAATAGGAATTTCCTCTGATACTATAGTGTTCTTTGGGATTCAATATGGGAAGGGTGATCAACAGGAAAAGGGTGTTTTCCCTCCATAGATAGATAGTTGGGCTCTTAGTCAGGATTTCTAACAAAATGACAGCTGCCACACAAAGCATGCTGGTTTGTTCCAAGGATTAACAATATTTATCACTTCTACACCAAGAACCACAACAGACTGGAACATTTCAGAGTGCCATATGTGGTGGGAGGAGGTAAATACTGGGCATAGGAGACATTTGGCAGCCATTGAAAATTTAGGTGAAGCATCTGAGGCAGTATAAACATTAATGTGAATACTGTTGGAAAAGTAGTATTTGAAAACAGATGGAAAATTTCAGAGAGAATATCTAATATCTAATCCAATCCAGGGAAACCCTGAACTTATACCAAGTAATTAAATTTGAATCTATATATATAAACAAATAAGAAACTGAATGACCGAACAACCAAATGACCGGTCGCCCAGTTGCTATCAGGCCCACTGACTAGCAAAGGGAAGATGCTCAACGCAGGAGCTGCCTGCTGGTGGTCATTGTGCTCCCATAGCCAACCTCCTGTGGCTGGCCAACCTCCTGTGGCTGGCCAGCCTCCCGAGGTCTTTCCCCCTGGCTGGCAGGCCAACCTCCTGTGGTCCCTATGCCCAGTTGGTCAAAAACCTGTGGTTCCTCCCCCAATCCAGGCAGACCCCATAATCAACCCTGATGGGCGGATGGTTGCTAATCTCCCACAGTTCCTCCCACCTGCTGGCCAGCTCCCCCGATTGGCCCCTATCACCAGCCAGGCCGAGGGACCCCACTGGTGCATGCATTCATGGGCCTCTAGTAATATATAATGTCTGAGGAGAAAAGTGACAAGATATGAGGGATACATATAAATATGCCAAATATAGATGCTGGTATCTAAATAGAAGACCTTTGAACACTTTAGGGGAATTTAAGAATTACTGATTTCCTCAATCTGGATGGTTATCTTGAAGGTGTGATAGCTAATATGAATTTACTCAACACATATTTCATAAGCACCTTGACTGTATCAAATATTGATCTAGAAAATGGAGCAGTAAGCAAAGTAGAAACTATCCTTGCCCTGATAAAGCTTACACTCTAAATCAAAGGGTGAATGGTCAACATGTATATAGGTATAATACATGATGAGTAATAAGTTCTTTGTAAAATAATAAAGCAGTAAGGAGAAAGAGGAGTGCAGGAGAGTAGGGACTGCAGATGAGGGTTTGAGTTCTAAATAGGATTGATCATCAGAGAAGACCTTGCTGAAAATTTCACCTTATGAAAAAGATCTCTGAAGAGGATGGCAACCATAGGGGTATGTAGAGAGAGCCTTCTAGATGGAGAAAATAGCACAGGTGGGTATATTGGGGGCAGTTGAAATCCACCAAGATCTGAGGGAGCATCAGAGTGAATTAGGAAGAGAATGAAAGGAAATATAATCAAAGAGATAATGGGAGTCAGATTGTAAATGAAACCTCCTCAGGATAGGATTTAGCTGGATGAAATGCAAGGGGATGAGCATATCAGTCTGAGGTCACAGCATGTAAAATGGGTTTTTAATCTGCTCCAAATTTCAGAAATCGGACTAAACAGAGGATCCCTAATCCAATTAATATAAATTTAAACTGCATGTTTTATGAATGAACTGTATTGCCTTCTCACACATATTGCCTGGAAGATAGAAATCACACATTTGTTTTTCTTTATGATTATCTTATCAAAGGCTTCATTATGAATGAATTGGATATAATTGGTGTTTAAAAATATATGGAAAAGGAATGAGAAAATGTGGACTCTGAGACTAGGCAAGATTGAGGGTTAAAAGTTAAATATAGCCCTAGCCGGTTTGGCTCAGTGAATAGAGCGTCAGACTGCGGACTGAAGGGTCCCAGGTTCGATTCTGGTCAAGGGCACATGCTTGGACTTAATCCCCAATGGGGGACGGTCGCAGGAGGCAGCTAATCAATGATTCTCTCTCATCACTGATGTTTCTATCTCTCTCTCCCCCTCTCCCTTCCTCTCTGAAATCAATAAAGATATATATATATATTTTTAAAAAAAGTTAAATATAATTGATCTTTATAAGGCAATGATATTTAGTAGGAGATGAATGAAAGGGTTCATGTTTTGACTAACTCCACGTCATTGCAGATTTATGTGAGCTCAAAGAGGGAAGGGATCAGAGCTGAATATGATAATTTGCCTCCATCTCGCTATATGGAAGAGCAACATCATTTAGAGAGACTGCAAAGGGAAGGCAAGGAGATTTTTGAACAGCTCAAGGACAGTGAAGCCAGGATGGCACACAAGAGGGAGCTTTTAAGAGGAATGTATACAGAGCTGAAGGAAATGTGCCATAAACCAGATGTAGAGCTGCTCCTGGTAAGAACTCAGAAGTGGGGTGTTGAACATTCACGTGCACTGGCATTCCTTCAGCGGAAATCCATCTCCTCTTTTATGTCATTACTTTCCAACAACCTATTTTCATAACCTCAGTTGCTTTTTGGGGGAGGTTATTGCTCCTCAAGGGAACCCCACAAACTAAAGATCCCTCCTACATTATCCATAAGAAACAAAACTCTGTGGGATGGTAAAAGAATCCTGAGTTAGATTCCCTCTCTAAAAGTCAATGATATATTTTGGCTTTGTGAAAATTCACAAAAATGGTAGGGGATTTATTGATATTGAGGCTAATTATAGGCATGGCAATATGGGGAGATTTGGGATCTACACTTGCATTGCTGTCATTTTTGGGTGCACCCACATTGGAAATAGACAAGATGCTGGATACTTAATCATGGTTACAGGAGCTCACAGGGACTACCCAGCCCTCTTCCCCCTTCACTGGCCCTTGGAAAGTCTCCAGGAATCAGTCTCCAGCAGAACATAAGTTTATGACAATATGGTAAACTGGGAAGAGGAGGTAGATATGTTTCCCAGGAAGAAACAGAGTAGGGAAATAATGACTTCTGGAACTATCTCAAAATTCCCCACCAGGGTGCTGGAGGAACTGAGCAAAAAATAAGAGAAAGAGCAAAAAATAAAATAAGATAAAAAACTAAAATAAAAAAAAAATATTCTCCCTCTGGACCTAGTGGAAGAGTCATTGGTAAAAAGTACTAAACCTTTCTATTTTTCTCCACAGGATTTTGGAGACATATTGCACAGGTGAGTCTGTACCTTGATACCAGCTGGTGCTCTTTCAGAGTTTTCACAGACATCAGGCAAGATATGCTAAAGTGAAGGCAGAACTTATTGGGATCTTGTTTGAATTTTTTTCCTGTATCTATTTTCCCCTCCCCAAGTCCATGTACATGTTTCTTTTCATTGCCATACTGAGTGATTTCATTCGGCAGTTTCTATGGACAAATGGCAAAGACCCCCCCCCCAATACACACACACAAAAACAAACAAAAAAACAAACAAACAAAAAACTGAATAAAGGAAACCCCTTCATTCCCAATTTCCTTTTTAGTTCTCAAAATCCTACATATATGAGGGAGAGGGTGCTAAGTTTTCTGAGTGATGAGAAAGTCAAATACCTTAGAGGCAGAGCTAGTGGAATCTGGGGTGCGAGTGTAGAGGAAATACCCAGCAGTGAGAAAGCCCTGGTGATTTTTTGATCTATACATAGCAGTTGACAGTCCTGAAAAACAGATGAAACAAATTCTCTAAGTAAGAGAATGATGTGAGGCCCCTAGAAACCCTTGCCTCCAGGAAGCAGATCGCCTACCTGGGAAAAGTTTCACAGCCTCTGTGTTGAGAGTGTGCAATAAGCCAACCAGTCTTCAGAGAATCCCATCATTTCCAGACGGGGAGCATTTCAGTGGAATCCAGAATTTCCCTCTTGAATATCCTCAAGGACATAAGAGACTGAGGATCTTTACAAATTCCTGGACAAGATGAGAAAGAGTTAGACTGAATTCTGGTTCAAATGGACTTTCCATTAGACTTGATAGTTAAGGAAATATGAAGGAGAAATATTTGGCAAAGTGATACTTTTGGGTTTTCAAGTTAATGGATTTGAATAATTCTATCCAAGTATCTTAGACATAAAAAATAGTTTTGTTTGTTGACTGTAAACACAGTAACTTGCTCTTCCTTCTTGCAGGAGTGAGGCAGTGTGTGTGCACATGCCCCAGCCTGTGAAAGCGGAGCTCACTGCAGTGACCATCCCGGGGATGATTGCAAGGTTCGACTTGTTCAAAGGTAAGCGTAGGCCCATGCGCCATATTTCCATTATCTTAGGACCATGAAGGTAATCATCTATTATTAAGTATGTTACTATTTTCGGACATAAGTAGATCATTTGGCTGTATAATCATTTCATAAGGGATCATGTCTTTATAGTCACATTTATAATACCAAGAGTGAAAGGTAGTGAAACACAGAAATATGATTCAGACTCATAAATAGCGAGTTTCCTATACGTAAAGGAATGATGTCAGAAATGAGAAGTTTAATAAATAAAAAATGAGCAATTTAATAAATGGAATAATGTTCAGATTTAAGGTTAATTATCTAATTTTATGTGCAAAACTGTTCATTTATTCTTTATATATAATTTTCAAATGTTTACAGCAGTTTTTTGTATGATATATAACATACTGGATCTTATTTGGTTTCCTTGTATTTTTTTACAATGGTCATATAATGTAAAGATTTGAATTAATATGTAAGTTAACAGAAGATTTGTTGATGATAGCCATTCTGAGAGGTGTGAGATGATATCTCATTGATGTTTTAATTTGCATCTCTTGGATGATTAGTGATTTTGAGCATGACTTCATATGTCTCTTGGCTTTCTGAATGTCCTCTTTTGAAAAGTGTCTATTTAGGTCCTTTGCCCATTCTTGATTGGATTGCTTATCTTCCTTTTGTTAAGTTGTATGAATTCCCTTTAAATGTTGGAGATTAAACCCTTATCGGAGATAACATTGGCAAAATATGTTCTCCCATGCAGTGGGCTTTCTTGTTATTTTGTTGATGATTTCTTTTGCTGTGCAGAAGCTTTTTATTTTGATGTAGTCCCATTTGTTTATTTTCTCTTTAGTTTCCATTGCCCTAGGAGCTGTATCGGTAAAGATATATGACAAATGTCTGCTATTTTGCTGCCTATGACTTCTTCTCAAATTTTTATGGTTTCCCACCTTACATTTAAGTCCTTTATCCATTTTGAGTTTATTTTTGTGTTTGGTGTAAGTTGGCAGTCTAATTTCATTTTTTTTGCAAGTATCTGTCCAGTATGCTGCTGTAAAAAGAACGAATTCTTACCATTTGCAACAGCATGGATGGAACTGTAGAGCATTATGCTAAGTGAAGTAAGCCAGTCAGTGAAAGATAAACACCACATGATCTCACTCATTTGTGGAATATAAACAACATTATAAACTGTTGAACAAAAATAGAGGCAAAGAAGCATCGAACAGACTGCCAAACTACAGGGGAAAGGTAGGGGAGGGTTCAGGGGGGTAAGAGATCAACTGAAGGACTTGTATACACACATATAAGCATAATCAATAGACATAAGATACTGGGGAAGGGGGTGAGGGCAAGTATGGGGTGGGTAGAGGAGGCAGGGGGGAGGTCAATGAGGAACAAAAAGGAAGATATATGTACTACTATTTGTAATACATTAAACAATAAATTTTTAAAAAGGGTTAACAGAAGAATTACTTATAAACAATAAAGTAAAAACACACCAAAATTCAATTTACTCATAATCTGAAGAGGTACATGTTAAATCTCAAAATGCTGACAGCCCAGAGCCAGGACAGAGGACAGAGGGATTGGTGAGGGGTTTTTCAAACACCATTTTAAGAAACTACTAAAATGGACATAAATTGCATTTTCATTAATTTATCTAGAGAAATGTTTGACTCGTGGCAAATCTGTACATCCCTTCCAAAATGATGATGTGATTATTTAGAAGAAATTTGATTCTAATTTTTTACAGTGGAAGACAATTCAGAGAATATTAGCATTGGCCATTTTGCTATGAAAAGTGAACTTGGAGACATGAGTCTTTTTGTTCTTAATCCTCACCCAAGGAGACATACACAATTTTTTTTTATTATTGATTGAAGAGAGGCATGGAGAGGAATAGTGAGATAGAAACATCAATGATGAGAGAGAATCATTAATCAGCTGCCTCCTGCATGCCCCCTACTGGGGGTCAAGCCCAGAACCCAGACATGTACCCTGACCAGCAATGGAACCTTGACCTCCTAGTTCATATGTCAAGACTCAAACACTGAGCCACACGGGCTGAACTAAGGATATTTTTTTTACATTGATTTTTAGAGACAGTGGAAGGGAGGGAGGGGAGAGAGAGGGACACCATGTACCCAGGCAGATGCAGGTGCAGGGGATGGAATCTGCAACCCAGGATGTGCCCTGGACTGGAATCAAACCCATTACCCTAAGATGGTGAGCCAACACTCTGACCATTGAGTCACACCGGACAGGGTGAAATGAGTCTTATATTTGACCCTAAACATTTGAATTTCAAAAAATGTCCAAATGTCTGTTAGGGATTTGTTTGTTCTGCACATGTATAGGTCATCTCTGTCCTTTATTAAATGTGACAACCAACATTGCTCTTGTTGCTGTGACCTCATAATAAAGTAACATCTTGAAAGAGCAACTTTTGCTTCAGGACTTTTATCTGCAATGGGTCCACATGATTTTTTATTTTCTTTTTGCAGAAATTATCTTTCTGCGGCATGGAAGAACTCACGGTCATATCTTCCTACAGGGAAGTTTGATAAACCTGAGTGTTGGATGTGATCCTAAAGGTGAACTGTGTATCACCTCACAATCTGAGTGTTTTCTTGACTGGGGTGCCCAGACTTTTACCTCTGGGAGACATTACTGGGAGATTGAAGTGGGAGACGTTTGGAATTGGGCTTTTGGAGTCTGTAGTGATGATTGGAAAGAGAAGGACAGGATTGTCCAGAAGGGACTCTATCTTCTTGGCTGTGCTAAAACTGACATGCACCACAATGTCTTCACCACCTCCCCACCTGTACTGCAATATGTGCCCAAACCTATTGGTCGAGTAGGGGTATTCCTGGATTATGAAGGTGGAAGTGTGACCTTTGTAAACGTAGCACAAAATGTCCCTTATATGTAGAATCTCCTATTGCTCTTTCTCTCCCTGTCTCAGGCCTATCTTTTGCTGTAGTCACTTCTGTTAAATACATTAGGAATTTTTCAATATCCTGGGGAACTCCAATAACTATGGAAGGCATTTTTCTGGTCACTATCAAATAAGACAAATATGTTACATGTTTTTGTTTTTAATTTCCTTTTATGTCATGAATATCTATTTACTGTATTATTAAATATGATAACCTTCAAAACATATGTATTGGTTTGTGCTTTACTCAGTTTAGGAAAATCATCACCCATGATGCATTTATTTTATTTGTGAACTGTCATGAGGAAGTATAACTAGAGATGACAAGGATGTCTGGAAAGGTAAAATTCAATGCAAGAGAGAAGGCATCATTCATTCTCTTCCCAAACAGACATGGTTGTAGAGACACAATAGCCAAAAATGTAAAACGCACGCACACACGCACACCAATGGCAATTTAGAAATAATTTTCTAATTTATCTTCAGCTAACTATATTCTACATGTTCTTCTCTCAGTTTAATAATCCATAGTTTGAAGCAACATTACTTAATGACCTGTGCTATGCATTCCTTTGTAGTTCTCACCACAGTGATACATACTTCAGTGTTATTTATATTCTCTACTACATGGAAATTCACAGGATGATCAGACCAGTACTCTCCTCATCTTCCCTAGTATCTCTGTCTAGAGCTACATTTATTCATACAGTATACTGTCTATATATGAAGTACTTAATGCTATATCATAATCTTCATCTCTCCATATCCTCCCTGGCTTTCCCTCTATTAATCTGTGAAGCCCTGTGTCATTTCCCCACACCTATCATCCAATTCACCCTCTCTACAGCTGTGATTAACCTGTTGATTAAACTCTTCAACAAATATTTAATTATTGCATTTAAAAAAATTATATAAATTCTATTTTTTTCTTCAATATGATAGGAACAGTCTGCCGAAATTGTTAGTTGTATGAATACTCAAGTTGGAAATAAGGTTATATTTATATAATCTGAACACTGAGCCCTCTGAAATATAAGGCTACTAACTAAACCAACATCTAAGGGCCCCCTTTAACCCCATTAATTTAATCAATTGTATGTAATGTATTTTGAATTATGTGTTAATGTAACTAAGATTTTTTACCTTCTTAACTAAACATCATTATTCATTACCCATTTCATTAAATATATGCTGTGACTCTTCCCTCACATTTGAAATGCTAGCAGGTGAAAGAACACATGGGTGTTTTAAATAAAAAGCTTTTACCATATTTTAACTTTAATATACAATAGTGGTATTTATAGGGTTCTATTACTGAAAAATTTTTTTGTTTTTCTTTAAGATTTTTATATTGCTTAATTTATAATGTACAAACTGTGCTTCTATAAAAACACACACAAATAAACATTATAAACTAAAAGCTCTCAACTTTCTCGTCACTGGTGGTGTTTAATTCATCTTTTGGTCAAGTGTTTATGCCAATGTAATCTAGAAAAAGTATTGTGGTACTTTTAGTCTCATTAGATTTCTAAAAAGAGTAATTTTATTGTGCAAAAACAAAATAATAAAAATAAGTGAAAGTGTGCCGATCAGTATCAGTTTTTAGCTTAAAGTTGATTTTTACATTATCTGTAAACACCAAACACAGCCATCATAGATGTCCCCGTCCACAGACAGCCTCTCATTAACTTGAGGCCTTTTTCAGTAATCAGGTCCACCTCTGGCTAGGGTAATGAAACACTTAGCTACCACCCAGTAGCAGGTGACAGTGCTGAGAAGAAAGGGACACAAACCCAGGTTGGCCCCTGGAGAATTTCTTGCTACTCAACTTTATCGTCACTGATGGTGTTTAGTTCATGTTTTGGTAAAGTCTTTATGCCAGAGTCATTAATGTATAAAAAGTACTGTGGGCCCTGGCTGGTTTGGCTCAGTGGATAGAGTGTCGGCCTGCGACTGAAGGGTCACAGGTTTGATTCTAGTCAAGGGCACATGCCCAGGTTGCGGGCTCGATCCCTAGTGGCGGGAGAGGCAGCCGATCAATGATTCTCGTTGCTGTTTCTAACTCTCACTCTCTCTCTCTCTCTCCTTCTCTGAAATCAATAAAAATATTAGAAAAAAATAAAAATAAAATAAAAAGTACTCTGATACTTTAAGTCTAATTAAATTTCTAAAAGGAGTAATTTTATTGTGCAAAAACAAAATAATAAAAATAAGTGAAAGTTTGCCAATCAGTATCAATTGTTAGCTGAAAGTTGATTTTTATATTATATGTAAACACCAAACATAGCCACCATAGATCTCCCCATCCACAGACAGCCTCTCAGTAACTTGAGGCCTTTTTCAGTAATCCGGTCCACCTCTGGCTAGGGCAGTGAAACCCTTAGCTACCACCCAGTAGCAGGTGACAGTGCTGAGAAGAAAGGGACACAAACACGGGTTGACCCCTGGAGAATTTCCTGTGGTGGTTTTGCAGCCAGGAGCCATAGCCCCATGCCACCCAGAGACAGGAGTTGGAGGTGCCCAGTTGTGTGATGCTGGCTCCTCCCACTGAAGAACACAGCAAAGGAACTTGAACTTCATTTCTCTATAGAGCTTCTGGTAGAGCTGGTGTGTGTAGGGTATAGGGGTTACCCTAAGGACAATCTGGTTGAAATTCCACCCGCTCCTCTGACCCCAATCACCACCAAGAGTTTTGGTCCTTTTTCTCCTCCTGGTGCCTGCCTCTCCCATGCTGCTGGGGATCCATTCCCTCCGCCGTCACTGGCTGTGGCCAAGCTGTCCTGTCCGATGAGCTCTTCTGGTCACTATGACCATAACCTCGATGGTCCTTAAGGGCCCTTACTGTTCCCTTAGGAATGACAGATGCCTATAGATTAAGGTGACCAGATTTTAACATCGGTAAAGCGGGACACCATTGACCAGGGAGGGGGGGGGGGGGGGTGAGGGGGGTTCTTTTTTTTTTTTAATATATTTTATTGATTTTTTACAGAGAGGAAGAGAGAGGGATAGAGCGTTAGAAACATCGATGAGAGAGAAACATTGATCAGCTGCCTCTTGCACACCCCCTACTGGGGATGTGTCCGCAACCAAGGTACATGACCTTGACTGGAATGGAACCTGGGACCCTTGAGTCCACAGGCCGACGCTCTATCCACTGAGCCAAACCGGTTTTGGCCCGGGGGAGGGGTTCATGATTAAAAATTTGGTCTATATTGTAATCGCTTTTGGTTTTTTTAATAAAAGGAAATTCACTTCTTAGATCATCATTGAATTTGCATCCTCTTTTCTTACTCATTATGTTAAAAATCTAAAAAAAATAATTTAAAATTATATTGTAAATTATTATATACATATTGCTTAAAAACACAGTAAGTAGGTACATAATTACATGAACATATTTTATTGTTAGTTTATAAATTAAATTAATTTGATTGTTATAAAGTAACTGTATTTTAAAAATTATTTTAATCCTATATTTCTTTCTAAATAATAACAATACTAACTTGTATTATTTTTCCTCTGAATTTGCCGTAAGGTAAGTCGTAAGTGTCACTTTCAAGGCCGGCGCTAGACTTTTTACCGCCACTATAAAATATAAATAATACGAGTACTGTCTGCTAAATTCAAGAAAATTTATGTATTTATGAAATAAATAAATTATTTACCTAAATTATCTGAATAGCTGATTTGTAATGACATCACTTGTTTAACTAGCTTACTAGCACGCAGTATGATGTGTATCGTCTGAGAGACAGTTACAAAATGTTTTCGTCGTTGCCAATCCCAAAAAATGCCATTGTTCATTAAGTCCAAACAATGGTGGTCGAATTCTAACCACTGATCAACAATGCGAACTTTGATAAGCAGTTCTCGATAATCAGTTCTCAACAATTACTTGTTATTATTAAAGTTTAACATTATAAAATTAACAAAAATAATATAAAACTCATATCCTGGCTAAATAGCCATGGCCGCCGTTCCCTAGCTTGTCGTGCATTCTTTCCAAAAATCGGGACTTTTTTAAAACGCCACGGGATGCAGGACAAATTGTTAAAAATCGGGACTGTCCCGCCAAAAGCGAGACATCTGGTCACCTTACTATAGATGGAGCTGCCCTGGCTGCTGATCCTGGGGAGCTACAGGAGCCCTGTAAGCCCTCTCCCCTTCCCTGGGACTGAGCTGTGTCCACCTCACCACACTTCTCACTCAATGGGTGGTTTAGGAAACCTGCTTAGAGGCCTCAGTCAGCCAGCCAGAGCAGGACCATCTCCGTCTGCATCAGAACAGCCCAGTGGTAACTTCAAAACCTTATATCCACATATTATCTAACCCAACAGCATGGTCTCCTGCAATCTTTCCAATAGAATTTTTCACAAACAAGGATATTCACAAAATGATGCATTCCATAGCATTTTTCAGTAGCTGAATAAATAAATAGGAAATAACTTAAATGTTCTGAAATCTGGGGTATCATTTTATAAAATATACCACATATTAATAACATAAGATATAAAAATTTCTGTAATTACTGGTTTAGTCCATGATATTTTGTATGTTTTTAATTAATACATTTTATTAATATTCTAAAACAAATGATTCCACAAGACAAGCCAAACCAGTGCCACATAACTCACAGTACTGAATGATATTAAATTAAAAATAAAAACTCACTGATGTCAGTCAGGTTCACAGTTTGTGAGTGATCTTAGAGGTCAAAATCTAGACTTATTACCAATACAAACAGAGGAGTTTATTACTATAATAAACAATTCACTGATTTGAGAAAGTCTATGTAGGACATTCACTGCGTAGACGATACTGCATGGTAACCCTGTACCTGAATTTGTTTTTCTTAAATATCATGGCATTTAACCTAAGGAAGGTTTCTGACTGCCAAGGTGGCCCAGCAGAAGGAGCATGATGTGACTGAGAGGGCAGCCATCTTGAAGCTTATCCACACCTTCTCTTGGTCATTTAATTTAATTAAGAGCCATGATGAAGGGATTTTGCAGATAGGAGCAAAGTCCTTTATGTTGATTTTTTTAAACATTTTTATTGATTTCAGAGAGGAAGGGAATGGGAGAGGGATAAAAATATCATGATGATAATCATTGATCAGCTGCCTCCTGCATGCCGGGGATCAATCCTACAACCAGGGCATGTGCCCTGACCAGGAATTGAACTGTGACAACTGAGCCCTTAGATTGATTTTAAACTGAAGAGCCTAAACCTGTTTATCTTCATATCTGCTGCCTGAAGGGCAGGCTACTAATTAACCCTTTGCACCCGCTTGCTTTTTTCTCGATTCCTTAATTCTGAGACCCTGGAATGACATCCGTCAAAAGGTTACCAAGAGGAAGGGGCCCTCCAAACCTCTAGAGAATCCCTTACAATGGGGCAGTGGAAGGCCATCCAAACCTCTAGTAGATCCCTTACACAACTGAGCACATGCATCCCAGGCCGGGTTTATTTGTGTGTGACAGCTGCCATTTTGTAAAATACAGAAACATTTTAAAGTGTAAAATGAGATCACTTTACAGTGAACCCTTGATTTTGTGGACCTTGATTTAATAGACTTAGAATTTAACAGACTAGGTTTCTGGGCTCTATGTCATATGTGAAAGTTAATACCCTGTTATTTTTTAAAATATTTTCATTGATTTTCAGAGAGGGAGAGAGAGAGACAGAAACAGCAATGATGAGAATCATGGATTGGCTGCCTTCTGCATGCCCCAAACTGGACCAGGAACCCACAAATATTCCCTTGACCAGAATCAAACCTGGGACCCTTCAGTCCACAGGCCTACGATTCACCTACTGAGCCAAACTAGTTATGGCTGCAGCCTGTTAATTTTGAAATGCTTTTAACAAATAATTGCTTATAATTAAATTAACAGCTTGTTATTTTTTAACTAATTCACTGTGGTTTTTTTTTAAATTTTAGTGAATAGGCCATATGTTGGAAAAAACACTAGACATTTTGCTGACATAAATAAATACTAGATGTTTACAACTATAGTCAACATACTTAAATCCAGGGGTCACTGCTTCTAAACAATGTTCAGCGAATGATTAGCACATGATCAGACCACTTCCTGAGCTGTAATTGGTTGTGCTGGCTGATGTTCCCACAGGTGCTAAGCCACATCCCTGCTGTGTGCATTTGTTTACTCCTGGTGACTGTGATTACACACATTCTGTACACCTCTTCAGTATAAATTTAAAATTACTGTAATACATATAGAAAACTTTTTTGTGAAATCAAACTTTTCATACATAGTTATTTTTATTTTTATTTTCCTTTTTAAAATTTTTACCTGAGGATATTTTTCTATTGATTTTTATTTATTTAATTATTTATTTTTTTTATGCATGTGCTCAGTTCCCAATGTGTATTATTGGTTCTTTTTAAAAATATATATATTTTTATTGATTTTTTTACAGAGAGGAAGGGAGAGGGATAGAGAGTTAGAAATATCGTTGAGAGAGAACCTTCGATCAGCTGCCTCCTGCACACCCCCACCTGGGAATGTGCCCACAACCAAGGTACATGCCCTTGACCGGAATCGAACCTGGGACCCTTCAGTCTGCAGGCCGACGCTCCATCCACTAAGCTAAACCGGTTAGGGCTATTCTATTGATTTTTAGAGTTGAAGAGAGAGGAAAAGACTGAGAAAAACATCACTGTCAGAGAAGCACATTGGTTGGTTGCTTCCTGCATGCCCCAGGACCAGGGCCCTGGCCTGGGAGGAGCCTGCAACCAAGGTAAATGCCCTTGACCAGAAGGGAAAGCAGCCCTTGACCTGCAAGGCCAAAATCAGGACCCTTTGGCTTGGGCTGCCAAACCGGTTTGCTCAATCCAGAGCGTCGGCCTGCGGACTGAAGGGTCCCAGGTTTCAAAATGGCTTGGGCTGTATACTTAATTTCTCTATCATCGATTAACATAAACTTCCTCTCTTGTAAAAAAATCAATAAAATACATAGGTGAACTTAATTTTAGTTACATAAACTTTTCTACATAGGTGAAAACAGGTAAGCTAAAAGAATTTTATTTTTAATTTACAAACAGATAGGATGGATTATTTCATTAATTACTGACTATAGAAAATGTCCAAAACTTTGGAAGTATTTTACTGTGTTTACTTGGAAATATTTTAACTATGTTCTGTTATGTAGGAAGTGCTTTGTTTGTTGCTATAATTTTATTATTATTATTAATATTATTATTATTTTAATTCTCACCTGAAGATATTTTTCCATTGATTTTGAAAGAGTGGAGGGTAGGGAATAGGCAGAGAGAGAAAGAGAGAGATGGAGAGAGAGAAACAAAAAATTGAGAGAGACATAGATTTGTTGCCTTGTTTATATGCCCAGAGCAGAGCAAGGCATCAAACATTCAATCAATATGGTTGACCTTTACTGGGAATCACATCCTGGGCTGATGCTCCAACCACTGTGCCCACACAGCCAGGGCTGTTTTCATATTTTAATGTAAAAATATCTTGGCCACTACTCTTTTAAAAAAAAATCCTCACCCAATAGTATCTTTATTTATTCTGAATAGAGAGGGAGAAAGAGAGAGAGAGAGAGAGAGAGAGAGAGAGAGAGAGAGAGAGAGATTGATTTATGTGAGAGGGTAAGATTGATAGGTTGCCTCTGGCATTCACCCTAACCAGGGATAGAACCTGAAACCTGTGCCCTGACCAGAAATTAAACTCTTGCCCTGAGATCACAGATAGTACACTCTTGCTCTAAAATTGCTGCTCTGGAGCTTGGAGCATAGCTCAGTGGTTGAGCCTCAACTTATGAATTAGGAGGTCGTGGTTCCATTCTGGGTGGAGGCACATATTTGGTTTGCAGGCTTGATCCCTATTGGGAGTCATACAGGATGCAGCCAATCAAACATTCTCTCTCATCACTGATGTTTCTATTTCTCTCTCCCCCTCCATGACTCTTTGAAATAAAGAAAAGAGAAAAAAACCACTGCTCTATCCTGCCATGGCTGTGTCTGTGGTCTTGACATCACAGATATTGTTAACATGTTGTTAAAATTACAAGTCAAATTAGCCATCTGGGGTGCTCCCTGCACGATTCCTTAAAGCCAGTGGTCCGCAAACTCATTAGTCAACAGAGCCAAATATCAACATTACAATGATTGAAATTTCTTTTGAGAGCCAAATTTTTAAAACTTAAATGTCTTCTAACACCACTTCTTCAAAATAGACTCACACAGGCCATGGTATTTTGTGGAAGAGCCACACTCAGGGGGCCAAAGAACCACATGTGGCTCTCAAGCTGCAGTTTGCTGACCATGGCCTTAAGTGAAGCTTTCCCTTGACACAACCTCTATCAACCTGCTGCCTGCTCCCAAAGGCAGTTACTTTGAAAATCACTTTGGTCTCCTTTAACTACTTGGTTTATGACTCACTGTAACATGATGGAAACCCACCTCAATGGGGGAAAATGACAAAGAAAGAATATTTTTATTATTATTTTATTTATTTTTATTTTTTTAATATATTTTATTGCTTTTTTACAGAGAGGAAGGGAGAGGGATAGAGAGCTAGAAACATCTATGAGAGAGAAACATCGACCAGCTGCTTCTTGCATACCTCCTACTGGGGATGTGCCCGCAACCAATGTACATGCCCTTGACCAGAATCGAACCTGGGACCTTTCAGTCCCCAGGCCAACGCTGTATCCACTGAGCCAAACCAGTTTTGGCAGAAAGAATATTTTTAAACGAATAATTTCTATCTGGACTCTGCCAAAACTTCCTATTTAAACCTGGATGCATCCTACCCCTGACATATTTCTCACTAAATAAGCCAGCTGTGGGAATAGAGAGATTTTGTAAGAAACGGGAAAGGTCACCTTGACTGTCAACCTTTTGCAACAAATGCAAATATATACTTAAAGTAGATGGTGTTAGTAAGTTTGTACAGTTATGATTTTTAAAAATAGTCTTTAACTACCAAAGCACAATTACTCTCTCCTGGGGGCCCATAATTGTTCAAAATAAAGCCAAAGGCCCTTTTTCCTCCTATTTGTTAACCAATATTACTAGCACCAACTTTTCCTCAGTGAAGTACAAGAATTTTATTTATTGAGATAGGACCAAGATGGCGGCATAGGGCGGACGCCTGATTGTTGCCTACCACAACAATTTGGAAACTACAACTAGAAAACAGAACGGACACCATCCAGAACTACCGGAGGGCTGGCTGAGCAGATGCTCTACAACTAGAATAAAAGAGAGGGGGACGCGGGATGATGCTGATGCCGGTGAGCCAAAGATCTCACTTTAAAATCTACGGCTCTGGAAGATGGTGGCGGAGTTGAACGACTGATCTGTTGCCTCGCATGGCAGTTTCGGAATTACAACTAAAAGATGGACTGGTGAGCGCGGCGACTCCTGCTCGCGTCTCCCCAGGCCGGGCGGCTGCTCCTCTCAGTCAGCACCTCAGCCGGGGCCATGAGCTTGTGGGCGGCCGCGGCAGCTGCTATGGTGGCGGCGGTGGCCGCGGACTCGGCGCAATGGCTCTCGGTGAAGGAAGAGACCATCTTTCTGCAGGATGGGCCCATCCGCGTCACCGACCTGGCCGAGCTGCCCAGTGAGATCCTCGGGGCCCCGGAGGCCGCCGACACCGACTTGGAGGATTTTTAGGATTTCAAGTCCTTTAGCCATTTTGAGAGAGGAGAACCAAGGAGGCGGCAAAGTTAAACAAATGAACTGCGCTGCGCACAGCAATTTCAAAAATACAACTGGAGGACAGAGCGTCTACCCCCCAGAACCACAGGAGAGCTGGCTGAAGGGTGGATTTACAGCTAAGAGGGAAGAGGACAGAGCGAACTCGGAAGGGATAAGGTGCGAAGGCACGTGGGTCGGACTGGTGGCGGGGGAAGGGTCGTGCGGCTTTTTTTCCAACCCTAGGGGAGATTAGCTCCCCATCTCCCTGAAATCCAGCTTCTGGGGACTCGTGGGAGACCCAGACGCCTGCGGGGAGAGGCTGGACTCTCGGCCTTCATGTCGGAGAGTGGGAGTAACTTCCTTGCGGAGGTGCGCCCAGCAATCAGTGTTTGCTGCGCTGGAGTGCGGAACGAGGGGGCTTAGAAACGTGGAGAGCAGAAAAAGCAGACTTGCAGCCATTGCGGTTCGCCATGCCATGGCCTGGTGGCGCCCTGAGACCCTGCCCTGCCCTGAGACCTGCCCCGCCCTGGGACCCGCCCTGCCCTGGGACCCGCCCCGCCCTGGGACCCGCCCCCCACGTTTTGCAGACCTGCCCCGCACGTTTTGCAGGCTCACCTGGGCTCCAAGCAGCGGCTTTTGCATGTGGGTGGCCTGCCCTGTGGCAGCTTGACCAGATGAACTGCGGTTCTAGTCGGACTGCTCCAGGGCCGCTTAGACAGGAGGAGGAAACTGCAGTTTTACTGTAACTCCTGCTGAGTGGCCTCAGACAGTAGCTGACCTGCACCCCATTGGAGACCCAGAAACGAGGGCATCTAGTGGTCGGTGTGAGATGACACCAGATTTCAACCACTTGCATAAGGGACACATTCAAGAGGCAGACTCAGTGAGCGCCAAAGCCTTGCTGCAACAAGATCCGGCCCATAAACGTGTCTCCTGCACAGCAACTCTTCCTTTATAGACACAGAGGGTCCTCACGGACAATTGGCCAGGAGGACAATTCCTCCCAGTGACACCAACAACAATCAAGACTTAACTATACAAAGGAGGACCAAGATGGAGGCATAGGGCGGAAGCCTGATTGTTGCCTACCACAACAATTTTGAGACTATGACGGGAGAGCAGAGCAGACACCATCCAGAACCACCGGAGGGCTGGCTGAGCAGATGCTCTACAACTAGAATAAAAGAGAGGGGTACGCGGGATGATGCTGATGCTGGTGACCCAAAGATCACACTTTAAGAACTATGGCTCAGGCGACACAATGGCAGCCTGGAACATGCTCGGCGCAGTTCCCCCGGCGGTCTCTGGCTTAGGGGATGCTCCACTCGCTGCCGAGCACGGACAGATGAGCCCCTGAGAGACATGGGGTGGGAGACTCCACGCTTGCTGACCTCCGAGTCCTTCAAGAATCTCAACGCCCCGGAAGCGGCCAGATGCGCACGCTCAGCGACTGGCCACCGCTGCAGACCCAACGGCCGACGCAGCGACCCCAGGCCAGCCCGCCACCACGCACCGGGCACACTGGAGCTTCACCGAGCCCGCAGCCCAACGAGTTCTGCGGCAGCCGCCCTGGAGCTCTGAGAAAATGGCCGAAGGAATTGCTGAGAGGGAATTGACCAACAGGAATTGGGATCAAGAAGACGAAACCCCGTTGGGTCCCGGGTCCGGGTGAGGCCGCGCGCTCCTGGGTCCGGGTGAGGTCACACGACCCTGGGTCTGGGAGAGGCCACGCACCCCTGGGTCCGGGTGAGGCCACGCGCCCCTCGGTCCGGTTGAAGCTGTATCCCGGGCCCGGGTGAGGCCGTGTGCCCCTGGATCCGGGAGAGGCTGGGTCCCGGGTCTGGGTGAGGCCTCGCACACCTGGGTCTGGGAGAGGCCACACGCCCCTGGGTCCGGGTGAGGCCACACGCCCCTGGGTCCAGGTGAGGCCATGCGCCCCTGGGTCTGGGTGAAGCTGGATCCCAGATCCGGGTGAGGCCATATGCCCCTGGGTCCGGGAGAGGCTGGGTCCCGGGCCTGGGTGAGGCCGTGTGCCCCTGGATCCGGGAGAGGCTGGGTCCCGGGTCTGGGTGAGGCCTCGCGCACCTGGGTCTGGGAGAGGCCACGCGCCCCTGGGTCTGGGAGAGGCCACGCGCCCCTGGGTCCAGGTGAGGCCACACGCCCCTGGGTCCAGGTGAGGCCACACGCCCCTGGGTCTGGGTGAGGCTGGATCCCATGTCTGGGTGAGGCCATACGCCCCTGGGTCCGGGAGAGGTTGGGTCCCGGGTCCGGGCGAGGCTGCGTGCCCCTGGGCTCGGGTGTGGTCACACACCCCTGGGTCTAGGTGAGGCCTCATGCCCCTGGGTCCGGGTGAGGCCGTGCGCCCCTGGATCCGGGTGAGGCCACGCGACCATGGGTCTGGGAGAGGCCATGCACCCCTGGGTCCGGGTGAGGCCACGCGCCCCTGGGTCCGGGTGAAGCTGGAGCATCCCGGGTCCAGGTGAGGCCGTGTGCCCCTGGATCCGGGTGAGGCTGGGTCCCGGGTCCGGGTGAGGCCGCGCGCACCTGGGTCCAGGTGAGGCCATGCGCCCCCTGGGTCCGGGTGAGGCCACATGCCCCTGGGTCCGGGTGAGGCCACACGCCCCTGGGTCCGGGTGAGGCCACACACCCCTGGGTCCGGGTGAAGCTGGATCATCCCGGGTCCGGGTGAGGCCGTGTGCCCCTGGATCCAGGTGAGGCTGGGTCCTGGGTCCGGGTGAGGCCGCACGCACCCGGGTCCAGGTGAGGCCACGCGCCCCCTGGGCCTGGGTGAGGCCATGTGCCCCTGAGTCCGGGTGAAGCCATGCCCCTGGGTCCAGCCGAGACCAAAACAGAGGGTGTCGGACCTGCATTACCACCATTTGTCCACCATCCAGAGCTGAGGGGTCAGTACTGACATGTACACATAAGGAACTGGTGGACATTGATATTGGGTCTCAAAAGAACTGTTGGTCCAGAAAGAAACTCACTACAGACTGATTCATTTGCCTGTAAGCATAACTATTATTGCTCGTCTCACATTCAGTTCTTATAAGTATATCTCTAGTGACACATGATCTCGCTCATCTAGGGGAAATGATGAACAACATAGACTGATGAACAAGAACAGAACCAGAAACAAGGAGGCATCGATCGGACTATTGGGCTTCAGAGGGAAGATAGGGGAGGGTGGGGGGAGGGGGGAGAGATCAACCAAAGGACTTGTGTGCAAGCATATGAGCCTAACCAATGGTTAAGTTCAACAGGGGGTTGGGGCATCCGTGGGAAGGGGTGTGGGATGGGAATGGGGGGATGAGGACAAATATGTGACACCTTAATCAATAAAGAAATTAAAAAATAAAATAAAATAAAAAAAAGAATTTTATTTATTAAGGCAATATAAATGACTCCATCCCAGCCAGTGTGGATCAGTGGTTGGGCATCAACCCATGCCCAAGAGCTCACTGCTTGGATGCCTGGTGAGGGCACTTGCCCAGGGTGTGGGCTCCATATCCAGTGGAGGAGGTGCTGGAGGCAGCCAATCAATGTTTGTCTCTCATCGAAGTTTCTTGTTTATCTCTCTCCCTTCTTCTCTTTGAAATCAATTAAAACACACACACACACACACACACACACACACACACACACACACGTAACAGAAAAAAAAAAAAAGATTAGTTGGCCCTCCAAAATTAAAAGATTAAAAAATAGTTCTGGAATATAATTAAAGTTAAATTGCCTGAACTTATCTGACACAATAAAAATCAAGGTCAAGTATCTTGAGCCAAGTGTAGCTGGGATATAAGAGCCTTCAGGTCCCAGCAACTGGAGCTATAGATTTGGGAGAAACACATGAAACTCAAGCTATTTGGAAAAGGAAGGATGTCAGCAGAAGAGAGATTGTTCTTTATGCAGAAGAAAAGGGTGTGGGAAGGGGATAGAGTTGGTTAAATAGTTAAGAATGGTTTCCACAGGTTGTGGGAGCTTTCCTGTGTCTGCTTTCCATGTGTGTCACATGCCTACCAAGCCTGTTCTGCTCTAGACACAGAGTCATTGAGTCACAACCTGAGGCACATTTTGCTTAGACCTTTGTGTCTCCAGGGCAGAGGAGTAAACTCCTGATTGTCTTCCCTCAGAAAAAATGGGCTCAGACCTCCCACAAAACTTCCAGAAAGAGCTCACCTGTGGCATCTGCCTGAATCACTTTATAGACCCAGTCACCATGGGCTGTGGGCACAGATTCTGTTGTTCGTGTCTCTATGTACCCGGGGAGAACTCAGAAAGCCCTACTTGTTGTCCTGTGTGCAGGGAACCATCAGAGCAGAAAACCTTCAAAACCAATATTATCCTGAGAAATCTGGTGTCCATGGCCAGAAAAGCCAGTCTGCGGCAATTCCTGAGCTCTGAGGACGATAGGTGTGGGCTGCACTAGGAGACAGAGCAGATCTTCTGTGAAGACCACATGAGCCTGCTGTTTGCCCTGCTCCAGCTCTCAGGAGCACGAGGCCCACAGACACTGCTCCATGGAAGAGGCTGCTGAGGAACACAGGGTGAGTGGTGCCCCTCAGAGCACCTTGAATGCCGGAGGAGAGTACAGCAAAGAGATGAGGATTCAATCTTCTCCTTTCTGACTGTATTGATACGTATTTCAGAATCAATAATGACTTTTGAGAAAATGCACTGGTTTACCAGTCTTCATGGATATTGCAATTAAGTATGGAACTGCCATTTGACCCAGTGATCTGACTTCAAGGAATATATCCTAAGAAACCTGAAGCCAGAAAGAATGCATGGTTCATAGCAGCACAGTGTACAATAGCTAAGATTCTGAAAATGCCCACGTGCCCATCAGTAGATGAGTGGATAGAAAAGCAGTGGCACATTTATACCATGGAATATGAGGCAGCAGAAAAATAAATAGTAGGATCTCTTACACTCTGACACAGCTTGGAGGGTGCTGGAGAATAATATACTAAGAAAAATAAGCCATTCAGGAAAGACAAGTATCACATGATCTCACTCATAGGTGGAATCTAATTTATCAAAATAAACTGATGGACAGAGTGATTCCAGAGACATAGAAGCATGAAAAAGAGTGTGGAATCTTGGAGGGAAGGTGGGGGAGGGTTCTGGGTGGGTGATGATCAACCAAAGAACTAGAAGCATATATGCATAACCCATGGACACAGACAATTGGGTGATGAAGGCCTGGGTCAGGGGTCAGGGTTGGGCTGGAGGGGTTCAGTGGGGTATAAAAAGGGACGTATTTAATACTTTCAATAATAAAGATGACAAAAGATAGCCATGGTGGCAATAACAGGAACACATATCCTGGGCTTGCCTTTCCCCTTTGTGACCTCTCACCAGGGCCCTGCTTGCTGGGAGTAGGGTTTTCCTGAGCTCCCCTTTTCTGAGGACTGGTTTCCTTATTTGTACCTGGCAAGCTCCAAGTAGAGTGCCTAGGGAGGAGAGAACTCTCCAGGCACCTGCTGTTTTCTGCTCTTTACCTCAGTCAGGCTCAGCGGCCTCTGGGCGTTTCTCCCACTCACGCCCTGGTGTCCTGGCAGCTGCATTTTTCTGTGCTGTGGGGGATGAGGGGGGCTAACCTGTGCCCAGGGCTGTGTGGGGAACACAGACCTCCACTCAGAGGCCTCTGCAGGCACTGGTGCCTGCCCATCTCCTGCTCTGAGCTACTCTTTTCTGTCCACATCAGGCCATAATCACCACCAGCCTCCCAAGGCTTCCTGGCCATGTTTCCTGGGTTCTTCGTATCAGTGCTTTCCCATTGGCTGAGGTATCTCCAGGGTTGGAATAGAGGAGGAACCCTGAGCCCCTTTGCAGCCCACACCTCCACTCACTGCTCCCTGGTACTTCTGAGCTTTCTGCCATGATCCCACTCACCTCCAGGGAAGTGTTTGCATCCTACAGTTGCCCTCAGGCAACAAGGCTGTGCCACCATATCCATATCTCCCTTCTCCTCTCCAGTCGTACCACCCAGTGTGTTTATAGGGTTTTCCTCTGCTTTAGGATTTCTGGGAGTCATGACTAAACAGAAGAACTCTAGGAGTCATGACTAAACAAAAGAACTCTAGTAAAGTAAACATTGAAAATTTTGTAGAACTAAACAATTCAATTATGATTCTTTAACAAATAAATTTGATTATTTTACATGGAAGAAAAGAATATGGAAGAATCATCATGAAAATTTTGTAGAGAAAGGACTTGATATATCACTGTAGAGCTATACCACATAAAACACTGAAGTATTGGCAAAAATGTATATATGTATTCTCTCTTAGCCTTTACCCTTTGACAATATAATGAGTGCAGTCTCCTGAGGAGCCTCCAAGATTCCTTGGCTCCTCCAGTCCCTTCTACACCTGGCGTTTTGTAAGCTCCTAGACAACCTCTCATTTTACTCCCTAAAGTCCCTCATTGTCCCTGGGCCATGACTGCTCCTGAAACTTTCCATGGCTAGTGGAGCCTAAGGGTTTTTTTGTTCATTCCCTCTTTTTTTTTTTTTTAAATATATTTTATTGATTTTTTACAGTGAGGAAGAGAGAGGGATAGAGAGTTAGAAACATCGATGATGAGAGAGAATCTTCGATCAGCTGCCTCCTGCACACCCCCCACTGGGGATGTGCCCGGAACCAAGGTACATGCCCTTGACCGGAATCAAACCTGGGACCCTTCAGTCCGCAGGCCGACGCTCTATCCACTGAGCTAAACGGGTCCTGGCTGTTCAGTCCCTCTTGAGAGAGCCAGTCCTTGGGCAATGGGAGCTGTTTTCTTCTCACAAGTCCCAGGAACTAGTGTCTGAGGTGTTGCCCCTGCAAGAGCTGGGTTTCTCTGTTCCTCTGGCCCCACCTACAGGTAACTCCCATGCAGGACAGCCTCAGGGAAATGGGGATTTCTCTGATTTGCTGCAAGGTCACCCCCATCTAGGCCTTGATCTGGATTTCTTGGAGCAGGGACCCCACTTGTAGCTAGATGCTGGAACCAGGGACAGTACCTATCCTCTTAAACTTGGCAGTGACCTACCCTGGACCACAGGTTCATTGCCCGTGGGCTAGATTTCAGAGATGCACGTTCCCTTAATGGCTCCGCTGAGATCCAGGGTCCAACTTCAGCTTGATATACTCAATATTTTCCAGTAGATGGACTTGGACATATAATAAAATATTTTTCAAAAATAAAAAACCAAACACCTTAGCTGGTTTGGTTCAGTGGATAGAGCATTGGATTGCAGAGTGAGTTAGCCTGGGATGCAATTCAAGTCAAGGGCACTTCTCTGGGATGCTGGCTCCTCCCAGGCCAGGGTCCTGGTTTGGGCCCATGCAGGAGGCAAACAATTGATGTGTTCTCTCACATAGATATTTCTCTGTCTTTTTCTTTCTCTTCCACTCTCTCTAAAAATCAATGGAAAAATATCTTTGTGAATCTCTAAAAAATAAATGCAAACATATCCTCAGGTGAGGATTAAAAATAGGAAAACAAAAAGAGCAACTTGAATTACTAGTCCCATTTGATATCAAGAAAAATAGATAACTGTAGTCCACTAGTACTAACTAATAATAGATGACAGATTAGCCTTTTTAAACTGAAAGATTACTTACATCCTATATGCAAATACCACCAACAACCTTCATAACTCTCAAAGCACAGATAGTATCAGCCCCCTAACTTCTTTCAGTAACCTCTAGGTGGTCTGGCCATTCTCAAGTGGGGGTGGTGGAACCCTAAATATAAATGAGATGAGTGGCAGTTGACAATGTTGACATTCTGGACCACAAATCAGGTCACAGCAAGCCAAGACCCTGACAGGTTGCTTCCTCCCTGGCTCATCCATTCTGAAGCAACCAGAAAATCTCAGTCAGAAGAGAGCTGCTGTGTGTACATGCATACGTTTGTGTGTGTGGAGGGGGACATGATTAGATAGACAAGCTGAAATCTATTTCCTGCCCATCATCCCCACACTTCCTACGGCTTTGGTTCACTTTTTACACGTTTTAATAAAACAAAAGGTAATCCATAGACATAAAGAAAAACATTTTTAATACATATATCTCATAAAGGATTTGTATACAAAAACTCTTACAATTAAAAATAAGACCAAAAATCCAATGATCATTGTGCAATTTAGAGGAGTTGAGTAGGCACTTCACTAAAGAAGATATATGGATGGCTACTAAGGACATTGTCTTAGCCTATTTGTATTTCTATGTCAAAAAGACTGTAGACCTTGTGGTTTATAAACAACATGTATTTCTCACAGTTCTGGGGGCTGAAAAGTTCAAGGTCAATATGGTGGCTGATTTAGTTTCTGGGGAAGTCCTATTTCCTGTTTTGTACACAGCTGTCTTCTCCTTCAGTTTTACCAATTTGGAGAGGTGAGGGAGTTTCTTGGAGTCTCCTTCATAAGGGCACTAATCCTATTACTGAGAGCTCCAGCCTCATAAGCTAATCACTACCAAAAGGCCTTTTAAGTCTCTCAATAGTTTTAGGTAGTAGGTGATGAGTAAAGAATGAAATTGTGATTTACTGAGATTCTAAATCCCCTGGAGCTGCCTGGGTTACAGTTTTTTATATAAACTCAAGGTCAATGCTTGAAGGAATGAAATGCTCAGATATATCTTCTTAGACCTTTATACCCTGTTCCTACAACAGTTTATCTCTTCTTTTAATATTCTCCCCCACGATACGGAAGCAGTTATATGTGTGCTATGTAGATATGAAAGTAATTGAGGTGATAATGCCTACAATACTAGTACTGATTCATTCTTAGTGTGTGGCCTGTCTCTCCTTTATTGACTAAAACATCTTCTAAGTGTCTTAGTCACACACACATTTAAATACCAACTTCTAAATCACATACACATGTATATGCACAAACATTTTTTAAGTTATTGAATAGTATTTATGGTATTGGTCTGTTTGGTAACATTGGACATAGTTTCAATATTATGTCTTTCAATCCATGAGTATTAGGTATTCCCATTTACAGGACTTGTAGTTCTTCTTTTGTTTCTTTCAATAGTGTTTAATAGTTTATATACACAGAATTACATAAATTTTATTAGATTTATTTTTAAGAATTTCAGTTTCTGATCATATAAGATGCTTTTTAAATTTCCTTTCCTATTTTTTATTGTTTTGGGGAAATTCACTGATCTCATTTCTTCCTAAGTTCATTAATTACAGATTTAGGAAAATTTCTAATTATGCAATCATGTTGAGCTAATACTATAAATTGTCATAGCTTTCTTTCCTCTTTCCTAGGGTTAGATTTCTTTCTTTCACGTGTCTAATTGCATTGAATAGGAATCTGTCATCGTGCTGAATATACACTGAGTAGCCAGATTATTATGATCTCTGAACCCATAATAATTTAGCCACTCAATGTATATCCTATATAATAAAGGGAAAATATGCAAATTGTCCCCTTGACCAGGAGTTTGACCAGCAGGCAGGCTGGCCAACCAACCACCCATGTCCCCTCCTCCTGGCCAGGCTGGCCAGACCCCACCCATGCACGAATTCACGCACCGGGCCTCTAATATATATATTGAGTGTATGTGGTAACAGCAGAAATTCTGTTGTTTTTTAATATATTTTTATTGATTTCAGAGAAGAAGGGAGCGGGAGATAGAAACATCCATGATGAGAAGGAATCATTGGTTTTGTGCCACTTGCACACTGCCCACTAGGGATGGAGCCAACAACCCAGACATGTGTCCTGACAGGGAATGAACCTCCTATGACCTCTTATTTCCAGGGCCAATGCTAAATGGCTGAGCAACATCAGAAGGGTCAGTCCAATATTTTAGGACTTGCCCATGGCAGAGAAGTAGCTATTTCCTATTTATTGCCAGCCTCATTATTAGCCAAGGCAGGGATTCAAGCCTCTTTAATCCTCTTTAGTCATTGTTTCCCTGGGCCTTTTTCTGGGGAAAGATGAGAGGAAAGAATTCTCAGGTGAAGTCATCTGCTCTTTGTTTTCTTTTTCAGTTGTACACTGCAGATCCCTCCTCCTTATTTGAGCCCTTACGAATTTTTTATTTCAGTGTGCATGTATTTATATTTTTCACTATCCTATAATCTGCAGATTCTAGGGGTTTTGTCTTACCTTTGAAGATTGGATTTGGTGGAGGGAAATTGAGAAGTTACTATGGTACCTAGCAAAACTTAGTTATAATAACTTAGTTATTATATTTATTTATTTTGATAAATATGTGGGGTTTTTTAAATTGATTTCAGAGAGGAAGGGCAGACAAAGAGAGAGAGAGGTCAATAATGACAGATAATGATTAATTGGCTGCCTGCTACAATCCCCATAAGGCCGTGATCAGCAAACTGTGGCTCAAAAGCCACATGCGGCACTTTGGCCCTTGAGTGTGGCTCTTCCACAAAATACCACGGCCTGGGCAAGTCTATTTTGAAGAAGTGGCATTAGAAGAAGTTTAAGCTTAAAAAATTTGGCTCTCAAAAGAAATTTCAATTGCTGTACTGTTGATATTTGGCTCTGTTGACTAATGAGTTTGCCGAACACTGTCCTAAGGAAATCTAGCCTGCATCTCAGGCATGTGCCCTGACCAAGATTCAAACCAAGTCTATCTGTTTCATGGGTGGAGACTCAACCATTCAACCTCACCAGCCAGGCTAGTTGCTATACTTATTATTTGAAATAGGAATGAGATTGCAGGTCCTGGCTTATAGAGTGGTAAAATACTGTATGACAGAATCAGAAATCTAGGAAATAATAGTGCAAGTGAGGGTTGGACAATTCCTGTAAGGGACAGCACTAGGTAACAGCAGGACAGGAGGGCACACTGCCAACAGAATTAATTGATTTTTGCAGGAAAATGAAACTTTTGCTATAGGCTTACTTAGGTGATTTGCAACAAGTTGAGAAATGCTTGAGATAAATTTCTGAGAACTAATTAATTTGGGGATCATGCTGGTCAATGATCCTTCCGTTGGCTTACAATCCTATACACTGAGTTATAGGATTGTAACTCAGCAGCTTCACCTCTTTCTAGGATATGTGGTCTTTGATGGCTTTTACATTTGTTTTTCCATAATTTTTAAAAGTTGAGTTACTTAGATTTTCACTTTTTAAACTTCTAGCAATGTTAATTATTTTCATAGATTTTTAAAAATAGGACTTAAATTCCCAAACATTTGAAAATGTGGGAAATAGTTCACATGGAGGTGGCATCAATAACTTGTTAACTTGTGATGGGTTTCAACAAAATGCAGGTAGAATGGCACTTCTGTTAATTCTCTACAGCATCTGTAAGATAATGACTCTAGTTAGTACTGTATTGCATATTGAAAAGTTTCATGTATCTTACAGCAAAACACATTTACATTCTGTTAGGCTGTCAGCCCCCACGTGTTGTTTTCTGTGTTATAATCCTAATTAGATATCAGACCACAATCTGTATAATCCATTCAAGGTGGTCACTTCCTTTTGTGAATTTCAGCCAATCTCAGCAAGTGGGTGTGGCCTGAGGTAAGGGGAGTCATATAAAAGCCCCATCTGTGCAGAGCCCAAGTCACTTCTACAGTGTAGATTGACTGAAGTTGGAGCTACCAGTTGTACGAAGAGAATTCCTACTGACCCTGCTATCGACAGAACTTACAGAGTTGGGAGAACTCATAGTAGACTCTGGTGAGTATGGAATTTAGAATAAATATGTTTTTATTTTTTAAGTAAATATCTCAAAAATGCCTACTTTTTCTTATTACAAATATTTTCAATTTAACTCTCTGGGATCTTCTCTAACTAGAGAAATAGATTTCTTAGTTAATTTAAATGACATCAATATTTCAAATATCTGGAATTGGAGCACTTCTAATATATTGATATTTGGTATAATAAGTTATTTCATTATTTTTTATTTTAGTACCATATTGCTAGTAGGTTATTTTTAGGTCATAAAAGAGATTTCTCTAATTATGGAAATTATAAAAAACCTAAAATGTTTCACATAATGTATGCTGGTAAGGATCTTCATACTCATTAACCTAAAGTTCAAATGAGTCAATTAATGACAAAAAAACTCATAAAGGTCCTCTTTGCTATTCCTTTAAAACCTTCAGTTCTCAGGCTATATTTGAAAACTTTGAAATAGATCCCCGCAGCTGTAAGGCTTCCCAAGAAGTGGCATTGGACACAATGGGAGATTATCAGAGACAAAGATGAACCAGTCATGCTGCTGTCTTCCTCTCTCTCTGAAAGTTAATAAAAATATTTTATTTAAAATAACCTATTAGGATATCCCCTCACAAAATTTCTTTTCTTTTGTTATTTTAATATAAAATCATGAAGATATGGCATACCAGAAAAATACAGTCAGGCCTTCCCCTCACTTACAGAGTCTGTATTAGAAATTTTCCTTATTCACTGAATTTATTTGTAATCCTAAAACAAATGTTCATGGCATTTTCCCAGCCATTCTTGGACTTTCACTGAGAAGGAGAAATTTGTGTCCCACCAGTTGAATACTCCAAGCAGAATTTGAATAAAGAGAAGCTCAAACAGCAAGTAAGTGTCTTTTCCATGGTCTATTATGCCAGGTTTTTGGCATTTGGGTGCCAAAGCACTGGGATATGCCTAATGGAAATAATGTATCTGTTAGATAAGCTTCCTTAAGGAATGAGCTCTAGGGTTATAGGCCATGAATTCAATGTTGATAAATAAACAATATATATTAACTAAGATGTCTTTAAATAGAAATACACATAGAGTAAAATTATGTACTAACTGAAGGATGGACATGCTATGACCAGAGGCTGGAAGGAGACAAACTCTGCCTTTTGGTCAAGAATAATGTATTACTTTGTGCTACTACTTAAGAGTGTTTCTGCTATATTATAGAACACAAAGGGAATTTACTATAAGCTTGTAATATCTATCATTTTAGAAAGTAATTTGTATTTAGAATGCAATGAAAAAATCTATACTTATGATAAAAAAGTAATAGAATAGGGAATAAAGTATGAACAATTTTATGAAGATCTTATTTATAGCAAAGAAAATTAAAGAGCAAAGAACAGGAACAGATGATAACTCTAATTTCCAATGGGGAGAAAGCAATTGTGTTCAGAAGAATTATTTTTTACAGATGAGATTGACAAAATTTTTGTAAATTTGATAAAGAGGCCCAAGTATTGGATAATTCTCAATTTCTTTTAAGTGTTGGAAAGGAAAACTAATTGGATTTTTAGGGAGTGCTCCTTGTGGTCTACGCCCTGGATTATACTGTCTTGTAAATACATTAGATTATAGGAGTGATGAACCTTTTTTTCTACCAAGGGCCATTTGGATATTTATAACATCATTTGAGGGCATACAAAAAGAACGTAAATTATTAACAATTAGCCGGCTACATTTGGTCAAACATTTAAATTACCCCTAATGCCTTGGGAGGATCAGACCAAATTATTTTGGGGGCCACATATGGGCCTCAGGCAGGATTTCCCCACCTGTGGTTAGAGGATCACTTTAAGAAATTCAGTGGCACTCACAAAAAGCTCAGTGAATATTATCAAATGAATCTTAGATATTGTTGGGTATCTGTCTACTACGATAGCATTTTGTTTTATTTATTTTATTTTTATTTCAGAGAAGAAAGGAGAGACATTGAAACATCAATGAAGACAGAGAATCACTGAATTGCTGCCTCATGCCAGCCCCACATTGGGGATCGATCCTGCAACGTGGCCATGTGCCCTGACCTGAAATGGAACAGAGTCCTCCTGCTTCATAGGTGGACACTCAACCACTGAGCCATGCCAGCCAAGCAGCATTTATATTTTAGATGTATCTTTCAGACAGTTGTTATTAGAAACAACACCTGGATGTTGTAGAGAGTATGCAGCGTATGCAGAAGGACGGTTACCAGCAGCTGTAGGCCCAGCTCTGAGGGATTTCCTGTTAGACAAAACAACTTCATCTTCCCACTACTGACTTAACCTGGCTGAAAAGAGAATAGAAATTTCTTCCTCTGACTTAACCATCAAACTTGCAATGTCAAGGGTTCTAAGTCCTCCATCTCTGGCAGAAATGTCCAGTGGTCCTGTAGCTGAGAGCTGGTGCCACACACAGATCCAGGTAGTGAAATTCTCCCATATGTGGACCATCAGTAACTTTAGCTTTTGCTGCCAGGAAATGGGTGAAGTCATTCAAAGTTCAACCTTTTCATCAGAAGCCAATGATCAACTGAAATGGTGTTTGAGAGTATACCCAAAAGGGCAAGATGAAGAAAGCAAAGATTACCTGTCACTTTATCTGTTTCTGGTCAGTTCTCCAAAGACTATATTATTGGCAAAATTCAAATTGTCCATCCTGAATGACAATGGAGAAGAAATCAAGTCTTTGGAGAGTCGCCATGCATATAGATTTGTACAAGGCAAAGACTGGGGATTCAAGAAATTCATCCCTAGAGATGTTCTCTTGGATGAATACTACAGGTTTCTCCCTGATGACAAGCTGACCCTCTTCTGTGAGGTGAGTGTGGTGCAAGATTCCGTCACCATTTATGGCCAGAATCCCAGGAAGATGGTGAAGGTTCCGGAGTGCCAGCTGGCCGATGAGCTAGGAGGACTTTGGGAGAATTCCTGGTTCACAGACTGTTGTTTTTGTGTGGCTGGCCAGGAAGTCCAGGCTCACAAAGCTATCTTAGCAGCTCGTTCTCCAGTGTTTTGGGCCATGTTTGAACATGCAATGGAGGATAGCAAAAAGAATCCAGTGGAAATCATTGACGTGGAGCCTGGTGTGTTTAAGGAAATGATGTGCTTCATTTACACTGGGAAGGCTCCCAACCTGGACACAATGGCTGATGGTTTGCTGGCAGCTGCTGACAAGTATGCCCTGGAGCGTTTGAAGGTCATGTGTGAGGAAGCCCTCAGCAGTCACCTGAATGAGGAGAATGCTGCAGAAATGCTCACCTTTGCTGACTTCCACAGTGCAGATCAATTGAAAACTCAGGCAATGGATTTCATCAACTCTCATGCTGAGGATGTTATGGAGACCTCAGGGTGGCAGGCAATGGTGGCGTCCCATCCCCACTTGGTGGCTGAGATGTACCGCTCTCTGGCTTCAGCACAGGGCCCCCCACGCAAGCACCTGAAGCAGTCTTGAGATCCTGACTGTTGTAAGACTCCCTTGACTTTCCAGTAGTAGAAGCCATAGTTGCTGCCATTGAGCACCAGGTAACAGCACAATCTGTGGAGTTTTTCATCAGCTGTGGGGGGAAGTCTGCATCTCAGCCCCAGATTTGTAGATTTATTATTTTTAAAGGAATCATATATTTTAATGTAACTTTATTGATTTCAAAGAGGAAGGGAGAGGGAGAGAGAAACATAAATGATGAGAGTGAATCCCTATTATGCTGATTCTTGCATGCACCCTACTGGAAATCAAGCCCTCAGCAGAGGCATGTTCCCTGACCACCAATGGATCCTTGACCTCCTGGTTCATAGATTGAAACTCACCAACTGAGCCACACTGGCCGGGCTATGTATATTTTCTTTCATTGATTTTTAGAGGGAGTACAAAGGATGGAAAGAACAACAGAGACTCAGAGAAAGAGAAAAAGATGCAATGCCCAGACAGATGCATTGCAAGGGATGGAAACTGCAACTCAGATATGCACCCTTGAGTGGAATCAAACCCCTGACCCTTCATGTCTGAACCAGAGCTCTGAACACTGAGACAATGGCTATGGTGAGATAAGTCTTACATTGGACCATAACATTTTAATTTAAAAAAATGCTCAAATGTCTGTCTTTAGGGATATGCTTGTTCTGCACATGTGGTCATCTCTGCACTTTATTAGATGTGACGACCAAAACTGCTCTTTCTGTTGTGACCTTAAAATAAAGTGACATCTTGAAAGACCAACTTTTGCCTCATGATTTTATTTTCAATGTGTCTACATGATTTCTTTTTCTTTTTGCAGTGACTATCACTTTGCAGCCAGGAAGAGCTAATAGTCTTGTCTTCCTTCCTGGAGGTTTGATAAGCCTCTGTGTGGGATGTGGTCCTCAAGGTGCACATGTGTCTCTCCTGGATCTGAGTGTTTTCATGACTGGGGTGCTCATACTTTTACCTCTGCGAGATAGAAGTGGGAGTCATTTGAACTTGGGCTTCTGGAGTCTGTAGTGATGATTCGAAAGAGCAGAATATGAATGTCCAGAAGGGACTCTTTCTTCTGGGCTGTGCTAAAACCCACATCCACTACAATGTCTTTACCACCTCCCCACTTTTACTGCAGTATGTGCCCAAACCTATTGGCACAGTTGGGGTATTCCTGGATCACGAAGGTGGAAGTTTGACCTTTATAAATGTAGCTGAAATTTCCCTTATATGTAGAATCTCTTCTTATTCTTTTCTCTCCCCATCTCAGGCCTATCTTTTGCTTTAGAAATATATTAGAAATCTTCCTATATGCTGAGCAAGTCCAATATCTAAGGAATGCATTTTCCTAATACACTATCAATTAAGACAAATATGTTACCCTTTTTGTTTTTAGTTTCCTTATGACATAAATATCCATTTGCTGTATTATTAAATATGATGTTAACCTTCAAAACATAAGTATCGCTTTGTACTTTACTCAATTTGGGAAAATCATCATGCCTGATGCATGGCTCAGAATATGTTCTCTGGATTTTGCTCTATTTCTAAACTTTCATCAGGAAGTATAATAGTAGATGACAGGGGTGTCTGAAAAAGTAAAATTAAATGCAAGAAGAAGGCTGATTTAATGTAGCATAACATTCTTCAGGTCCATCCCTGCTGCCCCAAAGTTTAAGAGATCCCCTTTTACAGCTACATAGTATTCCATTGTGTAAATGTCCCACACCTTTTTTTATACATTTGCCTACTGAATGCCACCTGGTCTATTTCCAAATCTTAGTTATTGGGCAATGGAAACTAAGGAGAAAATAGACAAATGGAACTAGGTCAAAATAAAAAGCTTCTGCACAGCAAAAGAATCACCGTCAAAATTAAAAAAGAAACCCGCTGTATGGGAGAAAATATTTGTCAATGTTACCTCTGATATGGGGTTAATATCTAAATTATATAAAGTACTCATACAAGTCAACAAAAGGAAGGGAAAAAATCCAACAAAAATGGGCTGAATGTCCAATTAGATATTTCTTCAGTAGAATGACCAAGTTGTGGTACAATCCTAGACTGAAATACCCTGCGACAAAATAATAAAAGCAAGTGATACACACAAGGGTATGAATAGGCCTTGCCAAATACTTTTCTTTAATTCTTTAATTTTAAATATATTTTTATTGATTTCATAGAGGAAGAGAGATGGAGAGAGCGATTGAAGCATCAATGATGAGGGAATCATTTATTGGCTGCTTCATACTCCTACATGCCTCTGACTGGAGATCAAACCTGCAACCTTGGGATGTGCCATGACTGGGAATTGTACTGTAACCTCCTGCAGTATAGGTCACTATACTGTAACCTCCTGCAGTATAGTGACTACTAAGTCACTCTGGCTGGGCTCACTAACATACTTTTAAACAAAAGAAAGTACACGCTGAAAGGTATATACTATGTGATTTTATCCATATAAATTTAAAGAAATTATTATAATCAGGGCATATTAATCACCAGCATATGATTACCTTTATGGGAGAGGGGATTAAACCTGGGACAGATTAGGCAATCCTGGGATCTAGATGTATGAATATGTTACATTTGTGTTATTAAATAGAACATTTTTTTGACAATTTCTTCACCAGTTTTCCATAATATTTACAACCCTGGCCGAAACCAGTTTGGCTCATTGGATAGAGTGTTGGCCTGCAGACTGAAAGGTCCCAGGTTCGATTCCGGTCAAGGGTACACCTTGGTTGTGGGCACATTCCCAGTGGGGGTGTGCAGGAGGCAGCTGATCGATGTTTTTCTCTCATTAATGTTTCTAACTCTCTATCTCTCTCCCTTCCTCTCTGTAAAAAATCAATAATATATATTAAAAAAATAGAAACCATTGGACAGGGAAGGTATAATTTTGGGTCAGTAACATGGAACCGTATCCTTTCACTTTGTTCCCAAACATTATTTCCTTTATGGTTTCCTACCTTATGGATTCCAGACACCTCTAAGGGTATTATTTCCCTAGTTTGATCTATAAAGGAGACACAAACTTGCTTTCAGTTAACAATGATTTCTAAGATGTGGGAAGTCAGCTCCAATGACCTTTTAATTTTTATCTCACTCTGTGAAAAACATTTGTTTTCTTGATTAAATATGAATATTTATTTTAATTTAAAAATATGCTCATTTACAATGATACTCATTTCTTTTGTTGTGTCACCTAACATATAAGCTACAGTTTGTAATTTGCTTTTCAACACAACTCTACACTGTTTAAAGCTTATCACATCATTCAATTAATGTTGGTTAGTGAAATTATTTTTAAATTATGCATCCAAAGAGCTGCACAGGAAGAGTTTATGAGAGTAAAATATGTATAGGAAGGGGAAATAAAGATATGGAGGTGGATAAAAGAATGAAGACAGAGAAATTGGAAAGAATAGATCCCAGATAGCATAGAGTTTTGGGGTTTGTTCCTGATTCTGGGCTTTCTGTATTTTTCAAGTTGATAACATCACACACACACACACACACACACACACACACACACACACACACACACACACACACACGAATACAGAATAAAAACCAGGCTGCAGCCAGGCCCAACTGCGACCTGCTGGCTTACATCTATGCCACCACTCTCTGCTAGGGCCTCTGCAGCATGGCCACCATCAGGCGGTTCAGATGCTCCTGCAAGTGGAGCAGGGGGATGGGACACCATTCCAGGTGCTCAGACACATCACCAAGCGCTCCTCCTGGATCCACTCTGAGTCCGTGAAGAGTCTGAAGGCACTTCACCTGGAGGGGAGGCTAGTGGAAGTGAAGTTTGGCCATGGAGACAGAGAGCATATTCCACACATTGAGTGTGTGTTGCAGAACCTGCTTCTGTCAGTCAGGGGGGCCCTAAAGGCAAGGTTGAGATCTTGATATTTGGGCGGCCTTCTTACCAAAAGGACGTGTCCAAGATGATCCTGACCTTGGCTTACTAACACAGCCAACTCAGGGTGCAAAGCTGAGAGAACAACGCTGCCCAGGAGACAGAGGCCCAGAGCTCCCCCGGCTGGTGTCCTGGAGGCACAACCTAGAGAGCTCCCAGATACTACCCAGCCAGGTTCCCAGGTTATGAAGGCATTTATGGGCCCTGGAGTGAGAACCAGGCAAGGTTCAAGAGGAAACCCCTATCTAGAGCCCTATTGTTCTAGGTCCTGCTGCTGCAGCAGAAACTGGGGAAGGATGGTGTGGGTTGTTCTGCTTTCCCCTCTTGAATTCTGTCCCTACCAGGATCAGCGCATTGGGATCTGGTAGTAATTTTGAGGTGTTTTTCCAAAGACTCAGAATTACTTTAGGCAAAATGCAGTGTACTAAAAATTTGGTATGTCTGTCATAAGTACTTCAGGATCATTTAGAATATGTTTTAAATAAACAAATCATTCTGAATCAAGAAAAGTGACTGAAGCACTAGAGAAGGAGAGGAATTTAAAGGAGAAAGCATAGTTGAGATGGTGCTTCTACCGGGGACAGTTCCTGCATCTGCTGTCCTGAGCCTTGTCACTTGAACTTCCATGTACTCCCTTAAATATATTTCCCATTTCATCTTGTGGTATTTCTTTCACCCAGTTATTAAACTTGAAGTAGGAATTGTCTTTCATTCCTCTGAACCCATCATCATTCAAAACCAGTCTCATATCAAGACCTGCAAACATTTCAATTTTTATTTAACTACATCTCCAATCAGTAAACATAAAAGTTATAACAAATAGCATAATCCAAGTCTTAGTTTTTTTATTGTTGATGTTGGTCATGATAATGACAATTTTTTAGCTTTTCCTTTTGTGAAAGTAACAGGTGTATACTTGATAAAATGTCACATATTATTAGAACAATGGATAATGAAAAACAGTGGGTCCCTTGCTTGAGAAAAACATGCAGGAGGCGGTGTGGAGAAGTGGTTTAAAGACCTAAAATTGTGCTACTAGGCTTGTATGATCCACTGTTTCTCCCTGGATTATGGACGTGAGCTGCAGTGACCAGACAGGCCTCCTGCCTATGACCCATGGGCAGTCAAGGACCAATGGCTGAGAGCACAACCAAGGACCGGGTTCAGTCCTGAAGGTGTGTTTGCAGCTAGGTCATCATTTGCTGGTTCCTTGGGCTTTCATCACAGCCTCGCCCTTCCCGGCCCCACAATCCAAAGCTGTGGACACAGAGCGCAGCAGCATTCAATGGTTGTGTAAAAAGTACAATAAAATTTGAAATGCATGCCATGCAAAAATAAAAGAAAAACGTGGGTCCCCTATCCCACTTATATGCTTGACCCACCTTTGATTCTGTTCAGCAGACTAACGTGCTTTCACCTGATCAGTTTTATGTATTACCCATTTACCTCTGACTAGGGCAGATAGGCATTCAGTTTTCTCATGTGGCTTCTTCTCTCAGCCTTCAATACTTAACCCTCATCCCATTTTCTCAGCTTATAGCTGCACTATAGTTGTGGATTAGAACACTTTTATTGTTTTCCTCCAGGTACCCATAAGCAATTTACCACACACTCTTCATCTATTCAAACACATCAGGTGATGTGGCAGAGCTCATTATCCCCTCAGGGGCCTGTTCTCTGGTTCTCTCTGCCTGGGGCCCAGCTCCTGCCTGTGAAATTTCCCTTCACAGAGAAATCTGAGGGTACCTTCGTTTATATCCTCTATTGCATCTTATGTTCTCCGGATTTTGTTTCCTCCTCTCTCTTGTTCTTTTAAGAACTTTTTGAAAAAGGTGTATGAAAGCCAAAGACCATGCATGTCTGAAAACATTATCTATGCCACACACAATTTTTTTATAGTTTGGCTAGGCATCAACTTTTGCTTGAAAATTCTGTACCCTCAGAAATTTGAATTCATGGCTGTTTTCTAGCCTTGATGATTGCTATTGAGATTTGGGCCATATGATCCCAGTTCCTTTGTCTCTGATATTTTTTAAAAGAAGATTTTGAGTATTTTCTCTTTTTCTTAGAGAGTAGAAGAAGAAAGATGGGGGGAGAGAGACAGAGACAGAAAAATATTGATGTGAGAGAGACAGAGTAATTTTAAATTTATACTGAATAGCTCTCAAACTCATGTATTCACCAGTCACCAGGAGAAAACAAATGCTCATGGTTGCGGGGTGGCTACGTGCATGTGGAAAATGGGCCAGTCACTTTAAAACTTCTGTAGAAATCAGGCCAGTGACAATAGAACCCATTAATGTGTGGGATGCGGTATGATCTCATGCTCATCATTCCTGGAACATTGTTTAAGAGTGGTGCCACTTGGATTTAAGTATGTAGACTATAGTTGTAGATATGTAATATTTATTAGTGGTGAAATTACTACAGTGTTTTTTCCAGTATTTTGTAAAATTTGTCCAAAATAACAGTGAGCTAATTACAAAAACATAACATATATATATTCAATTATAATCAAATCTTGGTTAAAAACATTTTTAAATTAACAGGATATTAATTTTCACACATGACACAGGGACAGGAAATGAGACTTCCAGCCCCTAGAAGAGTGAAAGCTAAATTTCTGTTGTTTGTAGGCTACCCAGTCTATCATATTTTTCTATAGCAGCTCCAATAGAATCAACCTCACATTTTCTATAAATCTACGGTGAGCTAAGCATTGTATAATCATGAAGCTACTCTATTATCAGGCCTCACTGTAATTTTTTTTTAAATATATTTTATTGATTTTTTACAGAGAGGAAGGGAGAGGGATAGAGAGTCAGAAACATCGATGAGAGAGAAACATCCATCAGCTGCCTCCTGCACACCTCCCACTGGGGATGTGCCCGCAACCAAGGTACATGCCCTTGACCGGAATCGAACCTGGGACCCTTCAGTCCGCAGGCCGACGCTCTATCCACTGAGCCAAACCGGTTTCGGCCTCACTGTAATTTTATTAGCAGTTTATGAATGTATACTAGTAAATAGGGAAACAGATGATAAAGAGGAAATTATTTTAACCAATGTATTCTTATTGTAATAGCAACTTCAGAATTTTAATGTGTATTTGTCCAATTCCAGTGTTTGTGCTTTTTGTGACCAAATAATGCTTCCTCTTACTGATTACATTGGTCAGTCTTTGCTGCTAGACTGTGAGTGTTATAAAGTCAGAAACTATATCGTTCATCTCTGAATCCCATGCAAGGAGACATGGCTTCCAAAACAGGATGTGCTGAAGAATTAGAAAATGCATGCTGTCAATTCACAAGCAGAGCCTGTCTAGCCTAGGTTATAAGCTGTACCATCACCTCATGGCAAAAAATGACTTCTGGGGTCTGCTGATTTGAAGTAGAAAAAAACATGTCTTAAAACTAGTTTTGTAAATTTAATGTCAAGGGGGAAGACAAGTGACACATTCTGCTAATGAATTTTCCAAATAAGCGTACCATGTCATTCATAGGAAATTGGAAGATCTCCAGGAACTTTGAGAATAAATGCATGTGTTTACACTTAGCCTCCCACTGAAACTGAAAAGAAGTCTACAGATGATAAGAGCATTAGTCTTTGAACGCTAGATCACCTGCATTACTTCTGTTCTTTCAATAAAAATCTGGTTTAATATTTATTTTAATAAGAGGAAACAAAAAATATTTTTAGGGTCATGCACTATGTATATAGATAAGATACAACATTCAAAGTCTTGACATGATAAATAAAAAAATATTTTTCCTACAAAAATTTTTCCTATAGGATTGTGAACATACTATGCAGTATACAGATGATTTGTTGTGGAGTTGTGCACCTGAAACCTGTATAATTTTATTAACTAATGTCACCCCAATAAATTGAATAAAAATGAAAAAAAATAAGTGAAGGTATCAATGTGATGAGTTGGAATAAAAATCTAGGTTACATTGAAAAAAAATTTTTTTCTACACCAATAGTGAATATATGGACTTTGGGTGATAATGTTATGTCAATGTGGGTTCATTGGCTGTAACACACATACATGCCATGCTGGTGGGAGATGTTGACAATAGGGGAGGTTATGCAGGAGTGGGAAGAGGAGGTATATGGGAAAACTCTGTACTTGCCATTCAATTTGCTATTAACCTACAACTGCTCCAAAATAAGGTTAATTAAAAATATTTCCCTTTTGTCTTTTAATTGTTTACAAATTTATAATCATCAACTGTAGAATTATACTTTTTCCTTCACTCTTTATTAACTAATTCTGTGTTTAGAAACAAGCAAAGCCTGAAGAAAATTTAACTAGCCAGGATAACTTAGGAAAATTCTCTTAGAGCTTGGCAGGCCCTATGAAACCCCTCCTGAGACTCACGTTTCCATTTCTTCTTGTGAGTGGAGAGGGTGGGTCACCTTCACTGTGCTTGTGGAGATGAGGAGGGAACATCACTGAAGGTACAATTAAAAGCATTGGGGCAAGTGGTGATGGGTGGGATCAATGAGGAGAGGATGCTCAAGGAAGGAGAAGGTTTTGATTTGGGATGATTTCTGGTTCTGACTCTTTGAAAATGCTGTTTCAGAGGAAAATTGTACTGGAGATGCCCATGAGATCTTTATGTTGTGAACTGAATTTCGGTGGAGATATATATATGCAAAATGAGGTCATGCCAGAAAAGTGTGTAGATTAAAATGAGAATATGCAGATTCCAACAGGGAAAACAGCAGAGCAGAGTGAGAGACCCCTTCAGGAAACCAGGAGTTCATGCTCCTTGAAGAAAAGGAACGCCTGATGAATGAGAGCCAATCAATGAGTGGGTAAGTGCATGAGCCAAATCACTCTGCAACCTCATTTTCCCTCCTGATCTTGCTAGCTCCTTGCGACTCAATTCAAGCATCACAGCACAAGGGATAGCCACCTTCTTCTGGACTGTCAGACACCATGCACATCATGGCACTCAGATGGCTTCCTGACAGTTAACATTCACTTTCTCTCCAATTTTATGCAAAGTGAAAGAGACTAGGTGCTAAGGAGCCCAGGCTATGTGTCTGGAACTGTTCTAAGAGATTTCCCTCCCTGGATCCTCTCCCATAAATACATTTTCTTTTTATTTTCTAGGAAAGAGAGAGGGAAAAATCCTTCAGGTCTATTGTTATAACTAGTGGCCCAGTGCATGAAATTCGTGCATGGGGAGGATGGGGTGTCCCCTAGCTCGGCCTTACCCTCTCCAATCTGTGAACGCTCAGTGGATATCCAACTGCTGGTTTAGGCCCATAGGGATCAGGCCTAGACCAGCAGACATCCCTCTCATAATCTGGAACCTCTGGCTCCTAATCGCTCATCTGACTGCCTGCCTGATAGCTCCTAACCACTCTGCCTGCAAGCCTGATCGCCCCCAACTACACCCCCTCCCGGTCTGATCACCCCTAATTGCCCGCCCCTGCAGGTGTGCTCACACCCAGCTGCCTCCCCTACCATCCAGCTCACCCCCAATTGCTCCCCTTGCTGGCATGCTCGTCCTCAACTGCCCCCCACTGTCCTACTCACCCCCAATGGTCCCCCTTTCCAGCCTGCTTGCCTCCAACTTCCCCCCTGCTGGCCTGCTCTCTCCCAACTGCCCCCCTGCCAGACTGCTCACCCCCAACTGCCACCCCCTGTTGGCCTGCTCACCCCTAACAGCCTCCACCTGCCATCCTGCTCACACCCAACTACCCACCTGTTGGAAGCCGCCCATTGTCTTCACTAGTAGAGAGGTGTGGACAAGGAACCCGGAAGGCTGGTCAACCTTGAAGCTCTGAAAGTTCAGAGCCAACCTCCCACTGTCTAGTTGAGACAATGGGAGCTAAAGCAACCTCCACCTTTTAATCTTATGTAAATCCTTGCTGATTGGCTATTACTGGAATTGCCTGCCTAGAGCTATGTGTGGATCCTATAGTATTAAGAGTTGGTCTCCCGCCTGGCCCCCAATATTCCCAAATTAATCTTTTCTAATCACTTTCATTTGTGTGCAGCCTCCTACAGAGCCCAAACCCTGAATCTGAACCCTGAACCATGTGGGATGTGAAAGGGGTTCATTACAAACTGGAGCCCAAACATGGGACACTGCACCTCCCCACTGGCTGTTCACCCCAACTGTGCCCCCCACCGGCCTGATCATCCCCAACTGCCCTCGTTTCCTGGCCTGATTGCCCCTTACTGTCTCTTCCTCAGCCCTGCCATGATTGTTTTGTCCAGAAGTTCATCTTGAAGGTCTTCTGGAAGGTCTGGCGGGCTTAATGGCATATTCCCCTTTTATTATTATAGAAGATGTTTCTTGTTTCCCTCAGTCTGCTGCCCCCAGGCAGGTTTCATTACTGTGGGAACAATTCAAACCTAGTTTATGAAAAAGAGTTAGTGAATGTAGTGAATATACCCAGAAGCTTTGTGTAAATGTCACATTCCCAGCATAGGAATGGCTGGAAAATCTGCCTAACCTCTAGTCACCTTTTTAATATAGAATAAGAAAGTGGGTTTATTTCTGGAATATGATGAGTGTTTAATATTAGGTCCAACAATTCCTGATGCAAATATATGTAAGGAAAATATTATTGATGAATGATAGAAGTGATGTGTTAAATAATAGTACACATTATGCAGTAAAAACAATAATATAAACATATAGGCATTTTAAGAATAGGTTATATAATTTACTTGTATTGTAACATTAATCAGCATAATTTCAATAGTTGCAAATCCTTTAAACACGAGTTTGAAAGCCAGAAGCAAGACAGGCACATACGACTGCTATTACTTAACATTGTTTTGAATATTCCAACCAAAATTTTTAGAAAGAGAAAGAATTAGAGGTATAAAATATGTTAATGCTGCCTTTTTTTTGTAAAATGTACTTTATCTATCAAAACAGTTAATAATAGGTCACTAAGATATGTAGTTATCTAAATGCTCAAACCTTAATGGTTTTCATATAAAAATGATACAATCATTTTTATCATGCTTATATTCATGAGAACACAATATGAAAATAGCCAGGAATATACAGGGGGAAAGAATCAAATTTAATTTTACATTAAATAGATTTTCAAACATATCAGTAAACCAAATAATCAAAGCAATGTGGTACTGCAACAATAATTCACAGGCAGACCAGTAGAACAGAATAGTATATATTTACATGTCTGTATCTTTCTATGTATCTATCTAGTATCTATCCATATACCTTATTTTGTTTGTTAATCCTCACTCAAGGATATTTTTTGCATTGATTTTTAGACAGAGAGAAACATATGTGAGAGACAAATCAATTGGGTGACTCCCAAACACACCCCATCCTGGGGCAGGGATCAAACCTGCAACTCAGGTAGGTTCTCATGATCAGGAATTGAACTCAAGACCCTTTGGAGTGCAGGCTTGTAGAGGGCCGCCTGGGAAGACACATGGGCATTTTCCTTAATTATCGTCAGCTGAACTCAGGGCATAGGCCGAGTCACGCCCTGGGAACATGCTTCCCCAATGAGGCTGGACGTGTTAATCAGTTCTGACTTCATAGCGGCCCAGGTGTCAGCAGGGGTGGCACTAGATATGTAAATCTAGGCCTTTAAAATAAACGCGCTGCATGGCTTGGGTCGTCATCGTTATCGTCGTTGCAGCCTCTCCATCAGAGAGGAAAGATGGCGTCCCACCCAGCCCCAGCTTCATGAATCTATTTCTGTCTCTTGGTCTCTTTCTTTCTTTAATTTCTTAATCCCCAGCTCCTCCACTCAGCAACCGGACCAGTACCTTTTCCATGATGACGCGGAAAAGAGAGAAATACCACTACATATGGCGCCCAACATCAGGGGCTGAGTACGGAGGGAAGGAAGAAGCCAGGGGGGTCACTCCCACAAGCTGTGCACATAGATTTAAAGGAATAAGATAAGGGGAGTGTATTGTTGTGAATTGATATGAATTAGCCGGGTGTGAAAATGTGGGTAATCCTCAAAAATGCTTTAAACTATGCTCTGTTAAGTGTAGTCAAATTCTTGATTTCTTTCTTAAGTTTTGTTGATGAAACTTGGGAAAAGGTTAGAAAGCAGTTGTGTGACCAATATTCAGCAAAAGTCCAGAGAAAATTCCTATTTTAATTGGTGATGGCCTTGATTCAGCACAGGAGAGTTTAAGAATGTTTATGTGGGATGCAGTGGAAGGGTGCAAGTCTCTAAGAATACCATCTACACCTCCTCTGCCTCCACGTGTAAACTACTTGTAACCAAGTAGAGAAGGATTAAAGGAATTTCTCAGCAACTGCCAATAATTCTTTATCTTAAAAATCTTTTCTTTCCTTAAAAATAAAAATAAATAAAAATTGAAAAAAATAAATAAAATAAAAACAGTAGAATCCAGACCATCACTGAATCTTCCTGCTAGAAAGCAAGGAGGTGGGGGAAGACAGACATGTGGCGATCCAATATGGACGTCACTCCCCAAGAAAGCCACTTCTTTGCCTCATCTTCACCATCTTTACCTTTTTTTCCAGCTAATGACTTAAAGCTTTTTACAAATTCATAAATGCATCCGGGATTTCTGTGCACATGTAAAGGGAAAAGGCCAGTTTAAAAACGAGTGCACATAGTTTTGAGCTGAACTTGACCTTTTGCTGTGTAGAGAATAAAAACCCGAGACTGTTTTGGCCTTAAAAATGGCGGAGATGAACCAGAGAAAGAAATACAGGCTAGTTTCCCAAAGCCATCTAAAGTAACTCTTGACGCAAAGCTGTTAACTTCTAGTATGGCAAGGCGATGTTAGCGTCTTCCATCTCTGGACAGCTTCTCTTCTGTCTTGATGGCTGGAGTAGTCCTGTCGATTCCTCTCTGTTGCTGGAATCCACATAGTCCCGGAGTTGTTTTCTGAAAATATACAAACATATTCTCGACCAAAAGCTAATAAAGGAATATTTTCTATAAATTTGACTTGGGATCCTATTTCATTTTTTGCCCAAATGATTTTCCTCTGGCTTGTTTTGACACCTTGTGTGTTTTCCATGGGTGTCTTGCTTTTAGCCTTACAATTAATTTTCTAAAGTATTAATTTTCTAGATGTAATTACTTACAGGATATTTTTCCTTACATGATATTCTTCTACTACAACTCCCCCCCCCCCCCCTTTTTGATTCGAATATTAGGATGCTTTTGAAAATTTTATAATGTAGTCTTGATGGCTTTAAAATTTTAATTTTTAGCACTATAATATTACTGTTTTAGGTTCATTACATGGTACGCATTTTTATCATGAAATGAACTACCAATAAAAATTTTAGTTAACACTTTAGGAATACCTTTTTGTCCAGTACAATTAATTTTTCTAGAATATTCGCTTGTTTCAACTAGCCAATTTAAATTTGCCTGAAAACTTGACTACTATTTTACTGTCAAATTTATTACTCTGACAACAATCTTATTTTACCCTGTAAATATTAGTGGAAAGGATTATTTGCCTTCTTGAGTAGGTCCTGAGCATACCTGGTGGTAGGCTGGATTTAGATATCATAAATCCACTTCCCCACACCATGGGTACAAGACAACTCAAACAATTCTTGTTGGAGTGAGAGGGCATCTGCTGTCGACCAAGTCTCTGTCGGTCACCTGAGTCCTGATCTGGGCTGGGCATGGGAAGCACAAAGCAGCATGGGGGCAGGAGACCTCCCTCAGAAGGGGCTAGAGTTCAGGCCCCTGCAATGTTGGGGGGGTGAGGGTCTGTGCCCCACCTCTGTTGATCCCCAAATTCTCTCCTGATGGCCCCTCTGTGACTGTGCCTGTCTTAGGTTGTTCCTCCCTTGAGGAATCTTACCCGTCTCTGGCTAACCAGCCATCCTCCAGGGCCAAGCAGGGTGATGTGAGATTCAGTTTTGTCTCCTTGGTAACTTATGCCCCCATGGCCTCCAGAGAGGGTCAGACCAGCATTACCACCATTTTTCCACCATCCAGAAATGAAATGTCATGGCTGACATGTACACATAAGGAACTGTGTGACATTGAAATTGGGTCTCAAAAGAACTGTTGGCCCAGAAAGAAATTCACTACAGACTGATTCATTTGCCTGTCAGCATAACCATTATTGCTTGTCTCATTTTCGGTTCTTATAAGTGTATTTCTAATAGCACATGATCTCACTCATCTAGGGGAAATAATGAACAACATAGACTGATAAACAAGAACAGACCCAGAAACAAGGAGGCATGGATCAGACTGTCGGGCCTCAGAGGGAGGGTAGGGGAGGGTGGGGGGGGTAAGGGGAGAGATCAACCAAAGGACTTGTGTGCAAGCATATGAGCCTAACCAGAGGTTAAGGACAACAGGGGGGTGGGGGCATGTGTGGGGAGGGGTGTGGGCTGGGAATGGGGGGATGAGGACAAATATGTGATACCTTAATGAATAAAGAAATTTAAAAAATAGTAATAATAAAAAATAAAAGAGAATTATGAGGGCACAAGAAAAAGTTGTTTCAAAAACCACTTATTTAAAAAATAGTGTTACTAAAAGGCATAAAGGAGGACATTTAAAATACAGAGAAAACCAAATGGAGATTTAAAAACAGTGGAAAATGCAAAATATGTAGATAATCAAGCCAGGAATCCTAACATTTATCTAACAATAGATTTAAAGGAAAGAGAAAGTAGAGAAATTCTGAGGAGAAAAACAGTAAAGAAAGCATTTTGGTGAAATAACAGGAATAAAGTTGTGGGCTGTAAAAATATAAAAAAAATAAATAAATAAATAAATAAATAAATTAATTAAATAAATAAATAAATAAAGTAACTCTTGAAATTTCCTGCCCAGAGGCAACAGCAGGAAGTAGATTATCAAGTTTACATATGAATGGCTGAGAGTTTGCTTCTTGACTTCCCCAGCAGGAAAATTTTGACCATTTTGAAATTTAGTGGCTGGGCCAAGCCTATGGGCTGGAAATTTAAAAGAACTTGGAAGTTTACTAAATAAAATGATAAATTTAAATTATCTAAATGTATTGAAATTGATAATACTGAAATGTTGATCTAAGTATGCCTAGTATGAAGTCTAGATGATATAAGTTAATCTATTAATTTAATATGCCTTGTATTTTATTTGAAATATATGCTTAAAAATGTAAAAGTATTATTGATTTGAGAAATGCTTAGTATTTAATTTTGCTACCTAAAATTTGAAGCTCTGAAAATTTAAGGTCTCTTTTCTCTCCATTAAAAGTTTTTAAAGTGACACCCTTTTTTTTATGGAGGGAGGGGTGAACATGCCCTTCCCCTAGCGTGTAGGTAGGCTGGTTCCTGCCAGCAGCCATCTTTTAAAGAATGTTAATTTGCATTAAAATGGCTACACCTTTTGCTAGCCGACCTTCCCAGAAAAGGTCAAGCAGCCAAAAGGTGGCTCCTTTGAAATCAGTTTTCCACCAGTAGTCATTTTTTAATATCTACATGTTTGCTTCTCAGTTTCCCCAGGCAGAAAAAACATGATTTAAAGTTAATTATTAGATTTTAAAATTTATTCTTAAAAATATAAAAGTTTATTAATCTAAGAACTGCTAATATTTGACTTGCAGGCTCTGAAAGTTTAAGGTTCAATTGAATTGGGAGAAATTATATAAATGTGGTAATAATACCTAAAATATAAAAACGTGTTTTTGAGAAAATAAAAGTGTTTTCTCTTAATAATTAGGAATTCAAAATATGTTACTTATTGGTCTGATTTGAAAAAGAGAATTCTGTGATACAGTTTAAATTTAATTGATATTCATTAAGATAATTTAAGTATATAATCTTTAAATCATATATATAAATGTATAAATGTATATATTTGATCTTTCCAAGTGTATTTCAAGGTTTTGAGAATAGTTTTTTAGACATTTCATTGGGCCCCGAAATGTTACAAAAGTCTGTTCTCTCTTAAAAGCAATATATTTTTTTTAATTAAACCGATTGATACTTGAAATTGCATGGAAAGCTTTATCAAATTAAAATTAATTAATATATTTTACTTACATATATATTAAATGGTATGGAAGTTTTTGCCTGTAAGAAGGGCGAAAACAATATATTTCTTAAATATAGTCAAAATTTTCAACAGCAGTAGAATTTCTAGAAAGACAAAAGCCTCAAGCAGCCTGCATTTTTGAATCGGCTGGAGGTGGGACACTGTTTATGCTTTTAGATCGGACCAATAAAGTATCAAACCTATAAGTTTACTGAATAAGTTTCTTTGCCTTTTTTTAAAACTAAAGATACCTACTTAATTTGCTTTATAAATTAGCTTTTTAAAATATAATCAATGTCTCATATAAATTAAGATACATGAGAAGCCAATATTTTTATAAATAATTGAATTCAACTAAAATTTAAGAACAGATTAGAAGCCACCATTTACTGCCTGACATGGTAGCCTGCATTCTTAATTAAGCTAGAGGTGGGGCAATATTTTTGGCTTGTGAGACAGCCGCCATCTTGCCTGCCCTTCTAGCCATGTGGCTTACTGCCTGCCATCTTGAAATGACAAAGGCCAACCCCCTTCCTTTAAATAAGCCAATGTTTTTATAAGTAATTTAAATAAGTCCTCTATGAAAGTTAGTTAAGACTTCCCATGATCCCTCTGTATATGCCAGTGATGATGAACCTATGACATGTGTGTCAGCACTGGCACGCGTAGCCATTTCTGATGACACGCGGCTGCGGAGGTGGCCGCATGCCGAGGATGAAACATTTGCTGCTCCTGAGGATGAAACATTTGCGAAATAATGTTTTTTCCTCAAAGTGACACACTACCCGAGTTATGCTCAGTTTTTTGGCGAAGTTTGACACACCAAGCTCAAAAGGTTGCCCATCACTGGTATATGCAAATAAGCCTAAGAGGATACTTTAAAAATATAATTATAAATTTAATAAAAAGGAGAAATTTTAAAATTTTAAGTACTTTCACTAATATTTACAGTGTAAATTAAGATTGTTGTTAAAATGTTAAATCTGAAAGTAAATTATTAGTCAGCCTTACTATAAGAGTACTTGTAATATAGCTAGCTAGTCGCCTGAGGCTTGCCTTTCAAGCTGCAACCATACAGGTTGCTTGTTGTAAAAAGACAAAGATTCTTAAATGAGACTCTCTGTAACCTGAAAATTATTTTGGAAGGAAATAAAAAGAGGTTTCCTTCAAATATCATAGGGATTGTATTGATAAACAATGCATTAGGCCTCAGAAGGTGGAGATAAGAAAAGATTGTCTTAACACTTTAAATGACTTTTAGAAATTATTAGGGGACTTTAACTGGTTACGACCTTTTCTATACAAAAAGAAATTGACAGCCAGTTTGATATTGAATTGCCATGGCCTAGAGCAAAGAATATCCTTACATGATATTCTACAATTTCATTATAATTTTTGATATTTTACAACAGAATATTGTACAATTATCCCAAACTTACAAACTAATTCTTTGAATATTTGGCAGCGATTTAAAAAAGACATGAAAGGATTTAATCCCATCCACTGTGTGGAAGGCCCCTTGGGAAAGCACCTGAGCATTCTATATTGGCCTCTCTTGCCCTTTTTGCCAAGAGGGACCCTCCTACAGCTGTTGCCTGAGTTTTCAGTTCATGCTGAGGTTGAAGCCTCATGGTGGCTAGTACCATGAATCTGTCTCTCGCCCAATGGCGTGAGCTGGGCCCTTCCTGGAGAAGAAACCTCTGGGTACCCCAAGATCTGTGATCAATGCCAGGGCCCCACCAGCAGGCGAGGGGATCCCAAGGCAGGTGCTGGGCATGGAGGCCATAGGGGCATAGGCTACCAAGGAGAAAGAACTGAACCTCACATCACCCTGCTTGGCCCTGGAAGATGGCTGGTTAGTCAAAGACAGGTAAGATTCCTCAGGGGAGGAACAACTTAAGACAGGCACAGTCGCAGAGGGGCCATCAGGAGAGAATTTGGGGATCAACAGAGGTGGGGCACAGATCCTCAACCCCCCCAACATTACAGAGGCTTGAACACTCGCCCCTTCTGAGGGAGGTCTCCTGCCCCATGGCTGCTTTGTGCTTCCCATGCCAGCTCAGATCAGGACCCAGGCAACATAAAGAAGAGACTTTGCCCAGCTTGGATTGGGACCCAGGCAACAGAGAGTTGGCCGATGGCAGCTGCCCTATGTCTAAGTCCAGCCTAAATCCAGGAATGCTCAGGGCTTTCTCAAGGATGCAAATAATCCTTTCCATTAATATTTACAGGGCAAACTAAGATTGTTGTTAGAGTATTAAATTTGACAGTAAAATAGTCAAGTTTTCAGATTAATTTAAATTGGCTAATTGAAAATAAGTAAATATTCAAGAAAATTTAATTGTACAAAAGGCTGTTCCTAAAGTATTAACCAAAATTTCTATTGGTAGTTCATTTCATGGTAAAATTGCTTAACATCCAATGAATCCAAAGCAATCATATATTTTTGTTGCAAACATTAAAAATAAAAGGTCATCAGGACTGCATTAAAATTTTTTTTACAATAGCCTCATAATAATTAATCAAAAAAGGATAGTAGAATAATATCCCGTAAGAAATATCCTGTAAGTAAATTACATCATGCCTTAATTGCTTTGAAATTTTTTACTCAAAAATTAATTTCCATTTGTAATGCTAACAGCAGGACACCCATGAAAAACATACGTGGTGTCAAAATAAGCCAAAGGAAAATCGTTTGGACAAAATCAAAAGGATCTCAAGTCAAATTTACAGAAAAGAGTTCTTTATTAACTTTTTGTTGAGAATATGTTTATATTTCCAGAAAACTCCAAAGCCCATATGGATTCTTGCAACAACAGATCCCAGAGAGGACCTGATAGGACTACTGCAGCCACAGAATAAGCAGTGGCCCACAAGAACAGAGGAGAAATAGTCCAGAAATAAAAATAGTGAAGATGCCTTACCATGCTAGCAGTAAGCACCTGTGCATTGCTGCAGGTTGACCAGGACCAAGGGCAAGGAAGGTGTATGCACGCTTACAGATCACATGTGCACACCCTTCTGCATAGAAGTCAAAATGTTTGATGTTTTGTGTTTTTACCAGGACCTCTGCCTTAGGGTCTTGCTTTATTTCTAACACAGGGAATGGTATATTAACTGCCACATTAAAAGAAATATTATACCTCAGGCATAAACCATTTTTACAGATGGATCCAGTCTGTAAAGGCTGGATCTACTGCAGCAGGAGAGCAAAGGTCCTTCAAATGCCTTATATTTCAGTAGAAATACAAGCTCCTATTTATGCCTTAACAGATCTTGTTATGGAGCCCATCAACCTATAGTAATAGTGCTTATGTGGTAAGTATAAGCCAAAAATTATTGAAACAGCTACTATAGGGCACACTAATTCAGAGAAACTTTTCATTTAATTTTCAGCCTTTAAAATGTTATTTAAGAAGGACAATGTCCATGTTTTATTGGAAGCAATGTCATCAATCTGATATCCACCTCTCTGTGCCAACTTTAGGGGTAAATCCCTGAGGACTTAAACATAATCAAATCTGGTAAAATGAATGTCACTTAATAGTGGAAAGAGCCAATCATACTCTTAAAATCATTTATTAAAACAAAAGGGGGAGACAGATGTTATGTGTCACCTCAAAAGAGGCTCAGTCATGCTTTTTATACTTTAAAAATTTTTGAATTATAATGCAAAGGATCGTACAGCAGGTGAAAGTCATCAGGCTTCCTGTACAATAGCCTCCACCGAGTCAGCTAGGTGGAAGGAAGCATAAACCAGACAAGAGTTTTATCAGATTCAGTAATAATGTGGGGAAGAGGTTGTGCTTTATATCTTTCCAGAAGGAGCAATGCAGCCAATTCGGGTGCCAGAGCATTACATCCATAATCACAATGGACCCGGAGAAGCTCCTGTAATCCCTTCACTCAAAAGGACTAAGTACTGCCCTGATGACAGCAACAAGGTAGAAGAAAAAGAAAACTGAAAGCTACTCAAGGGACTGAGGTGCCAACATGGAGTCAGCTGAAGAAGTTAACGACTGAAGCCAGCAGATTGTGGAAAAGCAAGAAGTGGAAGCTACTTCTTCAACCATGTTCCTGCTCATGCTAGCATCTGTTAGCTACCAGTCTTCTGCAAAGTCTTGAGCAGCCAAGTCCAAGGACTCTGAGTAAATATACACCAGCAGCAAAAAAGACTTTGTTTCATTTAGTAGCAAAAAATGTTAACATGTCCATTAGTTCTGATTTCTCTTATTGTTGTTTTGCATTAGCATTGTTTTGTTATTATTTTATAACCAGAGATTTGCTCTTAACATTCAAGTTTTGAAAATGATAACATGTATGTAGTTTAGTTTTTGCATTGGCACTGTTTGCAATTGTTTTAATTTAGAGTTTTATTCTTAATGTTTAAATTTTACTTTTATTATAGTAGCTTAAAAAACAAAAAAGGGTGAGATGTAGAGGGCCACCTGGGAAGACACATGGGCATTTTCCTTAATTATCGTCAGCTGAACTCAGGGTGTAGGCTGAGTCATGCCCTGGGAACATGCTTCCCCAATGAGGCTGAACATGTTAATCAGTTCTGACTTCATAGCAGCCCAGGTGTCAGCAGGGGCAGGACTAGATATGTAAATCTAGGCCTTTAAAATAAACGCACTGCATGGCTTGGGTCCTCGTCTTCGTTGCAGCCTCTCCATCAGAGAGGAAAGATGGCGTCCCACCCAGCCCCAGCTTCATGAATCTATTTCTGTCTCTTGGTCTCTCTCTTTCTTTAATTTCTTAATCCCCAGCTCCTCCACTCAGCAACAGGACCAGTACCTTTTCCATGATGACGCGGAAAAGAGAGAAATACCACTACACAGGCTAATGCTCTAACCACTGATCACCCATAACTGTCCCCCCTGCCATCCAGTTCGCCCCCAATTTCCCCCCTTATTGGCCTGCTCACCCCCAACTGAGGACAGCAGCCAGGGATATCCAGGTATTTTTGTATTTCTATCTGTCATCTATCTATCTATCCCTTCATTCATACATCCACCCATACATCCATCAACCCTGAAAGCTAAATAGAAGATTCACTTGAACCTGGAGAAACAGGAAGGAATTTAGGTTTTGCCAAGAAGAAATGCAGACACTACTTGGAGATGCAGTGTCCAAAATTATAAATCATTTATTGCATGCAGGTCCTCATTCAAATAAAAAAGCTAACCTTAGGAAATATAATTCTATTTGAAATTAGTAAGAAAGTCTCATAGAAATGTCAGAGTTAAATATCCATATATAAATATTGCCTGCTACATGATTCTGCCCACTCTCACATTAAGAATGGCCAACTCCTTTCTCACACCAGATGTGGTGTAAGAGTCCAGATGTGCAGTTCTTACAGAGAATGTAGGAGTCACAGGCTCATGGTGGCCCCAGACGACCTCTGGCAGACATAAAATGAGGACAGCAAAACTTCTTTCTTCAGAATACGCAGTCTAGTGCATTCTGCTCCTCACAGCTGCGCAATCATCTCACTGTTTCAAGTTCATTCGTTGCTTGAGGGACCTAGGGGGAGTGGTACTGATGGTGTAGGGGGACCCAATAAAGGCTCAGACATATTTTTTCTCCCAGCAGGAACCTCTTCCCAGGTGTGTGGACTTGATATTGAGAGTACTGTCCCAATTCCCTGCTCCCCAACCTGTGCTACTCTGTACTGAGGAGAGGGGAAAGGAAATCAGAAGTAAAGTAATAAAAAGGACAGGGAGAAGAGCCCTTCAGTTTACACAGATGCCAAAGACTTCTGTTGGGAAGTTCTCTGTCCCACCATCTAGGAATGAACAAAGTTCAGTTGGAGTCTGAGTCAGATGTGTCCCCTGAGGAAGATGAGCTGCAGCTGCTGTCATCTTCATTGCTACTGCTGGAGTCTGAGGAGCTGCTGCTTTCTGCCTTTTCCTCATGGTCCTTCTTTTCTTCAGAACCCCATAAGGCATGAGAATGGTCCCCATTAGTCTCTGAAGTTGCCATCCCGGGAGCCTGCCCCTGGTTCTGTGCAAGCCCTTCTTGCAGAGTCCCTGCTGATGGAGACTGCACATGTGTCCTGATGATCTTGGGGTCCGGGCCTCCACGCATGTTCATGATCTTACGCTTCCCAGAGGTTCTCTCTCTGTAGGCAGCATACGCTTCAGGAGACAGACTCTTGAGCCAGTGCTCCAGGTCCACCTTGTACTGTTTCTGCAGCTCCTCAGCCTGCTGCTTATAATGCTCCCTCTGGCTCCTTGGGACGCGCTGCCAGCGTCTGCTAATCTCCACCATGCGCTCCCTCAGGGGCAGGCCTTTCAGCTCCCTACTGGGCCACAAATCCTGGTGGAACTTCTGGTATTCGTTCATGGGGGGCTTCTCAGGCTCTCCATGGAATTTTACCTTTTTTGAAAAATCATTTTCTGGGGAAGACTTCAGTTCTTTCCCATGTCCCTGCAACTTCTTGGGGGCTCTGCTTCGGCTCCCTTTGGGGACAACAGATGTATTGGAGTTCTGCTCAGGCTCAGGGTGGTCTTTCCTGAACTGAGCCAGTTTCTCCTGAAACTCCTGTTTCTCCTTCTGGAAATCTTCAATATATTTCAGCTTCCTCTCCTCTGGGAGCTCTTTGTATTTCTCAGACATGACCTTGGTCAGTTCCTGGTTGTTGAGTTTGGGGTGCATTTGGGAATACTCAAGCCGATTCTCCTTGAAGAAGCGAAGGTAAGAAGTCAGGGGCTGCTTGGGCATGTCTGGATGTTTCTTGAGTTTTTTGCTTTTGTTAGAATTTTTAACATGTTCCTTAGCTTCCAAAACTAATTCTGTCAAAGTCCGATATTTTCTTATCTTCCTAGAAATCTCTAACCACTTGAGTTTGCACATTTCTCCAGAATAACCTTTAAAAGCTACTTTTCCCCAGTCCATATGTGACTGGGTTGTTTTGAATGTATGTTTGTCATTGGATGGCAGATTATTCTTCAGGAGGTCCAGTAACATCACAATGTCTTCCTTAGGCCATTGGCCTTGGACATTATTCAATGCCATTTCGAGGACTTTGGGCCACTTACAAGGTGTGGGTTATGCAAACACCACAGCAGAAACTCAAAAGTCTTCAAACTTAAGACTTAGCAGATGAGATATTTTGGAAGTTTTGCAGTGTGTGTTCTATATTTCTGAGGAGAAATAGAAGAATGAATGAGAAAATCACAACTCACTTGGAAAATGTCCTTCATACAATTAAATTGCCTTAATAAAATAAATTAAAAAATGACCTGCCTACCTATAAAGCAAAATTTATGTTTACTTTCCATACAATACATTTGTACTTTTCAAAATAGTCACGTTAACTTTCACTCTAGCCTGCCTTTTGCCAGATCTCACCAATGTAACAGCTGGCTCCTCAAGGCTCAGTGTAAGAGAAAAGCCCTGGGAAGAAGAAAAAATTTAAAATGAAAAGAGAAATGTGGAAAAGGCAGAGGACTGTTGCTCTCTAGTGCCTTGAGTGTGGTCACCTTCTAAGTGCAGCCCAGGTGTCTGTGACAGAAGGTACAGAATTTACATAAAATGAAAAAAGCTAAGGAGACTTGCATTCCACTGTGGTTTTTTTTGTATGAGTGAATCTTGAACCTGGAGTAAATGGTGAATTTATAGATTACCTGGAGTGCAGGGGAATGAATGCTTTCTAATGAACAATATTGATTCTCCCTTCAACTGCCAATGAGTGAATAAGAATTATGGAATATTTACAATTTTATTTGGTTAACTTTCCTTCATCCTTAAGCATCTGTCATTTTTGCTGTTCAAACAAGTTTTTCCAATTAAGCTTTAGGTTTTATGCCAATTAAAAAAGTACTGGAAATATAGAATTTTCCCTCCCAGTATCCCAATTTGTATGCACAAGGAACATAACATAAAAAAACAATTATGTAAATGTCAAAGCAATAAGAGATTAATATTCTATCACTCAAGTGTAAACTATAAGTAATTACATAATTTTTATTAACTAGGCAAATTGCATTTTCTTAAGAGAATCTTAAGCCTACCGACAAATTAAATTACTATATATGCATTTATTTATGAGTATTAAGGAAAGAAGTGAGGACTCATATACTTACAAGTGTGTGCTCACCTTAAGATTGTGTTTTCTGGGCTCTTGTACCCAAAGGCAGCTGTAACCTTCTGAGTTTTCCAGCCAATTTCCAATGTCTGCAAACAGAATGAATTTGGCTTTTGAGACACAGTGATATGGGGATCCCTGAAGCTCCACCCTAATTAGGTTGCTGTAGTGAGGAAGACAGACAGTCACTTCATTGATTAGATTAATTTCCTTTGGAATTTCCAGGAATAATCTATTTACTTCTCTAACCCTTGGCATAGATTTTAAACCACATCCACTTGGCAAATATTTCCACATTTTACTCCCATTCCTGCTTCTACATCTGACTTTATTTGGACATGTATTTGAATATAGGTCCTTCCCTTCAGTGCTCATTGAGTCTTTCCCTCTGATCTAGAACTCCTCTCATCTCTGGGATGGCTGTTTAAATTTCTCAGTCCTGCTCAGGAAGCCAACAGGAATAAGATTCAGGACCAAAAGGGCCTAAGAGATTTGGTTTGGGTTTTACTTGCTGGTTGTTTTGATTGGTTGGTTCGTTTCCCCACTGGGATTATTTCCCCCTTTCCCTTTGGAACACTAATTAGCCAGGCCAGCATGGCTCAGTGGATGAGCATTAACCTCTGAACCAGGAGGTCAGGGCACATGACTGGGTTGTGGGCTTGATTCCCACCGGTGGGCATGCAGGAGGCAGCCAACAAATATATCTCTCTCATCATTGATCTTTCTATTTCTCTCTCCCTTTCCTCTGAAATCAATAAAAATGTACTTAAAAATAAAAATGTGCCTGTTAAGGGGAAAAAAAATCAGAAACTGGCCACTTGAGCCTTAAAAAATATATAGCAAATAGGACTTTTGCACGGTTTTTCTAACTAATTGAACACTTTTAGGTTAAGGTGTATGAAGACACTAGCATGCATATAGCATGTTGAATATTTTAGGTGTTTATGATTTTCATAATTGCACAAAAACTTGATAAATCTCTTTTAAGAACTAAAACATCTAGTAGCAATATGGAACTAAAATAAAAAATAATCAGATAGCTTACTACAACAAATATCCATATATTACAATTGCTCTAATCAGAGATATTGATGTCATTTCAATTAACAAGGAAATCTACTTGTCTACTTAGAGAAGATGCAAGCACTCCAACAGGTAAATTGAAAATATTTGTAATAAGAGAAAGAAGGCATGAAGATATTTATTCCAAAAGAAAAAAAAAAAGAAATTTACTTTAAATTCCATACTCACCAGTGTGTCCTAAGAATGATCCCACCTGTGGAAGTTCTGTCGCTATCGGTGTCAACGGGAAATCTCTGTGCTCAACTGGCAGCTCCAACTTCAGTCAGTCTACCCTGGAGAAGGAGTGAAGTGGCCTCTGCACAGATGTGCCTTTTATATGATTCCACCCAGGTAAGGCCACACCCACTTGCTGACATTGGATTATGTCTTCAAAAGGAAGTAACCAGCCTGAACCTGAGTAGATTACAGATAGTAGTAAGATGGCTGATTGGTTTACAACACACAGAAAACAACACTTGGCCTCTTTCATCCTAACAGAATGTCAATGTATTTTTCAGTAAGATGCCTGAAACTTTCAAATATAGTATTATTAACTATAGTCACCATCTTATAGATGCTGTAGAAAATTATGTTTAACAGAGGTGCCATGTTACCTGTATTTTGTTGGCACTTATCACAATTTAACATAATTACTGATTCCCCTGCCATGTAAGTTGTTTCCCTAAATTATGAAATGTTTGGGAATTTAGGTCTGATTTTTATAAATAGATGAAATGAAAATAATCTAACTTTCCTAGAAAGTTGAAACATGAAAATCTAAATGAAACTCACCTTTTAAGATTCATTGAAAAATGAATGCTAAATCCATCAAAGCCCACATTTCCTAGAAAGAGTTGAAGTACCTGCCCTCTTACTCAATGAATAGGATTGTAAATTAAGGTAAGGGTCATTGACCAACCATGATCCTAAAATTCATCTGGAAAAATTATCTCAGACATTCCTCAACATGTTGCAAGTGATCTACACAAGCATATAGAGGAAGAAGTTTCATTTTTAAGCAAAAATCAAATAATTCTGTGGGCAGGCTGCCCATGGTCACAATTCGAATCCTGGTTAGGCCACAGACCTGACATGCTGGCTTGGTCCTCAGTAAGGGGCTTGTAGGACACAGCCCATCCATGATTCTCTCTTATTATAGATGTTTCTATCTCATTCACCATTTTTCATCCTCTCTCTGAAATCAATAAAAAATAAATTTATAAAAATAAATAATAAATCAAGAAATATAGTAATTAAACCATCATAACTAAGTTTTGCTGGGTACCAGAGTAACTTCTCAATTCTCCTTCCCCACACCCAGTTTTCAATAGTAAGACAAATCTCCAAGAATCTGAAGATTATAGGTCAGTAGAAAAGATGAATTCATGCAGAGAAATAAAAAAAAAAATCATAACAGCTCAAATAAGGAAGAGGAATCTGTGTACAACTGAAGAAGAAAACAAAGAGCAGAAGACTGAACCTGAGATTCCTTTCTTATTTGATATCCTATAATGGCTTACTTACTATATTTATTTTTGTAAATGTGTTTTCTTATTAATTTCAGAGAAAGGAAGAAAGAGAGAGCTAGAGAAATAGACACATCAATGATTAAAGAGAATCATTGATCAGCTGCTTCTTATAAGCCCTCTACCAGGGATCAAACCTTAATGCCAGGCATGTGCCCTGACCTGGAATCAAACCCTGACCTCTTGGTTCATGGGTCAAAGCTCAACCACTGAATCACCCCAGCCAGGCTAGTTATTTATTATTTAGGTAGTAATGAGATTGCAGGGTTATAGAATTTTAAAATTCTGTGTGACATAATCACAAATCAAGGGAACAGCAGTGCAAGTGATTGTTGGACAAATCCCTGTAAGGGACAGCACCATATAACAGCAATGCAGCCTCTCACAGAATTATTTGATTTTTGCTGAAAAATGAAACTTCTTTCTCTATGCTTCCATAGATGACATGCAACATGTTGAGGAATGTCAGATAATTTTTCCCAGAATTGATTTTGCGATCATTTGCTGGTCAGTGAACCTTACATTCATTTACAATCCTATACATTGAGTAAGAGGGCAGGTACTTTACTTGTTTATCGTGTATGTGGCTTTGATGGATTTATCATTTTTTTCAATAATTTTTAGAAAGTGAGATTTATTTTGCCTGGCCGGTATGGCTCAATGGCTGAACATTGATCTATGAAGCAAGAGGTCAGGGTTCAATTACTGGTCAGGCCCATGATGAGGTTGTGAGCTGGATCCCCTTTGTGGGCCTTGCAGGAGGCAGCCAATCAATGACTCTCTCATCATTGATGTTTCTCTCTCCCTCTTCCTCTCCCTCTCCATTCCTCTCTGAAATAAATAAAAGTATATTTTAAAAATAATTTTCTATAGCATCTAAAATAGGGTGACTATAGTTAATAATACTGTATTGCATATTTGAAAGTTTCAAGCATTTTACTGCAAAGCACATTTATATTCTGTTAGGGTGTATGCCCCCAAGTGTTGTCTTCCTTCTTTTCTTTTCTTTTCTTTTCTTTTCTTTTCTTTTCTTTTCTTTTCTTTTCTTTTCTTTTCTTTTCTTTTTCCCTTTCTTTCTCCCTTTCTCCCTTTCTCCCTTCCTTCCTTTCTTCCTTTCTTCTTTCCTTTCTTTCTTCCTTTCTTTCTTTCTTTCTTTCTTTCTTTCTTTCTTCTCTTTCTTTCTCTTCTTTCTTTCTTTCTTTCTTTCTTTCTTTCTTTCTTTCTTTCTTTCTTTCTTTCTTTCTTTCTTTCTTTCTTTCTTTCTTTCTTCCACAGCAATATCAATGATGGGGGAGAATTATTGATTGCCTGTCTCCTGTCTCCTGCATGTCCCCTGCTAGAGACCAAGCTTGAAAACTTGACATGTACCCTTGGCCAGAATACAAGGGGAGCCCTTCAATCCCCAGGCCAACACTCTATCCACTCAGCAATACCAGTCAGGGGCCCATATGTTACTTTCTATACATTGTAAACCTACCCAACCATCTGTGTAACCTGATTAGCCATGTCACTTCCTTATTTAATTTATTTATTACTTTATTATTGATATCATTTTTAAAATAATTCTTTATTGTTGCAAGTATTACATATGTCTCTTTTTCCCACCATTGACACCTTCTAGCATGCCTCCACTATCCTCCTCAGACTCTCAACATCCTATTGTTCATGTCCATGGGTTATGTAAATATGCAAACAAGTTATTTAATCTCTTCCCACCCACCCACCCACCCTCCCCTGCCCTGAAAACATAAGCCAATCTCAGCAAGTGGGTGTAGCCTTACCTGGATGGGATCCTATAAAAGCCACATCTCTCCAGAGGCCACTTCTCCAGGGCAGACTGACCACATTTGGAGCTGCCAGAACTTACAGAGGTGAGATCACTCCTAGTATACTCTGTGGCATATGGATTTAGAGTAAAGATCTTCATGCCCACAAATGCTTTCAATTTACCTATTGGTGTGCTTGGATCTTCTCTAAGTAGACAAGTTGATTTCCTAGTAAACTGAAATGACATCAATATTTAAATTCTCTGTGATTAGAGCAATTGTAATATTTTTGTTATAATAAGATATTTGACAATTTTTTTATTTTATTTTAGTATCACATTGCTACTAGACTTTTTAGGGCTAAAAAGAGATTCCTCTGTTTTTTTGTTCAATTATATGGGGGCAGCCTCTCACAGAATTATTGGATTTTTGCTGAAAATTGAAACTTTTTCTCTATTTGCTTACATGGATATCCCTTCCCGCCCCCCCTCTCCATTGACTCTTCCTAGCCCACTCTCTCTACCCTCCTCAAGCCTTCAGCACCCTACATTCTGTGTCCATAGGTTATGCATATATGCATACAAGTTCTTTAATATCTCCCCATCCCCACCCATCCACCTTCTGAAGACATGAAACCTATCACATGATTTGTTAAATTGTGATAGGTTTCAACGAAATAGAGGTAGCATGGCACCTCTGTTTAAAATGATTTTCTACAGCATCTATAAGATGGCAACTATAATTTATGAAAAGGAATTGCATATTGGAAAGTTTCATGCTTCTTACAATAAAACACATTTACATTCTGTTAGGGTGTCAGCCACAGAGTGTTGTTTTCTATCATTTGTAAACCTAATTAGCCATCTTAGTAAGATCTTTGTAATCTATTCAGGCTGGTCACTTTCTTTTGAAAACTTAAGCCTATCCCAGCACGTGAGTGTGGCCTTAGGTGAGTGGAATCATATAAATGGGCCATGTGTGCAAAGACCATTTCACTTTTTCTCCAGAGTAGACTGACTAAGGTTGGAGCTGCCAGTTGAGCTCAGAGAGTTACTATTGACCCTGATATCCACAGAACTTCCAGAGGTGGGTCCACTCATAGGAGACTCTGGTGAGTATGGAATTTAGAGTAAATAAACCTTCATATCTACATTCTATTATACAAATATCTTCAATTTACCTATTGGAGTGCTTGGATCTTCTCCAAGCAAACAAGTAGATTTCCTAATTAATTGAAATGACATCAATATTTAAAATATCTGTGATTAGAGCACTTGTAATATATTGATATTTGTTATAATAAATTACTTGATTATTTTTTATTTTACTACCATATTGTTACTGGATTTCTTTTAGGTCATAAAAAAGATTTCTCTATTTTTTGTGCAATTATGAAAATCATAAACTACCTAAAATGTTCAACATAATGTATGCATGTATGTATCTTCACACACATTAACCTGAAATACAAATGTGTCAATTAATTAAGAAATTCCTTGTAAAGGTCCTATTTGCTATAAAACTTTCCATTTCGAGGCTACATTTGAAAACTTTTAAGTTGATCTGAACAACTCTAAGGCTACCAAGAAATAGCACTGGACACAATGGGAGACTATCAGAAATAAAGATGAACCAACAATACTTCCATTAACTGCATCCCTGAAGAGAGAGAGAGAGATTGGTTCATTTATTAATAGTCTTTATATGCACCTCTGGACCAATCAGCTTGTCTAAGTAAGTTAGTTATGATTGAGATCATTGTTCATTTTATTTTTCAAAATTTATTGATTTTAGAGAAAGAGAGGAAGGTAAAGAAAGAAAAAGAGCCAGAGAGAGCAAGAAATAGGGACATGTTTCACTTATGTATGTATTCGTTGGTTAATTCTTATATGAGCCCTGACAGGGGATCCAACCTGCAACCTTGGCAAGTCCCATTAACCCTCTAACCAACTAAGCTACCCAGGCAAGGCCTAGATCATTGTTTGTTTAATTAAATATTTTAATTGACTTTAGAGAAGAAAAAGTGAGGGAGAGAAGGAGGGAAAGAGAGACAGGGGAAGGGAAAGAGACAGAGGGAGAAACATCCATTGGCTGCCACCCATACACATATTTTTAAAAAAATATATATTTTATTGATTTTTACAGAGAGGAAGGGAGAGGAATAGAGAGTTAGAAACATCAATGAGAGAGAAACATCAATCAGCTGCCTCCTGCATACCCCCTACTGGGGATGTGCCCGCAACCAAGGTACATGCCCTTGACTGGAATCAAACCTGGGACCCTTCAGTCCACAGGCGGACGCTCTATCCACTGAGCCAAACCAGTTAGGTCTCTCATACACATCTTGACAAGATATGGAACCCCAACCTGGGTGTGTCCCCAGACTGGGCATGGAACCCACCACCTTTCAGTGCCCTGGACAAAGCTCCAATCAACTCAGTCACATTTGCCTGGGCTCATTGTTTACTTTTTTTTTTTTTTTTTTAAAGGATGCTGAGGACCCTCCTGTCTGATTTTCTCCTTTGTATCTTAGCATAAACCCCACCTGTCTAGTTTTGCTATGTCTAGGCTTGTATTGGAGGGAACATAATGGGCAGGTTAGATAACTATTTAATAGGAAGATCAAACTCAAGCAGACATGCTTTTATCCAAAGGCCTTTCTTTCCTTATCTGGAAAGAAGATGGTCTTTCTGTCTCTCCCTCTCTCATTTTTTCTTTTATTGTGATTACAGAAACATAGAGTCACACACCTTGGAAGCCTTGTGGAATGAACTGACCTGCTCCGTCTGTATGAACTAGTTCCTACACCCGGTCACCTCAGACTGTGGCACAGCTTTTGCCGACCCTGCCTGTGCCTCAGCTGGGATGCGGCCCAGACTCCAATGCACTGCCCTCACTGCAGACAAGTGTCAGAGAAGCCAGATTTCAAAACCAGCATCCCACTCAGGAGCCTGGCTTCCCGAGCGAGACAGGCCAGAGCTGACTCTGTCAACAGCTCTGAGGAGCAGACCTGTATGGCACTCAAAGCAACAAAGGGGCTCTTCTGTGAACTTGAAAAGAACCAGCTCTGTGGGCTCTGCTCTGATTCCCTGGACCATGTGGCTCACAGCCACAGCACAACACAATGGGCTGCTGAGAAATACAGGGTAGGTGACGTCTTATGAGCAATTTGGTAGCTGTAGGCTCCTACATGAGAGCAAAATCCTAGGATGATGATAAGGGGATCGGTGTGAATTGAAATAATGGGGGTGGTGAAGTTCCAATGTAAATTTGGAATTATAAGTATATCTGGGCAATGCTATTAACCAGCTTGAACACTATATTCATAGTGGTGTTTTCCCTTTGCTAAGGTAGATTTCCTTACATATGTTGTCCAAATATGTAGAATTGGTGCTATTGTGGAGCAGTTGGCTAGCACCAGGGGAACACTGGCTTCTGCTGCAAGTTTTTCTTCAGAGTCAGGATTCATGAAGACCTGGTTGCCAATTTCTCAAGCAATGGATATTATTTGTAGAGTATCCCCAAAATTGTTATTATATGTTTCTACGAGATTCCAAATGTTAGAATCAAAGCAGATGAATGTGAAAATATCACACCCTCTCCCTTCTAACTGAAGGTTTTTTTCAACAACTTCCCTTAACCAGAAATAAGGTATTAAAATTTACAATGTTATCGTAGGTGGCACTGAAGTTCATGGTTATTTTGCAGGTGAAACTTCTAAAGAGCATGGGCTTTTTTTTTTTTTTTAAATATACTTTATTGATTTTTTACAGAGAGGAAGGGAGAGGGATAGAGAGTTAGAAACATCGATGAGAGAGAAACATCGATCAGCTGCCTCCTGCACACCTCCTCCTGGGGATGTGCCTGCAACCAAGGTACATGCCCTTGACCGGAATCGAACCTGGGACCCTTCAGTCTGCAGGTCGAGGCTCTATCCACGGAGCCACACCAGTCAGGGCGAGCATGGGCTTTTTATGGAGTATGACTGGAGACATGCAAAACAATCTGAAGCAGGAAGCTAGCAAAACCCAGACATTGGTTGTGTGACTACCTTTGGCCTCAAATGCCACTGATGTCAATGTTTACAGGACTGAATTGGTGCAGATGCAGAAGCCTCAGCCAGTGAATCCAGAGCTCACCTCATGGTGCTTCACTGCACTCCTAGACCTGCTGAGCAGGTTCAGAGGTAAGAGCCAGCCCTTTGGCATCAGGCCTCAATTTCTGTGGTGGTTCTTAGGTTCTTCTTCTATTTTAATTTTATTTTTTTGACATGAATGCAGTCCATGACTTCCCAACTTTAGTATCTTCTTACCCTGTGTACTCATATCACAATGATCAAGACTGAACTGTGCAACTTATTATTGAAAATACCAAGCAAGATACCTATTTTTAATCTCATTTGGTATACATAGAGGAAGAGAAGGGCAATGAGGTTGACCAGGTGATCACAAGGAGATAGAATATTTAGTTCTCAGCGTAGCCATCAATATTGTATGTTTATTCAGTTACCCCACTCTTGAATGTTTAACTCTGACATCGATGGCTTTAAATCTGTTGTATATTGCAAGTGCATTTATCATGCATTGCACTAACAATATTCATTATTTATAAAATCAGGAAGTGCAACAAAGGACTGAAAATGTCATCAACAGAATAATTTTAATGCTGTTGGATCAATGTCAAAACCACTGACAAGAGAAGGATCTGTGACCATGGTCCAAATATATTAGGCTCATCCTAGGCATCAGGGTTAGGTCCAGAGGGCTGATAGGGATGAATTTAGATTGAGTGCAGGGTCTGATCAGTTAATGTAAAGCCAAAGCATTAACTTCAGAAACTTCTAGTTTATGTATAATGTATACTCCCGGCAAATATTTTGATTCCTAAAAGTGGAACAGGTGCAGCTTATACAGCAATAACTACCCACGTAATAGCAAAGTGCTGTCTATTTGTTAAATACTACCAAGGAAAATCAATACAAGAAGAGATTTCTAAAGGCAAGGAAAGGTTTTAGGTGTGACCTGAAACAAACTACCCGACGTTGACACTAAATCTCTGCTTCACATGGTCACACTGTTCATGATATACATAGAGGTTCTCTTTTCTTTTTCTGTATAATTTGAAGGACTCCTGTTTGCTATAGAGGTAGTGATGACTTTTTCTTTTCATAGTGGGGCCGGTCTGAACTGTCTTTGCTGTCTTGATTTTGTATTTCCTTGGAGAAGGAGCAAATGAAGAGACTCTGCCCCTCAGGCCATGGGAATTCCACTCACTGACCTCTCTCTGCAGAGGAGGAAGCAATCATTCCCTGCCTGAGCCTTTCTGAGGATGTGAGGAGTGTGCTGTTTAAAGCTGGCCGGCCATCACAGCATGTCCAGGGAGCCCCAGAGAGTGCGGAGTTATGTAACATGGGGGACTCAGACCTTCACCTCTGGTAGACATTACTGGGAGGTGGATGTGCCACGCTCCTGGATTTGGATTCTAGGAGTCTGTAAACATTCCCTCATAAGCGATACTGATATCATTATGGATTTTAAAGAGGCATTTCTCCTATTTTTATTGAAGATGAATGACCAGGATTTTCTCTCCACTAACTGCCCATCCTTAATTCATTATGTGAAAAGGCCTCTGGGCCGGGTATCATTGGAGTGTTTCTGGATTATGACAAAGGAACTGTGAGCTTCCATGATGCTGTCAATGGCTCCCTTATATGCAGTTTCGTTTCTTCCTCCTCTTCTCCTCTGAAGACCTTCCTTTGCTTTGAAGCTTCATGAAAAGTTGTTTGGGCCAATTACTTGGTGAGCTTCCAGGTCTCTGGAATTTATGAAATATCCTGAATGACAGCAGGATGATACCTGACTGTCCTTGAGCACATTGTAATGTAAGGGAAGATGGTTTTTGTATCTTTATAAATGGCATAACCACATTAAATGTATACATGTATTTATAAATTTCTTTTAATAAATGTTTATAATGGTTCACGTACTTCCTAGAAACAATCAATGGCTTTTGTTTTTATTTATTAACAGTTGTATTAAGGTGAATGTTACATACCATCACAACTTCCTTCTGAATACCAATCTAAAATTGTTAAAATGTTTATAATTCATTTCTCTTCCAAAACCTGCTCCTTAATTAGCATACTTCTTCTTAGCAATGACCACACTGAATCCTTTCCATTCTCCATTCAGTAGCACTCTCCCTTAACTCCTCCTGAAAAGTGAGCCTGATCTCTCCTCTCACCAAACAACTGAAAATGTGAGCTCCTTGAGGAGTGTCATAGGGCCTGCCAAACTTTACTAGATTTTTAGAAAATAATCTTGGATAATTATACTTTTTTTCATGTTTTACCTGACATTAAACTCTTATCAAGCTGAGAAGACAGAAAGTTGCAGGGGCAATTGGGCACTCTCCCAAGGAGCATATTTTTAGCATCTCCGGTAGCAGGAAAAATAAGAAGAGGTCAGCTCAGGAATCAAGCCTCTAAGTGTGGTCATAGCCTCTTCCAGAAGTCTCCTCAGCTGAGTGACTTCCCAAGACCCTCTTTCTGTCCCGGAGAAGATTGAGTTGGGCTCCCTGATGTCCTTATATTGAGTCTCTAAAGACCACACCCATTTCTTCTAAGGATTACATTTCAGAGGTGTTTACATAGGATTAATTTCACACCTTAGCTAATCTCCCTAAATGTACCTCAATAAGCATAATCTCATCAATAAATTACTGATTTTACAACAAACCAGCCCTCACAGGCTGCTTTCTATCTAAATTTCTATACATCAGGGCTTTTATTTTATTACTAGAGGCCCAGTGCATGAAATTTGTGCATGGGTAGGGCCTCTAGTGGCTGCCTGCTACCAGCTGCTGCCTGGGGCCTCCCTTTCCAGGCTGTCAGCCACTGGCCAGTGGCCTCCCTTCATTCCATGCTGCCCCCCCGGTGGTCAGCACATGTCATAGTGGGTGTTTGAACTCCTGGTCAGTGGAACTCCAGAGGGGACAGTTTGCATATTAGGCATATATATATATATATATATATATATACATATATATATATATATATATATGTATATATATATATTTAAATTAAATATATATATGTGTATATATATATATATATTATTTTAATGATTTAAATATATTTTAATGATTTCAGAGAGAGGAAGGGAGAGGGAGAGATAGAAACATTGATGAGAGAGAAACATCAATTGTCTGCCTCCTTAACACCCCCAGCTGGGTAGCAAGTCTGCAAACTGGACATGTGCCCTGGCCAGCAATGGAACCAGCGACCTCCTTGTGCACGGGTAGTTGCTCAACTACTCAGCCAACCGGCTAAGCACAACTTTTATTTTTAACTTACAAAACTAAAGAAAGGATTTTTTATCCATTATTGATTTTAGCAAATGTCTTTAAAAACTTGGAAATATGTTCCATGAGGTTTGTTTAAATCTAATGTCATGGAGGAGTGCTTTCTTTGACAGATGTGTCTTTTTTTGTTGTGAATCCTCACCTGAGGATATTTTTTCCATTGACTTTTAGAGAGTGGAAGGTGGGGGAGAAGAAGGAAAGGAGGAAGAGAGGGAATGAGAGAGAGAGAGAGAGAGAGTCATGAATTGGTTGTCTCCTGCACCTCCCCAGACTGAAAGGGCTGGGATTGACACTGCAACCCAGGTATATGCCCTTGACCAGGAATTGAAACTGAGACCCTTCCAGGGCCCATGTTCTAACCACTGAGACACACAGGCAAGGGCAGCTTTTGTCATTTTGAAGGCAATACTTTAACACTTATTTGTCCCATCACTCCTGTCACCTGATACAGATTGGTCTTTGAGACTTCTTAACCTTTCAAACTTTGGGGGGCTTTGAAATCTGACCAGCAATGCTTGTGCATTCCCTGTTCTAAAGCGGTATCTTAAAGTCATCATTTTTATAGTCAAGAAAATCAGGAAATACCTTTAAGACCAGATATGGAGAAAGCTGGAGAGGAAAGACATGTGATTATGATGAGGAAAGGAAATCAGCAACAACTGTTTCCTTCAATCCAGTCTTCAGAAAAAAATTATTAATTCACTCTGTGTTTCTTTTTTCCCCTTGTTAATCCTCACCTGAGGATAGTTATCTATTGATTTTTAGAGAGAGTAGAAGGGAGAGGGAGAGTCAGAGAGACATCTCTGTGAGAGAGACACATTGATTTGTTGTTACCTGCACACACCCCAAACTTGTCTGGGATCCTTTAGTCTGAGACTGATGCTCTATCCACTGAGCCAAACCAGCTAGGGCCACTCTGTTTATCCCCTACCACTTGGAATTCTATTTCACCTCACCTCATCTCCAAAGAGGTCTGGGAAACCCCCACCACTAACAATGAGTGCATTAACCTAATCCTCTGAAGAAGAGAAATCACATTTAGGAAAAGGAAGCAGCCTTCAAGAATCAAAAAATTTTGTAGTCATGTGGTTGGAATATTAACACAGTTCCTAGAGAGCTACAGTGGAGAAGGAAACATCGCCTCAGCAAAGCACCTTAAGAATTTGACCATCCTTTCTCAATAAATCTGTAATAATATCATTCTTCAAACACCAGGTGAGAACAAACTGTTGAAGCTATTATTTTTCCCTAACATCCTTTTTTTTAATATATATATATATATATATATATATATATATATATATATATATATATATATATATATATATATATATATATATTGTTTTCAGAGGGGAAGAGAGAGGGAGTGGGAGAGAGATAGAAGGATCAATGATGGGAGGGAATCATTGATGGGCTGCCTCCTGCACGCCCTCTCCTGGGGATCCAGCCTGCAACCTAGGCTTGTGTCCTGACTGGGAATCAAATCCTGACTTCCTGCTTCATAGGTCAGGCTCAACCACTGAGCCACACAGGCCATGCTCTAACATTCTCTTTAAACACCTCTCTGTAATTCTGTATATATCAAAATGTGGAGTGCTCAGCGCGCCTTGGAGCCAGGCCACTTCCCAGCGATCAGATCCTCGGACTTGCCTCACAGCATGGCCCCCAAATCGCTAGTCCTAGCTCCCACCACAAATGAAGAAACCGAAAGTGGCTCCAGCTCCCAAGCCAGAGAAGAAGCCGACCCCTCCGGACATGCCAAAGGGAGAAAAAGAACAGCAAGAAGCGATTGAACATATTGATGAAGTACAAAATGAAATAGACAGACTTAATGAACAAGCCAGTGAGGAGATTTTGAAAGGAGAACAGAAATATAACAAACTCCGCCAACCATTTTTTCAGAAGAGGTCAGAATAGATCACCAAAATCCCAAATTTTTGGGTAACAACATTTGTCAACCATCCACAAGTGTCTGCACTGCTTGGGGAAGAGGATGAAGAGGCGCTGCATTATTTGACAAGAGTTGAAGTGTCAGAATTTGAAGATATTAAACCAGGTTACAGAATAGGTTTTTATTTTGATGAAAATCCTTACTTTGAAAATAAAGTTCTCTCCAAAGAGTTTCATCTAAACGAGAGAGGTGATCCATCTTCAAAGTCCACTGAAATCAAATGGAAATCTGGAAAGGATTTGATGAAACGTTCAAGTCAAACACAGAATAAAGCCAGCAGGAAGAGACAGCATGAGGAACCAGAGAGCTTCTTTACCTGGTTTACTGACCATTCTGATGCAGGTGCAGATGAGTTAAGAGAAGTCATCAAAGATGACATTTGGCCAAATCCTTTACAGTACTAGTTGGTTCCTGACATGGATGATGAAGAAGGGGAAGGAGAAGATGATGATGATGATAAAGAAGAGGAAGGGTTGGAAGATATTGATGAAGGGGATGAGGATGAAGGTGAAGAAGATGAAGATGATGATGAGGGGGAAGAAGGAGAGGAAGATGAAGGAGATGACTAATGAACACTGATGGATTCCAACCTTTTTTGACTTTCTCCAGTCCCTGGGAGCAAGTTGCAGTCTTTTTTTTTCCTTTTTCTTCCCCCCTCCCCTCTTGTGCTCAGTTGCCCTGTTTTTGAGGTCTCTTTTTCTCCTTTACACCATGGTTCTCACCTTATTTGGGGGGGATGTACCTTGAGCAGAATACAGTGGGAAAAGAATCTTTGCCCCTTTCTGTACCAAATTCATTTTTATCCCTTCCTATCTCAAGAAAAAACTTAATGGAATCACCACCACCGTGCTCAGTGGGAAAAAAGAAAAACCTTCTGCTCCCTTAGCTCTGCTGGGAGCTGGAGGTTGCTAGACCCCTGTGTAGTAGTGCATAGAATTCTATCTTTTTTCCTCCTTTCCCTGTATATTGGGCTCAGAGATTACACTGTGTCTCTATGTGAATATGGATAGTTAGCATTTACCAACATGTATATGTCTACTTTCTCTTGTTTACAAAAAGAAAAAAAAACTTAAAAAGGGGGCATTATAGAAGATGAGCAAAGGGTGGGTTTGAGATGTTTGGGTGGGTTAAGTGGGCATTTTGACAACATGGCTTCTCCTTTGGCATGTTTAATTGTGATGTTTAACGGATATTATTGCAGTCTAAGATGACACTTTTAAAATAAAATTCTCTCCTAATGATGATTTGAGCCCTGCCACTCAATGGGAGAATCAGCAGAACCTGTAGGATCTTATTCAGAATTGACATTTCTCTATTGTAATTTTGTTCCTGTTTATTTTTAAATTTTCTTTTTGTTTCACTGGAAAGAAAAGATGCTCAGTTTTAAATGTTAAAAGTGTACAAGTTGCTTTGTTACAATAAAACTAAATGTGTTCACAAAGGATTTGATATTTTTCTCTCAGAACAGATTTCAAGTTTGACTTGTATAACATATTGTCAAACTTAGTCAACTAAACTCCGTATTTTTTGATACGCACTTTGCAGAATGATCTCAGGGCATTGTGGACTGAGTAAAGGGGTTTGAATCAGTATATTAATGTCTCCATAGCTGGGAAACATCATGAGTACAGTTTGCTGTCAGTGTCTGAAAATTTTTCAAATTATTTGGAATACCAGATTGCTCAAACTTAGTTCTGAGTATGTTGTACCTTTAATTTTGTATATCAAATTGGCATTTTAAAAATGGGTCTATATTTACCTGGATGTAATAACAGTGCCTGCTACCACCACCAGACAGACCTGGTGCTCCAATGCCGAGTTACACATGGGGCTATTGCTGGCATGTCTTCATTGGCACTATAAAGGTGGCCCAGAAGACAGGCTTGCAGAGTAAGAAGTCTGTATTGATGGTTAAGAAAATCAGGTTAGGAGTACTTTTTTGTCTCTTAAGTACCAGCTATTTAGTAGCTAATGTTCTCAAATGAGACCAGTCTGTGTGAATCTGGGTGAGATGATGGACTCTGCTCTGTTAGATGCCATTGTGCATATAACAACATTTTGAGAAGCTACCTAATGCCTAAGCTTTTTAACGCTGTAAAATATAGTAGCTGAAATTAAATGCCAGTTAATTTTTTTCAGAGACGAATTAATGGACAGCCTGGTCAAAGCTATTTGATGTATAAAACTTTATAAGTGGAACTATTCCATCAATAGGCAAAGTGTAATAAAACCTATCTAGATGGATAGTATGTAATTTCTGCAAAGGTCTCTGTTTAGTGAATACATCACTGTATATACGGGTCAGGAATCTTGCTCCAATAAAGGAACATAAAGATTTTTAAAAAATGTGTATTTTTTCCTAGAAAATGAGTGGCAGGACTAATTTGCCTGTATTTTTAGTTTATATTATTACTTATTCAATGTTAGTCTTACATTTTTTTATTTTTTGACTGAATTTATTGGGGTGATGTTATTAATAAAATTATGTAGGTTTCAGGTACACAATTCTATTATACATTGTATGTACTGGTACATTGTACTGTGTGTTCATCCCTCCAAGTCAAGTCTCCTTCCATCACTATGCATCCCCCCGTTTACCTTCTTCTACCACCCCCACCACTTTACTCTGACAATCACCATACTTCTGTCTGTGCCCATGAATCTTTCTTTTTTTTCTTTGCTTAATCTGTTCACCCTTCTCATTCACCCCTCTCCCCTCTGACAGCTGTTAATCTGTTTTCTGTATCCATAAGTCTGTATCTATTTTGTTAGTTTATTTTGTTCATTAGAGTCCATATATAAGTGAAATCACATGGTACTTGTTTTTCTCTGACTGGCTTTATTTTCTGAAGAATAATCTTCAGGTAACATCTATGCTGTCCCAAAAGGTAAGGTTCACTTGTTTTACAAGCTTAGTGGTATTCCATTGTGTAAATGTAACACACTTTCTTTTGGTTTTGTTTTTAATTTTTTTAAAGACACAGAGAGAGAGAGAGAGAGAGAGAGAGAGAGAGAGAGAGAGATCAAAGTGAGAGTGACACATGAATTCTACATTCCCCCTACTGGGGATCCAGCTAGAAACTTAGGCATGTGACCTGACTGGGAATTGAACCTGTAACCCCTTGGTGCCCAGGACAATGCTTAACCAACTGAGTCACACCCACCAGGGCTGTACCACCCTTTTTTTATCCACTCATCTACTGATGGGGACTTGGGCTGGGTTTCTTCCAAATATTGGCTATTATAAATAACACTACAATGAACATAGGAAAGCATGTATTCTTTCAAATTAGTGTTTTAGGCCCCTTCACATATATTCCCAGAAGTGTAATCGTTGAGTCATAAGGCATTTTCATTTTTAATTTTTTGAAGTAACCGCATAAGCAAGTTTTCTACTATCTTATTTATTACCTTATATTCTAGATTATAAGATTTTTAACAACCAGTTCAATATCTAAATTATTTTAAGAATTTTATCCACCACTCATTTTTATTTTATTTTTTCCTGTAACTAGTGCAGTAGTTTCAGCTGGGTGATTATTTCCCCCTTCCCAACGGTATTTATTAAGGTCTGGAAACATTTTAGTTGTCACAACTGCAAGTCAGTACTGTACATATTAAGGGGGTGAATTTTATAGTATGTACATTTTACCTCAGTTAAGCTGGAAAAATATTATGGGACCCCAAAACATTTTTGTTTATGGGGTTATGTCAGACTATGCCACGTTAGAGAATAAACTGACAAATTTAAAATTCATATGTTTTAAAAATAATTTAAAGTAACATTTATAAGACCACCTATCAATCCAAAGGGAAAAATAATGTAAAAATAATTTTGACTTCACAGACCCACAGGGTTCTCAGAACCACACTTTGAGAACCCTTGCAGTGAGGACACATTTTCTGATCATCTACTGGCTGTGGGGACGGCACAGGGAAGGGAAGGGTCCAAAGGAGGGGCTGCCTGGACCCCCAGACATCAGGCCTGTACCCTGTTGCTTGATGCCCTGAGCTCTGAAATCCAAGGGCGCTGCATAGCAGCCATCCTGCTGCCCTCCCAGGACATAGCTGGGTGGGCCACAGGGCTGCAAAGCTGTGCTCCCTCCTCCCCACACAGCCTGCAGGAAGCTACAGCAGCAAGTCCACGGCCTGGACTTCCATCCTTGTGCTGTTGAATGTTTTTGTTTTTTTCAATCGTCCATTCCCGTACAACCTAAAGTATCATCTTTAATGAACACTGAGTTAAATTTGAGATTTTCAAAGTATGGTCCTGGGACCAGCAGCAGCAGCAGCAGCAGCTTATAATTTGCTAGCTATGCCAGCTCTCCAGCCCCAGACGCACTGAGTCAAGAATCTCTGTGGTGGAGGCTCAGCCACCTGCGTTCTAACAAGACCTGCAGGTGATTTTGTTGTCAATGTTGATGTTAATCTCTGAAAGGATCCCTTCTCAGAAGGGAAACTCAGCACAGATGGGAAGGGCAGCCTCTTTCTTTCTCTGTCTCCACCCCTTCCTGAATCTGGACCATCTGGGTAGAGAAACAGAGATTCATTTTTGAGTGCTTAGGGAAAATGTGATTAGGCAATCGAGGTTCCTTGAGGAGAATCAGCAACTGGATAGATTAACCCTCCAGGTTTAGGTTTACCATGGAGCCTTATGTATGGCCTCATCCACCACCAAATTATTTTATTGTTATTATTCATAAATTCTTCATTTCTGCATTTACCTTTTTTTCACATTTATGATTATTTCTGATTACATCAATTAAAAACACATTATAAATCTAATTACTAAAAATTTTAAAACAAATACTTTTAAAAATCAATTCACTGCAGTTATTAGAAATTGGAAAATCTTGAACTGATATCCAGTTTTCTATGACTCAGTGAACAACTAAAATTTTATGTAGGACAGTTGGGGGTGACCAGGCCAGTAGGTGAGGGCAGTTGGGTGGGACTAGGCCTGCAGGGGAGGGCATTTGGGGGTGACCAGGCCTGCAGAGGAAAACAGTTAGGGGTAACCAGGCTGGCCAGGAGGGCAGTTAGGGGTGGCTAGTCTGGAAGGGGAGGGCAGTTAGGGGCAATTAGGTTGGCAGGGGAGCAGTTAGGCATCGATCAGACTGCCAGGGGAGTGGCTAGGGGGTGATCAGGATAGCCGGCAGAAGTGGTTAGGGGCAATCAGGCAGGCAGGCAGGCAAGCGAGCAGTTGGGAGCCAGCAGTCCTGGATTGTGTGAGGGATGTCCCAGATTAGAGAGGGTGCAGGCTGGGATTAGGGAATTACATGCACTGGGCCTCTAGTATTAATAATACAGTAAATGGATTTTCATGACAAAAGGAAACTAAAAACAAACAAGGTTAACACATTTGTCTTAATTGATAGTGTATTAGGAAAATGCATTCTTTATTTTTTTTATTTTTATTTTTTTAAATACTTTATTGATTAAGGTATCACATATTTGTCATCAACCCTCCCCCCCTATTCCCTTCCCAAACCCCCCCACATGCATTCCCCCCTCCCCCTGTTGTCCATGATCACTGGTTAGGCTCATATGCAAGCACACAAGTCCTTTGGTTGATCTATCTCCCTTGTCCCCACCCTCCCCTACCTTCCCTCTGAGGTCTGACAGTCTGATCAATGCTGTTCTTGTTCTTCAGTCTATGATGTTCATCTTTTCCCCTAGATGAGTGAGCTCATGTGATACTAGGAATACACTTATAGGAACCGAAAATGAGACAAGCAATAATAGTTATGCTGAGAGGCAAATGAATCAGTCTATAGTGAGTTTCTTTCTGGGCCAACAGTTCTTTTGAGTCCCGGTTTCTATGTCCAACAGTTGTTTATGTGTTCATAACAGCAATGATATTTCAGTTCTGGATGGTGGACAAATGGTGGTAATGCAGGTCCGACACTCTCTGGTTTGGTCCTGGGCAATCTGCAGTGACGCATATCCGCTGACTGCTAGTATGGCAAGTCATCGTCAGCGTCTTCCATCTCTGGACTGTTTCTCTTCTGACTTCATGGCTGGAGCACTCCTGTCAATTCCTCTCTGTTGCAGGAATCCACATGTCTCGGAGTTGTTTTCTGAAAATATACAAACATATTCTTGACCAAAAGTTAATAAAGGAATATTTTCTATAAATTTGACTTGCGATCCTTTTTCATTTTTTCGCCCAAACGATTTTCTTTTGGCTTGTTTTGACACCATGTATGTTTTACCTGGGTGACTTGCTGTTAGCATTACAAATGCAAGTTAATTTTCTAAAGTAAAAATTTTCTAGATGTAATTTATTTTCAGGATATTTTTCCTTATATGATATTCTTCTACTATCCCCCCTTTTTTGGTTTAAATATTGGGAGGCTTTTGGAAATTTTATGCTGTAATCTTGATAGCTTTTAAATTTTACTTTTTTGCACTAAAATGTGACTGCTTTAGGTTCATTATATGTTACGCACTTTTACCATGAGATGAGCTACCAATAAAAATTATAGTTAACACTTAGTAACAGCTTTTTTTGTCCAGTACAATTGATTTTTCTAGAGTATTTGCTTATTTTGATTGGCCAATTTAAATTAGTCTGAAAACTTGACTACTATTTTACTGTCAAATTTAATACTCTAACAACCATCTTGTTTTACCCTGTAATTATTAGTGGAGAGGATTATTTGCCTTCTTGAGTAGGCCCTGAGCATTCTTGGTGCTAGGCTGGATTTAGATATCATAGACCCCAGTTCCCCGGATCATGGGTGCAAGACATCTCCATCAAGTCTTGTTGCAGTGAGAGGGCATCTGCTGTCGGCCAAGTCTCTGTTACCTGGGTCCCGATGTGAGCTGGGCATGTGAAGCTGAGCAGCCATGGGGGCAGGAGATCTCCTTCAGCAGGGGTGAGGGTTCAGGCCCCTGCAAACTTGGGGGGGTGAAGGTCTGTGCCCCACCTCTGTTGACCCCCAAGTTCTCTCCTGATGGCCCCTATGTGACTGTGCCTGTCTTAGGTTGTTCCTTCCCTGAGGAATCTTACCCGTCTCTGGCTAACCAGCCATCCTCCGGGGCCAAGCAGGGTGATGTGAGGTTTAGTTCTGTCTCCTTGGTCGCCTATGCCCCCATGGCCTCCACGCCCAGCACCGGAAAATGCATTCTTTAGATATTGGAGTTGCTCAGCATGTAGAAAGATTCCTAATCTATTTCTAATCAAAATGGCTAAAGCAAAAGATAGGCCTGAGACAGGGAGAGAAGAGGAAGAAGAGATTCTACATGCAAGGGAACTTTGAGCTACATTTATAAAGGTCACACTTCCACCTTCATGGTCCAGGAATACCCCAACCCAGCCAATAGGTTTGGGCACATACTGTAGTAAAAGTGGGGAGGTGGTGAAGACATTGTAGTGGATGTGAGTTTTAGCACAGCCTAGAAAAAAAAGTCCCTTCTGGCCATTCATATTCCACTCTTTCCAATCATCATTACAGACTCCAGAAGCTCAACTCCAAATGTCTCCCCCTTCTATCTCCCAGGAATGTCTCCCAGAAGTAAAAGTCTAAGCACCCCAGTCATGAAAACACTCAGATCCAGGAGAGACACATGTGCACCGTGAGGACCACATCCCACACAGATGCTTATCAAACCTCCAGGAAGGAAGACAAGGCTAGTAGCTCTTCCTGGCTGCAAAGTGAGAGTCACTGCAAAAAGAAAAAGAAATCATGTGGACAGATTGCAAATAAAGTCATGAGGAAAAAGTTGGTCTTTCAAGATGTCACTTTATTTTGAGGTCACAAAAGCAAGAGCAGTTTTGGTTGTCACATCTAATAAAGTGCAGAGATGACCACAACATCTGCAGAACAAGCAAATCCCTAAAGACACACATTTGAACATTTTTCTAAATTTACATGTTTATGGTCCAATATAAGACTCATTTAACCCTGGCCATTGTCTCAGTGTTCAGAGCTTTGGCTCAGACATGAAGGGTCAGGGGTTTGATTCCACTCAAGGGTGCATATCTGAGTTGCAGTTTCCATCCCTTGCAATGCATCTGTCTGGGCATTGCATCTTTTTCTCTTTCTCTGAGTCTCTGTTGTTCTTTCCATCCTTTGCACTCCCTCTAAAAATCAATGGAAGAAAATATCCTTAGTCCAACCAGTGTTGCTCAGTTGGTGAGTGTCCATCTATGAACGAGGAGGTCAAGGATCCATTGGTGGTCAGGGCACATGCCTCCATGTGGGCTTCATTTCCAGTAGGGTGCATGCAGAAATCAGCTTACTAGTGAATCATTCTCATCATTTATGTTTCTCTCTCCCTCTCCCTTCCTATTTGAAATCAATAAAGATATATTTTAAAATATTATTTCTTTAAGGAAAATAAAAAAATAAAACCTGGGGCTGAAATGCAGACTTCCCCCGATAGCAGACAAATACTCCACAGATTGCTCTGTCTACCTGGTGCTCAATGGCAGCAAAAGTGGCTGCTGCTTCTGCAAAGTCAAGGGAGTATTACAACAGGCAGGATCTCAGGACAGCTTCAGGCACTTGTGTGGGGGTCCCAGACAGGGGCCCTGTGGTAAAGCCAGAGCTCGGTACATCTCAGCCACCGAGTGGGGATGGGACACCACCATCGCCTGCCACCCCGAGGTCTCCATAACATCTTCCGCATGAGAGTTGATGAAATCCACTGCCTGAGTTTTCAATTGATCTGCGCTGTGGAGGTCAGCCAAGGTGAGCATTTCTGCAGCATTCTCCTCAGACAGGTGACTGCTGAGGGCTTCCTCTCACATGACCTTCAAATGCTCCAGGGCATACTTGTCAGCAGCTGCCAGCAAACCCTCAGCCAATGTGTCTAGGTTTGGAGCCTTCCCCGTGTAAATGAAGCACATCATTTCCTTAAACACTCTAGGCTCCATGTCAATTATTTCCACCCGATTCTTTTTGCTCTCCTCCATTGCATGTCCAAACATGGCCCTACACACTGGAGAGCAAGCTGCTAAGATAGCTTTGTGAGCCTGGACTTCCTGGCCAGCCACACAAAAACAACAGTCTGTGAACCAGGAATTCTCCCAAAGTCCTCCTAGCTCATCGGCCAGCTGGCACTCGGGAACCTTTACCATCTTCCTGGCATTCTGGCCAGAAATGGTGACAGAATCTTGCACCACATTCACCTCACAGAAGAGGGTCAGCTTGTCATCAGGGAGAAACCTGTAGTATTCATCCAAGAGAACATCTCTTTGGATGAATTTCTTGAATCCCCAGTCTTTGCCTTGTACAAACCTATATGCGCGGTGACTCTCCAAAGACTTAGTTTCTTCACCCTTGTCATTCAGAATGCAGAATTTGAATTCTGCCAAAAATATACTCTTTGGAGAACTGACCAGAAATAGGTAAATTGACAGGTAATCTTTGCTCTCTTCATCTTGTCCTTTTGGGTATACTCTCAAACACCATTTCAGTTGATCATTGGCTTCTGATGAAAAGGTTGAACTTTGAATGACTTCACCCATTTCCTGGCAGCAAAAGCTAAAGTTACTGATGGTCCAAATGTGGGAGAATTTCACTACCTTGATTTGTGTGTGGCACCAGTTCTCAGCTACAGGGCCATTGGACATTTCTGCCAGAGGTGGAAGACTTAGAATCCTTGACATTGCAAGTTTGAAGGTTAAACAAGATTTTCAAAGTCAGAGGAAAAGATTTCTGTTCTCTTTTCAGCCACGTTAAGCCAGTAATGGGAAGATGAAGTTGTCTTGTCTAACAAGAAATCCCTCAAAGCAGGATGAACAGATGCTGGTAACTGTCCTGCATTCACTGCATACTCTCTACAACAGGCGTCCTCAAACTGCGGCCCGCGGGCCACATGCGGGTGTTTTTGCCATTTTGTTTTTTTACATCAAAATAAGATATGTGCAGTGTACAGAGGAATTTGTTCATAGTTTTTTTTTAAACTATAGTCCGGCCCTCCAACGGTCTGAGGGACAGTGAACTGGCCCCTGTTTAAAAAGTTTGAGGACCCCTGCTCTACAACATCCAGGCGTTGTTTCTAATAACAACTGTCTGAAAGATACATCAAAAACATAAATTCTGCTTGGCTGGTGTGGCTCAGTGGCTGAGTGTCCACCTATGAAGCAGGAGGTCTCGGTTCCATTTCAGGTCAGAGCACATGGCCACATTGCAGGCTCCCTTCCCACTGTGGGGATTGCAGGAGGCAGCAGTTCAGTGATTCTGTCTTCACTGATGTTTCTATGTCTCTCTGCCTCTCCCTTCTTCTCTGAAATAAAAATTAAATGAATAAAACATAAATGCTATGATAGTAGACAGATGCCCAACAATATCTAAGATTCATTTAACAATATTTATTGAGTTTTTTGTGAGTGCAAGGAATTTCTTAAAGTGATCCTCCAACCACAGGTGGGGAAGTCCTACCTGAGGTCCATATTTGGCTCCCAAAATCATTTGTTCTGACCCTCCCAAGGCATTAGGGGTAATTTAAATGTCTTATCAAATGTAGCAGGCTAATTGTTAATAATTTCAGTTCATTTTGTATGCCCTCATATGATGTTATATATACCCAAATGGCCCTTGGTAGAAAAAAGATTCCTCAACCCTGTAATCTAATGTATTTACAAGATAGTATAATCCAGGGCACAGACCCACAAGGAGCACTCCCTAAAAATCCAATTAGTTTTCCTTTCCAACACTTAAAAGAAATTGAGAATTATCCAATACTTGAGGACCCTTTATCAAATTGGCAAAAATTTTGTCAATCTCATCTGTAAAACATAATTCTTGTGAACACAATTGCTTTCTCCCCATTGGTAATTAGTCATTATCCATTCCTGTTTTTTCTCTTTAATTTTCTTTGCTATAAATAAGATCTTCATAAAATTGTTCATACTTCCATTTCTTATTCTATTACTTTTTTATCATAAGTATAGATTTTTCATTGCATTCTAAAAACAAATTACTTTCTGACTAAAATGACAGATATTACAAGCTTACAGTAAATTCCCTTCGTATTCTATAATATAGCAGAAACACTCTAAGTGGTAGCACATATTAATCATTATCTTGACCAAAAGGTAGAGTTTGTCTCCTTCCAGCCTCTGGTCATAGCATGCCCATCCATCAGTTAGCACATAATTTTATTTTATGTGTATTTCTATTTAAAGACATCTTAGTTAATATGTATTGTTTATTTATGAACATTGAATTCATGGCCAATAGCCCTAGAGCTCATTCCTCAAGGAAGCTTATCTAACAGATACATTATCTCCATAAGGCATATCCCAGTGGATTGGCACCCAAATGCCAAAAAAAACTGGCATAATATACCATGGAAAAGACACTTACTTGCTGTTTGAGCTTCTCTTTATTCAAATTCTGCTTGGAGTATTCAACTGGTGGGACTCAAATTTCTCCTTCTCAGTGCAAGTCCAAGAATGGCTGGAAAAACACCATGAACATTTGTTTTAGGATTACAAATAAATTCTATGAATAAGCAAATTTTCAAATACAGAATTTATAAGTAAGGGGAAGGCCTGACTGTATTTTTCTGGTATGCCATATCTTCATGATTTTATATTAAAATAACAAAAGAAAAGAAATTTTGTGAGGGGATATCCTAATAGGTTATTTTAAATAAAATATTTTTATTAACTTTCAGAGAGAGAGGAAGACAGCAGCATGACTGGTTCATCTTTGTCTCTGATCATCTCCCATTGTGTCCAATGCCACTTCTTGGGAAGCCTTACAGTTGTTGGAATCTATTTCAAAGTTTTCAAATAGAACCTGGAACTGAAGGTTTTAAAGAAATAGAAAAGAGGAACTTTATGAGTTTTTTTCTCATTAATTGACACATTTGTACTTTAGGTTAATGAGTATGAAGATTCTGACATGCATACATTATGTGAAACATTTTAGGTGGTTTGTGATTTCCATAATTAGAGAAATCTCTTTGATGACCTAAAAATAAGCTAGTGGCAATATGGTACTAAAATAAAAAATAATGAAATAACTTATTATACCAAATATCAACATGTTACAAGTGCTCCAATTCCAGATATTTGAAATATTGAAGTCATTTCAATTAACTAAGAAATCTACTTCTCTACTTAGAGAAGATTCCAGCAATTAGGTAAATTAAAAATATTTGTAATAAGATAAAGTAAGATTTTTCAGATATTTACTAAAAAACACAAACATATTTATTATAAATTCCATACTCACCAGAATCTACTATGAGGGCTCCCACCTCTGTAAGTTCTGTCAATATCTGGGTCAGTATGAATTCTCTTCACTCAATTGGCAGCTCCAACTTCAGTCAGTCTACCCAGGAGAAGTGAAGTGGGCTCTGCACAGATGGGCCATTTATATGACTCCTGTTACGTAAGGCCACACCCACTTGCTGGCATTGGCCGAAATCTACAAAAGGAAGTGCCCACCTTAAGTGGATTATACAGATAATACTCTGATATCTAATTAGGGTTACAACACAGAAAACAACACGTGGGGGCTGACAGCCTAACAGAATGTAAATGTGTTTTGCTGTAAGATACATGAAACTTTTCAATATGCAATATAGTACTAACTAGAGTCACTATCTTACAGATGCTGTAGAGACTTATTATTAACAGAGGTGCCATGCTACTTGCATTTTGTTGAAACCCATCACAATTTAACAAATTATTGATGCTCCCACCATATGAAATATTTCCCACATTTTCAAATGTTTGGGAATTTAAGACCTATTTTTAAAAATCTATGAAAATAATTAACTTTGCTAGACATTTAAAAGTGAAAATATAAGTAACTCAACTTTTAAAAATTATGGAAAAACAAATGTAAAAGCCACCAAAGACCACATATCCTAGAAAGAGGTGAAGCTGCTGCCCTCTAACTCAGTGTACAGGATTGTAAGCCAATGGACGGGTCAATGACCAGCAAGATCACCAAATTAATTACTTCTCAGAAAATTATCTCACACAATTCTAAACATGTTGCAAGTCACCAGGTAAGCCTATAGCAGAAGCCATTTCATTTTCCCGCATTAATCAATTAATTCTTTGGCAGTGTGCCCTCCTGTGGTGCTGTTACCTAGTGCTGTCCCTTACAGGAACTTGTCCAACACTCACTTGCACTATTATTTCCTAAATTTCTGATTCTGTCACACAGCATGTTAACATTCTATAACCCAGGCCCTGCAATCTCATCCCTACTTCAAATAATAAATGTAGCAACTGGTCTGGCTCTTGTGGTTGAATGGTTGAATCTCCACCCATGAACCAGATGGACTTGGTTTGAATCTTGGTTAAGGCACATGCCAGAGTTTCAGGCTAGATTCCCTTAGGGGGCTTGTAGGAGGCAGGCAATCAATCATTTTCTGTCAACATTGATCTCTCTCTCTCTCTCTCTCTCTCTCTCTCTCTCTCTCTCTCTGCTTCCTCTCTCTGAAATCAATAAAAAACATATTTATCAAAATAAATAAACATAATAACTAAGTTATTGTAACTAAGTTTTGCTAGGTACCATAGTAACTTCTCAATTCCCCTCCACCAAACCCAAGCTTCAAAGGTAAGGCAAAACCCCTAGAATCTGCAGATTATAGGATGGTGAAAAAGATAAATGCATGCACAGTGAAATAAAAATTCATAAGGACTCAAATAAGAAAGAGGGATCTGCTGTGTATAACTGAAGAAGAAAACAAAGAACAGATGACTGCACCTGAAAATCCTTCCCCCTCATCTTTCCCCAGATAAAGGCCTGGGGAAACAATGACTAAAGAGGATTAAAGAGGCTGGAATCCCTGTTTTACAATGAGCTCACAATGAGCCTGGCAATAAGCAGGAAATAGCTACTTCTCTGCCATGGGCAAGTTCTAAAACATTAGACTGACCCTTCTGATGTTGCTCAGCCATTTAGCATTGGCCCCAGAAATAAGAGGTCATAGGTTTATTCTGTGTCAGGACACATGCCTGGGTTGTGGGCTCCATCTCTAGTGGGCAGTGTGCAAGTGGCAATAGTTTAGTGACTAAACCAATGATTCCCTCTCATCATTGATGTTTCTATCTCCATCTCCCTTCTTCTCTGAAATCAATAAAAATATATTAAAAAAACAACAGAATTTCGGCTGTTACCACAAATATTCATCACTATGATGGATTCCTATTCAATGAAATTAGACAGGTGAGAGAAATATATCTTCTAAGAGGAAAGAAAGCTATCATAATATTATTAATTCAACATGATTGCATAATTAGAAAATTTCTTGAAATCTATAATTAATGAATTTAGGAAGAAGTGAGACCAGTTAATTTTCTCTAAACAATAAAAAATAGGAAAGGAATTTACAATGCATCTTATATGATCAGAAACTGAAATTCCTAAAAATAAATATAATAAATCTAATTTTGTGTATATAAACTATTAAACACTATTGAAAGAAACAAAAGACCTCCGAGTCCTGTAAATGGGAATATCCCATATTCATGGATTGAAAGAGATAATATAGTAACTATGTCCAATGTCACCAAACAGAAGAATACCATAAATATGATTCAATAACTTAAAAAATGTGTGTGCATATACATGTGTATGTAATTGAGAAGTTGATTTTTAGATGTGTGTGTGACTAGGACTCTTAGAAGATGTTTTATTCAATAAAGGAGAGACAGATCACACACTAAGAATGAGTTAGTACTAGTATTGTAGGCATTATCACCTCAATTACTTTCATATCTACAGAGCACAAATATAACTGCTTCCATATTGTGGGGGAGAATATTTGTGTAAAAGCAGAGATAAACTGTTGTAGGAACTGGGCATAAAGGTCTAAGAAGATATATCTCAGCATTTCTTTCCTTCAAGCAGTGACCTTCACTTTATATAAAATATGGTAACCCAGGCAGCTGCAAGGGATTTAGAATCTCAGTAAATCACAACTTCATTCTTCACTCCTAAACTTCTACCTAAAACTATTGATACACTTAAAAGGCTTTTGGAGGTGATTAGCTTATGGGGCTGGAGCCCTCAGGAATAAAATTAGTGCCCTTATGAAGGAGACTCCAGAAAGCTCCCTAATTGGTAAAGACTGAAGGAGAAGACAGCTGTGTATAAAACAGGAAATAGGCCTTCCCAGAAACTGAATCAGCTACTATATTGACGTTGAACTTTTCAGCCCCCAGAACTGTGATAAATATATTGATATTGTTTATAAACCACCCAGTCTACAGTCTTGTTTGATATACAAGTAAAAATAGGCTAAGACAATGTCCTTAGTAGCTATCCATATATCTTCTTTAATGAAGTTCCTATTCAACTCCTTTAAATTGCACAATGATCAATTTTTGGTCTTATTTTAAATTGTAAGAGTTTTCTGGATACAAATATTTTTAATACATATATCTCATAAAGGATACAAATTCTTTATTAGATATATATATTAAAATATCTTTCTTTCTGTCTATGGGTTACCTTTTGTTTTATTAAAACATTTAGAAAGTGAACTAAAGCCCTAGGAAGTATGGGGATGATGGGCAAGGAATAGATTTCAGCTTGTCTATCTAAGCATGTCCCCTACACACACACAAACATATGCATGTACATGAGCAGCTCTCTTGTGACTGTGATTCCATAGTCCTTTCCTGGTGCTTCAGAAAGGAGAAACCAGAGTAGAAGCAACCTGTCAGGGTCTTGGCTTGCTGTGACCTGAATTGTGGTCCAGAATGTCAGCATTGTCAACTGCCACTCATCTCATCTATACTTAGGGTTCTGCCACCCCCACTTGAGGATGGCCAAACCACCTGGAGGTTACTGAAATAAGTTAGGGGGCTGGGACTATCTGTCCCTGGAGAGTTATGAAGGTTGTTGGTGGTATTTGCACATAGGATGTAAATAATCTTTCATTTTAAAAAGGTTAATCTGTCATTCTATTATTAATTCTTGTGGATTACAGTTATCTTTTATTCTTCATATCTAATGAGACTAGTAATAACTCAAGTTGTTTTGTTCTTTTTAATCCTCACCTGATAATATTTTTGCATTTATTTTTTTTGAGAGTCACAACGATATTTTTCCATTGATTTTTAGAGAGAGTGGAAGAGAAAGAAAAAGACAGAGAGAAATATCTATGTGAGAGGACACATCAATTGGTTACCTCCAGCATGGGCCCTAACCAGGACCCTGGCCTGGGAGGAGCCAGGATCCCAGGTAAGTGCCCTTGACCTGAAACACATCCCAGACTAACTCAGGCCACAATCCAATGCTCTATCCACTGAGAAAAACCAGCTAAGGTGCTTGGTTTCTTTTTTTGAAAAATATTTTATTATATGTCCAAGTCCACCTACTGGAAAATATTGAGTATATCAAGCTAAACTTAGTCCCTGGATCCCAGCAGAGCCATGGAAGAAAATGTGCATCTCTGAAATCTAGCTCAGGGGCAAGGAACCTGTGGTCCAGGGTAGGTCGCTGCCAAGTTTCACAGGTTAGGTACTGTCCCTGGTTCCAGCATCTAGCTACAAGTGGGGTCCCTGCTCCAAGAAATCCAGGTGATAGTCCCAGCCCCTAGCTTCCTTTCAGTAACCTCCAGGTGGTCTGGCCATCCTCAAGTTGGGGTGGCAGAACCTTAAGTATAGATGAGATGAGTGGCAGTTGACAATGCTGACATTCTGGACCAAAAATCAGGTCACTGCAAGCCAAGACCCTGACAAGTTGCTTCTGCTATGGCTCCTCCATTCTGCAGGAACCAAGAAAGGACTATGGAATCTGAGCCACAGGAGAGCTGCTGTGTGTGCATGCATATGTTTGTGTGTATAGAAGGGGACATGCTCAGATGGACAAGCTGAAATTCCCTGCCCATCATCCCCACACTTACTAGGCTTTGTTTCACTTGTTAAATGTTTTGATAAAACAAAAGGTAACCCACTGATAGAAAGAAAAATATTTAGAATACATACATCTCATAAAGAATTTGCATCCAAAGAACTCTTACAATTCAAAATAAGACTAAAAATCCAATGATCCTTGTACAATTTAGAGGACTTGATAAGTTACTTCACTACAGAAGATATATGGATGACTACTAAGGACATTGTCTTAGCCTATTTGTACTTTTATATCAAAAAGACTACAGACTGTGTGGTTTAAAACATCAATATATTGCCGAAACCGGTTTGGCTTGGTGGATAGAGCATCGCTCTTTGGACTGAAGGGTCCCAGGTTCGATTCCGGTCAAGGGCATGTATATTGGTTGCGGGCACATCCCCAGTGGGGGTGTGCAGGAGGCAGCTGGTCGATGTTTCTCTCTCATCGATGATTCTAGCTCTCTGTCCCTCTCCCTTCATCTCTGTAAAAAATCAATAAAATATTAAAAACAAACAAACAAACAAACATCAATATATTTCTCACAGTTCTGGGGGCTGAGAAGTCCAAGGTCAAGATGCTGGCTGATTCAATTTCTGGGCAAGGCCTATTTCCTGTTTTATACACAGCTGTCTTCTACTTCAGTCTTTACCAATTAGGAGAGATGAGGGAGCTTTCTGGAGTCTCCTTCATAAGGGCACTAATCCTATTCCTGAGGGCTCCAGCCTCATAAGATAATAACCTCCCAATGGCCTTTTAAGTCTATCAATAGTTTTAGGTAGTAGGTGAAGAGTAAAGAATGAAATTGTGATTTACTGAGATTCTAAATCCCCTGCAGCTGCCTAGGTTAAGATATTTAACATGAACTCAAGGTCATTGCTTGAAGGAAAGAAAAGCTGAGATATATCTTCTCAGACCTTTATAACCCGTTCTTATGACAGTTTATCTCTTCTTTTACACAAATATTCTCCACCACAACATGGAAGCAGTTATATGTGTGCTATGTAGATATGAAAGTAATTGAGGTGATAATGCCTACAATACTAGTACTAATTAATTCTTAGTGTGTGGTCTGTCTCTCCTTTATTGACAAAAACATCTTCTAAGAGTCCTAGTCAGATACACATTTATAAACCAATTTCTCAATTACATACACATGTATATGCACACACATTTTTTTAAGCTTTGAATCTTATTTATGGTATTGGTCTGTTTGGTGAGAATGGACATATTTACTATATAATGTCTTTCAAATTATGAATATGGAATATTCCCATTTATAGGACTCATAGTTCTTTCTTTTCTTTCAATAGTGTTTAATAGTTTATATACACAGAATCATATGACTTTTATTAGATTTATTTTCAGGAATTTCAGTTTCTGATCATATAAAATGGACTTTAAATTTCCTTTCCTATTTTTTATTGTTTAGAGGAAATTCACTGATATTTCTTCCTAACTTCATGAATTATAGATTTCAGGAAAATTTCTAATTATGCAATCATGTTGAGCTAATAATATTAATTATGATAGTTTTCTTTCCTCTTTACTCCTAGAAGATTTCTTCTCTCACCTATCTAATTGCATTGATTAGGAATCCATCATAGTGTTGAAAATACAGTATGTGGTAACATCAGAAATTCTGTTGTTTTTTAATATATTTTTATTGATTTCAGAGAAGAATGGAGAAGGAGATAGAAACATCAATGATAAGAGGGAATCATTGGTTTTGTGTCACTTGCACACTGCCCACAAACCAGGGATGGCGCCCACAACCCAGGTATGTGTCCTGACAGTGAATGAACCTATGACCTCTTGTTTCCAGGGCCAATGCTAAGTGGCTGAGCAACATCAAAAGGGTCAGTCCAATGTTTTAGAACTTGCCCATGGCAGAGAAGTAGCTATTTCCTGCTTATTGCCTGGCTCATTTTTAGCAAAAGCAGGGATTCCAGCCTCTTTAGTCCTCGTTAGTCATTGTTTCCCCGGGCCTTTTTCTGGGGAAAGATGAGGAGGAGGGATTCTCAGGAGCAGTCATCTGCTCTTCCTTTTCTTAATTGTACACAGCAGATCCCTCTTCCTTATTTGAGCTCTTATGAATTTTTTATTTCTCTGTGCATGCATTTGTTTTCCACTAACCTACAATCTGCAGATTCTAGCGGTTTTGCCTTACCTTGAAGATTGGGTTTGGTGGAGGGGAATTGAAAAGTTACTATGCTACCTAGCAAAACTTGGTAATAATAACTTAGTTACTATATTTATTTATTTTGATAAATGTGTTTTTTATTGATTTCAGAGAAGAAAAAAGGCAGACAAAGAGAGAAGGTAACATCAAAGTGGACAGATAATGATTGATTGTCTGCCTCCTACAAGCCCCTTAAGGGAATCTAGCCTGAAATTCTGGCATGGGCCCTGTCCAAGATTCAAACCAAGTCCATCTGGTTCATGGGTGGAGACTCAACCATTCAACCACAACAACCAGGCTAGTTGCTATATTTATTATTTGAAATAAGAATGAGATTGTAGGGCTTGTGTTATAGAATATTAAAATGCTGTGTGACAGAATCAGAAATCTAGAAAATAATAGTGCAAGTGAGTGTTGGACAAGTTCCTGTAAGGGACAGCACAAGGTAACAGCACCACAGGAGGGCACACTGCCCACAGAATTAATTGATTTTTGCGGGAAAATGTAACTTCTGCTATATGTTTACTTGGGTGACTTGCAACATGTTGAGAAATGTGTGAGAAAATTTTCTGAGTATTAATTAATTTGGTGATCTTACTGGTCAATGACCCTTCCATTTGTTGGCTTACAATCCTATGCACTGAGTTAGAGGGCAGCAGTTTCACCTCTTTCTAGGATATGTGGTCTTTGCTAGCTTTTACATTTGTCCCATAATTTTTAAAAGTTGAGTTACTTACATTTTCACTTTTTAAACTTCTAGCAATATTAATTATTTTCATAGATTTTTAAAAATAGGACTTAAATTCCCAAACATTTGATAATGTGGGAAATAATTCATATGGAGTTAGCATCAATAATTTGTTAAATTGTGATGGGTTTCAACAAAATGCAGGTAGCATGGCACTTCTGTTAATAATAATTCTCTACAGCATCTGTAAGATAGTGACTCTAGTTAGTACTATATTACATATTGAAAAGTTTCATGTATCTTACAGCAAAACACATTTACATTCTGTTAGGCTGTCAGCCCCCAACACGTGTTGTTTTCTATGTTATAACCCTAATTAGATATCAGACCACAATCTGTATAATCCATTCAAGGTGGTCACTTCCTTTTGTAAATTTTAGCCAATCTCAGCAAGTGGGTGTGGCCTGAGGTAAGAGGAGTAATATAAAAGCCCCATCTGTACAGAGCCCACTTCACTTCTCCAGGGTAGACTGACTGAAGTTGGAGCTGCCAGTTGTATGAAGAGAATTCCTACTGTCCCTGCTATCGACAGAACTTACAGAGTTGGGAGAACTCATAGTAGACTCTGGTGAGTATGGAATTTAGAATAAATACGTTTTTATTTTTTGAGTAAATATCAGAAAAAAATGCCTACTTTATCTTATTACAAATATTTTCAGCCTACCTCTCTAGGATCTTCTCTAACTAGAGAAGTAGATTTCTTAGTTAGTTGACATGACTTCAATATTTCAAATATCTGGAATTGGAGCACTTGTAATATACTGATATTTGGTATAATAAGTTATTTCATTATTTTTTATTTTGGTACCATATTGCCACTAGGTGTTTTTTTAGGTCATAAAAGAGATTTCTCTAATTATGGAAATCAAAAACCACCTAAAATGTTTCACATAATGTATGCATGTAAGAATCTTCATACTCATTAACCTAAAATATAAATGTGTCAATAATGAGGAAAAACTCATAAAGTCCTCTTTGCTATTCCTTTAAAACCTTCAGTTCCAAGCTCTATTTGAAAACTTAGAAATAGATCCCAACAGCTATAAGGCTTCCCAAGAAGTGGCACTGGACACCATGGGAGACTATCAGACGTAAAGATGAACCAGTCATGCTTCCATGAACTGCATCTCAGGATATACTAGTGAAGACCATTCCAGTGTTCATATTAAAAAATATATATATTTCCAGGGAGAATTAAGGAGAGAGTGAGAGAGAGATTGAGGTATTGATGTGTGAGAGAAACGGGAATACATTGCCTCCAGCAAGCACCTTGAATGGGTGTGAAACCTGAAACCAGGGCTTGTGCCCTGATCTAGAATCTGATGGACCAGCATTTGGTGTAGGTAATGATGCACCCTTTGGTCCACAGCCCAAGACTCTATCCACTGTGTAGGAGGATGCCAATGTTTCCCTTTTGCCCCTCTGTCTTCCTCTCTCTCTAAAAGTTAATAAAAACATTTTTCTTTAAAATAACCTATTAGGATATCCCCTCCCAAAATGTCTTTCTTTTTTCATTATTTTCATTTAAAATCATGAAGATATGGCATACCAGAAAAATACCCCCATTAGTCCTTCCCCTTACTTACAGATTCTGCATTTCCAAATTTTCTTATTCCGTAAATTTACTTCTGATCCTAAAACTAATACTCATGGTGTTTTCCTAGCCATTCTTGGACTTGCACTGAGAAGGAGAAATTTGAGTCCCGCCAATTGAATATTCCAAGCAGAGTTTGAATAAGGAGAAGCTCAAACAGCAGTGTCTTTTCCATGGTCTATTATGCCAGGTTTTTGGCATTTGGGTGCTGTTTGTTTGTGACATCACAGTTTAAAACAGCCCCAAACTTAGTGCCAAAGCACTGGGATATGTCATATGGAGATAATGTATCTGTCAGATAAGCTTCCTTAAGGAATGAGCTCTAGCGCTATTGGCCAGGAATTCAATGTTACTAAATAAACAATATATATTAACTAAGATATCTTTAAATAGAAACACACATAAAACAAGATTATGTACTAACTGATGCATGGGCATGCTATGACCAGAGAGGCAAGTAGGAGACTGACTCTGCCTTTTGGCGAAGAATAATGTTTAAGTACTTGCTAGTACAAAGAGTATTTCTGCTACATTATAGAATGTGAAGGGAATTTACTATAAGCTTGTAATATCTGCCATTTTATTCAGAAAATAATTTGTTTTTAGAATCCAATGAAAAATCTATACTTACAGATAATAAAAGTAATAGATTATTCAATAGAAATATGAAAAATTTTATGAAGAGCTTATTTATGGCAAAGAAAATTAAAGATCAAAGAAACAGGAAAAGATGCTAATTAACAATTGGGAGAAAGCAATTCAATTCACAGGAATTATTTTTTACACATGAGATTGACATGTGACTGCTGAGGGCTTCCTCACACATGACCTTCAAAAGCTCCAGGGCAGCCAGGAAACCATCAGCCATTTTGTCCAGGTTCGGAGCCTTCCCCGTGTAAATGAAGCACATCATTTCCTTAAACACTCCAGGCTCCACATCAATGATTTCCACCCGATTCTTTTTGCTCTCCTCCATTGCATGTCCAAACATGGCCCTAAACATTGGAGAGCGAGCTGCTAAGATAGCTTTGTGAGCCTGGACTTCCTGGCCAGCCACATAAAAGCAACCGGGATATTTGATAAGAGTCCCCAAGTATTGGATAATTCCTGATTTCTTTTAAGTGGTGGAATTTGAACTTAATTGGATTTTTAGGGAGTGTTCCCTCTGGGTCTACTCCAGGGACTATATTGTAGTGTAAATGCATTAGATTACAGGGGTGAGGAACCTTTTTTCTGCCAAGGGCCATTTGGATATATGTAACATCATTTGAGGGCCACACAAAATGAACTGAAATTATTAACAATTAGCCTGCTACATGTGGTCAAACATTTAACTTTCCCCTATGTCCTTGGGAGGGCCAGACCAAATGACTTTGGGGCCTTATATGGACCTCAGACAGGACTTCCCCACCTGTGGATTAACAGATCACTCTAAGAAATGTGGGGCAATCATAAGAAACTCAATAAATATTATTAAATGAATCTTAGATATTTTTGAGCATCTGTCTAGTATGATAGCATTTATTTATGTATTTATGTATTTATTTATTTATTATTTCAGAGAGGAAGAGAGACATAGAAACATCAATAGAGAGAATCACTGAATTGCTGCCTCCTGCAAGCGCCACACTGGGGAGCAAACCTGCAAGGTAGCCATATTCCCTGACCTGAAATGGAACCCAGACTCCTGCTTCACTGAGCCACGCCAGCCAAGCAACATTTATGTTTTAGATGTTTTAGAGTGAATGAGAAGAAAGGAATAATAGAAGATGAGGTTAAAATGTAAGGGAGGGTCATCTTATGGAGGGCTTTAAAGGTTATTGTAAAGATTTAGCAACAAAGTCTGGATGTTGAAGAGAGTATGAGGCAAATGCAGAAGTACAGTTACCAACAGCTGTCGGCCAAGCTCTGAAAGATTGTCTGTTAGACAATACAACTTCATCTTTCCATTACTGACTTAACCTGGCTGCAAAGAGAATAGAAATCTTTTCCTCTGACGTTGGAAATCTTGTTTAACCTTCAGACTTGCAATGTCAAGGATTCTAAGTCCTCCAACTCTGGCAGAAATGTCCAGTGGCCCTGTAGCTGAGAGCTGGTGCCACACACAGATCCAGGTAGTGAAATTCTCCCACATGTGGACCATCAGTAACTTTAGCTTTTGCAGGCAGGAAACAGGTGAAGTCATTCAAAGTTCAACCTTTTCATCAGAAGCCAATGATCAACTGAAATGGTGTTTGAGAGTATACCCAAAAGGGATAAATGAAGAGAGCAAAGATTACCTGTCACTTTACCTGATACTGCTCAGCTGTCCAAAGAGTGAATTTTGGGCAAAATTCAAATTCTCTATCCTGAATGATAAGGGAGAAGAGACCAAGACTTTGGAGAGTCGCCGTGCATATTGGTTTGTACAAGAGAAAGACTGGGGGTTCAAAAAATTTATCCCTAGAGATGTTCTCTTGGATGAAGACTACACTTTTCTCTCTGATGACAAGCTGACCCTCTTCTGTGAGGTGAGTGTGGGGCAAGATTCCATCACCATTTCTGGCCAGAATCCCAAGAAGATGGTGAAGGTTCCAGAGTGCCAGCTGACCAATGAGCTAGGAGGACTTTGGGAGAATTCCTGGTTCACAGACTGTTGTTTTTGTGTGGCTGGCCAGGAAGTCCAGGCTCACAAAGCTATCTTAGCAGCTCGCTCTCCAGTGTTTAGGGCCATGTTTGGACATGCAATGGAGGAGAGCAAAAAGAATCGGGTGGAAATAATTGACATGGAGCCTGGAGTGTTTAAGGAAATGATGTGCTTCATTTACACGGGGAAGGCTCCGAACCTGGACAAAATGGCTGATGGTTTGCTGGCTGCTGCTGACAAGTATGCCCTGGAGCGTTTGAAGGTCATGTGTGAGGAAGCCCTCAGCAGTCACCTGTCTGTGGAGAATGCTGCAGAAATGCTCACCTTGGCTGACCTCCACAGCGCAGATCAATTGAAAACTCAGGCAGTGGACTTCATCAACTCTCATGCGGAAGATGTTATGGAGACCTCGGGTGGCAGGCACTGGTGGCATCCCATCCCCACTTGGTGGCTGAGATGTACCGCTCTCTGGCTTCAGCACAGGGCCCATGTCTGGGACCCCCACACAAGCGCCTGAAGCTGTCCTGAGATCCTGCCTGTTGTAAGACTCCCTTGATTTTCCAGAAGCAGAAGCCATAGTTGCTGCCATTGAGCAGGTAGACAGGGCAATCTGTTTTTCATCTGCTGTGGGGGAAAGACTGCATCTGGGCCCCAGATTTTTAGTTTTATTATTTTCCTTAAAGAGATCATATTTTTAAATGTATGTTTATTGATTTCAGAGAGGAAGGGAAAGGGAGAGAGAGAGAAAGGTACATAACTGATGAGAGTGAATCATTGATAAGCTGATTCCTGCATGCACCCTACTGGAAATCAAGCCCACAATGGAGGCATGTGCCCTGACCACCAATGGATCCTTAACCTCCTAGTTCATAGATTGACACTCACCAACTGAGCAACACTGGTTGGGCTAAGGATATTTTCTTCCATTGATTTTTAGAGTCAGTGCAAAGGAGGGAGGGAGAGACAGAGACTCAGAGAAAGAGAAAAAGATGCAATGCCCAGACAGATGCATTGCAAAGGGTGGAAACTGCAACCCAGATAAGCACCCTTGAGTGGAATCAAATCCCTGACCCTTCATGTCTGAGCCAAAGCTCTGAACACTGAGACAATGGCCAGGGTGAAATGAATCTTATATTGGACCATAAACATGTAAATTTCAAAAATGTTCAAATGTGTATCTTTAGGGATTTGCTTGTTCTACAGATGTTGTGGTCATCTCTTTTTTTTTTAAATTTTTTAAAAATATATTTTATTTATTTTTTACAGAGAGGAAGGGAGAGGGACAGAGAGCTAGAAACATCGATGAGAGAGAAACATCGACCAGCTGCCTCCTGCACAACCCCTACCAGGGATGTGCCCGCAACCAATGTACATGCCCTTGTCCGGAATCGAACCCAGGACCTTTCAGTCCGCAGACCGACGCTCTATCCACTGAGCCAAACCGGTTTCAGCTGTGGTCATCTCTTTATTAGATGTGACAACCAAAACTTCTCTTGGTGTTGTGAACTCATAATAAAGTGACTTTATTTGCAATGTGTCCACATGATTTCTTTTTCTTTTACAGTGACTCTCACTTTCCAGCCAGGAGGAGCTGATAGTCTTGTCTTCCTACCTGGAGGTTTGATAAGCCTCTGTGCGGGATGTGGTTCTCAAGGAGCACATATGTCTCTCCTGGATCTGAGGGTTTTTATGACTGGAGTGCTCAGATTTTACCTCTGGGAGACATTACTGGGAGATAGAAGTGGAAGAAATTTGGAATTGATCTTTTGGAGTCTTTAGTGATGATTGGAGAGAGAAGAATATGAATACCCAGAAGGGACTCTTTCTTCTTGGCTCTGCTAAAACCCACATCCACTACAATTTCTTCACCACCTCCCCATTTTTACTGCAATATATGCCCAAACCTATTGGCTGAGTTGGAATATTCCTGGATCATGAAGGTGACCTTTACAAATGTAGCTCAAAGTTCCCTTATATATAGAATCTCTTCTTGCTCTTTCTTTCCCTGTTTCAGGCCTATCTTTTGCTTTAGTCACTTTTGACTAGAAATAGATTAGGAATCATTCTATATGCCAGGGAACTCCAGTATATAAGGAAGGCATTTTCCTAACACACTATCCATTAAGACAACTATGTTATCCATTTTTGTTTTTAGTTTCCTTTTATGTCATGAAAATCCATTTAATGTATTATTAAATATGATGATAACATTCAAAACATAAGTATCAGTTTGTGCTTTATTCAGTTTGGGAAAATCATCACCCATGATGCATGCCACGGAATATGTTCTCTGGATTTTGCTCTATTTCTAAACTTTCATAAGGAAGTATAATAATAGATGACATGGGTGTCTGAAAAAGTAAAATTAAATGCAAGAAGTTGGCTGATTTCATGCTGCCTAATATTCTCCAGGTCCATTGATGTCCTAAATCAGATCCCTTTTACAGCTGCATAGTATTCCTTTGTGTAAATGTCTCACAGATGTTTTTTATCCATTTGCCTACTGATGGCCACTTGGGCTGTTTCCAAATCTTAGTTATTGGGCAACAGAAACTAAGGAGAAAATAGAAAAATGGAACTAGGTCAAAATAAAAAGTTTCTGTACTGCAAAATAATCACCATCTAAATGAAAAGGGAACCCATGGCATGGGAGAAAATATTTGCAAATGTTTCATCTGATATAGGGTTAATATTCAAATTATATGAAGTAGTCATACAAGTCAACAAAAGGAAGAGAAACAATCCAACAAAAATGGACTGAAGCCCTGATTAGACATTTCCCCATGGAATGAGCAAGTTGTAGTGCAATCATAGAGTGGAATACCATGAGACAAAATAATAAAAACAAATAAAACACATTGTACAGTGCATAAATCTCACCAAAATACTTTTTTTCAATTATTTAATTTTAAATAATTTTTATTGATTTCAAAGAGGAAGGGTGAGAGATAGAAGCATCAATGATGAGAGGATATCATTGATTGGTTGCCTCTTACTCGTACATGCCTCTGACTGGGGATCCAACTTGCAACCTGGGTATGTGCCATGACTGGGAATTGAACTGTGACCTCCTGGTGTATAGATTGACACTCAAGCACTAAGTGACTCTGGCTGGGCTCACCAAAATACTTTTAAACAAAAGAAAGTACACACCAAAGGGCATATACTATGTGATTTTATTCATATAAATTTAAAGAAATGATCATTAGAATCAGGGCATATCAATCACTAGCATATGATTACCTTTATGGGAGAGGAGATGAGACTTGGGACAGGGTAGGTAATCCTGGGATCTAGAGGTATGAGTATGTTACATTTGTTATGAAATAGAACATTCTTTTTGACAATTTCTTCACCATTTTTCCATAATATTTAGAAACCTCTGGACAGGGAAGGTATAATTTTGGGTCAATAACATGGAACCGTATCCTTTCACTGTGTTCCCAAACATTATTTCATTTATGGTTTCCTACCTTATGGATTCCAGAGACCTCTAAGGGCATTATTTCCCCAGTCTGATCTATAAAGGAGACACAAACTTGCTTTCAGTTAACAATGATTTCTAAGTTGTGGGAAGTCAGCTCCAATGACCTTTTAATTTTTATCCTACTCTGTGAAAAAAAAACACAACACATTTATTTTCCTGATTAAATAAGAAGCTTTGCTGAATAGTGAAATTATTTTTAAATTATGCATCCAAACAGCTACCCATAAAGCATGCTATGAAAGTAAAATATTTAGAGGAAGAGGAAATAAAGATATGGAGGGGGATTAAACAATGAAGACACAGACAGAGAAATGGAATGGACAGATCTGAGGTGTCTTAGAGTTTTTGGGCTTGTACCTGATTCTGGGCTTTCTGTATTTTTCAAATTGATAAAATTAAACACACACACACACACACACACATGAATATGGAATAAAAACCAGGCTGCAGCCAGGCTCAACTGTGACCTGCTGGCTTACATCTATGCCACCTCTCTCTGCTAGGGCCTCAGCAGCATGGCCACCACAGGTGGTTCAGATGCTCCTGCAAGTGGAGCAGGGGGAGGGGATTCTAGGTGCTCAGACTCATCACCAAGCGCTCCTCCTGGATCCACTCTGAGTCCCTGAGGAGTTTGAAGGCACTTCACCTGGAGGGGAGGCTAGTGGAAGTGAAGTCTGGCCAAGGAGGCAGAGAGCATATTCCACAAGTTGTGTGTGTTACAGAACCTGTTTCCTGTCAGTCAGGGAGACCATGAAGGCAAGGCTGAGATCTTGATATCCAGGTAGGCTTCTTACCAAAAGGATGTGTCCAAGATGATCCTGACCTTGGCTTACTAACACAGCCAACTCAGGGTGCAAAGCTGAGAGACAGAGGCCCAGAGCTCCCCTGGCTGCTGTCCAGGTGGCAGCAATACAGAGAGCTTCCAGACACTATCCAGACAGGTTCCCAGGTTATGAAGGCATTTATTGGCCCTGGAGCGGGAACCAGGCATGGTTCAAGAGGAAACCCCTAACTAGAGCCCTATTGTTTTAGGTCCTGCTTCTGCAGCAGACATTAGGAAAGGATGGTGTAGGTTGTTCTGTTTTCCTCTCCTCAATTCTCTCCCTATTAGGATCAGTATGTTGAGATCTGGTAGTGATTTTGAGATGTTCTTCTAAAGACTCAGAATTACTTTAGGCAAAGCATGGATCATTTAGGATATATTTTAGCTAAATAAATCATTCTGAATCAAGAGAAGTGACTGAAGCACTGGAGAAGGAGAGGAATTTAAAGAAGGGATAGTTGAGATGGTGCTACTACTGTGGACAGTTCCTGCATCTGGTGTCCTGAGCCTTGTCACTTGTACTTCTATGTACTCCCTTAAATATATTTCCCATTTCATCTCGTGGTATTTCTTTCACCCAGTTATTTAAACTCAAAATGTAGGAATTGTCTTTGATTCCTCTCAACCCATCATCATTCAAAACTAATCTCCTATCAAGACCTGCAAACATTTGAATTTTTATTTGACTATATCTCCACTCAGTAAACATGAATGTTATAATAACAAATGGTATAATCCAAGTCTTATATTTTTATTGTTGATTCTGGTCATGATAATGACAATTTATAGCTTTTACTTTTGTGAAAGTAACAGGTATATAATTGGTACAATGTCACAATTACTAGAACAATTGATAATGAAAAACTGTGGGTCCCCTGTTTGAGGGAAGCATGCAGGAGGCGGTGTAACAAAATGAAATTCTTCCACTAGGCTTGTATGACCCACTGTTTCGCTCTGGATTGTGGACATGATCTGCAGCCACCAGCCAGGCCTCCTGCCTGTGACCCATGGACAGCCAAGGACCAATGGCCGAGAGCCACCAAGGACGGGGTTCAGTCCTGAAGGCGTTTTTGCAGCTAGGTCATCCTTCCCTGGTTCCTTGGGCAGCCCCTCCATGTGAATTGCTTTCTGCACAGCTTCGACCTCCCAGGTCCCACAATCCAAAGCTCTGGACACAGACCCCAGCAGCATTCAATGGTCATGTAAAAAGTACAAAAAAAATTGAAATGCATGCCATGCAAAAATAAAAGAAAAACATGGGTCCCCTGTCTTAATGTACATGCTTGACCCACCTTTGATTCTGTTCAGCAGACTAACGTGCTTTCACCTGATCAGTTTTATGTATTACCCATTTACCTCTTACCAGGGGCAGATAAGCATTCAGTTTTCTCATGTGGCTTCTTCTCTCAGCCTCCAAACACTTAACCCTCATCCCATTTTCTCAGTTTATAGCGGCACTACACTTGTGGATTAGGACACTTTTATTGTTTTCCTCCAGGTACCCATAAGCAATTTACCACACACTCTTCATCTATTCAAACACATCAGGTGATGTGACAGAGCTCATTATCCCCTCAGGGGCCTGTTCTCTAGCTCCTCGGGGTTCTCTGGTTTTCTCTGCCTGGGGCACAGATCTTGCCTGTGAAATTTTCCTTCACAGAGAAATATGAAGGTACTTTCATTTATCCCCTCCATTATATCTTCTGTTCTCCAGATTTTATTTCCTCCTCTTTCTTGTATATGCTCTACTTGTTTTGGAAAACATACTTTTTTTTGAAAAAGGTGTATGAAAGCTAAAGACCATGTATGTCTGAAAATGTTTTCTAAGCCACACACAATTCTTCTATAGTTTTGCTGTGCAACAATTTTGCTTGAAGATTCTGTACCCTCAGAAATTTGAATTCATGGCTTCATTGTTTTCCACCCTTGAGGATTGCTATTGAGATTTTGGGCCATTTGATCCCAGTTCCTTTGTCTCTGGTATTTTTCAAAAGAAGATTTTTAGTATCTTCTCTTTTTATTAGAAAGTGGAAAGATGGAGGGAGTGAGACAGAGACAAAAAATTTTGATGTGAGAGCGACACTGTGATTTTCAATTTATACTGAATAGCTCTCAAACACATGTATTCACCAGTCACCAGGAGTAAACAAATGCTCAAGGCTGGGGGATGGCTTAGTGCATGTGGGAAAATTGGCCAGCCACTTTGAAACTGCTGTAGAACTCAGGCCAGTGACAACAGAACCAATTAATGTGTGGGATGTGGTGTGATCACGTGTTCATCATTCCTGGAACATAGTTTAAGAGTGGTGCCACTTGGATTTAAGTATGTAGACTATAGTTGTAGACATGTAATATTTATTAGTGGTGAAATTACTACAGTGTTTTTTCCAACATGTAAAATTTGTTTAAAATAACAGTGAATTAATTACAAAATAATAACCTGTATATCCTATTATAATCAAATCTTATTAAAAACAATTTAAAATTAACAGGATGTTAATGGATATAGGGACAGGAAATTTTATCCATTAAATCTAAAGTCAATTAGGTTGAGCTCCCCAAAATGCAGGCTTTACTCTAGTGAAAACCTGGGACAGATTTTCATATTATATTAACCCTGTAATAAGTGGCTGATTGAGGTACTTAAACACTTTTCTGTATTAATTACTGGCCAAAATATTCTCACTAACACTACTAGTAAATATGGCACTGTATTTTATTATAAGCTATCTTATAAGAGATATATTTTGTTCTTTGATTTTTTTTGTAGGCAATAAACAAATTCAGCAGCTATCCACTGTATCACAGTGTTTATGAAACTTATGAATTGGTGGAAAAGTTTTATGATCCAACTTTTTAAGTATCACCATGCTGTGGCCCAGGTTGCAGGAGGGATGATATTTGAACTAGCCAATTCTGTCGTGCTCCCTTTCGACTGTCAAGATTATGCTGTGGTTTTAAGAAAGTATGCTGACAAAATCTACAACATTTCAATGAAACATCCACAAGAAATGGAAACATACAGTGTGTCTTTTAGTATGTTTCACATTTTCAGAATTCATTATCTGTATGTTTCTGTGAATATCTAAAATATGCTGACCTACCTATTCATTGCTGTTCTATATGATCAAATGTTTTCTTTATGTCTATACATGCATTTTTATTTCACTCTTGCTTATCTTGTAATATGCCGCTTACTTTTTTGTTTTCTTTGCTTCAGCTACAGAGCAATACCATTAGGTCTTAATTTGTCTTTCAGACTCACTCTTTTCTGCAGTGAAGAACTTTACTGAAATTGCTTCTACGTTCAGCCAAAAACTGGAAGACTTGGATGAAAACAAGTATGTGCTACATAAAGGAGTTTGGTGTTAAAATGTCTGCAAGTTTTTGCTGCTTCTGTCCCTTCACTCTAAGCATATGGGCTGCCATATCTCTCAAAGAAAGACCCACTTCTGACCTCCTGAATGGCAACTGTGCTGCTGAGAAATGCTGATGCTCCTTCACTGCCAACTCATTAGTGCAGAATCCCCAGCTGACCACTGAAGGGCCTCCACCGCCTGACCAAAGCCTTCTCCAGCTTTCTCTCTTGTGCTTTCAGTATCTCTCTCTCCATCAGACTTCAGCCAGACTCTTATTTCTGAACACACCTTCTTTCTCCCTCTCCTTAAAGTCATTACCTCCACAAAGAATTCTTTTCTTCCACTTCCACGTGGGAAAATTCTATTTATGTGGAATACAAAATATTGTAAAGCCATCATTTTAGGATTAATTCTGTATAAAGTCACAAAAAAACATAATATGAGCATAGTTTTAATATGAGGGACAGAGTTTTAACACGAAGGATTTTTTTAAGGTAGAATTTTGTGCGTAAACATCTATTTTATATTACACACCTTATGATCCCACAAATATCAAATCCTTTGCGATCAGTGCACAATTACATAGAAAGATCCCTGAATCAAAAGTTTGCTGGTTTGATTCCCAATCAGGGAACATGCCTGGGTTTCAGGTTCCATCCCAGGTAGCAGGAGGCAGAAGATGAATGTCTCCCTCTTTCTCCCCCTTTCCCTCTCTCTCTAAAAATCAATTAAAATATTTTAAAAACTACATGAAAATATAAGAGTAGATGGTCCAAAAATTAGTAATCTATAAGGATGTATTTGTAATGAAGGATACATATAAGATCAATGAGAAAGAAAGATATATTGAAACATAATGTTGTATAAGTTTCTTTAGCAACTGATAGAAAAGTGAATTCAAAGTCTCACTTCACATTGCATCCAAACATAAGCAACAAGTGTGGAAGAACTCTTTACTAAAATTAAAAAATTTAGAAGTAAAATTTCAAGTTTAGAAGTCACAGGGAAATGACAGTACAACCAGACTTGAGCACAAAGCAGTGGTTAATTATATGAAAACTAATGATCAAATACAAAGATAAAAGAGTGGGAAACCTCTTCTGAAGTCCCTGATGGACAGCCTGTCTCCTCACTAATGCCAAAGGATGGGAGAGGGGAGAGGTCACATTGTCCTAAGAGTCCTTGCTCCTCCCCCCTCCCCAAAGACAGGAAACCTCCTTTTCAGCAAATGTGGAAAGAGGGCAATATAAAAAAAATTTTTTTAGAAAATCCAAAAAAAGACAAGAAACCTCCTTTTCAGCAAATGTGGAAAGGGGATAATATAATGATTATAAAAATATGTTTTTTAAAATTAATAAGAAAATCCAAAAGCTCAAAGTTGGAAATACTGCTGGCCATGCCCATTGCCAATATAAACAAATATAAAAGAGGATGCCACCAGTATAGAAACAGATATTAAAAATATTCAAATTAATTAATAATTCAAAAATACAAATGAAAATAATGTTCTATTATGTGCATTTCAAATTAGTAACTATTTTTTTAGATATATATATATATATTTTTTTTATTTCAGAGAGGAATGGAGAGGGAGAGAGAGATAAAAACATCAATGATGATACAGAATCATTGATCTACTGCCTCCTGAACACCCCTTACTGGGGAGCAAGACCACAACCCAGGCACATGCCATTGACTGGAATTGAATCCAGGACCTTTCAGTCTTCAGGCCGACGCTCTAACCACTGAGTCAAACAAGTTAGGGTTAAAGTCTTAATAATAATTCTAGAAACACAAGAATTCAATTTCAAAGGCTTTAGAAAGAATTCCTTATGAAGGCATTACTATTACATTCTTTGTTAGACTGCTTCTAGAGTACTCTTGATATCATTTCACCATTTCTCCCCTGACCCAGTGCCTGGATAATTGGCCAGAAGTAGCCCATGGAATTGTGGATAAATGAGAGTCTCATACTCATATTAATCCAAATGTAGTAAAGAGCACTGGTTTCCTGTTTAATGAAATGCAGTTTCTTTTCCTATTCATGGGCTCAATAAGCCTTTAGATTCCCATTTTCCCCAGACAGAGAAGAGCCACTCAAGTGCCTTTGTCCTAACACCTTCAAGTATTTGTCAGGAGCTAAAACACTGGCTGCATTATCACCACAAGACTCCTTATCCGATGCTCATAAAAAGGTCTCAGAAGGTGCTTTACTCTGGTCTTTCATGTCCCTAATTCACTTGGCTGGTCACAGGTAGGCAGGTATAAATGGGGTAAATTTTGCAACTCACCATAATTTTGTACCCAAGTAGGCTAAGATTGTGTGAGGCAAGGCAGAAGCACCTGAGCCAGCAGTCTGCTCCAAAGAGGCCTTGCATTCTGAAGTCCTGACAAAAGCCATCCCAGCAGCCTTGTGTCTCCAGCCAGGTGCGGGGCTGCCCCATGAACCAAGCTCACAGCAAGGTCATCAGAGGTAGGGCCGGCCAGATCAGGCTGGTTCACTGGCCACAGTGTGCATCATAGCGACCATTAGTTCCGGTCCTTATGGTCACTAGCTTTTTATATATAGACTAGAGGCCCAGTGCATGATTGAATCATGCACGTGTAGGGTCCCCTACATGCTTTTGCTTTTTGCGGTGGAGCTGGTGCCTGTCGCCTGGTGCCGAGCAGACAGGCACCCAGCTCCCCCACTTTTGATGGTCCGCGGCCGCTGAGGGGGGCTACCCTACTGTTGAGAGGCACAGGGGGTGGGACTCCCGCCCCCTGCGCCTCTCAACGGCCGCTGAGGGGGGCTGCTGCGGACACCTGGCTACCCTGCCATTAAGAGGTGCAGCTGGGTGTCCGAGGCAGGCCCCCTCAGCGGCCGTGGATCTGGCCATTGAGAGGCACAGGGGGCGGGAGTCCCGCCCCCTGCGCCTCTCAACAGCAGGGTAGCCCCCCTCAGTGGCAGCAGATCCGTGCTTCTCAATGGCCGGATAGGCCACCCCGAGTCCTGCCCCCCAGCCTCCCGCCGCCCAATCTGGGCATAGCAGAGTGATGGTAATTTACATGTTACTCTATTATTAGATAGGATGATACTATTATGGTGATTACATTTCATTATAAATTGTCTAAACCAATACAGGCAGTCCTTGGGTTACATCAGACTCAATGTACGTTGTTTTGCGGTTATTTGCCATCTCTCATTTATTTATAAAAAAAAAGTTCCGTCATTTCAAGGTATGTACATATGTGTTTTATTTTTTAAAAATATATTTTATTGATTTTTTACAGAGAGTAAGGGAGAGGGATAAAGAGTTAGAAACATCGTTGAGAGAGAATCATCAATCAGCTGCCTCCAGCACACCCCCTATTGGGGATGTGCCCTCAACCAAGGTACATGCCCATGGCCGAAATTGAACCTGGGAAGCTCTATCCATTGAGTAAAACTGGTTAGGGCCATATGTGCTTTATGTTTTTTATTACTTATTTACCACAAGGTCAGGAATTGTTATCTTTTTTTTAATTTTTTTTTACTGTTTCACTTCATTACTGCTGCGTATGTGCTCCAAGTGAGTGATGTAGGTGCTTATGTAGGTGGGTTCCAGCTTATGGCAAAAATCCCATTAAGTTTTGCTGTAGGAACGAATCTCCCATGTAACCCAAGGACCTACTGTAGGATGTACATTACCAAGTGTGAACCTTAAGGTAAACTATGGGTTTACCTATGGGACATTGGGAGATAAAGACGTCATTGTAGGTTTATAAATTGTAACAAATATACCACTCTGATGGGGTATATTCAGAACAGGGTGGGCAGTGGGTACATGGGAAACCTCTATTTTTCCCTCAAATTTGCTGTGAACATAAAATTGTTCTAAAAAGTCTATTTGAAGAAGAATCCATGCAAAAGACCTATTATAGTTCAGATATTTTAGGTTTAGAGTGAAGGGTAATTGAAAGTCATACATACCTTAAGTGGGTATAAAAAATATAAGATCAAGCAATGGCCTCAAACCAACTGATCTCATTATCTATCACCCCCAGGTATCTATTGTTTCCATTTTAAACAGATTAAACAATTACGTAAATCTCATCATAACTAAAACTCCTGTTTGCTCCTACCTAAACCTCATCTTTTGTTGAGAGTATAGTTCAAAACGTTTAGAAAATTGTCTAGTCTTTGGAAATTCTACAGAAGAACCAAGGAATAAAATTCAGTCCTCCACATTTTCCAGAAAACAAAGACCCTCACTGGGGTTTATTAGGAGGCCAAGTTACATCCTGCAGTGAATCATGCTCTATAAAGCAACCAAGCTGGCTAACTTTGACAAAGTTTCCTCCAAAACTATTACCATAAGACCATTTATATTGGCCTTTTGTGGAATTTAGAGAATGTGGGTTTCTACCTACCCTCTCTTACTCAGAGTACTTGAAAGTTCTATCAGCTAAGGATTTGAAAACAAGGTGTCCCCAATGAGGATGGGTGATTTGGCTAACTTGGTTTTGTCTAATTGGGTGGTCACATGCAGATCTTGAGCACTTGAAATGTGAGTAGTCTGAATTGAGCTGTGTTGTAGGGGTAAAATGTATGCAGAATTTCAAAAACAGTAGGAAAAAAAGTAAAATATCTCATTAATATTTTTAATAGTAATTATATGCTGAAATGATTATGTTTTGGATGTATTCGGTTAAATATATGATTAAAATTTAACTTAAATGTTTTTATTATGTGGCAATGAGAAAACAAAAAAAATAGGCATGAAAAACCCAATGCCTATCTTCCCTAGTAGGGGGTAAATGAATAATACATAAAACGGATTAGTTGAAAGCACTTTAGTCTGGTGAACAGAATCAAAGGTGGTTCAAGCATGTAAGTGGGTTAAGGGACCCATGTTTTTCTTTTATATTTGCATGGCACACATTTCAAATTTTATTGTACTTTTTACACTAATACTGCTGGAGTCTGTGTCGAGAGCTTTGGATTGCTGGACCTGGAAGGTTGAAGCTGTGCAGAAAGCAATTCACATGGAGGGGCTGCCCAAGGAACCAGGGAAGGATGACCTAGCTGCAAAAATGCCTTCAGGACTGAACCGCTCCTTGGTGGCTGTCAGCCATTGGTCCTTGACTGTCCATGGGTCACAGGCAGGAGGCCTGGCTGGTGGCTGCAGATCATGTCCACAATCCAGAGCGAAACAGTGGATCATACAAGCCTAGTGGCACAATTTCAGGTCTTTAAACCACTTCTCCACACCACCTCCTGAATGGTTCCCTCAAACAGGAGACCCACAGTTTTTCATTATCAATTGTTCCAGTAATATGTGACATTTTATGAAGTATATACCTATAATACTTTCACAAAATAAAAGCTATAAAATTGTCATTATCATGACCAGCATTGACAAAAAAACACTAAGACTTGGATTATACCATTTGTTATTATAACATTCATGTTTACTGAGTGGAGATGTAGTCAAATAAAAATTCAAATGTTTGCAGGTCTTGATATGAGACTGATTTTGAATGATGATGGGTTGAGAGGAATCAAAGACAATTCCTACATTTCAAGTTTAATAACTGGGTGAAAGAAATACCATAAGATGAAATGGGAAATATATTTAAGGGAGTACATGGAAATACAAGTTACAAGACTCAGAACACCAGATGCAGGAACTGTCTGCAATAGTAGCAACATCTCAACTATCCCTTCTCCTTTAAATTCCTCTCCTTCTCCAGTGCTTCAGTCACTTATCTTGATTCAGAATGATTTCTTTAACTAAAATATATTCTAAATGATCCATGCTTTGCCTAAAGCAATTCTAAGTCTTTAGAAGAACATCTCAAAATTACTACCAGATCTCAACTTCCTGATCCTGGTAGGGATAGAATTCAGGAAGGGAAACCAGAACAACCCACACCATCCTTTCCCAGTTTCTGCTGCAGAAACAGGACCTAGAACAATAGGGCTCTAGATAGGGGTTTCCTCTTGAACCTTGCCTGATTCTCACTCCAGGGCCCATAAATGCCTTCATAACCTGGAAACCTGGCTGGGTAGTGTCTGGGAGCTCTCTGGGTTGCTGCCCCCCAGACAGCAGCCAGGGGAGCTCTGGGCCTCTGTCTCTCAGCATTGCACCCTGAGTTGGCTGTGTTAGTAAGCCAAGGTCAGGATCATCTTGGACACATCCTTTTGGCAAGAAGGCCACCCAGATATCAAGATCTCAGCCTTGCCTTTGGGGTCCCCCTGACTGACATGAAGCAGGTTCTGCAACACACACAACTTGTGGAATATGCTCTCCACCTCCATGGCCAGACTTCACTTCCACTAGCCTCCCCTCCAGGTGAAGTGCCTTTGGACTCTGCAGGGCTCAGAGTGGATACAGGAGGAGCGCTTGGTGATGTGTCTGAGCACCTGGAATGGTGTCCCTTCCTCTGCTCCACTTGTAGGAGCATCTGAACCACCTGGTGGTGGCCATGCTGCAGAGGCCCTAGCAGAGAGAGGTGGCATAGATATAAGACAGCAGGTCGCAGTTGAGCCTGGCTGCAGCCTGGTTTTTATTCCATATTCATGTGTGTGTGTGTGTGTGTGTGTGTGTGTGTAATTTTATCAATTTAAAAAATACAGAAAGCCCAGAATCAGGTACAAGCCCAAAAACTCCAAGACACCTCAGATCTGTCCTTTCAACTTCTCTTTCGGTGTCTTCATTATTTAATTCCCATTCAAATCATTATTTCCTTTTCCTCTACATATTTTACTCTCATAGCATGCTTTATAGGTAGCTGTTTGGATGCATAATTTAAAAATAATTTCACTAACCAACTTTAATTGTATGATGTGATACACTTTGAACAGTGTAGAGTTGTGTTGAAAAGCAAATTACAAACTGTAGCTTATATGTTATGCAACACAACAAAGTAATGAGTATCATTGAAAATGAGCATATTTTTGAAATTAAAGTAAAGCTTCATATTTAATCAGGAAAATAATTTTTTTTCACAGAGTGAGATAAAAATTAAAAGGTCTTTTGGCTGACTTCCCACATCTTAGAAATCATTGTTAACTGAACACAGTTTGTGTCTCCTTTATAGATCAGACTACGGAAATAATGCCCTTAGAGGTCCCTGGAATCCATAAGGTAGGAAACCATAAATGAAATAATGTTTGGGAACTCAGTGAAAGGATACGGTTCCATGTTAGTGACCCAAAATTATACCTTCCCTGTCCAGAGGTTTCTAAATATTATGGAAAAATTAGTGGCCTGGTGCACGAAATTTGTGCACATTAAAAGGGGGACCCAGAGTCAACTCCCCGCCCTGCCACATGTGCCTCAAAATCACGTGAGACCCAGACCCGGCTGTCCCCACATTGAGCTAGATCCATACCTGGCCAATCCCACCCTTGTTAAGCCCTGCTGGGCAGGGGGTATAGCCTCAGGTCCCCTGGCCAGGTGCCAGGATGGGGGGCATGGCCTGAGGTCCCCCAGATGGGGAGGGGGACGTGCCTTGAGGTCCCTCCTCAAGGTTTCCAAGATGGGGGGCACAGCCTGAGATCCCATGTCAAGCCCTGCCAGGCAGGGGGGGCGTAACCTCAGGTCCCCCAACCCAGCACTGGGGTTTCACCTTGAGGTCCCCTGTCAAGCCCCGCTGGGTGGGGAGCATGGCCTGAGTTCCCCTGTCAAGCCCCACCAGGCAGGGGGGCATAGCCTGAGGTCTCCAGGCCTGGTGCTGGGGTGGGCAGTGTGGACTGAGGTCCCCAGCCTGGTACCAGGGTGGGGGGAATGGCCTGAAGTCCCCTGTCAAGCCCCACCTGGTGGGGGGAGCAGCCTGAGGTCCTCTAGCCCAGCACCAGGATGGGAAGCACACCTTGAGGTCCCCTGTCAAGCCCCACCTGGTGGGGGGTGAGGCCTGAGGTCCCCTGTCAAGCCCCACCTGGTGGGGGGTGAGGCCTGAGGTCCCCTGTCAAGCCCCATGGGGGTGGGAGAGGGCATAGCCTCAGGTTCCTGCTGTTTGTTTGTTAAGGCTCCTTATGGGAACTTGGCCTCAGTTAAGGGTGCAGCCTACTTTGTGACAGAGTGATGGTCAATTTGCATATTAGCTCTTTATTATACAGGATGGTGAAGAAATTTTCAAAAGAATGTTCTATTTCATAACACAAACATAACATAATCATACCTCTAGATCCCAAGATTGCATACCCTGTCCCAAGTCTAATCCCCTCTCCCATGAAGGTAATCGTATGCTGGTGATTAATATGCCCTGATTCTAATGATCATTTCTTTAAATTTATATGAATAAAATCACATAGTATATACCCTTTGGTGTGTACTTTCTTTGGTTTAAAAGTATGTTGGTGATCCCAGAGTGACTTAGTGGTTGAGTGTCAATCTATACACCAGGAGGTCATAGTTTAATTCCCAGTCATGGCACATACCCAGGTTGCAGGCTTAAACTCAAGTCAGGGGCATGAAGGAGGCAGCCAATGAATGATTCCCTCTCATCACTGAGGCTTCTATCTCTCATCCTTCCTCTTTGAAATCAATAAAAATATATTTAAAATTAAAGAAAAGTATTTTGGTGAGATTTATGCACTGCCCAGTGTGTTGCACTTGTTTTTATTATTTTGTCTCAGGGTATTTCAGTCTAGGATTGTACGACAACTTGGTCATTCTACTGAAGAAATATATAATTGGGCATTCAGCCCATTTTTGTTGGATTTTTTTCTCTTCCTTTTGTTGACTTGTATGAGTACTTTATATCATTTAGATATTAACCCCATATCAGAGGTAATGTTTGGAAATATTTTCTCTCATACCATGGGTTCCTTTTTCATTTAGATGGTGGTTATTTTGCTGTGCAGAAACTTTTTATTTTTACCTAGTTCCATTTGTCTATTTTCTCCTTAGTTTATGTTGCCCAATAACTAAGATTTGGAAACAGCCCAAGTGGCCATCAGTAGGCAAATGGATAAAAAAAGTGTGGGACATTTACACAGTGGAATACTATGCAGCTGTAAGAAGGGTTCTCTTAAACTTTGGGGCAGCAGGAATGGACCTGAAGAATATTATGCAACATGAAATCAGCCAACTTCTTGCATTTAATTTTATTTTTTCAGATACCCCTGTCATCTATTATTATATTTCCTGATGAAATTTTAGAAATAGAGCAAAATCCAGAGAACACATCCTATGACATGAATCATGCATGAAGATTTTCCCAAACTGAGTAAAGCACAAACCTATACTAATGTTTTGAATGTTATCATCACATTAAATGATACTGTAAGTGGATTTTCATGACATAAGAGGAAACTAAAAACAAAAATGGATAACATAGTTGTCTTAATGGATGGTATATTAGGAAAATGCCTTCCTTAGATACTGGAGTTCCCCAGCATTAGAATGATTCCTAATCTATTTCTAGTCAAAAGTGACTAAAGCAAAAGATAGGCCTGAGATAGGGAGAGAAAGAGTAAGAAGAGATTCTACATATAAGGGAACGTTGAGCTATATTTACAAAGGTCACACTTCCAACTTCATAATCCAGGAATACCCCTACTCGGCCAATAGTTTGGACACGTACTGCAGTAAAAGTGGGAAGGTGGTGAAGACATTGTAGTGAATGTGAGTTTTAGCATAGCCAAGAAGAAAGAGTCCCTTCTGGACATTCATATTCCTCTCTTTCCAATCATTACTACAGACTCCAAAAGACCAATTCCAAGTGTCTCCCACTTCTATCTCCCAGTAATGCCTCCCAGAGGTAAAAGTCGGAACATCCCAGTCATGAAAACACTCAGATCCAGGAGAGACACATGTGCCCCTTGAGGACCACATCCCACACAGAGGTTTATCAAACCTCCAGGTAGGAAGACAAGACTATTAGCTCTTCCTGGCTGCAAAGTGATAGTCACTGCAAAAAGAAAAAGAAATCATGTGGACACATTGCAAATAAAGTCATGAGGCAAAAGTTGGTCTTTCAAGATGTCATTTTATTATGAGGTCACAACAGCAAGAGCAGTTTTAGTTGTCAAATCTAATAAAGTACAGACTTGACCACAACATTTGCAGAACAAGCAAATCCCTAAATACACACATTTGAAAATTTTTCTAAATTTACATGTTTATGGTCCAATATAAGACTTATCTCACCCTGGCCATTCTCTCAGTGTTTAGAGCTTTGGCTAGACATGAAAGGTCAGGGGTTTGATTCCACTCGGGTGCATATCTGGGTTGCAGTTTCCATCCCTTGCAATGCATCTGTCTGGGCATTGAATCTTTTTCTTTCTCTGAGTATCTGTCTCTGTCTTTCCCTCACTCCTTTGTACTCCCTCTAAAATCAACGGAAGAAAATATCCTTAGCCCAGGTAGTGTTGCTCAGTGGATGAGTGTCAATCTATGAACTAGGAGGTCAGTGATCCATTGGTGGTCAGGGCACATGCCTCAGTTGTGGGTTTGATTTCCAGTAGGGTGCATAGAGAAATCAGCTTACCAGTGATTCACTCTCATCATGTATGTTTCTCTCCATCTCCCTTCATCTCTGAAATCAATAAAGATACATTAAAAAAATATGATTTATTTAAGGAAAATAATAAAACTAAAAATCTTGGGCTGAGATGCAGTCTTCCCCCCACAGCAGATGAAAAACTCCACAGATTGTTCTGTCTACCTAGTGTTCAATGGCAGCAACTATGGCTTCTGCTTCTGGAAAATCAAGGGAGTCTTACAACAGGCAGGATCTCAGGACTGCATCAGGCACTTGTATGAGGGTCCCAGACAGGGGCCCTGTGCTGAAGCTAGAGAGCGGTACATCTCAGCCACCAAGTGGGAATGGGACGCCACCAGTGCCTGCCACCCCGAGGTCTCCATGACATCCTCAGCATAAGAGTTGATGAAATCCACAGCCTGAGTTTTCAATTGATCTGCGCTGTGGAGGTCAGCCAAGGTGAGCATTTCTGCAGCATTCTCCTCAGACAGGTGACTGCTGAGGGCTTCCTCACACATGACCTTCAAACGCTCCAGGGCATACTTGTCAGCAGCTGCCAGCAAACCATCAGCCATTGTGTCCAGGTTGGGAGCCTTCCCAGTGTAAATGAAGCACATCATTTCCTTAAACACTCCAGGCTCCATGTCAATGATTTCCACCCGATTCTTTTTGCTCTCCTCCATCGCATGTCCAAACATGGCCCTAAACACTGGAGAGCGAGCTGCTAAGATAGCTTTGTGAGCCTGAAATTCCTGGCCAGCCACACAAAAACAACAGTCTGTGAACCAGGAATTCTCCCAAAGTCCTCCTAGCTCATTGGCCAGTTGGCACTCTGGAACCTTCACCACCTTCCTGGGATTCTGGCCATAAATGGCGACGGAATCTTGCACCACACTCACCTCACAGAAGAGGTTCAGCTTGTCATCAGGGAGAAAAGTGTAGTCTTCATCCAAGAGAACATCTCTAGGGATGAATTTCTTGAATCCCCAGTCTTTGCCTTGTACAAACCTATATGCATGGTGACTCTCCAAAGACTTGATTTCTTCTCCCTTATCATTCAGGATGGAGAATTTGAATTTTGCCAAAAATATAGTCTTTGGAGAACTGACCAGAAACAGATAAAGTGACAGGTAATCTTTGCTTTCTTCATCTTGCCCTTTTGGGTATACTCTCAAACACCATTTCAGTTGATCATTGGCTTCTGATGAAAAGGTTGAACTTTGAATGACTTCACCCATTTCCTGGCAGCAAAAGCTAAAGTTACTGATGGTCCACATGTGGGAGAATTTCACTACCTGGATCTGTGTGTGGCACCAGTTCACAGCTACAGGGCCACTGGACATTTCTGCCAGAATTGGAGGACTTGGAACCCTTGACATTGCAAGTTTGAAGGTTAAACAAGATTCCCAACTTCAGAGGAAAAGATTTCTGTTCTCCTTTCAGCCAGGTTTAGTCAGTAATGGGAAGATGAGGTAGTTTTGTCTAACAGGAAATCTCTCTGAGCTGGGCCGACAGCTGTTGGTAACTGTACTTCTGCATTCACCTCATACTCTCTACAACATCCAGACTTTGTTTTAATAACAACTGTCTGAAAGATACATCTAAAACATAAATGCTGCTTGGCTGGAGTGGCTCAGTGGTTGAGTGTCCACTTATGAAACAGGAGTGGGTTCCATTTCAGGTCAGGGCATATGGCCACTTTGTAGGTTTGCTCCCCAGTGTGGGGCTTGTAGGAGGCAGCAATTCAGTGATTCTCTCTCTTTATTGATGCTTCTATGTCTCTCTTCCTCTCTGAAATAAAATAAAATAAATAAGTCATAAATGCTATCATACTAGACAGATGTTCAACAATATTTATTATTCATTTAATAATATTTATTGAATTTCTTGTGAGTGCCAGGCATTTCTTAGAGTGATCCGTTAATCCACAGGTGGGGAAGTCCTGACTGAGGTCCATATAAGGCCCCAAAGTCATTTGGTCTGGCCCTCCCAAGGCATTAGGGATAAGTTAAATATTTGTCCAAATGTAGCAGGCTAATTGTTAATAATTTCCGTTCATTTTTTGTGGCCCTCAAATGATGTTACATATATCCAAATGGCCCTAGGCATAAAAAAGATTCCTCACCCCTATAATCTAATGCATTTACATTAGAATATAGTCCCTGGGGTAGACCCACAGGGAACACTCTGTAAAAATCCAATTACGTTCCCTTTCCACCACTTCAAAGAAATCAAGAATTATCCAATACTTGGGGATTCTTATCAAATTTCTAAAAATTTTGTCAATCTCATGTGGAAAAAATAATTCCTGTGAATAGAATTGCTTTCTCCCCATTAATTAGAGTTAGCATCTTTTCCTGTTTCTTTGCTCTTTAATTTTCCTTGCAATAAATAAGCTCTTCATAAAATTGTTCATATTTCTATTGCATAATCTATTACTTTTATTATCTGTAAATATAGATTTTTCATTGGATTCTAAAAAACAAATTACTTTCTGACTAAAATGGCAGATATTACAAGCTTATAGTAAATTCCCTATAATGTAGCAGAAATATTATATGTATTAGCTAGTGCCTAAACATTATTCTTGGCCAAAAGACAGAGTTAGTCTCCTACTTGCCTCTCTGGTCATAGCATGTCCATGCATCAGTTAGTACATAATCTTGTTTTATGTTTGTTTCTATTTAAAGATATCTTAGTTAATATATATTGTTTATTTAGTAACATTGAATTCCTGGCCAACAGCGTTAGAGCTTATTCCTTAAGGAAGCTTATCTGACAAATACATTATCCCCTTATGGCATATCCCAGTGCTTTGGCACTAAGTTTGGGGCTGTTTTAAACAGTGATGTCACCAACAAACAGCACCTAAATGCCAAAAACCTGGCATAATAGACCACGGAAATAACACTTACTTGCTGTTTGAGCTTCTTATTCAAACTCTGCTTGGAATATTCAACTGGAGGGACTCAAATTTCTCCTTCTCAGTGCAAGTCCAAGAATGGCTAGGAAAACACCATGAGTATTAGTTTTAGGATTAGAAGTAAATTTAGGGAATAATTAAATTTGCAAATACAGAATCTGTAAGTAAGGGGAAGGGCTGACTGTATTTTTCTGGTATGCCATATCTTCATGATTTTATATGAAAACAATGAAAAAAGAAAGACATTTTGGGAGGGGATATCTTAATAGGTTATTTTAAATAAAAATGTTTTTATTAACTTTTAGAGAGAGAGGAAGACAGGGGAGAAAGAGAAACATTGCCGTCCTCCTCCACTGTGGATAGATTCTTGAGCTGTGGACCAAAGGGTGTCAGGTTCAATTCTGGTCAAGGGTACTGAACATGGTTGCTGACTCTGCTCTAGCCTGGGCCTAGGTGGGCACATGTGCAGGCGGAAATGGGTGTTTACCACTCACATAGATATTTCTCTTTGTCTTTACCACTTTTTATCCCTCTCCCTTAAAATCAATGGAAAAATATACTAAGGTGAGGATTAAATAAATAAATACAAAATTAAAGCCCTGGCCTGTGTGGACCAGTTGGGTGAAGCATCATTACCTATACCAAATGCTGGCCTGTTAGATTCAGGATCAGGGCACAAGCCTTGGTTTCAGGTTTCACACCCATTCAAGGTGCATGCTGGAGGCAATGTATTCTTGTTTCTCTCACACATCAATACCTCAATCTCTCTCTCTCCTTAATTCTCCCTGGAAATATTTTTTTAAAAATAAGAACACTTGGATGGTCTACACTAATATATCTTGAGATGCAGTTCATGGAAGCATGACTGGTTCATCTTTACGTCTGATAGTCTCCCATTGTATCCAGTGCCACTTCTTGGGAAGCCTTACAGCTGTTGGGATCTATTTCAAAGTTTTCAAATAGAGCCTGGAACTGAAGGTTTTAAAGGAATAGCAAAGAGGACCTTTATGATTTTTTCTCATTAATTGAAACATTTGTATTTTAGGTTAATGAGTATGAAGATTCTTACATGCATATGTTATGTGAAACATTTTAGGTTTTTTATGATTTCCATAATTAGAGAAATCTCTTTTATACCTAAAAACCACCTAGTGGGAATATGGTACTAAAATAAAAAAAATAATGAAATAACTTATTATACCAAATATCAATATATTACAAGTGCTCCAATTCCAGATATTTGAAATATTAATGTCATTTCAATTAACTAAGAAATCTATTTCTCTAGTTAGAGAAGATCCCAGAGAGTTAAACTGAAAATATTTGTAATAAGATAAAGTAGGCATTTTTTGAGATATTTACTTAAAAAATAAAAACATATTTATTCTAAATTCCATACTCACCAGAGTCTACTATGAGTTCTCCCAACTCTGTAAGTTCTGTCGATAGCAGGGTCAGTAGGAATTCTCTTCATACAACTGGCAGCTCCAACTTCAGTCAGTCTACCCTGGAACAGTGAAGTGGGCTCTGCACAGATGGGGCTTTTATATGACTCCCCTTACCTCAGGCCACACCCACTTGTTGAGATTGGCTGAAATTCACAAAAGGAAGTGACCACCTTGAATGGATTATACAGATTGTGGTCTGATATCTAATTAGGATTATAACATAGAAAACAACACGTGGGGGCTGACAGCCTAACAGAATGTAAATGTGTTTTGCTGTAAGATACATGAAACTTTTCAATATGCAATACAGTACTAACTAGCGTCACTATCTTACAGATGCTGTAGAGAATTATTATTAACCGAGGTGCCATGCTATTTGCATTTTGTTGAAACCCATCTCAAGTTAACAAATTATTGATGCCAACTCCATATGAATTATTTCCCACATTTTCAAATGTTTGGGAATTTAAGACCTATTTTTAAAATTCTGTGAAAATAATTAACATTGCTAGAAGTTTAAAAAGTGAAAATCTAAGTAACTCAACTTTTAAAAATTATGGAAAAACAAATGTAAAAGCCATCAAAGACCACATATTCTAGAAAGGGGTGAAACCGCTACCCTCTAACTCAGTGTATAGGATTGTAAGCCAACAAACGGAAGGGTCATTGACCAGCAAGATCCCCAAATTAATTAATTCTCTGAAAATTTTCTCACATATTTCTCAACATGTTGTAAGTCACCCAAGTAAGCATATAGCAGAAGTTTCATTTTCCGGAAAAAATCAATTAATTCTGTGGGCAGTGTGCTCTCCTGTGCTGCTGTTACCTAGTGCTGTCCTTTACAGGAACTTGTCCAACACTCACTTGCACTATTATTTCCTAAATTTCTGATTCTGTCACACAGCATTTTAACATCCTATAACCCAGGCCCTGCAATCTCATTCCTATTTCAAGTAATAAATATAGCAACTAGCCTGACTGATATGGTTGAATGGTTAAGTCTCCACCCATGAACCAGATGGACTTGGTTTGAATCTTGGACAGGGCACATGCCAGAATTTCAGGCTAGGTTTCCTTAAGGGGCTTGTAGGAGGCAGCCAATAAATCATTATCTATCACATGGATGTTACCCTCTCTCTCTGTCTGCCCTTCCTCTCTCTGAAATCAATAAAAAATATATTTATCAAAATAAATATAGTAACTAAGTTATTATAACCAAGTTTTCGTAGGTAGCATAAGTAACTTCTCAATTCCCCTCCACCAAACCCAATCTTCAAAGGTAAGGCAAAACCACTAGAATCTGAGAATTATAGGTTAGTGGAAAAGATAAATGCATGCACAGAGAAATAAAAAATTCATAAGAACTCAAATAAGGAAGAGGGATCCGCTGTGTACAATTAAGAAGAAAAGCAATAGCAGATGACTACACGTGAGAATCCTTCCCCCTCATCTTTCCCCAGAAAAAGGCCCGGGGAACAATGACTAAAGAGGATTTGAGAGGCTGGAATCCCTGCTTTGGCTAAAAATGAGCCAGGCGATAAGCAGGAAATAGCTACTTCTCTGCCATGTGCAAGTTCTAAAACATTGGACTGACCCTTCTGATGTTGCTCAGCCATTTAGCATTGGCCCCAGAAATAAGAGGTCATAGGTTCATTCACTGTCAGGACACATGCCTGGGTTGTGGGCTCCATCCCTAGTGGGCAGTGTGCAAGTGACACAAAACCAATGATTCCCTCTCATAATTGATGCTTCTATCTCCCTCTCCATTCTTCTCTGAAATCAATAAAAATATATTAAAAAAAACAACATAATATCTGCTGTTACCACATACTGTATTTTCAGCACTATGATGGATTACCATTCAATGCAATTAGACAGGTGAAAGAAGAAATCTTCTAAGAGGAAAGAAAGCTATCATAATTAATATTATTAGCTCAACAAGGTTCCATAATTAGAAATTTTCCTGAAATCTATAATTCATGAAGTTAGGAAGAAATGAGATCAGTGAATTTCCTCTAAACAATAAAAAATAGGAAAGGAAAAAAAAAATTGGAAAGAAAATTTAAAGTCCATTTTATATGCTCAGAAACTGAAATTCATGAAAATAAATCTAATAAATGTCATGTAATTCTGTGTATATAAACTATTAAACACTATTGAAGAAAGAAACAAAAGAAAGAACTATGAGTCCTGTAAATGGGAATATCCCATATTCATTGATTGAAACACATATGGTAACTATGGCCAAAGTCACCAAAGACCAATACCAAAAATAGGATTCAATAACTTAAAACATGTGTGTGCATATACATGTGTATGTAATTGAGAAGTTGGATTTTAAATGTGTGTGTGTGTGACTAGGACTATTATAAGATGTTTTAGTCAATAAAGAAGAGACAGACCACACTAAAAATGAATTACTATTGTAGGCATTATCAACTCAATTACTTTCATATCTACATAGCACACATATAACTGCTTCCATATTGTGGGGCTGAATATTTGTGTTAAAGAAAATATAAACTGTCATAAGAACAGGCTATAAAGGTCTGTCTAAGAAGATATATCTCAGCTTTTTATTTTATTTCTTCATGTAGTGACCTTGAGTTTATGTTAAATATCTTAACCTAGGCAGCTGCAGGGGATTTAGAATCTCAGTAAATCACAGCCGAAACCGGTTTGGCTCAGTGGATAGAGTGTAGGCCTGCGGATTGAAAGGTCCCAGGTTCGATTCCGGTCAAGGGCATGTACCTTGGTTGCGGGCACATCCCCAGTAGGGGGTGTGCAGGAGGCAGCTGATCGATGTTTCTAACTCTATCCCTCTCTCTTCCTCTCTGTAAAAAATCAATAAAACATATTTAAAAAAAAAATAGAATCTCAGTAAATCACAATTTCATTCTTTACTCTTCACCTACTACCTAAAGCTATTGATAGACTTAAAAGGCCATTGGGAGATGATTATCTTATGAAGCTGGAGCCCTCAGGAATAGGATTAGTGCCCTTATGAAGCAGACTCCAGAAAGCTTCCTCACCTCTCCTCATTGGTAAAGACTGAAGTAGAAGACAGCTGTGTATAAAACAGGAAATAGGCCTTGCCCAGAAACAGAATCAGCCAGCATTTTGACCTTGGACTTCTCAGCCCCCAGAACTGTGAGAAAATATTGATGTTTTAAACCACACAGTCTATAGTCTTTTTTATATAGAAGTACAAATAGGCTAAGACAATGTCCTTAGTAGCCATCTATATATCTTTTTTAGTGAAGTAACTACTCAAGTCCTCTAAATTGTACAAGGATCGTTGGATTTTTGGTCTTCTTTTCAATTGTAAGTGTTCTTTGGATGCAAATTCTTTATGAGTATTAACAGAAAAAAACCATTGAAACGTGTAAGGAATTTTTGTGAGTTTATTTGAGCCAAACTGTCGACATATGCCAGGAAGCAGAACCTCCATGAATTGAGATAATGCTCCGGAGAATGCAGGGTTACATCTATATTTATACATTGAAATCAAAGGAAATGGACGTAGGTGAGTTACATGAAATCCGTTGGTGATAGATTAGGGAGGTGGGACAAAGCAAAGTGGGGAAACCTCTGGGATAGGGTGAAAAGTGAAATGATGGACATGTGCTTCTCTTACAGAGATGGATACAGGATAGTTTAACGTAATTAACAGTTGACAATTAACTTGATAACAATAACAATGAGGGAATGTCCCGATGCCATTTGTTGTGCCCTGAGGGGTCCGGGGTAAAAAGGAAGTTACAAGTTACCCAGACATCTCACAGATATGTTATTTTAGAGGCAAAAAGGCAAATGGGCTCAGTAAAGAAGATCTAAGTTGATCTTTGTGAGGGAAGATATCGGACTAGGACATGACTACCCACTATAATCTGTTTAGTTAAATATTTAATTTTCAAACCATCTTTTGTGGTTATTTTAGGTATCTGAGTTTGCAAGACTGCCACACAGGCCTCCCCTGAGCTTGTCAGGTTAGCATGTGGCTCCTTTCGTCCACATGAGATATAAGTATTCTAAATATTTTTCTTTCTATCAATGGGTTACCTTTTGTTTATTAAAACATTTAAAAAGTGAAACAAAGCCTAGTAAGTGTGGGGATGATGGGCAGGGAATTTCAGCTTGTCTATTTAAGCATTCCCCCCCCCCCCCCCACACACACACACACAGACAAACATATGCATGCACACACAGCAGCTCTCCTGTGGCTCAGATTCCATAGTCCTTTCCTGGTGCTGCAGAATGGAGGAGCCAGAGCAGAAACAACCTGTCAGGGTCTTGGCTTGCTGTGACCTGAACTGTGGTCCAGAATGTCAGCATTATCAACTGCCACTCATCTCATCTATACTTAGGGTTCTGCCACCCCCACTTGAGGATGGCCAGACCACCTGATAGTTATTGAAAGGAAGTTAGGGGGCTGGAACTATCTGTGTCTGGAGAGTTATGAAGGATGTTGATGGTATTTGCATATAGGATGTAAATAATCTTTCAGTTTAAAAAGGCGAATCTGTCATTCTGTTATTAGTGTTTGTGGATTACAATTATCTTTTTTTCTTGATATCTAACAAGACCAGTAATAATTCAAATTGCTATTTTTGTTTCATTTGTTTTTTTTAATCCTCACATGAGGATATTTTTGTATTTATTTTTTAGAGCATCCCAAGGATATTTTTTCCATTGATTTTTAGAGAGAGTGGAAGAGAAAGAAAAGATAGAGAGAAATATCTATGTGAGAGAACACGTCAATTGGTTGCCTCCAACCAGGACCCTGGCCTGTGAGGAGCAGCATCCCATGTAAGTGCCCTTGACCTGAATCACATGCCAGACTAACTCAGTCCACAATCCAATGATCTATCCACTGATCTAAACCAGCTATGGTGCTTGGTTTCTTTTTTTGAAAAATATTTTATTATATGTCCAAGTCCATCTACTGGAAAATATTAGTATATCAAGGTGACGTTAGTCCGTGGATCCCAGAGTAACCATGGAAGGGAACGTGCATCTCTGAAATCTAGCTCAGGGGCAATGAACCTGTGGTCCAGGGTAGGTCGCTGCCAAGTTTAAGAGGTTAGGTACTGTCCCTGGTTCCAGCATCTAGCAACAAGTGGGGTCCTTGCTCCAAGAAATCCAGTTCAAGGCCTAGATGGGTAACAGGTCCCTCTGTTGTCCTTTCAGCAAAGCAGAGAAATCCCCATTTCCCTGAGGCTGTCCTGCAGGGGAGTTACCTGTAGGTGGGGCCAGAGGAACAGAGAAGCCAGCCCACGCAGGGTCAACACCCCAGGTCAGGGGTCCTCAAACTTTTTAAACAGGGGGCCAGTTCACTGTCCCTCAGACCTTTGGAGGGCCGGACTATAGTTTAAAAACAACAACAAAAAACTATGAACAAATTCCTGTGCACACTGCACATATCTTATTTTGAAGTAAAAAACAAAACGGCAAAAACACCCACATGTGGCCCACGGACTGTAGTTTGAGGACGCCTGCCCCAGACACTATAGCTCCTGGGACTTGTGAAAGGAAACAGCTCCCGTTGCCCAAGGACTGGCTCTCAAGAGGGGCTGAGGAAAACCTTAGGCTCCACTAGCCCTGGAAAGTTTCAGGAGCAGCCATGGCCCAGGAACAAGGAGGGGCTCTATGGAATAAAATGAGAGGTTGTCCAGGAGCCTACAAAACACCAGGTGTAGAAGGGTCTGGCAGTGCCAAGGAATCCTGGAGGCTCCTCAGGAGACTGCACTCATTATAATGCCAAAGGGTAAAGGCTAAGATAGAATCTTTTTTTTTTTTTTATGCCAACACTACAGTGTTTTATGTCCTATAGCTCTACAATAATATATCAAGTCCTTTCTCTACAAAATTTTCATGATGAATCTTCCATATTCTTTTCTTCCAAGTCAAGTTAAAAGTGTGTTTAGTTCTCTCAGTGTTTACTATTATAGAACTCCTGTTTAGTCATGGCTCTCAGAAATCCTACTAATATGAAGGTAAAGGAGAGGAAAACCCTGTAAACACACTGGGTAGTGTGACTGGAGAGGAGTCCTTATGAGATTGGGAGATTTAGAGAAGTCAATAGGAGACTGTTGGAAATGGAAAGTAGATGGAGCATTAACTAGCCACCCTAGCAAAGGGAGATATGGTGGCACAGCCTTGTTGGCTGAGGGCAACTGTAGGATGCAACCACTTCCCTGGAGGTGAGTGGGATCATGGCAGAAAGCTCAGAAGTACCAGGGAGCAGTGAGTGGAGGTATGGGCTACAAAGGGGCTCAGGGTTCCTCCTCTATTCCAACCCTGGAGATACCTCAGCCAATGGCAAAGCACTGATATGAAGAACCCAGGAAACATGGCCAGGGAGCCTTGGGAGGCTGATGGTGATTGTGGCCTCATGTGGACAGGAAAGAGCAGCTCAGAGCAGGAAATGGGCAGGCACCAGTGCCTGCAGAGGCCTCTGAGTAGAGGTCTGTGTTCCCCACACAGCCCTGGGCACAGGTTAGCCCCCCTCATCCCCCACAGCACAGAAAAATGCAGCTGCCAGGACACCAGGGCATGAGTGGGAGAAATGCCCAGAGGCCGCTGACCCTGACTGAAGTGAAGAGCAGGAAACAGCAGGTGCCTGGAGAGTTCTCTCCTCCCCAGGCACTCTACTTGGAGCTTGCCAGGTACAAATAAGGAAACCAGTCCTCAGAAAAGGGGAGCTCAGGAAAATCCTACTCCCAGAAAGCAGGACCCTGTCATTGCCACCATGGTTTTCTTTTGTCATCTTTATTGTTGAAAGTATTAAATATGTCCCTTTTTATTCCCCATTGAACCCATCTAGCCCTACCACGACCCTTGCCCCAGGCCTTCATCACCCTATTGTCTGTGCCCATGGGTTATGCATATATGCCTACTAGTTCTTTGTTTGATCACCTCCCACCCACGACCCTCCCCTGCCTTCCCTCTGAGATTCCACACTCTTTCTCAGGCTTCTATATCTCTGGAACAACTCTGTCCATCAGTTTATTTTGATAAATTAGATTCAATATATGAGTGAGATCATGTGATATTTGTCTTCCCTGAATGGCTCATTTTTCTTAGTATATTATTCTCCAGTACCCTCCAGGCTGTGTCAAATGGTAAGAGATCCTCCTTTTTTACTGCTGTTTAGTATTCCATGGTATAAATGTGCCGGAGCTTTTTTAACCACTCATCTAATGATGGGAACTTGGGCATTTTCAGAATTTTAGCTATTGTAAATTGTGCTGCTATGAACATAGGTGCATGCATTCTTTCTGGTTTCTGGTTTCTTAGGGTATATTCCTTGAAGTTGGATCACTGGGTCAAATGGCAGTTCCATATTTAATTGCAATGTCCATGAAAACAGGTCAACCAGTGCATTTTCTCAAAAATCGTTATTTATTCTGAAATAGGTATCAATACAGTCAGAAAGGAGAAGATTGAATCCTCATCTCTTTGCTGTACTCCCCTCCAGCATTCAAGGTGCTCTGAGGGGCACCACTCACCCTGTGTTCCTCAGCAGCCTCTTCCACGGAGCAGTGTCTGTGGGCCTCGTGCTCCTGAGAGCTGGAGCAGGGCAAACAGCAGGCTCCTGTGGTCTTCACAGAAGATCTGCTCTGTCTCCTGGTGCAGCCCACACCTATCGTCCTCAGAGCTCAGGAATTGCCGCAGACTGGCTTTTCTGGCATGGACACCAGATTTCTCAGGATAATATTGGTTTTGAAGGTTTTCTGCTCTGATGGTTCCCTGCACACAGGACAACAAGTAGGGCTTTCTGCGTTCTCCCCGGATACATAGAGACACGAACAACAGAAGCTGTGCCCACAGTCCATGGTGACTGGGTCTATACAGTGATTCAGGCAGATGGCACAGGTGAGCTCTTTCTGGAAGATTTTTGGGAGGTCCAAGTCCATTTTTCTGAGGGAAGAAAGTCAGGAGTTTACTCCTCTGCCCTGGAGACACAAAGGTCTAAGCAAAATGTGCCTCAGGTTGTGACTCAATGACTCTGTGTCTAGAGCAGAACAGGCTTGGTAGGCATGTGACACACATGGAAAGCAGACACAGGAAAGCTCCCACAACCTGGAGAAACCATTCTTAACTATTTAACCAACTCCATCTCCCTCCTTCCCCCTTTTCTTCTGCATAAAGAACAATCCCTCTTCTGCTGACATCCTTCCTTTTCCAAATAGCTTGAGTTTCAGGTGTTTCTCCCAAATCTATAGCTCCAGGCGCTGGGTCCTGAAGGCTCTTATATCCCAGCTAACACTCAATGCCAGTCACTGGCTTAGCTCAAGATATTTGACTGTGATTTTCATTATGTCATGTAATTTAATGCAATTTAACTTTAATTATATTCCAGAACTATTTTTTAATCTTTTATTTTTTATGGAGTTCAACTAATCATTTTTTTTTTGCTGTTACATGTGTGATGTGTGTGTGTGTGTGTGTGTGTGTGTGTGTGTTTAATTTATTTCTAAGAGAAGAAGGGAGAGAGACAAAGAAAGAAACATCGATGAGAGATAAACATTGATTGGCTGCCTTCTGCACATCTCCCACTGAGGATGGAGCCCACACCCTGGGCAAGTGCCTTCACCAGGCATCCAACCAGTGAGCTTTGGGTTTTGGGTTGATGCCCAACCACTGATCCACACTGACTGGGATGGAGTCATTTATATTTCCTTAAGAAGTAAAATTCTTGTACTTCACTGAGGAAAAGTTGGTGCTAGAAAAATTGGTTAACAAATAGGAAGAAAAAGGGCCTTTGGCTTTATTTTGAACAATTATGGGTCCCCGGGAGAAAGTAATTGTGCTTTTGGAGTTAAAGACTATTTTTAAAAATCATAACTGTACAAACTTACTAACATCATCTACTTTAAGTATGCATTTCTTATGAAAGTTTTAGAGTCAAGGTAACAATTCCCATTTCTTACAAAATTTCTGTATTTCAACATCTGGCTTATTTAGTGAGAAATATGTCAGGGGTAGGATGCATCCAGGTTTAAATAGCAAGTTATGGTAGAGTCCAGATAGGAATTATTCGTTTAAAAATATTCTGTCTTTGTCATTTTCGCCCATTGAGGTGGTTTTCCATCATGTTACAGTGAATCATAAACCAAGTAGTTAAAGGAGACCAAAGTGATTTTCAAAGTAACTGCCTTTGGGAGCAGGCAGCAGGCTGGAGAAAGGTGGTGTCAAGGGAAAGAGTCACTTAAGGACTTGTGCAGGGAGCACCCAGATGGCTAATTTGACTTAATTTTAACAACATGTTAACAATATCTGTGATGTCAAGAACACAGCCACAGCCAAGTCAGGACAGAGCAGTTATTTTTATTTATTTATTTCAGAGAGGCATGGAGGGGGAGAGAGAGATAGAAACATCAACGATGAGAAAGAATAATTGATTGGCTGCCTCCTGCATGCCTCCCACTGGGGATCAAGCCTGCAACCCAGGCATGTGCCTTCTCCTAGAATGGAACTATGACTTCCTGGTTCATTAAGTCGAGACTCAACCACTGAGCTAGGCTCAAAGTTCGCCAGAGCAGTGATTTTAGAGGAAGGGTGTACTATCTGTGATCTCAGGGCAAGAGTTTGATTCCTGGTCAGGGCACATACCCAGGTTTTAGGTCTATCCTTGGTTAGGGTAAATGCGGGAGGCAACCTATCAATTTTTCTTTCTCACATAAATGTCTCTCTCTCTCTCTTTCTCTCCTCTCTCCAGAATAAATAAAAATACTATTGGGTGAGGATTTAAAAATAAAGAGTAGTGGCCAAGATATTCTGACATTAAAATATGAAAACAGCCCTGGCTTTTTGGGTGCAGTGGTTGGAGACTCAGCCCAGGATTTGATTCCCAGTAAAGGTCAAGCACCTTGTTTGAATGTTTGATCCCCTGCCCTGCTCTGAGCATGTAAAAAGGCAACCAATCTATGTGTCTCTCTAAAGTTTATGTTTCTCTCTCTCTTTCTCTCTTGGTCTCTCTCCACCTACACCATAACCTCCATTCTTTCAAAACTCAATGGAAAAATATCCTCAGTGAGAATTAAAATAATAATAATAATAATAATAATAATAATAAAATTATAGCAACAAACAAAGCACTTCCTACATATCAGAACATAGTTAAAATATTTTCAAGTAAACACAGTGAAATATTTCCAAGGTTTTGGATCTTGTCTGTTTGTAAATTAAAAATAAAAGTTCTTTTAGCTAACCTATTTTCACCTATATCGACTAGTTTGTGTAATTAAAATTAAGTATACAGCCTAAGCCATTTTGGTGCAGTGGATAGAGCATCAGCCTGCGGACCAAAGGGTCCTGCTTTCCATTCAGGTCAAGGGCATTTACCTTGGTTGCAGGCTCCTCCCAGGCCTGGGCCCTGGTCCTGGGGCATGCAGGAGGCAACCAACCAATGTGCTTATCTGACATCGATGTTTCTCTCTGTCTTTTCCTCTCTTCTACTCTCTCTAAAAATCAATGGAATAATATCCTCAAGTGAGAATTTTAAAAAGGAAAATAAATAAAAATTAACTATGTATGAAAAGTTTTATTTCACAGAAAAGCTTTCTATGTGTATTAGAATAATTTTAAATTTATACTGAAGAGGTCTAGAAAATGTGTGTAATCATGGTCACCACGAGTAAACAAATGCTCACAGTAGGGATGTGGCTTAGCACCCCTGGGACCATCAGCCAGCACAACCAATTATAGCTCAGGAAGTGGTGTGATCATGTGCTAATCATTCACTGAACATTGTTCAGAAGCAGTGACCCCTGGATTGCAGTATGTTGACTATAGTTGTACACATGTACTACTTATTTATGTCAGCAAAATGTCTAGTGTTTTTTCCAACATATGGCCTACTTCCTAAAATTTGTTAAAAATAACAGGGAATTAGTTGAAAAACAACAAGCTGTTAATTTTATTATGAGCAATCATTTGTTAAAAAACATTTCGAAAGTAACAGGGTACATCTCAGTAGATGAAGCGTAGGCCTATGGACTGAAGGGTCTCGGGTTTGATTCTCATCAAGGGCACATGTCTGGGTTCAGGCTCAATCCCCAGTTCGGGGAGTGCAGGAGGCAGCAAATCCATGATTCTCAACTTTTATGTTTCTATCTGTCTCTCCCTCTGTCCTGACCCGCGGGACAACAATGAGACAAACAAGGGACACGAAAGAATGGAGGCAAGACAGTGTTCTGATCAAGCCTCTCTATTTTATTCAAGACGGCCGCTTATAAGCAGTCACCGAGGGAAGGAGGGGCAGGGCATACTACGTAACGGGGTATGTCAGTAACTGATTGGCTAGCGCTGAGGCTGGGAAATGGTAGTCCGTGGGCGGGGAAACTCTGGGCGGCGCCTTTACTTTGGCGCGCAGTTTAACGCTTGACCGATCTTATTGAGGATTATCCGGCTGCGTGGTTAAAGTTTTTCCATGGCCCCTGACATCTCCTCCTTTTCTGTTTCTTAAAGGAGGTGGGCTTTAACCGAGCGAGGGAGTAGTGGCCCGGCTCCTCCCGTGGGTTTCCCAAGCCCACAAGCAATGGCTCTCGGTATCTTTTGGGGAGGAGAGACAGCCTGGAAGAAAACTTTGATAGATACCAACCTCTATGCAAGCCAGGTATACTCTCAGGGAAAACCAGAGGGGGTCGAATCTTTCTTAGACCGAGCCTTGGGAAGGGGGGGTCGAAAGATTATGAGACCTTCCCTTGCAATACTTTGTTCTGCACTCAGCTCGGTGCCCATATCTGTCTCCTTGTCTTTTAAGGAGTAGGTAAGTATACCTCTGGTCTATATACTGTCCCTCGTTGGGAGGGGGCCATGATGTAAGGTATAGTTTGCATCTCGGTCAGCTAGCGCCAGGCGGTGGTAATGTACTTGGATGGGTTTGGCTATGAGGGAATCTATTTGTTGTTTGATAAAATTTGTGAGCCTTCTGCCGAAACCGGTTTGGCTCAGTGGATAAAGCGTCGGTCTGCGGACTGAAGGGTCCCAGGTTCGATTCCGGTCAAGGGCATGTACATTGGTTGCGGGCACATCCCCGGTGGGGGGTGTGCAGGAGGCAGCTGGTCGATGTATCTCTCTCATCGATGTTTCTAGCTCTCTATCCCTCTCCCTTTCTCTCTGTGAAAAATCAATAAAATATATTTAAAAAAAAAAAAAAAAAGAAGACATATACCTTTAAAAAAAAAAAAAATTTGTGAGCCTTCTAAAGGTCCATGGTCCAAAAGCAAGGAGTAGGAATAGACCGACTAGAGGGCCTACGATAGAGGGCAATAGGGTTGTAAGCCAGGGGGGGGGGTGTTGAACCATCATTCGACCCAATCTTGATTTTGGTCTCTTAGCTTTCGCCTTTTTTCTAGTCTATCTCTGAATTTTGTCAGTGAGTCTTTAATAACCCCAGAATGGTTAACATAAAAGCAACATTGTTCCTCTAAGGCAGCGCAGAGGCCTCCCTGTTGTAGAAAAAGTAGATCTAGGCCTCGTCGGTTTTGGAGTACCACCTCGGCTAGAGACATCATGGATTCTTGTAGATGAGAAATGGCGCCTTCTAGGCTTTTGATGTCTTCATCGATAGCTTCCTGCAATTGGTTGTAATAATGATTGGAAAGAACAAGAGAGGTTATTCCGACCCCCGTACCCATGGCACCGAGGCCTAAGAGGGTGGCCACCGGAAGGGTTGTAATAAGTTCCCTTCTTTGTCTGAGGAAAGGATCAGGGGAGGCATTGTCGGGGAGTAACGAGTGGGAAAACTGTTCATCACTAAGATAGGATACTTTAGGAATTAAGGAAACCTGTACACAAAAGGAGTTATCGAGCAGGGGGGCATAGACACACGGTGTCAGGCCGTCGCTGCAGGCCCACCATGTATTATTGTTAGGAATTAAATATTTCTGATTATTCTGAGGGGTAATTATTTGATTACAGAGGTGCCGGTGTGAAATAGGCACAGGCCCTAGGCAGAGTCCCGATCCAGAGACAGCCTGGAGTGTTATTTTTCCCTGCCCACTGTGTTGCCAACGGCATTGAGTGATGTTTTGAACAATGGAGTAACCGTTGGACGTTGCTATGCCTTCATAAAAAGGAGGGATGGCGGAGAGACACAACCAACAGGACTGGGTGATATTGGGGTTGGATTGGTTTAGGGTGTGGAAGGTAGCAGAGAGTAAGGATAACATAGAGTCCTTGGTGGATGGAGGCCCTATGGGAGGTAGTATGGGAGTCTGAACTGTGGGGGGAGTATCGGAGTTTGTCTCGGTAGGTAGTGGTTTCGGAGAAGGTTTATTTTTGTCAGCTGGGGGTATAGCTAGGTTAGGGCCGATTCTGACCGGGGGTGTGGATGGTGTGGCTCGTAGTTTAATATTGAGGACACCCCCATAGTCTGTTCCGTGAAGATACTGTTTAACTCCAAAATCTACTCCGGAAGTCCAGCCTGAATAAATTTTACCTTTATTTGTGAAGGTAATAAGGAGTCCATTGCAGGGCTGTCGTGGCATTGAGTGATAAATCTACTGTCTTTCTGGATCCCAGCAGGGGCAGAAAAGTTTACCTACTGGAACAAGCCTTGGGTTTCGGCGGCACTCGTAGAGGGCAGTGACAAAGATGATAAGCAGGATAAGAATGATGATGACCCAGAGGTACCAAAGCATTTCCAGTGGTCACTTCTCAGTCCGGCTAGGTGTTGTATTTTTTGTATCTGTGGATAAAGAAGGGTTTATCTCAGGGATTTCCTTCCCTGGAGGTGACTTGGTTATTTTTCGGGGGGAGGGGAGGTTCTATGGGTTTTATAAGTTGTTCCGGTAACCATCGGGGTCCTTCTTCTCGTGTGTCATAGATGCAGGCGTATCCTCTGCCCCAAATAAGAACTGGGTCAGGACCGTGCCATTTAAAGGTTAGAGGATCTTTCCACATGACCTTAGCATATTGATTGTGTCTCTTGGTGCCAAAGACGGTCTGCGGCAGATTTCCCATTGCTATCTAGCTGTAGAAAATTGAGGGTAAATAATGCATGATTAAGGATGTTGCAGGAAGAGCCTTTTGTAGGATAAATGTTGGTTGTTTTGAGTTTAGTTATGGTATTTTTAAGGGTTTGGTGAGCCCGTTCTATTATTCCCTGCCCTTGAGGGTTATAGGGAATGCCAGTGACATGTTTGATTTGGAATTGATGGCAGAAGTTTTGGAATGCTTGGGAGGTATATCCAGGCCCGTTGTCTGTTTTAATTTTTTGAGGTTTACCTATAGTGGTGATACACTGAAGGACATGTGCTATGACATTTTTAAAGGCTTCGACGCTATGGAGGGTGGCGAAGATGAATCCACTATAGGTATCAATGGTCACGTGGACGTATTTGAGATTGCCAAACTCAGAGATATGGGTAACGTCCATCTGCCATATTTCATTGGGGAGTAAGCCTCTTGGATTAACTCCTAGATGAGGGAGTGGTAGGAGAGTAACACATCCTGGAAAATTTTTAACAATCTGTCTGGCCTGTTCTCTGGTAATTTTAAATAGAAGGCGGAGCGTATGGGCATTAAGGTGATGGAGAGCATGGCAGTGCTCGGCCTTAGTAACAGAATCTATGGTGAGGGAACATATTAGGCAGGTGTTTTTATCTGTGAGTAAGTTGCCTTGAGAGAGGGGACCGGGGAGGTCAGTATGAGCTCTTAAATGCCCAATGTAGAAGGGGGCTTGTCTTTTTAGGATAAGGGATTGAAGTTGGTAAAAGAGGGGGACAGCGTTGGTAGATGGTTTAATATAGGGGACTGTTTCCAGTAAAGGGACTGAGAGCGCTATGTAGGCGCTGTCTGTATAGAGATTGAAGGGGGTATTATTCAGGATTTTAAAAACTGTAAAGTGGCAAAAAGTTCTACAAGCTGGGCAGATTGGAATGGGGATTTAGTGCTGTAGCACTGTGAGTCTATAACGTATGCCGCAATGCCGGAGGAGGACCCATCGGAGAAAACCAAGGAAGCTTCTTTTAAAGGGGTGATGGAGGTTACTTTAGGGAAGATGAATGGATGTAGTCGGGTAAATTGAAGGAGTTTATGAGAGGGGTAGTGGTTATCAATATTACCCTGAAATGAAGAAAGGGCTATAATCCAATCATCTTCATTTTGTGAAAGCCAGTCTATTTGTTCCTTGGTGTAGGGGAGAATGAGCTGGTCAGGATCCCTGCCGAAATATTGGCGACTTTTTTCCTCTACCTAATTTTATGAGTTTAGTAACTAAGAAGGGATATGTAGTAAGAACTTTAGACAGGGAAGAGGGTAGGTGGATCCATAAGAGGGGGTTGTCTTGCCATAGGACTCCCGTAGGGGTATGGGGTGTCGGGCAGATGATGAGCATAAAGGGTTTATTATAGGATATGAATGTGATTTGTTGTTGTTGAATGGCTGTTTCTATGATGTGGAGTGTTTTTCCGCCTCTGGAGAGAGTTGGCGAGGGGATAAAGGATTAGAGTCTCCTTGTAATGTATCGAAGAGGGGTTTTAGTTCTTCTGTTGTTAGTTTAAGATAAGGCCTGAGCCAGTTAATGTCACTTAGGAACTTTTGAAAGTCATTGAGGGTTTGTAAATGGGATGTTTTAAGTTTAATTTTTTGTGTGGTGATTTTGTTTGAGTTTAGTTCGAAGCCGAGATAATAGTAAGGGTCTTTTAGTTGAATTTTGTTTGGGGCAATTTGTAATCCAAGAGAGGAAAGTCGATGATTTAATTCCTGACTACATTTAAGTACCTCGAAGGGGGCAGCCCCTGCTAATAGGATGTCATCCATGTAATGAATGATATAGATAGAGGGCCATCGAGGCCTGAGAGGGTCTACGGCCTGTGCGACAAATTTCTGACACAAGGTGGGGCTATTTGCCATGCCCTGAGGGAGAACCTTCCATTGATAACGTTGCATAGGGCCTTTAAAATTAGTGACTGGGAGGCTGAATGCAAAACGTTCTCGGTCTTGGGGGTGAAGAGGGATAGTGAAAAAACAATCTTTAAATCTATAATTATTTTAAAGTGATTAATGGGAATGGCAATAGGAGAAGGGAGGCCAGGTTGAAGGGCTCCCATTGTGAACATGGTTTTATTAATTTCTCTAAGGTCTTGTAAGAGACGCCAAGATCCAGATTTCTTTTTAATTATGAATATTGGAGTATTCCATGGAGAGGTTGTAGGTTCTAGATGTCCAGCGGCCAATTGCTCCTGTACTAACTTTGAGGCGGCTGTAAGTTTCTCGTTAGTTAATGGCCATTGATCTACCCACACAGGGGAATCAGATTTCCATTTGATCTTATCTGCGTGGGGTACAGGAAAGTCAATGACCGTCATGGAAAATTTTGATTTCCTAGTCCTAATCGGTCATTTTTGGGTGTTATAGAAAGTGGTTGTTTGATGCCTTGATTATTTTTTCCTAGTCATTGTCCTGGTAAAAAGCCTTGGTTAAGCATTTGTTGGGTCTACACATAATGAGCTTTAATTGAGACAGAATGTCTCGTCCCCATAGGTTAACAGGTAGTCCTGGGACAATATAAGGTTGGACTTGCCCTGAGTTACCCTCAGTATCTTTCCAGGTTAGGATTTTTGCGCTCTGTTTTGGGTTGGTAGATTGGCCAATGCCTTTAAGATGTGTTACAGAGGCTTCGCAGGGCCAACTGGGGGGCCAGTATCGGGTCGATATTACCGTGGCGTCTGCCCCTGTATCTACTAAACTTTTAAAAATTTTTCCGTCTAATTCAAGAGTGAGTAGTGGCCTCTCAGTGGTAATCTGTTTAACCCAATAGATATCAGAGGAATCGAAGGCAGAATCCAACCTAGGTTGTTGAATATTACTTTTGTTGGTGGAGTTTAGGGGAAGTAAAATAAGCTGAGCTATTCTTTGTCCTTTGGAAATGGATATGGGCCCTGAGGGGGCTGAAGCTAGAATGGTAATCTGTCCTGTGTAATCATTGTCAATGACCCCTGGGGTAACCTGAAGGCCGGCCTAGGAGGAACTGCCACGCCCTAAAATCAAACCAAATGTTTCTGGAGGTAAGGGTCCAAAAGCCTCAGTGGAAATAAGTTGAATGCCTTGATCTGGTACTAATATTGTATCGGAGGCGGAACAGAGGTCCAGTCCTGCGCTTCCTGGGGTGGCGCGGCAGAGGGAGCTGATGCCTGAGCGGGAAGAATCTGTTTCTGTGTTTGAGCTTGGGGAACGAACCTGATTGCCCCTAGGTTCTGTCCTGATGGTGGGGCCAGGGGCTGGCCCCTCTGGGAGTTCCCCTGTTTTGGTAAAAGTGGTGTACCTTCAATGTCTGTTTTGGAATGTCATTGGCATCGAGGGCAAATTGTTTTAGGGGGTGCGCGGGACCGTGTCCCTGCCGGGCATTCACAAGCAAAATGCCCTGGTTGTTTACAATTAAAACAAGTCTTTTGTTGCTTATCTTTAGTAAAATCCTTAAGCACAGCCCCTATGGCTAGTCCAATGGCATGGGAGGTTCCTATACCTGAGCAGAGTTTGATATAATCAGAGAGACTGCCACAGTGATGGGGTCGTATAGTCTCTTGACAAGATGGGTTAGCATTTTCATAGGCCAGGTGTTTAACAAAAGCGCTTTCTGTTTCTCCTTCCCCGACCAATCGTTCAGCCGCATCAGTTAAGCGGCTGACGAAATCACTATACGGTTCTTCGGGGCCCTGGCGAATTTTTGCTAAGGAGGTGGTATTTTTTAGGCTTGATGTCTTCGGGAGGTGAGGGAAGGATAGATATTTGTGATATTAGGGGGAGGGAGGATAGGTTTATTATAGATGTCTGGAGATTTTATGTCAGGTTGGGACTTAGTGATTTCTTTGGAAGGTGCCGTGGGCTCTTCAGGGATATCAACAGATACTGAAGGGCAGGCAGAGGGTGGCCGGGAGCTATCCCTAAGGGCTGTTTCTGCTGTTTTTATTATGTCTTGGATGTCAGGGTCCTTAGGGTGGATTTTAAGAATATCCTGGATAAGATTCCAATATGAGAAGGCGGAGACAGGGATTTTTTCAGGGCCAAAGGTTTGATAGAAATCCTGAAGGGGGCATCGCCCACTCTTTTCCATCGTCTATGGTCAATAGTGCCTTCTAGGGGGAACGATGGGCAGGTCTCATGAATAAAGGAGAAGAATTGTCTAAGATCCTTTCTCTTAACCCTTACTCCCCGTGTCCTGAGGGACTCCTTGAGCCCACCTAGAAATATCTCATGAGAGTTCAATGAGTTGCCCATTATTTTGGCTGGGTAGTTTTCAAGATTTCCTCCTCCACGTAAGCCTCTGGGACATATAAACCCCGTGCCAGGTCAGCTCGGAATTTCTTAAATCACTGGCGATCCTTATGTAACTGCTCTCCTTTTATCTTACGGCCTCTGCTCGGGATGTATAAGCCCCATACCAGGATGGCGACCACTAAGACGTAGCGAGCTCAGAGTTTGCCAGAGAGGGTGACACAGGTCAGGCCAGAGAAGAATTACTCTTCCGAGTGATTCAGAGTTTTCACTGCCGGTTTCGGGTACCCTTCACCCTTCCCCGAACAGCGAGGTGAAAGCTTATTAGTGGACGGGAGGGAGATCAGGAAAACTAAAAGAGCCAGCCAAAGAGGGTCAAAAGGGTGAAAACTCTCAAGAGATATTTTAAAAATCTGTTTGAAAAGTTTCGTCTGCTTACCTTTACAACGATCTGTCTCACGGGCGGGCGAAACCGTGGCGATCCGGATGCCGAGTCTTCACTCGCGAGTCAATACTGCGCGGCAACTCAAAGGGGTGCCTGGCCAGGCGCTTCGAGCAGACGTTCTCACAGGGGGTCCCCAAGTCGCCCCACGTTGGGCGCCAGACTGTCCCGACCCACGGGACAACAATGGGGGAACGAGGAGACACCCTAAAAGAATGAGACAAACAAGGGACACGAAAGAATGGAGGCAAGACAGTGTTCTGATCAAGCCTCTCTATTTTATTCAAGACGGCCGCTTATAAGCAGTCACCGAGGGAAGGGGGGGCAGGGCATACTACGTAACGGGGTATGTCAGTAACTGATTGGCTAGCACTGAGGCTGGGAAATGGTAGTCCGTGGGCGGGGAAACTTTGGGCGGCGCCTTTACTTTGGCGCGCAGTTTAACGCTTGACCGATCTTATTGAGGATTATCCGGCTGCGTGGTTAAAGTTTTTCCATGGCCCCTGACATCCCTCTCTGAAAATCAATAAAAATATATATTTTTAAATAACAGGGTGTTAATATTCACATATGACAAAGAGCCCGGAAAACTTGTCTGTTAAATTCTAAGTCTATTAAATTAAGGTCCACAAAAGCAAGGGTTTACTGTAAAGAGATTTCATTTTATACTTTCAATTTTCTGTATTTTACAAAATGGCAGTTGTCACACACAAATAAACCCGGCCTGGGATGCATGTGCTCAGTTGTGTAAGGGATCTACTGGAGGTTTGGATGGCCTTCCACTGCCCCATTCCAGGGTCTCAGGTTACAGAGGGCCCTTAGGTCTTGGTTAATTGGTAGCCTGCCCTTCAGGCAGCAGTTATGCAGATAAACAGGTTTAGGCTCTTCAGTTTAAAATCAATCTAAGGGCTCAGTGGTCACAGTTCAATTCCTGGTCAGGGCACATGCCCTGGTTGCAGGTTTGAGCCCCAATGTGGTGCATGCAGGAGGAAGCTGATCAATGATTATCTATCATCACTGATATTTCTATCTATCTTCCATCCCCTTTCTCTCTGAAATTAATAAAAATATTTTTAAAAATCAACCTAAGGGACTTTGCTCATATCTGCAAAATCCCTTCATCATGGCTCTTAATTAGATTAAATGACCAAGAGAAGGTGTGGATAAGCTTCAAGATGGCTGCCCCTCAGTCACATCATGCTCCTTCTGCTGGGCCACCTTGGCAGTCAGAAACCATCCTTAGGTTAAATGCCATGATATTTAAGAAAAACAAATACAGGTACAGGGTTACCATGCAGTATCTACCCAGTGAAGGTCCTACATAGACTTTCTCAAATCAGTGAATTGTTTATTATAGTAATAAACTCCTCTGATTGTATTGGTAATAAGTCGAGATTTTGACCTCTAAGATCACTCACACACTGTGAACCTGACTGACATCAGTGAGTTTTTATTCTTAATTTAATATCATTCAGTACTGTGAGTTATGTGGCACTGGTTTGGCTTGTCATGTGGAATCATTTGTTTTAGAATATTAATAAAATGTGTTAATTAACAACATACAAAATATCATGGACTAAACCAGTAATTACAGAATGTACTAGTATTCATATCTTGGGTTAATAATATGTGGTATAATTTATGAAGTGATACCCCAGATTTCAGAACATTTAAGTTATTTCCTATTTATTTATTTAGCTACTGAAAAATGCTACGGAATGCATCTTTTTGTGAATATCCTTGTTTGTGAAAAATTCTATTGGCGAGATTGCTAAAGATGATGTTGCTGGGTTAGATAATGTCCTATATAATAAAAGCCTAGTATGCTAAGTATCCAGTCATCTGGTCGTCCATTCAACCAATAAAAGCGTAATATGCTACTGAGATGCTAAGGCTGCTCAACTGCTCGCTATGACATGCACTGACCACCAGGGGTCAGATGCTCTGACCAGTAGGTTAGCTTGCTACTGGGGTCCAGCCAATTGGAACTGAGCGAGACAGGCCAGACACACCGGGAGCCCTTTGCAGTCCAACCTCACATATCCCTCTCTGGCCACATTTGTGCACCAGTGGGGTACCTCTGCCTGGCCTGTGCCCTCTCGCAATCTGCGACTCCTTGTGGATGTTAGAGAGCTGGTTTTGGCCCAATCCTGGTCAACACAGGAGTTGCCCCCTGGTGGTCAGTGCGCTCCCAAAGGGGGAGCTCAGCTCAGCCAGAAGCTGGGCTCAAGGCTGACAAGCGCAGCAGCAGCGGCAGGAGCCTCTCCAGCCTCTTAGGCAGTTCTAAGGATGAGAGGGCCTATGCCATCAGTCACACATCCCCTGAGGGCTCCTGGACTGCGAGAGGGCACAGGCTGGGCTAATGGACACTCCCACACACGAGTGCATGAATTTCATGCATTGGGCCTCTAGTGTAGATATAGGTTTTGAAATTACCACTGGGCTGTCCTGATACAAAAAGAGATGGTCCTGCTCTAGCTGGCAGGTTTCCTAAACCATCCACTGAGTGAGAAGTGTGGTGAGGTAGACACAGCTCAGACCCAAGGAAGGAGAGAGAGGGCTTACAGGGCTCCTGTAGCTCCCCAGGATCAACAACCAGGGCAGCTCCATCTATAGGCATCTGTCATTCTTATAGGAACAGGGTCCTTATAAAATAAGGAACATCGAGGTTGTAGTTATAGTTACTAGAAGAGCTCAGCGGGCAGGACAGGATGGCCACAGCAAGCAATCGTAGAGGGAATGGATCCCCCCAGCAGCATGGGAGAGGCAGGCACCAGGAGGAGAGAAAGGACCAAAACTCTTGGTGGTGGTGGTGGTTGGGTTCAGAGGAGGAATGGAATTTCAACCAGATTGTCCTCAGGGTAACCCCTATACCCTACACACAACAGCTCTACCAGCAGCTCCACAGATAAATGAAGTTCAGGTTCCTTTGCTGGGTTCTGCAGTGGGAGGAACCAGCATCAAATAACTGGGCACCTCCAACTCCTGTCTCTGGGTGGCATGGGCTATGGCTCCTGGCTGCAAAACCACCACAGGAAATTCTCCAGGGGTCAACCCGGGTTTGTGTCTCTTTCTTCTCAGCACTGTCACCTGCTACTGGGTGGTGCTAAGGGTTTCACTGCCCTAGCCAGAGGTGGACCAGATTACTGAAAAAGGCCTCAAGTTACTGAGAGGCTGTCTGTGGACGGGGACATCTATGATGGCTGTGTTTGGTGTTTACAGATAATATAAAAATCAACTTTCAGCTAAAAATTGATACTGATCACACTTGCAAGTATTTTTATTATTTTGTTTTTGCACAATAGAAGTACTCCTTTAGAAATCTAATGAGACTAAAAGTACCACAGTACTTTACATAGATTAATGACTTTGGCATAAACACTTGACCAAAACATGAATTAAACACCACCAGTGATGAGAATGTTGAGAGCATTTAGTGTTTACTGTTTATTTGTGTGTGTTTTTATAGAAGCACAGTTGGTCCATTACAAATTGAGCAAAATACAATCTTTATAAAAAAATAAAAAATTTCTAATAATAATAGAACCCTATAAAAACCACCATTAGCTATTAAAATTAAAATATGGTAAAAGTTTTTTATTTATAAACACCCATGTATTCTTTGACCTGCTAGTATTTCAAACTTAAAGGAAGAGCCACAGCATATATTCAATGAAATGGATAACGAATAATGATGTTTAGTTAAGAATGTAAAAAATCTTAGTTACATTAGCATATAATTAAAATTACATTACATATATTAATTAAGTTAAAGTGGGCTCTCTAACGTTATAATATGACTGAGGTTACGATGTTCAAATTATATAAATACAATCTTATTTTGAATTTGAGTCTTCATAGAACTAACAAATTCAGCAGATGGTTCCCATCATATTGAAGATGAAAATAGAATTTATATAAATTTTAAAAATGCAATAATTAAGACTAAGTATTTGTTGAAGAGTTTAATCAACAGGTTAATCACAGTTGCAGAGAGTGTGAATTATATGATAGGTGAGGGAAATGACAGAGGGATTAACAGCTACATTAATAGAGGGAAAGCCAGGAAGTGATATGGAGATATGAAGATGATGATATAGCATTTTGTACTTAACATATAGACAGTATAATGTCTGAATAAATGTACCTCTAGATGGAGATACTAGGGAAGCTGAGAAGAGTACTCGTCTGATCATCCTGTGAATTTCCATCTAGTAGAGAATATGAATAACACTGAAGTATGTATCACTGTGGTGAGAATTACAAAGGAATGCACAGCACAGGTTATTAAGAAACGTTACTTCAAACTATGGATTATTAAACTGAGACAAGAACATGTAGACTATAGTTAGCTGAAGATAAATGAGAAAATTATTTTTAAATTGCCATTGATGTTCGTGTATGTGTGTGTGTGTGTGTGTGTTTTACATTTTTGCCATTGTGTCTCTACAACCATGTCTATTTGGAAAGAGAATGAATGATGCCAGCTCTCTTGCATTGAATTTTACCTTTCCAGACACCCCTGTCATTTCTAATTATACTTTCTCATGACAGTTCACAAATAAAGCAAAAAAGAGAAAACTTATTCTATGCCATGCATCATGGGTGATGATTTTCTTAAACTGATTAAAGCACAAACCAGTACATATGTTTTGAAAGTTATCATATTTAATAATACAGTAAGTAAATATTCAGAATAAAAGGAAATTAAAAACAAAAACTTATAACATATTTATCTTATTTGATAGGGCACCAGGAAAAGGGCTTCCTTAGATATTGGCGTTCCGCAGCATATAGAGAGATTCCTAATGTATTTCTAGTCAGAAGTGACTACAGCAAAAGATAGGCCTGAGACGGGGAGAGAAAGAGCAAAAGGCAATTCTACATATAAGGGAACTTTTTGCTACATTCACAAAGGTCACGCTTCTACCTTCATAATCCAGGAATACCCCTACTCGACCTATAGGTTTGGGCACATATTGCAGTAAAGGTGGGGAGGTGGTGAAGACATTGTGGTGCATGTCCGTTTTAGCACAGCCAAGAAGATAGAATGCCTTCTGGAGATGTATATTCTCCTCTATCCAATCATCACAAGAGACTCCTAAAGCCCAATTCCAAGTGTCTCCCACTTCTATCTCCCAGTAATGTCTCCCAGAGGTAAAAGTCTGAGCATCCCAGGAAAGAAAACACTCAGATAGTGGAGAGGTACATGGTGCACCTTGAGGACCACATCCAACATTCAGGTTTATCAAATCTCCTTGTAGGAAGACATGACCAGGAGTACTTCCATGCTGCAGAGTGATAATCACTACAAAAATAAAGAAAAAATAAGAAGAAATCACGTGGACACATTGCAAATAAAAGTCCTGATGCAAAAGTTGCTCTTTCAAGATGTTACTTTATTATGAGGTTACAACAGCAAGAGCAATGTTGGTTGTCACATCTAATGAAGCACAGAGATGACCAATACATGTGCAGAACAAACAGATTCCTAATGACAGATATTTGGACATAAGACTCATTTCACCCTGGCCACTGTGACTCAGTGGTCAGAATGTTGGCTCAAGCTCTTAGGGTAATGGGTTTGATTCCAGTCCAGGGCACATCCTGGGTTGCAGGTTCCATCCCCTGCACCTGCAACTGTCTGGGTTCTTGGAGTCCCTCTCTCTCATTCTCTCTCTCTCTCTCGCTCTCCTTGTCTTAGTGTTTGAATGTCGACATATGAAACAGGAGGTCAAGGTTCCATTGCAGGTCAGGGCACATGCTTTGGTTGTGGGCTTGATCCCAAGTGGGTGCATGCAGGAGGCAGCTGATCAAGGATTCTCTCTCATCATTGATGTTTTTATCTCACTCTTCATCTTCCTGCCTCTCTTTAATCAATAATAAATAAATAAATTTTTGTGTATGTCTCCTTGGGTGAGGATTGAGAACTAAAAGACTCATGTCTCCAAGTTCACTTTTCAAAGCAAAATGGCCAATGTATAATATTCTCTGAATTGTCTTCCATTGTAAAAAAATTAGAATCAGAAGGAAATTTCTTCTAAATAATCACATCATCATTTTGGAAGGGATATGAAAATTTGCCATGAGTCAAGCATTTCTCTGGATAAATTAATGAAAATCCAATTTATGTCCATTTTATTAGTTTCTTAAAATGCTGTTTGCAAAACCCTTCACCAGTCCCTCTGTCCTGGCTCTGGGCTGTCAGCATTTTGACATTTAACATGTACCTCTTCAGGTTATGAGTAAACGTAACGGTGCTGTGTTCTTACTTCATTGTTTATAAAAATATTTCTTCTATTAACTCTTACATATTAATTCAAATTTTTACATTAAATGACCATTGTAAATAAAATACAAGGAAATAAAATAAGATTCAGTATATTACATATCACACAAAAAACTTCTGTTAACATTTGAAAATTATATATACTGAATAAATGTACAGTTTTGTACATAAAATTGGATAATTAACCTTAAATCTGAACATTGTTCCATTTATTAAACTGTTCATTTCTGACATCATTCCTTTACCTATAGAAAACTCACTATTTATGAGTCTGAATCATATTTCTGTTTTCATTACCTTTCACTATTGGTACTGTGAAGACATTATCCCTTACAAAAGGATTATACAGTCAAATGATCCACTTATGTCTGAAAACAGTAACACACTTAATAAAAGAGGGAAGATTACCTGCAAGGTCCTAACAACACATGATAGATTATAGAAATATGGCCTATGGACCTGTGCTTGCGCTTACCTTTGAAGAAGTTGAAAGTTTCAATCAGCCTCGTGATGGTCCCTACAGTGAGCTCTGGTTTCAGAGGCTGGGGCATGTGCATACACGCTGCCTCACTCCTACAAGAAGGAAGAGGTGGTTACCATGTTTACAATCAACAAACAAAGGCACTATTTTTTATGTATAAAATACTTCAATAGAATTATTTAAATCCATTAACTTGAAAACCCAAAAGTATCACTTTGCCAAATAATTCTTCTTCATAGTTCCTTGATTTTCAAGTCAAATGGAAAGTCCATTTGAAACGGAATTCAGGAGAAACCAAGATGACAGCATAAGTAAACACCTGAACTTGCTGCCTTGCACAACCACTTTAAAACTACAACTAAAAGACAAAATGGACATCATCCAGAACCAAAGGAAGGCTGGTTGAGTGGAAATTCTACAACTAGAAGGAAAGAGAAAAGCACACTGAGACTCAGAAGAGGTGCGGAAGTAAAGTGCAGAGGTACGGAGGCGTGCACACTGCATGGAAAGGGCTGGCAACTCAGGACACGGCTGTCTTTTTCAATCAATCGGGAGGAAGACACTAGCTCCCCACTGCTCTGAACTCCAGTTCTTGGCGAGACTCTGGGAACCCAGAATCATACTGGGAGAAACTGGACTGTCTGGCTTCAGGTGGAACTTGAGGGCGGCTTTCTCTCAGAGGTGCTTGCAGCAATTACCTCAGGACACTGAGACCTAGGGCCTCTTACAGCATGGCTGAGGATCAGCCATTGCTGTTTGCTCTGCCCTGATACCCCGCCCCACCCAAGCTGTGTGCAGAGGCTTTTGCATATGAATAGCCTGGTCCTTTGAAATCTAAAATTACCTAACAAACTACAGCTGAGTCAGAGAGACCCAGAACATCCAAAAGAAGGTCCAAGGCCCCACAGCAGCTTGCATTGCTTCACAGCTGGGCCTCATCTGTGCACCTCCAAACCCTAAACAAAGAAGAGGAATCTGCAGATCTTTTCATAGCTCCTGCTGGGTGACCTCAGCAGAGGCTAAATTTACACCTCCTTGGAGATCCAAGAGCCAGTATACCTAGTGGTCAGAGTGAGACCATCCAGTTTACAACTCCTCAGATCTGCACTCAGGGGGCAGACTCAGAAAGCACCAAAGCCGCAATGAAGCAAGTCTTGCCTCATAAGGGTGTCTCCAGCACAGAAGTTCTCCCATTACAGACACAACTGATCCTCACAGCCAATTGGCCTGGAGGTGAATCCCTGCCAACAATCAAGGCTTAACTACAACAATACTGTGCACACAGCCCACAAAGCAGTGCACCGAGAGTGTCCACCTCAGGTAACTGGGGAGGCTGAGCCACTGGGCCCTATAGGACACCTAGCACACAAAACCACTCTATCAACTCAGGGAAGGAGCCAAAATGCAGAGACAAAGAAAAAGGTCACAAATGAAAGAAATGGAGGAAAGCAAACAACTGGATATAGAGTTCAAAACCATGGTTATAAGGTTTTTCACGAATCTTCTAGTAACCGCTGATAAGTTTAGTGAGACCCTCGAGGATATGAAAAAGGACCAACTACAAATTAAGCATACACTGACTTAAATAAAGAATAATATACAGAGATCCAAAAGCAGACTAGAGGATTGCAAGAATCAAGTCAAAGATTTGAAGTACAAAGAAGCAAAAAACACCCAACCAAAAAAGCAAAAAGAAAAAAGAATCCAAAAATATGAAGATAGTGTAAGGAGCCTCTGGGACAACTTCAGGAGTACCAACATCCGAATTATGGGGGTGCCAGAAGTAGAGAGAGAGCAAGATATTGAAAAGCTATTTGAAGAAATAATGACAGAAAACTTCCCCCACCTGGTGAAAGAAATAGACTTACAAGTCCAGGAAGTGCAGAGAACCCCAAATAAAAGGAATCCAAAGAGGACCACACCAAGACACATCATAATTAAAATGCCAAGAGCAAAAGACAAAGAGAGAATATTAAAATCAGCAAGAAAAAAAGAGTTAGTTACCTACAAGGGAGTACCCATACGATTGTCAGCTGATTTCTCAACAGAAATTATGCAGGCCAGACAGGAGTGGCAAGAAATATTCCAAGTGATGATTAGCAAGAACCTACAACCAAGATTACTCTACTCAGCAAAGTTATCATTCAGAATTGAAGGTCAGATAAAGAGCTTCACAGATAAGAAAAAGCTAAAGGAGTTCATCACCAAAACCAGTATTATATGAAATTCTGAAAGGTATTCTTTAAGAAGAGGAAGAAGGAGAAAAAGGTAAAGACAAAAATTATGAACAACAAATACATATCAAGTGAATCTAAAAATCAAGTGAATAAAAAACCTGATGAACAGAATAAACTGGTAAATATAATAGAATCAGGGGCATAGAAAGGGAGTGGACTGATAATCTTCTGGGAGAAAGGGGGTGGGGGTGCAGGAAGAGACTGGACAAAAATCGTACACCTATGGATGAGGAAAGTGGTGGGGAGTAAGGGCAGAGGGTAGGGTGGGAACCGGGTGGAGGGGGGCTATGGGGTGAAAAGAGGAACAACTGTAATAATCTAAACAATAAAGATTTATTTTAAAAAAGCCAAAAAAAAACACAACAGAATTCAGTCTAACCCTTTCTCATCTTGTCCAGGAATTTGTAAATATTCTTAGTCTCTTATTTCTTTGAGGATATTCCAAAGGGAAATTCTGGATTCCACTGAAATGCTCTCCGTCTGGAAATGATGGGGTTCTCTGAAGACTAGTTGGCCTATTGCATACTCTCAACGTAGGGGCTGTGAAACTTTTCCCAGGTAGGGCAACCTGCTTCCTGGAGGCAAGCAGTTCTAGGGGCCTCACCTCATTCTCATACTTAGCACGTTCTCCATAATACATGTGGGATTTTTGAGAACACAAAAGGAAATTGTGAATGAAGGGGTTTCCTTTATTCAGTTTTTTGGTGTTTTTGTTTTTTGTATGCAATATATCCATTGAAACTGCCGAAAGAAATCATTCAGTATGGCAATGAAAGGAGACATCTACATGGACTTGGGAAGGGGAAAATAGATAAAGGAAAAAAATTCAATCAAGATCCCAATAAGTTCTGCCTTCACAGTAGCATATCCTGCCTGATTCATGTGAAAACTCTGAAAGAGCACCAGCTGGTATCAAGGTACAGACTCACCTGTGCAATATGTCTCCAAAATCCTGTGGAGAAAAATAGAAAGGTTTAGTGCTTTTTACCAATGACTCTTCCACTAGGTACATGGGAGATTTTTTTTTTCATTTAGTTTTTTCTCTTATTTTATATTTTGCTCTTTATCTTATTTATTTTGCTCAATACCTCCAGCACCCTGGTGGGCAATTTTGAGATAGTTCCAGAAGTCATTATTTCCCTACTGTATTTCCTCCTGGGAAATATATCTACTTTCTCTCCCCAATTTACCATATTGTCATAAGCTCATGTTCTTCTGGAGACTGATTCCTGGAGACTTCGATGGGCAAGTGAAGGGGGAAGACTGCTGGGGAGTCCCTGTGAGCTCCTGTAACCATGATTAAGTATCCAGCGTCTTGTCTATTTCCAATGTGGGTGCACCCAAAAGTTATAGCAATGTAAGCATAGATCCCCAAATCTCCCCATATTGCCATGTCTATAATTAGCCTCAATATCAATAAACCCCCTACCATTTTGTGCCCTTTCACAAAGCCAAAATAGATCATTAACATTTAGAGGGGGAATCTAATTCAGGATTCTTTTACCATCCCACAGAGGTTTGTTTCTTATGGATAATGTAGGAGGGATCTTTGGTTTGTGGGGTTCCCTTGAGGAGCAATACCCTCCCAACAAAGTAATTGAGGTTATGAAAATAGGTTGTTGGAAATAAATGCCATAAAAGAGGAGATGGATTTCTGCTGAAGGAATGCCAGTGCACATGAACGTTCAACACCCCACTTCTGAGTTCTTACCAGGAGCAGCTCTACATCTGGTTTATGGCACATTTTGTTCAGCTCTGTATGCATTCCTCTTAAAAGCTCCCTCTTGTGTTCCATCCTGGCTTTATTGCACTTGAGTTGTTCAAAAATCTCCTTGCCTTCCCTTATCAGTTTCTCTATGTAATATTGCTTTTCCAGATAGAAAAATGGAGGCAGATTATCATATACAGCTCTGACCGCTCTCCCCTTTGAGATCACATAAGTCTGCAATGACATGAAGTTAGTCAAAACATGAACTGTTTCATTCATCTCCCACTGAATCTCATTGGTTCTTCTTTGACTTGCAAAGATCAATTATATTTAAGCTTTAACTCTCAGTCTTGCCTAGGCTCAGTATCCACATTTTCTCATTCCTCTTTTCCATATATTTTTAAACAACCAATTATATCCACTTCATTCATAATGAACACTTTGATAAGATAACCACAAAGAAAAACAAATGTGTGATTTCTATCTTCCAGCCAATATATGTGAGAAGGCAACACAGTTCATTCATAAAACATGCAGTTATTAAATTTATATTAATTGGATTAGGATCCTCTATTTAGTCCGATTTCTGAAATTTGGAGCAGATTATTTCAACCCATTTTATATTCTGTGACCTCAAACTGATATGCTCATCACCTCGCATTTCACGCAGCTTAATCCTATCCTGAGGAGGTTTCATTTACATCTGACTCCCATTATGTCTTTGATTATATTTCCTTTCATTCTCTTTATATTTTACTCTGATGCTCCCTCAGATCTTTCAGGCTTTTCAACTGCCCTCAACATGCCTTCCTGAAATGCCTTTGCATGTGCTATTTTCTCCATCTAGAATGTTTTCTCTACATACCCTTGTGGTTGCCATCCTCTTCAGAGATCTTTTTTTATAAAGTGAATTTTTCAGTGAGGTCTTCTCTGATGATCTATCCTATTTAGAACTCAAACCCTCATCTGCAATCCCTACCCTCCTGTACTCCTCTTTCTCCTTACTGCCTTATTATTCTACAAAGAACTTATCAGACATCATGTATTATACCTATATACATGTTGACCATTTGCCCTTTGATTTAGAGTGTAAGCTTTATCAGGGCAAAGATAGTTTCTACTTTGCTTACTGCTCCATTTTCTAGATCAATATTTGGTACAGACAAGGTGCTCATGAAATATGTGTTGAGTAAATTCACATTAGATATCACATTTTCAAGATAACCATCCAGATTGAGGGAATCAGTTATTCTTAAATTTCCCTAATGTGTTGAAACATCTCCTTCTATTTAGATACCAGGAACTATAGTTGGCATATTTATATGTATCCCTCATCTCTTGTCACTTTTCTCCTCACACATTATATATTACTAGAGGCTAGTGATCAGGGCCTATTGGAGGAGCTGGCCAGCAGGTGGAATTGACACCTGTAGGTTGGCAAGCTGCCCCTCCCCCGCCTGCCGCCATTGGTGCCGATTGTGGGGCCTGCCTGGCTTGGGGGAGGAACCACAGGCTATAGGCCAGCTAGGGGTAGGGACTGTGGGAGGTTGGCTGGCCAGGGGAGGTTGACTGTGGGAGCATACTGACCACCAGGGGGCACCACCTGTGTTGAGCATCTTCCCTCTGGTGGTCAGAGAGCCTGGTAGCACCTGGGCGATTGGTTATTTGATTGTTCAGTCCTTCGGTTATGTACATGTTTATATATACAGATTCAAAATTAATTACTTGATATAAGTTCAGGGTTTCCCTGGATTGGGGACACTGTTCTTCCTACCTAAAATTTTCCATCTGTTTTCAAATACTACTTTTCAAACAACATTCATATGAATGTTTATACTGCCTCAAATGTATGAATTTTCAATGGCTGCCAAATGTCTTTTATGCCCAGTATTTATCCTCCCCCACCACATATGGCACTCTATGAAATGGCCCAGTCTGTTCTGGCTGTTGGTGTAGAAGTGGTAAATATTGTTAAACCTGGGAACAAACCAGCATGCTTTGTGTGGCAGCTGTCATTTTGTTAGAAAGTGACTAACAAATGGAGGGAAAATGCCCCTATCTATCTATGGAGGGAAAACGCCCTTTTACTGTTGATCACCCTTCCCATATTGAATCCCAAAGAACACTATAGTGTCAGAGGAAGTTCCTATTTTAAAGTCATTCATCCAATCATCCCATGTTCATGCTGCAGGTTGGAGAAATACAAATACCAACCGCCCAAGTTCTGGTTGTGACAGTTTCCACATTCAGCTTTCTGTCATTTTCACAACATTTCTCCCATAAAGAGCACATTGTCTTGAGGAGTTTCTCCTGCAAAAGAACAATAAGAATCAGTTAGATCCTATGAAGAGGAGAATGAACATTTAGACCTCATAGAGGGAGGGCCCTGAGAATGAGTGATAAGTCAGAGCCATTGAAAATGGGGAATCAGGTTGCGGGGATTAAGGGAGGTTGAGGACACATATGTAATACCTTAATCAATAAAGAAAAAACACAGGGAATCATAGAGTTGCCTTGTATTTGTAAAATCTGGGAGACTTCAAACAAAGAATTCCAGGGCAGAAATTGTGATAGGAACACCTGGATGGAGTTATCCAATCCCCAAGGAAACAGACCCACAGGAATTTCATACCCACTTTACAGAAGTGGGTCCTCATGGGCATCACTTACTCTGTGTTCCTCAACCGCCTCTTCTACATAACAGTGTCTGTGAGCCTCATGCCCCTGAGAGGTAGAGCAGTGCAAACAGAACAGGCTCCTCTGGTCCTCACAGAAGATCTGTTTTGCCTCCATGTGTATCCTACACTCATTTTCCATAGAGTGCAGGAATTGCCACAGACTGGTTTTTCTGACAATGAGAACAAGTTGCTTGAGAGTGACATTTGTTTTAAAGACTTTCTGCTGAATTGCTTTCTGGCATTCAGAGCAGTGAGCAAGAACTGACGTATTCTGCCAGTTAAGGTCGAAACAGGGCCTGCAAAAGCTGTGCCCACAGTCTATGGTGATGGGGTCTACGAAGCAGTTCTCACAGATGGAGCAGGTGAGTTTATTCTGGAAGACCTGCAAGATGCGATCCATGTTTCTGGGAAGAATTAACAACAGGTCATTTCTGGGCCTGTGTTGGCGAGAGACTTCTGAACAGTTATATGAGGGTAGTGATGTCCATATTTTTTTTCTCTTTGCAATACTCACTAAAGCAAGACAACCTATTTATGCCATGACACAGATGAAAATCTGGAGCCCAGAAAGGGTCCTTGGGCTTTACCACAGACATGGTTCTCACTAGATTGCTTACATAATCCTACACATTCAGTTCCTAGTCCTTATCCAAATACAAATGTGTGCAAGTATCCATTTCCAGGACGTGGAATATAGCATTTTATTACTGGTCTTAATGGTTCAAAATCAATCAGAATTGTCCACATTTTTTTTTCAATAACTTGTTAGTGAGTACAGAAGTGTGAGATTTACCCCATAAATCTATCCAATAAATCTGAGAGGAAGATGGTCAGAATGGTTTTATAAAATGACTTCAAAGAGAGTCCAGAAAACCTAGCTCTCTCTTTTAAAACAGACAAATAAGGAAACAAACAAACACAAATTGAACCAATTGAGATTCATTAGAAAAGAAATTATGAAAAAAAATTGGCCTTTTTGAATTCTTGAGGATTAAATTAACTTCTGTTTATACAAACTCTGAACTGACATATTTTTAAAATATACATATATATCACTACAACAGTAAAGTCAATGTTCTATAAGTATTATTCTATATAATTCTAATTCTATAAACCATATTTCTGGTATAAAAATATAGGCTAAAAGTTTAAGTAAACATTTTTCTTGTTTTTTTAATACAAAAAAGTACATTATTTTTAAACTAAAATACATTTAACCACTTGCAGCTACAAACTTTATTTTCACAGTATTAGGAGTTGATTTTTCATTTTTTTTTTTTCTCTTGGAAGCATATTTTATTTTGTTTTGTTTCTCTAATCCTCACCCCAGGATATCTTTCCATTGATTTTCAGAGAGAGGAAGGGAGCGGGTGAGACACACAGAGAGAATCATGGAATGCAAGAGAGACCCATTGATTGGTTGCCTCATGCACATGCCCAGAACAGAACCAGGGATGGATCCTGCAACACAGGTACATGCCCTTGACCAGAATCAAACCCAGGACCTTCAGTCCACGGGCCAACACTCTATCCACAAAGCCAAACCGGCTATGATGCTTTTCATTTCTGAATAAGGTAAAAAGTAAAAAGATCAGAATTGTCAATTAAGTTCAGAGTCAAGTCAGAATTTACAGGAACTTTTTCATACTTTAAGGAGATGTACTGTAAGCCTAAAGTGAAATGACAACCAACATCATATGGAAAATTATACATTCAAATATATTTAATTGGTCAAACAATTGGCGTCTAATGTCTAACATAAGTATCTCAGTGAGCCTTCTCATTTCCCTTAGATCTGTATCCCTAGTCATTTTCTTAATAACTTAAAAGCAGGTATAAAAGTTAAAAGTTATAAAGGGACAGCATTTATAATATTTAAGAATAAGATATTTCTAATGCTCTCATGACATATATGTGTATATGTAAATATATATTCATATGATGTCCATATGTTCACTACTCAGCCATACCTATAGCAGCAAACACTGGATCTTTTAGATACTTTGCTATAAAATTACATGTTATTTGACAACTACCTTCTGAGGCTTAACAATACATCAAACAACCACAAATATACAAAATAGTAGCAGATTATACCTTGAGGATTCATAACAGTGCTTAGTAAGAATATGAGTTACAAGTAGTATAACTTAATAGGTTAAAGGTAAAATATGTTTAGCACCTGAATAGAAGGTATTTCCTTGACTTAACTTGCACTCACCCCTGGGTTCTGTGAAAGGTTTCCACAAGGATTTTTCCAAAACGAATTCTGTGAAACACGCCTCAGGCTGAGGAGCTCACTGGCTGCAGTAGTCTGCACAGTCTGTCTTAAGTGCAGTCTTTCTCCTCTAAAAAAAGTGAACTTGTGTTATGTAGGTCCTTTTACTAGAATGATTGAAGATCAAATCTTTTTATTATTATTATTATTTTGTTAATTCTCACCAGAGGATATTTTTTTTCATTGAATTTTAGAGAGAGTAGAAGGGAGGGGAAGAGACACATTGATGTGAGAAGAGACATATTGATTGGCTGCCTTCTGCATGCACCTGAACTAGGGCCAGACTGCAACTGAGATAAGCTCCTTGATGTTAATAGAACAGGAGACCCTTCAGTCCCAGGGTCATTGCTCTAACCACTGAGAAAACCTGCTAGGTCCACACCCACCTCTTTAGATTGTAACTCAGGTATTTAGCAAGATGACAATAGGAATTCATGATCTATTAACAACTCAATTTTGGCCCATTGATTAAATTAAAATCCAGCTTTGTTTCTAAAAACAACTCTCTGAATGATGTATCTAAAACCTAGACAGATACTCAACAATGACCTAAGATTTATTTAATAATATTTATTGATTTGTGTGTGTGTGTGTGTGAGTGGCAAGCATTTCTTAAAGTGAACCTCTAATCCACAGCTGGGGAATGATCTGCCTGAGGTCCATATAAGGCCCCAAAAGCATCCTGTCTGATCCTGCCAAGGCACTAGGGGTGAGTAATTTAAATGTTTGACCAAGTACAGCAGGATAATTTTTAAGTTGATAATTTTATATGGCCCTCAAACGATGTTATAAATATGCAAATGGCCCTTGACAGAAAAAAGATCCCCTCCCCCCTATAGTCTAATTTATCTACATCACAGGATATGCCCTGGAATAGATTCACAGGGAACACGCTCTAAAAATCCCAATACTTCCCCTTTCCAACACTTAAAAGAAGTCACTAATTATCCAATACTGGGGAACTATTATCAAATTTACAAAAGTTTTGTCAATCACTTGTGTGAAAAATAATTTTGATTTGAATTTCTTTCTCCCCATTCTTAATTAGAGTTAGCACCCTTTCCTGTTTATTTGTTCTTTTTCTTTTCTGTAAATGAGCTCTTTATAAAATTGTTCATTTTTCTATTGGGTAATCTATTACTTTTATTATCTATAATTATCGATTCTTCATTGCATTCTAAAAATAAATTCCTTCTTAAAGTGACAGATATTACACACATAGTAAATCCCATTCATGTTCTACAAAGTGGCACAAATAACTTTACTAGCAAGTACTGAAGCATTATTCCCTGTGGAAATGAAGAGTTAGTCTCCTTCCAGTCTCTGGTCATAGCATGCTCATCCACCAGTTAATACATAACCTCAGTTTAGCTGTTTCTATTTAAAGACATCTTAGTTAATATATATTGTGTATATAACATTGAATTCATGGCCAACAGCACTAGAGCTCATTCCTTAAGGATGCTTATCTAACAGATACATTATCTCCATAAAGCATAGCCAGTGCTTTGGCACTAAGGCTGGGTGCTGTTTTAAATAGCGATGTCACCAACAAACAGCACCAAAATGCCCAAACCTGGCATAATATAACAAGAAAAAGACACTTACTGTATGAGCTTCTCCTGATTCAAACTCTGCTTGGAACATTCAATTGACATGACTCAAACTTCTCCTACTAAGTGCAAGTCCAAGAATGGCTAGGAAAACACCATGAGTATTAGTTTTAGGATAACAAGTAAGTTTTAGTGAATAAGCAAATTTGCAACTACAGAACATTTAAATAAAGAGGAAGGACTGACTATTTTTCTTGGTATGCTATATATATGTGTTTTTATATGAAAATGAAATAAAGGAAGGAAATTCGGGGAGTGCTATCTAATATTTTCTTTTTTAAAATATTTTTTAAATTTATTTTCAAAAAGAGAGGAAAGCAGAGAGGGAGAGAGAGACATCTCTTGACTGCCTTCTGCACACCCCTTACCTGGTATTGACCCAGAAACCCGGGCACATCTGTGAATCAAATCGGAAACCTTTTGGTGCATGAACGATGCCCAACCAACTGAATCACATTGGGCAGGGCCTAATATTTCCCAGATAAGAATTCTTTGCCGATGGACCACAGAATTTATGGTCAAGACTGTCACAGCAGTGAAGAAGGATCTATCAATGATTCCAATCAAGGCTCAACCACAGAAGCAGAACCAGAAATATGTACACACATATGAAGAGATCCATGTACAGATTTATTACAAAGAAATGGCTTACAGGACCATACGGACTAGTTAAGCAAGTGCGAGATCTGTGGTAGAGTAAGCCGAAAAGAGAAATCACCAACAGGCTGGAACCCAACGGTCATGGGACAAAGCATTTGTCACTGTCAGTGAGGTGTTTCTGGAGCAATACAGGCCCATTTGATGTTTGTAGTGTTTTTCAAGGATTGTCTATGCCTTTCCTTAGAGGACTTTCGCTGATGAAGTCAGGACTTGAGAATTTCTTTAGCTCACAGTCAAAATAAGGGACTTCAGTTACACCTGCTATCTTCTCACAGCACCAAGTAGCTTAGCCTTTGATTGAATAACTAGGCAAGAGGAATGTGTGTTAAAAAAAAAAAAAAAGTTGCTGCCATCAATTTCATCCTTATAATTCTGCCTAATTGAGTTGGCACATGAAAAACTATCATAAGTTGATATGCCATTAAATTTAAGAAATGTAAGAACAGGTCTCCTTGTTCCATTCTGGGTTTCCCATGTCAACCATCCACAGAGTAAATGCCCTGGATGTATATATCTTCCCAAAACAATGCATTGATAATGTTAATAAATATTTCTGATAACATTAGCAATGAATTGAAATTTTAGCCTCAAGGTCACTCACTGTGACCTTGATTGATGTTATGAGGTGTTTTATTTGTTTGTTTGTTTTACTTTCATATCATTCAGTACTGAGGATTTTCTATGCATGTGGAAGCAGGCATTTGTTTTAGATGATTAATAAAACCCATTAGTTAAAATCATACAAGATAACAGACCAAACAAGTAATTATAGAATATTGTCAGTTGAATAAGACTAATAACATGTAGGATATATCATTAAATGACAACCCATATTTCAGAACATTCATTTCCTATTCACTTATTTATTGAGCTACTGAAAATACTACAAAATACATCCTTAATGTATATTCTTGATTGTGGGAAATTCTATTGGAAAGATTGCTAAAGATGATATAGCTGGGTTAAGGGGTATGTGGGAAGACCACTGGATGGTCCTGAATTTTAACTTGAAGTCAGAAAACTCTGTTTCTTAATAAGCATTTATTTCACTTCAAAGTGAAATATTGAAGCATGTAACTATTTTTTTCAAATCATTGAATGCTTATCTCGCTAAACATAGAATAGGTTCTCTCTTGTATACACAAGCATTCATCATGTTTCAAGTAGGTTGTAATGTGTACTACATATAGAATCAAATACTCCTAAATGTTTTTAGAATCTACAACCATGTACAAAACCACAAGATATCTGGCAGCTACTTTCTGAGTCCTAGGAAATACTAAGGATTAATGAAATAAGGGAACTAAAATTAATCATCATATTAATTCCAAAACACAGACCAAACAAAACAATAATAGTCATTTTTACTAAGTTGGCAAACAATGTGATTTTATAGAAACAACCTCAGTTTCCTGATAAATTAAACTCACCAATGCTTGCTCAAGAAGTATTAATACAAAGAGGTCAGCTCAGGGATCAAGCCTTCCAAGCATGGTGGCAGTAGCTCTCAGAAGACTCCTGACCAGGTAAGCTCCAAGCACACTCCCTATGTTCTGGAAAGAGTTAGTTTGGCTCCTTATATGGAGTCCCGGAAGGTCACACCCATTTTTTCCAGGTGATGGGATTTGAGAGCTCTCCAGGGAGCTAGTCTCTTCTAAGGGGAAGGAAGATTAGCAACACCTTTGCTAATCTCCCTAAATATACCCACACTAACATAATCTCATCAAATCACCAATTTCCCAACAAACCAACCCTCACAGGCCGCATTTATATCTACATTTATGGACATCAAGAAGTTTTATTTTTAACTGACAAACTGATAGAATGGATTATTTTACTAATTAGTGACTTAAGCAACTATCCAAAAACATGGAAATATTTTACTGTGTTTTCTTGGAAATATTTTAACTGTATTCTGTATGTAGACAGTGCTCTATTTGTTGGTATAATTTTATTATTGTTACTATTATTTTAATTCTATTATTTATTATTTTTACAATAGATTTTTAGAGAGAGTGGTAAATAGGGTAGAGGGAGAGAGAGAAAGAGAGAGAGAGAGAGAGAGAGAGAGAGAGAGAGAGAGAGAGAGAGAGAGAGAGAGAAAACACCAACCTTAGGGAGACACATACATAGGTAGCCTCACTTACATACCTGACCAGTGCCAGGGATAAATCCTGCAAGCCAGATATGTGACCTTGATTAGGAATGGAACCATGGGCTGATGCTCTAAACTCTGAGCCAAACCAGCTAGGGATGTTATTTATATTGTAATGTAAGACTTCAATATAAGAATACCTTGGCCACTGCTCTTTTAATTTAATCCTCACCCAAGAATATGTTTATTGATTCTAGAGTGAGAGGAAGGGAGAGAAAAGAGAGAGAAATAACTTCAATGTGAGAGAGAAACATTGATGGGTTGCCTCCCCCAGGCAGAATAGGACTTTCTGTTCCTATTTTCCCTTCTGTGGCTGAGTCGTTGGTAGACCATTGAACAAAAGAATCCCCCATCCATTCATAGGAAAGCTCCCTCTTTCCTGTTCTTTTTTTACCTTCCAGCTCTGCACTGTAGGTAGCTCCTCAGTGATACCTTACAAAAATCCATCCCTTAATGTTTATTGTGCTAAGCCTGGAGAGGATGGGGGAGAGGAGCTGGAAGAAAACCCAGGTCACATGTACTTAGGTATGTTTGAATACAGCCATAGGAGAAGGAAACTTTTGAGACAAGAAGGTCTCGGGGCCATTTTAAAAAATATATATTTTATTGATTTTTTACAGAGAGGAAGGGAGAAGGATAGAGAGTTAGAAACATCGATGAGAGAGAAACATCGATCAGCTGCTTCCTGCACACCCCCACTGGGGATGTGCCCGCAACCAAGGTACACGCCCTTGACCGGAATAGAGCCCGGGACCCTTCAGTCTGCAGGCCAACGCTCTATCCACTGAGGTAAACCGGTTTCGGCTCGGGGCCATTTTTGAAAGAAAATGGAAAATAGCTACAGAGGACAAAGTTCCTAGCTCAAAAAATGGACAGTCACCTCATCAAGAAGACAACACCTTTCTCAGAAAGAATTAAGGTAAACTCACTTTTCCAATACAGTTCCAAAATCCTGCAAAGCAAAGAAAAAAGATGGTAAGCATGCAACTTGTGTCCTTCTACACATTGTGTAGAGTTTTGTTTTTTAAACAAGAGAGGGAACTATTTGGGTATTTTTTATTACCGATTTCACAGAGGAAGGGAGAGGGAGAGAGAGATAGAAACATCAATGATGAGAGAGAATTAATGATCGGCTGCCTCCTGCACGCCCCCTACTGGGGATTGAGAAGGCAACCCTAGCATGTGCCCAAGATTAGAATCAAACCCTGTACCCTTCAGTCCTTAGGTTGACTCTCTATCCACTGAGCCAAACTGGCTAGGGCTAGAGTTTATTTTAATAGTATATTTTTTCCTATTCTCCTTTAAGGAACAATCAGAGGCCATCTTAATCATAACACTTTAGCTAACAGTGGAGACCAGGCAGAGAAGGGAAGTGATGCAACAAGATCTATGTTTCCAATGTCACTCATTGCCCATGTTATTCCAAGGAGAGATGTGATCATTTATAACAATGAAATCAAAATATTTGACATACACAGAGCATGAACATTGATCACCAAATTCTAGAAACCTTGCCTAGGTAATGGGTAAAACCTCTAACTCTTTAGCAAGTTGCTTTTGTGGTCATAACAGAGTGACAGTGGATTTAGGGAATGTAAATCCAGAATTACTGCAGCAAAGTTAACATTGCCCTGCTCAGATATTGATTGAATTTGAACAATCTGTCTCTGTAGATAGTCCTCCAGATTACCCTGAAATCATTTTGTCCAATATCGCTTCTTAGGATTAAGAGGACACAATAAAATTAGTGACCGACTGGACAAACATGATGGGAGTCAAGGAGACTTATTGCTGAGCTGAGGGTAGTGGTGTATGCAGCTAACATTTCAGTTTCATGGCAACATTGCCCAGAAAAAGCTTTCTGTCTCTATTGATGGATCCTCCCTTCTCAACTGGAGCAGTCCCATGTCCAGCTTATGACACATGTCCATCTGCTCTCTGACCATTTCTCTCAGGCTTTCTGTCTGTTGGGTCATTCAGACTTTGCTTCCCTGCAGTTGTTGGAAGATCTCCTTGACTTCTCTCTCCATCATGTGCAGGCGGAGGTGCTCCTCCTCGTGGAGAAATAGGTGCATCTTCTGGCATACAGCTCTGATCATCAACTTCCTAAGGGCCACACACTCCTGCTCAGATAGAGGGTCAAAGGGATGACATATCTTCACTGTAAGCAGAATTTCAAACGTCACTTGCCAAACTCTCTGCCTCAGACCTCAAAGTGTCTTGAGTACTTGCTAGTCCTTCTGCCCATCCTGACCCTATATTGCTGGGCTCTTTTCCTGTTGAATCAAGTCCTCTTATGTGGTTGGACCTGTATTACCACCATTTGTCCACCATCCAGAACTGAAATATCATTGCTGACATGTACACATAAGGAACTGCTCAACATTGAAATTGGGACTCAAAAGAACTGTTGGCCCAGAAAGAAACTCACTACAGACTGATTCATTTGCCTCCCAGCATAACCATTATTGCTTGTCTCATTTTCGGTTCTTATAAGTGTATTTCTTGTATCACATGATCTCACTCATCTAGGGGAAATAATGAACAAAATAAACTAATGAACAAAAACAGACCCGGAGACAGGGAAGCATCGATCAGACTGTCAAACCTTAGAGGGAAGGTAGGGGAGGGCATGGGAAAGGGGGAGAGATCAACCAAAGGACTTGTATGCATGCATATAAGGCTAACCAGTGGTCATGGACAACAGGGGGATGGGGCATATGTGGGGAGGGGTTTGAGATGGGAATGGGGGGATGAGGACAAATATGTGATACATTAATCAATAAAGAAATTAAAAAAAAAAGCCCTCTTCAGGATCCCAGTATGATGTTTCATTAGGGTTATTACTGCATCCATTTTTTTTTCTCTTACCTTCTTTTTCTCTTATTCCGTGGCTAGTTTTTCTACATATTTAAAAATATTTAAGTATATACTATATTATACAAGTTTTAAAAAATATTCTCTATGATTTTTTTCTAGGTATTACTATATTTCTCTTTTCTCCTTCATAGTCAAACTTAGTGTGGTATTGTCTTATACCTTGATTCTGAAAAATATATCAAGCCTTTAAAGTTGAAATGGGAATACTTATCATGCCCTTATTACTGCACATTGTGAGACCTTCCTCGACATAGGTTTGAACTGTGAAGGAATTAGTACTCTGATTTTATTCAATAAATACACAGTTGACCATCTGTATCTGTGTTGTCTTTGGATCAAATACAACAATTTTAATCTTTGTTTGGAAGTGCATGATCTCAGAGGGCTAACTGTATGCATTCTTTTATATCATTTTCTTAAAGTAACCTCAAAACCCCTTGAATTTGTTATCAATGGGGTCCTATAAACATTGCCTCACAGATAAGAATGAGAATCAAAAGTTATATGTGGATATTTGCCTACAAGCCAATGGACTTCAGCATACTTCTATTCCTATTCAAGAATCAAATTTATTAGAATTCTGGATACTATTTTCTGTTTGCTGGCATATATATGTATATATATATATATGTATGTGTGTGTGTGTGTGTATATATATATATATATATATATATATATATATATATATATACATACATATATATATATATATATATTCAGTGTTTTTTTTCCTTGGCAGAAACCGTTATCATTTACCTGGTTACTTGAATTTATCCAAAATATTAGCCAAAAGTACATTTTTATCCATATGTATTTAAAAATAAATATCAACAGAACATGTTCATTTGTACGTTGAATGTCTGGGTTTTGCTAGCTTCCTGCATCAGATTGTTTTGCATGTCTCCAATCATACTCCATAAAAAGCCCATGCTCTTTAGAAGTTTCGCCTGCAAAATAACCATGAACTTTAATGCCACCTAAGATAATATTGTAACTTTTAAACCGTTATTTCTGGTGAAAGGCAGTTGTTGAGAAAAACCTTTAGTTAGAAAGGAGAGGTCTGATATATTCACTTTCATCTGCTTTGATTCTAACATCTGGAATTGCAGAGGAACATATAATAATGAATTTGGGGATACTCTACAAATAATATCCATTTCTTAAGAAATTGGCAACCAGGTTTTCATCTATCCTGACTCTGAAGAAAAATTTGCATCAGAAGCCTGTGTTCCTGGTGCTAGCCAACTGCCCCAAAATAGCACCAATTCTACATATTTGGACAACATGTGTAAGGAAGTCTACCTTAGCAAAGGGAAAACACCACTATGAATATAGTGCCCAAGCTGGTCAACAGCATTGCCCAGATACACATATAATTGGGAATTTACATTAAAACATCACCATCCCCCACTATTTCCATTCTCACCAATCCTCTTATCATCATGCTAGTCTTTTCCCCTCATGTAGGAGCCTACAGCTACCAAATTGCTCATAAGACATCACCCACCCTGTATTTCTCAGCAGCCCATTGTGTCGGACTGTGGCTGTGAGCCACATGGTCCAGGGGATCAAAGCAGAGCCCACAGAGCTGGTTCTGTTCAAGTTCACAGAAGAGCCTCTTTGCTGCTTTGAGTGCCACACAGAACTGCTCCTCAGAGCTGTTGACAGAGTCAGCTCTGGCCTGTCTCACTCGGGAAGCCAGGCTCCTGAGTGGGATGCTGGTTTTGAAATCTGGCTTCTCTGACCTTGTCTGCAGTGAGGGCAGCGCATTGGAGTCTGGGCCGCATCTCAGCTGAGGCACAGGCAGGGTCGGCAAAAGCTGTGCCACAGTCTGAGGTGACCGGGTGTAGGAACTAGTTCATACAGACGGAGCAGGTCAGTTCATTCCACAAGGCTTGCAAGGTGTGTGACTCCATGTTTCTGTAATCACAATAAAAGAAAGAATGAGAGAGTGAGAGACAGAAAGTCAATCTTCTTTCCAGATGAGGAAAGAAATGCCTTTGGATAAAGTCATTTCTGCTTGAGTTTGATCTTCCTATTAAATGGTTATCTAACCTGCCCATTATTTTCCTTCCAATACAAGCCTAGACATAGCAAAACTAGACAGGTGGGGTTTATGCTAAGATACAAATGAGAAAATCAGACAGGAGGGTCCTCAGCATCCTTTTTGTTTAAAGTAAACAATGAGCCCTGGCAAGTGTGACTGAGTTGATTAGAGCTTTGTCCAGGGCACTGAAAGGTTGTGGGTTCCATACCCAGTCTGGGCACACACACAGGTTGGGGGTTCCATATCTGGTCAAGATGTGCACAAGAGGCAGCCAATGGATGTATCTCCCTCTCTCTCTTTCTCTTCTGCTGTCACTCTTTCCCTCCTTCTTTCCCTCATTTTTTCTACTCTAAATTCAATTAAAATATTTAATTAAATAAACAATGATCTAGGACTTGCCTGGGTAGCTTAGTTGGTTAGAGTGCTAACTGAACTTGCAAGGTTTCGAGTTTGATACACCATTAGGGCACATATAAGAATTAACCAACGAATACATACATAAGTGTAATATATACCTGTTTCTCTCTCTCTCTCTCTCTCTCTCTCTCCCTCTCTCCAAAACTGTAAAATAAACAGCATTCATCTCTATGCCAGTAGTCTCTACCTATCTTGCCCCCATACTGACAAAGTAAACTGAAGAGATTAACAGGATTAACATGGCTTTTTTAATCTAATCTTTTTAGGTTTTAACTTTCAACTCCTTAACTACAAAGAGAATTTATACTTCAGCTTTAATAGCAAAACCCTTCCTTTAAATAGCCATAAATATTAAAAATGTTTTATTACCTATACTTCAGAAAAACAATTTTTTCCAAGTCTATTTAGTTCCTCATAATACCTCCACATTTCAAACAGGTGAATGTCCAAGCTGCAATGATAAATTAGCAACAAGTAATGAGTTGATTAAAATAAATAATGCCATGCCATTGTGGCTCAGTTGGGTGAAGCACCATCTGGTACACCAACTGGTGGTGGATGAGATTCCTGGTTAGGTATATGCACATATTTTGGTTTTCACACAGAGTTCTCTCTCTCTCTGTATCTCTCTCTCTCTCTCTTCCTCCTTAATTCTCAGAATTAATTAAAAAAAACAACACAAGAAAACCCTAGCATGTAATTGATACACTAGAAAATCCAGGGATGCAGTTAATGGAAGTATTGCTGGTTCATCTTTATTTCTGATAGTCTCTCATTGTGTCCAATGCTACTTCTTTGTAGCCTTAGAGTTGTTCAGATCTATTTCAATGTTTTCAAACGTAGCCTGGAAAAGGAAAGTTTTAAAGAAATAGCAAATAGGACCTTTACAAGGATTTTCTAATTAATTGACACATTTGTATTTCAGGTTAATGTGTGTGAAGATACTTACATGCATACATTATGTTGAACATTTTAGGTAGTTTATGATTTTCATAATTGCACAAAAAAATAGAGAAATCATTTTTTATGACCTAAGACAAATCCAGTAGCAATATGGTAGTAAAATAAAAAATAATCAAGTAATTTATTATAATAAATATCAACATATTGCAAGTGCTCTAATCACAGATATTTTAAATATTGACATCATTTCAATTAATTAGGAAATATACTTGTTTGCTTGGAGAAGATCCAAGCACTCCAATAGGTAATTTGAAGGTATTTGTATAATAGAATCTAGGCATGAAACTATTTACTCTAAATTCCATACTCACCAGAGTCTCCTATGAGTGGTCCCACCTCTGGAGGTTCTGTGGATATCAGGGTCAATAGGAACTCTCTGAGCTCACCTGGCAGCTCCAACCTCAGTCAGTCTCCTCTGGAGAAGAAGTGAAATGGCCCCTGCACAGATGGGCCTTTTATATGATGCCACTCACCCAAGGCCATACTCACGTGCTGGGATAGGCTTAAGTTTCAAAGAAAGTGACCAGCCTGAATAGATTACACAGATCTTACTAAGATGGCTGATTAGGTTTACAAAGGATAGAAAACAACACTCTGTGGCTGACACCCTAACAGAATGTAAATGTGTTTTGTGGTAAGATGCATGAAACTTTCCAATATGCAATACCTTTTCATTAATTACAGTTGCCATCTTATAGATGCTGTAAAAAATCATTCTTAACAGAGCTGCCATGCTACCTGTATTTCATTGAAACCTATCACAACTTAACAAATCATGTTATAGGTTTCATGTCTTCAGAAGGTGGATGGGTGGGGGGGTGATATTAAAGAACTTGTATGCATATATGCATAATCCATGGACACAGAATGTAGGGTGCTGAGGAGGGTAGAGGGGGTGGGTTAGGAAGAGTCAATGGGACAGGGTTTAGGGGATATCCATGTAAGCAAATAGAGAAAAAGTTTCATTTTTCAGCAAAATCCAATAATTCTGTGAGAGGCTGCCCCCTATAATTGAACAAAAAATAGAGGAATCTCTTTTTAGGCTTAAAAAATCTAGTAGTAATGTGGTACTAAAATAAAAAAAAAATCAAATATCTTATTATAACAAATGCATTACAATTGCTCTAATCACAAATAATTTAAATATTGATGTCACTCCAATTAAATAGGAAATCAACTCCTTTACTTAGAGAGGATCCAAGCACTCCAACAGGTAAATTGAAAGCATTTGTGGGCATGAAGATCTTTACTCTAAATCCATATGCCACAGAGTCTACTAGGAGTGATCCCACTTCTGTAAGTTCTGGCAGCTCCAAATGTGGTCAGTCTACCCTGGAGAAGTGGCCTCTGGAGAGATGTGGCTTTTATAGGATCCCATCCAGCTAAAGCTACACCCACTTGCTGAGATTGGCTTATGTTTTCAGGGCAGGGGAGTGTGGGTGGGTGGGAAGAGATTAAGGAACTTGTTTGCGTATTTGAATAACCCAGGACATGGACAATAGGATGTTGAGGGCATGATGAGGGGAGTGGGGGAAAGCTAGAAGGTGTCAATGGTGGGAAAAGGAGACATATGTAATACTTTCAACAATAAAGAATTATTTAAAAAATAATCCTATCTAATAATAGACAAATATGCAAATTATATGCAAATTGACCATACCTCTGACACACCCACAAGCCATGTCCACAAACCATGCCCACCATCCAATCAGAGTGAGTATGCAAATTAACCCAAACCAAGATGGCTACAGCCACAGAGAGCAAGGTTTCCTAGGTAACAGAGGAAGCCAAGCTTTCTGCCTGCCCTTGCCAGGCCTAAGCCTCCACTCAAGCCACAAAGTTTCAATTATAGAAGGTAAAAAAATTCAAACAAATGGCGGCAGAATGGAGCTTGAGAGAGCAGGCCAGGTTTGCCGCCGGCAACAGGGGAAGCAAAGCTTTCCGCACAACCTGGCCGGGCCCACCCGCTTAAGGCAACAAAGTTTCAATTATAACCCCAACACAAATGGCTACCGGCTTTGGAGGGAGCCCCAGGCTTGGCTCCACTCCAGGCTACAAAGTTTCAATTGTAGAAGGAAAATAAATTCCAGATACCAGGGCCTCCGCTTGCATTGCCAGGGGGTGTTGCCGGCCTGCAAACCACCACAGGCCCCTCGCTCAGGCTGCCCTACAGCCCAAGGGAACCCCCACCTGATCTGGGATGCCCTTCAGGGCAAACCAGCTGGCCCCCACCCCTGTACCAGGCCTCTATCCTATCTAATAAAAGAGTAATATGCAGATTGATCATCACTGCAACACACAATATAGCTGCCCCCATGTGGTCAAATATCCTGCCCCCATGTGGACACAAGATGGCCACCACAAGATGGCTGGCAGGAGAGGGCAGTTGGGAGGCACCTGGCCTGCAAGGGAGGGCAGTTGAGAAGGACCAGGCCTGCAAGGGAGGGCAGTTGGAGGTGATCAACCCTGTAGGAGAGGGCAGTTAGGGGTAACCAGGCCGGCAGAGGAGGGAAGTTGGGGGCAAACAGGCTGGCATGGGAGTGGTTAGGGGGTGATCAGGCTGGCAGGCAGAAGCAGTTAGGGGCAATCAGGAAGGCAGGCAGGCAAGCAGTTGGGAGCCAGCAGTCCTGGATTGTGAGAGAGATGTCCGACTGCCCGTTTAGGCCCGATCCCACTGGGATCGGGCCTAAACGGGCAGTCGGACATCCCTCGAGGGGTCCCAGATTGGAGAGGATACAGGCTGGGCTGAGGGACAACCCCCCTCCATGCATGAATTTCGTGCACCGGGCCTCTAGTATCAATAATAAAATAAAGTAGAAAAGGAAATGACATGGCTAATTAGGTTACACAGCTGGCTGGTTAAGTTTACAATGTATAGAAAGCAACATTTGGGCCCCTGACTTGTTTGGCTGAGTGGATAGAGTGTTGGCCTGGGGATTGAAGGGTCCCTAGTTCCATTCTGGCCAAGGGCACATGTCAAGATTTCCAGCTTGGTCTCCAGCAGGGGGCATTCAGGATGCAGGCAATCAATAATTCTCTCCCATCATTGATGTTGAGAGAGAGAGAGAGAGAGAGAGAGAGAGAGAGAGAGAGAGAGAGAGAGAGAGAGAGAGAAAATGAGAGAAGAAAGAAAGAAAGAAAAAAGAAAGAAAGAAAGAAAGAAAGAAAGAAAGGAAAGAAAGGAAGGAAGGAAGGAAGGAAGGAAGGAAGGAAGGAAGGAAGGAAGGAAGGAAGGAAGGAAGGAGAAAACAACACTTGGGGGCATACACCCTACAGAATATGA